>OX459029.1:59968530-60696166 GCA_949775025.1 Tricholauxania praeusta
AACCTTTTATTGAAGATGCTCGAACTGGCAGCGATAAAAGCGGTATGCCACCCAAAAGCAGCAACCAGAAGGTAAATCGGTAAAAAAGGTAAAGCACCATTGTCTTGTACGTATAGACATTCAGCATCAAGCGAGTATTGAAAGATGATTTTGAAATCAAACCTTGCAGAAGATGTGATAACTACATATTTCATTTCAATGCGCCGAAAATGAGAAGCATTTTTGTGGCAAACTCCGAAAGTCTTCTCTGATGGAAAAACTTCACCATTGAGCATTACGTAAACAAGCAAAACGATCAAGAATGTTTACATTGGAACGATATACGAAAATAGATAAATATACCCATTTGGAGGAGAGCAAGTCAGAATTCGCCGGTCTAGAAACTTTTAAAAGCATAGCCTTTGGTAATTCAACAGGAATATGTGGGTATGTACTTTTGAGGTAACATATATCAAGCACTCGTGGGACAAGCTAAGAACTTTCTACAAATGATATGCAAGTGAAATATTGTATACTATGGTTTTCGCTCTTCATATTAGCTACGTATTATGTTGAAATTTATTTGATTAATTAAATACAGAAACGATTAAAATATCAAACATTATCTATCTTTACTAAAAATATAAGTGCAGCTTTGTAAGTTTAGCGGAAGTTTCGAGCTAATTCTACATTATATGTACTAAGAAATGTTGTTGAAGACATTGTGACAGCTGACATTTCAGGATCACTCCACGAAAGAACAAAGCGTTTTCATTGTTGAGTAATATTTTAAAAATAATGAATAATTATTAATAATTAAAAGATTATTGAACTTTAGCCATTTTTCGCAGCGATCAACATTTTTATGTAAAATTTTACAAGTTGATACAATGCTTTATGTATTAAACAAACTTTGACAACAAAAGAAAAAACAACAACAACTCTAGAATATAGACATATGTTTCGATTCTTAAAATCTAATCAGTATATTTTTGGTTGATGTCTACGTCAGCACTCAAATTGCACCCGACATATTAATGAAAAACAATCGAAAAGGTAATTTTTAATTTCAAGCAAATGTGGTTAAATTTTAAGTGAATTTTTAAGATCACACCATTGCGTTGAATTTTTTTTAATACATAAAGCATTGTATCAACTTGTAAAATTTTACATAAAAATGTTGATCGCTGCGAAAAATGGCTAATGTTCAATAATCTTTTAATTATTAATATTTATTAAGAAAGCCAATAAAACAAACCAAAAAATTAATAATGAATAATATAATGGCATTATCAATCCCTTGTTGTGTATGGTTCCATATTAAATTCCACAAATTCGAATTAAAGTTAAAAAAGCTGGAGTGAATCCAAACCATTTTGCCACCCTGTACGTACCTAATACGCTTTTATTAAAACACACACACACACTCACACATAAATTCATGCAAGTGATAGCTGAAATGCTTAGTTTGAAAAATAAAAACAAAAGATATAAAAAATGCACACTTTTTAATCCAATAAAAGAAATTAAGTGTCAACGTGTAAGTGTCGATGTGACTCATGTACTAGCACATTTACACAGTCACACACATCCACGTATGTATTGTATTGCCCATGTAATAAAAACAATCAAATGTAATCCAACAAAGTTCATAAGAAAAAAGCAAATTAAAAGCGGATACTGTTGAAGATTGATTGCATTGGTGTCGTATTGATTATGTTTTTGTTGCAAAAGTACAAGCAGCAGACGTTAGTGTATGTATGTATGTATCTGCCTGTTTACGTGCATGTCCGCTGGGGCTTATTTTTTATATGTGTGGATACATTATCATGGCTTCCTCTTATGCCGGATATTAAGTTTTAATGTAAATAGAATTTTAATAAATTAAATTTGCCACTTACAAGATCCACTCAATATATTCCTTTTTAGTTTCCTTTTGTTTTTGTTTGTTCTTGTAGACGACTTTTGTCGCTGTTGTGGTAGTTTTTTTTTAAGAGTTCGAAGTTAATTTAGTCCTACATTTAACCGCGATGTTGTCACTTAACGATTTATTTAAAGAACTCGAACGTGATTTCTGTCTTTACATTTCGCCTTTTGAATTAATTCTTTCTTCTGTTGCATTACTTTAAACACCAGTAACTTGGAAACGAAACATTTCATTAAAAAAACCAAAACTTATCTAATTAAAGACTGGGCTTTCAGATTATCACTAAAAATGCATACTAGAGTAAAAGATTGTTATGCGCATCTTGAAGAGAGATTTGACTTTACTTACAAGTATTGGCTTAAGTTTTTGTTGAAAATTGTAACCACTTTGCTAGTCGCTTGCTTGTGTGTATTATGTTCGTTACAGCAGCTTCAGTTCGAGAGTTCGATTTAAGTGACAATTGATATACAAAATTGGTTGTTCTGTTGGTTGATTATGCACACTTCAACCTAAGGCAGGACTCTGACAGAGTTTCGTGAAGTCTTATGCCTATACCTCAACCAAACTCAAATTTCGAGTAATAAGACTTTTGGTTTTTGAAATTCATATAAATTCTATTTCAAATTTTCATAAAGTTGTAATAATTTCATATGTATGTATGAAATTTAACCCATTTCCAGCCACTGTTCGCGTTCGCTAGCACGAACACTGGCCGCTATTTGACATTTTTTTTCTCAGTACACGTTGAAATTTTGACTTCCTTTTTTTTTCATATTTTCTACTATTTTTTTGAATTTCCGTGCAATTAATACGTTTAAATATGAAAAAATATATAAATTCAATAATTTTCTTAGAAGGGCTTGAAATTTATTTATGCTTTTTTGAATTTTTAAGCGGTTCTGATCATTTTTTCATTGAGTTTTACGAAAGAAAGTTGTTTTGAATTATTTGGTCGATTATCGCATAAGTATCCGAGCCAAGAAATGGTACTGGCCTAGAAGCTACATACATTTATTGCTTTATATCAAAATATAAAAACGAAAAGCCAATGACTCAAAAAACTTTCCAGTTAACGTAACAGACAAATTTCTGTTGACTTTGGATGTTGAAACAATAGATCATGACTTAGCTGGCGATACACTTAGACCAGCCAATATGCCACGTATTACTGGAGACAGGCTCGGCAGAAGACCTGTCCTCGGTGTAGACTTTTATCATCTGAAAAAATATGTCAAATAGCGGCCAATGTTCGCACTTGCGAACACCCCATTGCTGGGCTTACAGACTAGTTAGCTCAAATCTGACAACGGATTGGAATTTCCTGACCCTAAGTTACCTTAGATTACATAGTTTCATTAAAAAGAAGCAGTTTGAATTTTCGTGGCCGTAAATTGGTTAAAAATGATCCGATTTTGTTCAAATTTTGACACGTCCAATTTCTTTAGTAAGTCACTCCATAGCCCAAATTTCAGCTACTTTCAGTTACAAGCTGAAAAGTGACTTTATTGCTGATTTTTAAAAGTCACTAAATTTTGATTGGTCCGCATTAATTCAAAAGCCTTTCTTTTTCATATTTTTAAGACTTACAATGGAGGCCCATTCTTTAACAAATATTCTTAAAATGTATATAAATGCTCAAATCGAACAAAAAATGTCAAAGTTATTAAAAACCAATGAAAAATAGTAATTTCTGTATTTTCATGCATTCCCGATACACTCTAACAATATTCGTGTGCGATTTTTGAATAACTTTCAAACCTTTTGTCCGATTTAGGCAAATTTGTACTTTAAATATTAGCAAAGGAATTAACTTTCATTTTAAATCTTAAAAATATGAAAAAGAAAGATTTTCGGACTTAAACAAAGCGATTGAAATTTAGTGATTTTTAAAAATGAACAATAAAGTCACTTTTTTTCGGGCTCCAAATAAATGAAAAAAGTGCAAAAAAAGGTTTTCGGCGGATAACTCTAAAACGATTCTTAAGAGAAAAAAATGGTTGGCATTTTTGGAGTTTACGACCCAAAATACATAAAAAAGTATGTGAGAAACCAGATATTTTGTGTGAAAACTGGTGATATAGATAATTCAATCATAAAAAACATATTTAAAATTTTTAAAATTCAAAAAAAAAAAAATAAAAAAAAAAAAACTGTCAGAACATCTCGAACTGCAGCCTTAAAGTTGCATAATACAGAGTTAAAATTTGGGAAAATTTTTAAAAAAAATTTGAAGGTGTCGTACTTTTCAAAAATGTCGATTTTAATCTTTAAACGTTAACAACTAACTGATAATTACTTCGAATAATTTTTTTTATTTTTTTTTCAGAAACTATATTTAAATACAAAAAAATGATACCCCACTTTTTATTGATATCGATATTTATTACTACATACATATATCGTAATACCGATTACTCAATAACGGTTTTGAATACAAAACTGGAAATTGGTGTGCTTGTTGCTTTTAATACGCACTAAAATATAGCAAAAAATGAGCGAAATCGATGAGTGTCGGGCCAAAACATCGGCGATTTGACATGGAATGCCCCATATGTATTAAAGAAAAAAAAATTACACGATGCATTTACTAAAAATTTTTACTGAGCTTGTCTCTCGAATATGTACAGTTACTCACAAAATTGAGTATACACCTTGATTTAAAAGAAATATTGGCAATTTTTAAAGAAATTAAAAATGTTAAGTAAATAATTTTAGTGCACGGGGATAGATACCAATCTGACGATCTAATAACGGACATAAATTTTAATATTTTTGAGACATAACACAAAAAGAATTCATAAAAACGTAAATTAAAGAAAAATTCATGTCACAAAATTAAGCATACAGTTCATTAAAATGAAGTATATAGTTCATTAAATTTTAATTAAAAAAGATATTCTTTGATTCCAATAATTGGTAGGACCACTTGCTGCATGTGTTACAGATTAAATTCGAATCCACCAGTTTTTGGGTGAAAGAGTGTGAAATTTCTTCCCAGATCTTGGCTATCGATCTCTTTAAGTTCTCCTTGCTCCACGAATGAAAATTTTTCAATTTTATTTTCACTTCTCCCCATAAATGCTCAATTTGGTTCCTTTCCAACGATTGTGGTTGTGTTTTAAGTTGGTTTGGAGCGTTTTATAGCAGCCAATCTTGCCATATGTGCGCAGTGTGCTTTAGATCATTATCCGATTGAAAATAAAACCCGGACGGAAGCTTAAGTTTTGCGGCACTCTGTCTCAAATTTCGTTTTAAAATATAGAAGTAACTTTCTTTGGTCATAATTGAGTCTATAAATTCCAAGGATCCGACGCCACTAGCTATCATAGATCCATGACTCTTCACCATGTTTGACTGTGGCTACTCAATTTTTAGTTTGCAGCGAAGAATTAGTCTATTTTCATACAATTGTTATTCCATCTGATTCCCAAAGATTAATTTTTGCCTCGTCCGTGAATATCACCCTTTTCTAAAAGCTCGGTGGCTTGTTTAAAGGCATTTAAGCAAACTCTAAAAATTTTTTTTTTGTTGAAAAAATGATATTCTTTTTGCGTGCAATTAATCCGTCCAAATTATTTTTTCGCAGTACTCGATGAACTGTTTTTGTGAATATCGGCTTGCTAATAACTTTGGAAACTTCTGCTGTCGATTTCGGCACAGTAGCGAAATAGTAAACGACACATCATTTCCGTTCCAGGAAAGTACCCCTAACACAGAAAAAACAGAATTGGTAAAATCAAATAATTGCAATTCTATGAATAAAATTTCTAGAATTCAATTATTCATTTCTTAAAATTAAAGAAAAAATTTGCAAAATCAAAACACCTTATTTGTTAGATTTTCAAATTCAAATTATCTGATTTTACAACAAAATAATTTAGCTTAATCAGCTAAATGTTTCACAGTTAGTGCAAATAGAAAACTTCGTTACTGAATTAGAAAAATCAATTCAAACTTTGGAATTTTTAACCAAATCTTACTTTTCACTCTAATGAACTATATAGTTCTTAAATAGTTTCTGTCTTTTCAATGATATATTCTTTACATTTCAGGTGAATTATATAGAAATAATTCTTAGATATACATATACATTGCACCAATGTTATTTGTAACTTATTTTTCCATTTGCTAAATGGTAAAAATAATTCTTTGATTTATCTAATAATAATTGAACCAAAGTTTTTTTTTCAAAATTTAATGAATTAACTGAACAATTTATCAATTGTTCAATACTGCAAAAAAAAAAAATTCGCTAAAGCCAGAAATATTTATTTAATTTAACAAATTTTAATTTTTATAATTCGTTGAATTTTCCAAATCTTTAAATAATTTTTCTAATTAAAGTTCGTTAATAAAACCAATGAATTAATTGAAGCAAAAAATGTTTTAGTTGAATCAAAGATTGACAGAAAAATTCCTTGAAAATACGAATTAAATATTTGCAATATTTACAAATGTTTTTTTGAAATCAACGAATTTATTTTGAGTTTCAACAAAAATTGTAGGATGAAAAACAACAAATCACGATTTGATATATCAGACAAACTGTTTCTATGACTGAAAATCATACAAAAAATTCGGTGAAATCGGACACGAAATTGTTTGATATCATTGAATCTTTTTTTTCTGTGAATACAGTGTCAGCAAAATTGGAAACTATAAGGTCCACCTCGTTCCGTTTTAACACGTAAAGCATTTTTAAGGGATAAGAGGCATTCATATGTAATTTTGATGAATGTAACCAAACTAAATTCTAATTATAATTTGACCATAAGCAATCACAAAATGTTCAGCAGAAACCAGAGTATGTTAACTGTAAACCTTTTGCGATAATTTAATAATTATAGGTTAGAGTGGGTCAAAAATTGATTTTTAGCTATGCACGTAGCAAAATCTTAAAAAAAACTTAATTTTTCTCGCATATAAAGAGAACTCAAACATTGAGACTGCAAGTATAAAAGTTTTCATTGATTTGCTTTTGGTTCTATTACTTTTCATACTATTTTTTTCTTTGCAGTATAGTGAATATAGAGCACAACATAGTAGCGCCCCCTGGTGAGTGGAATTAAGTGACATTTATTGAAAGTCATTTCTAACACGAGTTGCTGCTGGGCGGCCAATTTTCAACAAAAACACAAAGCCACATATGCGAACGAGCACATGTTGCTATAACAGACAGTACTTGTGGTAGCAATCACATTTTTAAAATTACTAGAACCGTTTTTAACAAAGGACTCAAAACCCATTGGGACCTGCTGTGTTGCACCTTTGGGGGTGTTAGCAGCTTTTTATGTTGGCCTTGTATGTAAACAAAGAAAGTAGTAATTGAAGGAATGAGACGTGTGTTATCCTGCAAGAAGGAGTACAAAAGCAATATGTAGGCATAGAACTCTCAGGAACCAATATGAATTTTTATGAACTGATTAATTTTTTTACTTTTACCAGGCAAAGATGGATTTTATTGAGTGGCAGAGAAACTTTTTTATAAAAAAAATTTCATTAAATGGAAATGGAGTAGGAATATGAAAACAAATAAGTGTCATTAGAAAGAGAAATTTAAATGGTACGGACAGGTGGACAGTCATAGAAACAGTGTAAGAATACGGTTAAACGTTCAGTAAGTGAATTAGTATAAAACAATAATAGATATTAGAATTGGAATGGGCATAGAAAACTAAATAGGAATCGAAATGAAGCATGAACTGAAATGGAAAAGGAAATTGAGATAAAAACGATAACTCTCTTAAATCCTGCGTATTTTTAAGCAAATGTAAATCTGTAACCTTATGGTATTGATGCACTGTAACGACATTGAATTATTTTGGAGATATTGTTATTACCATTTTAAATAAATTGTGGGTCCCCTTAATCCATTAAGTTTTAAGTTCTATTTTCTTTTTTTTTTTTAGTTTTCAAAGTCAACCATATTGGGATCAGCTAATACTTACTTCTCTTATACTTGTGCTTTTTTCTTAAAACATAGTGACAGCTTATGAGATTTTTTTCATTCTTTGTTGGTACTTTTTTTCTGAAGCGCAATTTTGCAATGCGGAAATCATTTTATTCAACACTCTTCGAATTTTTTAAAATAAATGAAAAAAAAAAATGTTGTTGGGAATATGGAACAACAAATAAAATGGAGGTATTTTTGTACAACAATTGACTTCCGGTATTTGTTATGCGCTGGGGAAATTGACTTTTTCTCATGTACAATTTTTTAAACCCCCTTTTTAATTCCAATGAATGTAGCGCAGTTCAATTAAGAATCTGCAGCACGTATTCGGTTCGAATGGCTGGAACGTAAGATACAGAAGCAATAAAAAATATTTAAGTGATATTGTGAAATGTAAAAAGGATTATCAATGAAATAAATGTAGAAGGATTAAATTTTTGAAGAAAATAAATGGTGACATACATACATATGTACGAAGTATGTATTCTTAAGACCTTACTTAAGAAAGCGTTTTATGTTGTTTAATAAGAGGAGATGAGAATTGTATCATGTTTTCATTTATTCGTTGCAAATATTAGCATATAAGAATACATATTTCTTTTGAATGCAATCACAAAATCTTACAGTTTTTAATAAAAAATTTCAGAGGTAAATTCAAACTAAATATAAATATAAATAAATATGACTTAATTAACTTGATAATATAATTAGATATTTACACTAAAAATTAGGAAGATCTCTAAAGACAGCAAAAGATATAAAAATTAATAGAAAAGAGTTAAGATCATTAAGAAAAGTGACGAAAGAGTAACTGCTTAAGCTTTTCAAAACTCGACACACATTTTAAGTGACGTGGTAGGGTATTACAGAGACAAATACTGCTCACGAAAAACATTCTAGAAGAGCTTACATACTTAAAAGTAGGGATAATGAGGTTTAAATTACTGATTTGTTGATAAAATTCTAATTTTTCACATAAATAATTGGGAGTCTTGGTGAATATGATCTTATGCAAAAATATTATGTTTCTTAAATCAAGGTAATCAGCTAAATTACAGTTAAGTAGACGTTTACTAAGTGTTGAAATGTGATCAAATCGGGTAAGGCCAAACAGATAGCCCGTTGCCTTATTGAAGGTAATCTGAAGTTTATGGAATGAGCGGGAATTTAGCTTGGAATAAACGATTTCAGAATAAGTGATAAATGTGATTATCAACTGTTAATCAAGTCGATTCCAAGTCTCGACTGGTACAAGAGAAGCAGTCATCCTTAAATTGTGGATTGTAAGGTGAATTTTACTTACCACCGAATTGATATGATCTTCACAGGTCAAGGTGCAGTTCAAAAAAAGTCCTAGGTTTTAATTTCAGTACAGTTCCATTTAATTGAACAAACGGAAACTCATCACAGGGGTAGTAAATTTTTGAAATTGGCAATACAAGTGACTTCGATGCATTCAAATTTAATATATTGTGAGTTACCCACTTGCTTATATTTCAATCAATCAAATCAACCATTTTATACAAAATGTAGCAGTTCTCAATATATAGGTGGTAAAGGTGAACGTGGTCAGATCGTTCTAAAATTTTGTTTTGTTCTTATATGGGGTAAAACACACGAAAACGCCAGCGAAAAAGTTTTTTGGCTCCGATTTGGCTGAAATTTATCAATTTTGTAACATCAATATATAGCAATTATTTTTTTTAAAAAAAATGCAAAAATATTTTGCAATTCGCAAAATTTTTGCGAAAAATTTTTTTTTTTTTTCAAAAACAATATTTTTTTTCGAAAGTTACAAGTAAAAACCTAAAATCGTATGTGTACCAATTATTAATTGATAAAATTTGCTGTAATCTATGAGTTTTCGAAAAAAAAAACACTTATTCTGGAAAAAACAACAAATAGTACTAGGGCAAATTCCTGAACGCAGTTCTATTGCTCGACATCGATTTTACAATAATGTGAAATTTCAGTCACTTCGGAGCCAAACCATTTTCGCTGGCGTTTTCGTGTGTTTTACCCAGAGTTCGGAAATATTCATTCATGACGCTCGCGAATATGAACGTGTGCATTTTAATTTTTGCTGAAAATGTATGATAAGATGGAAACATTTCCAATCGATCGCACACATGAACTGTTGTAAATTTTTTTTTTGTCATCAATCGTAATTAATTTTGGACATCACTCACTGGAAAGGGCCGTTTCTGACTATTTCAGTCGTTTTCAAATTCCGGAGCCACCCTGAGTGATTAATTTTCGACCAATCCCAATAATTGCTCAAAAACGGTCCTTTCTAGGGTCTGAAGTTCTGAGTGATGTCCAAAGTCCATTTTCGATCTATCTCGATAATTGGTCAAAAACGGTCCTTTTCGGGGTCCCGATCCACCTTAAATGATGTATAAAATTCATTTTCGACCTTTCTCCATTAATTACAGAAAAAATTTTTTTTTGAAAATGGGTAAAAAAACAGTACTTTCAAGGTCTGGAGCCACCCTAATTAATATGTAATTGGAGACAATAGTTTGCAAAATATACAAGACAAAATTACCCTAGTACATGAAATCCGATTGTCTTGCAAAATTTGGCTTATGCACTGCAATAAGATACAAATAATGCCAAAAATGATAACAATTTCATGTAAATATAAGATTAGTAGTTTTACAAACGACGCTATACTGCCTTACTAAGCGAAAAGGACGTATCTCAAAAAAATTCATTTCGAGATAATTGATGTTTTATATGATTGAACTAAGATGCCGACATCTGGAGTATTTCATTAGACGCGTAATTTCTTAAGCTATCCGATGCCATAAGAATCTCGGATTTTTTTTTTTTTTTGAGATACGTCTTTTTCGCTTAGTACGGCAGTATAATCCGTAAAAAAAAATAAATATCCATAAAATTAATAATAAATAGCTCCTGCATTGCACACTCGTAAAGTTGCAAACTGCTACAGTTTTTTTCAAAACTCTACATATGTGTTTGTACATACATACATCTACATATACATATGCGATCTTGGAATGGCAAAAGACATCACTTGTCAGCACGCCGACAACTGACGATGTTAGTAATGAAGATGTAAGTGACGTTATGATAATGGAGCTATGCCTGATGATGATCAGAATGATTACGTTAATATGAATGATGACAACATACTATCAGCATAACATTCTATATCGTTTAACTCGCATTGTTGCACTTGGAATGCAATTTAACGTGTGTTCTACTCTTGCAAAATGCCTTTGGGTGTGACCGTGTAATGTGAGCTTTCTCTATGTTTATGTACTTTGTATATTGCACAGCGATACACACAAATTCATATAAAATTTCGAGTGCCGCCTGCTATATTAAAATATATGAATAATAGAGTGCATATAAAATTCCTGAATGGAAAGAAAAAAAACATCCTTTCTTGTACAAAAGATTTCTTCTAATAATGTCTTTGCTTGAAAGTAACATGTAAGCTATTTGGACATGGAGCGACAAACTGTTTGACAGAGAAAACATGGTTGTACTCAGCAAAATGAATGTGAAATTAACTATGTTGCATAAAAAAAGATATTTGTGATTGACATCACTTGACGTTGAAAATAATATTATGAGGATAGGAATACGGTCTTAGGTCTGCCACTAAGTACGCGAATGTGCAGTGTTGTTTTGTTTATGTGGATGAAGTGCTATTCACATAGCACATAAAAGTTTTAAAAAAAACTTTTATTAATATTAATAACGTTTTTTTAAAAAGTTTGTTTTAACTTTTTGAAATATAAATCAAAAAAAAACTTTTACTTTTATTTCAGAAAAATAAAAATTAAAAGTTTACTTTTACTTAAAAAAAAAAAACTTTTTTAAAAGTTAATTTCAAGCTCTGATATAAATAGGCAGTTACAAAACGGTTAGATCCCTTTTAAAAGCCATAATACAACATAACCGCTTAATTTTTTTTTTTTGAAAAGATGGGGCAAAGTAGAAAATAATTTTTTTTTAAAAGTAGGCGGAGCCATGCCTCTAACAGAAAATACGTTTCAACGGCTAAGCCAATAGATCGAATTTCATGAAATTTGGTACAGAGATAGAATGAACCCTAAGAAAGTTATTGGAAACTAAAAGTGGGCATGTCACGGCTGAATTGCTACACCGATTTTGATGAAATTTGGTATGAAGATAGATTTAATGCTGAGTAGAAATGTTTGTTTTGAATGGGCGGTGCCACCCCCTTAACAGAAACAAACATTTTCACGTTTATGTAACTTGCTACATAAATAGATTAAGCCTTGAGGAAAGATACTTTATTTAATATGGACATTTCTCTCATGTTGAACGGGACGGAAGTACACTTTTAAAGTGAAATAAAAATCAAAGTAAAACACTTTTATTTTTTTATGTTACATTAAGGTAGCACTATATTGATTGGCAAAGTTGATGCCAGACGTAATACTGCTTCCAAGATAGAGGCAATAAAAAAGCTATTCGAACGGGACAAAAAACGGAAGGGTTTTACATTGCCATCTATAGAAAAGCAGAAGTCAGCAAAACCTGGCAAAATTTTTTAATGCGAATAATTTTAAAATGTTATGAAATAATATATTTTTTTAATAGATTTCGTTTGATTGAAAAATATTATTTACATTTTTTCTTGCAAGGCATAATAATCCATTCGAACGGGACATATTTTTCCATTTTGGCTCACTTGGACAATTTTTCAAAACGAGTTTAATATTTATATAAATAATATTTAAGATATATACATTAGGGTGATTAAAAAGTAAGTTTATGATATGAAGAAAAAGTTCACGAAATTTCAGCTCTGTAACTCAATTTTATAAGGTGGCGCCGGAGCCTGTTAGTTTTACATGTAAATTGTATGGAAAAATTAATTTTTACAAAAAAGGTATCTAAATGAATAGGTGATTAGTGTTGTTGAGCTGAAAAGTTTCGTTGCTGAATCCAAATCTGGCCTCAGAATTGACCCATCATGTCGGAATCCTGAAATATTTGAGGTTAATTACCTGAAACATGATGTTTTTTGTCTACTTTCGAGGTCATGTATAGGATTCAAAGAAAATTGATCAGCTTATTTTTAACAAAAGCATCATTTAGTACCATCCTTGCCCTTTAAAATGAGCTTTCAAGTGTTGATCTGTGATGCTTCCTTGCAAAGTTGCAACCATTTCAAGGTGACATGAATTTGAAACCCGTTGGTTAATATTGTTGGGTTGCAACCCTTTGTAGGGCATCCAATTCATGTCACTTTAAAATGGCTATAACTTTGCAAGGAAACATCACAGATCACCACTTGAAAGCTAATTTTAAAGGGCAAGGATGTTACTAAATGATGCTTTTGTTAAAAATAAGCTGATCAACTTTCTTTGAATCCTATACATGACCTCGAAATTAGACAAAAAACATCATGTTTGAGGTAATTAACCTCAAATATTTCAGGATTCCGGCATGATGGGTCAATTCTGAGGCCAGATTCGAATTCAGCGTAAAAAATTACGTCAAAAAACGACCCTTTTCAGCTCAACAACACTAATCACCTATTCATTTAGATACCTTTTTTGTAAAAAATAATTTTTCCATACAATTTACATGTAAAACTAACAGACTCCGGCGCCACCTTATAAAATTGAGTTACAGAGCTGAAATTTCGTGAACTTTTTCTTCATATCATAAACTTACTTTTTAAGCAACAGCACCTTAAAAAAAACAAAAAAAAAAAATTTTAATCACCCTAATATACATACAGTAATTAAAAAACAAATTTAATGTTTATATTTATCAAATTGATTAGTGAGATCAATTTTAACAAAGAAAAGAGGGAGGAGCAAATATTTTTCTAAAAGATTAGAAAACTTGTCTTTTTGCTGTTAAAACGTCTTTACTGTAAGAGGCGTGGCACCGACCGCTAAAAAAGGCGGCACCGCCTACTATTGAAAAAAAGTATACATGTCCCTCTTTCTCTTAACAACCTTTCCAACAAATAAAAATTATGCGATTATGTTGTGTTATGGCCAGGGACCCAAAATAACTATTATTTTCTTTTTTCAGATTGAAAAAATTGCCCAATTTTAATAATTATTTTTAAAAATTGATTTATAATTATTATGACTAAGAAATATTTTATTAGTTGTCAATAACTATTATTTTTCAATGGATTCTTTTTTACGTTGAGTCATAACTATTATGAATAAGTAATATTTTATTAGTTGTCAATAACTATTATTTTTCAATGGATTCTTTTTTACGTTGAGTCATAACTATTATGAATAAGAAATATTTTATTAGTTGTCAATAACTATTATTTTTCAATGGATTCTTTTTTACGTTGAGTCATAACTATTATGAATAAGAAATATTTTATTAGTTGTCAATAACTATTATTTTTCAATGGATTCATTTTTACGTTGAGTCATAACTATTATGAATAAGAAATATTTTATTAGTTGTCAATAACTATTATTTTTCAATGGATTCTTTTTTACGTTGAGTCATAACTATTATGAATAAGAAATTTTTTATTAGTTGTCAATAACTATTAATTTTCAATGGATTCTTTTTTACGTTGAGTCATAACTATTATGAATAAGAAATATTTTATTAGTTGTCAATAACTATTATTTTTCAATGGATTCTTTTTTACGTTGAGTCATAACTATTATGAATAAGAAATATTTTATTAGTTGTCAATAACTATTATTTTTCAATGGATTCTTTTTTACGTTGAGTCATAACTATTATGAATAAGAAATATTTTATTAGTTGTCAATAACTATTATTTTTCAATTGATTCTTTTTTACGTTGAGTCATAACTATTATGCATAAGAGATATTTTATTAGTTGTCAATAACTATTAATTTGGAAAAAATATTTTTTTACGTTGTTTTGAAAAAAGTGTTCAACAGATTTTAATTTTTGTGAATCTTTTTGCACCAATCGATGGGGAGGTGGTTTTTATGACATCACCAGAGGTGGTCATCGGTTCGAAAATGTACGCGATTTTGACTCATTTTTGAAGTGTTTTTGCTTCAATCAATGAAAAGAGGTCTAAAAAGGATATTGGCCATCACTAGAAGTGGTATCGATCCTTAAAAGTGCTCTATTTGGGTCCATTTTTGAATTTTTTTTTTCAAAAAATCGATGGAAAGAGGTTGACAATGGGCTTTGGCCATCACCAGAGTTGGTCCCAACTAAAAAAGTGGTCGATTTTGGTCCGTTTTGAAAAAAAAATTTTGTACCAATCGTTGGAAAAAGGTCGAAGTCGAAAAAAAAAGTACCAGAAAATGCCCGATTTTGGTCCATTTTCGAAATTTTGTTTGCACCAAACTTTGGAAAGAGGTCGAAGTCGAAAAAAAAGGAACCAAAAAGTGCCCGATTTTGGTTCATTTTCGAAATATTTCTTACGCACCGGTCGTTGGATACAGGTTGAAAATAGATTTTGGTCATCATCAAAGGTGGTTCCGAGTCCCAAAATGTGCCCGATTTTGGTTCATTTTCAAAATTTTGTTTGCACCAGTAATTAAATAGAGGTCGAAAATGAATTTTGGACCTCATTTGAGGCGGTTCCGGACCCTGGAAAGGACCATTTTTGACCCATTTTCGAAAAAAAATTGTTTTTTCTGTAATAAATGGGAAAGGGTCGAAAATGGATTTTGGACACCACTTAGAGTGGATCCTGAGTCCGGCCCCGAGAAAGAACCGTTTTTGACCCATTTTCGGAAAAATTTTTTTTTCTGTAATTAATGGGAAAAGTTGAATATAAATATTTGACATCATTAAGGGTGGCTTCGGAGCCTGGAAAGGACTACTTTCGATCATTTTGGTAGTTTTCAAGTTCCGGAGCTACTCTAAAAGATATCCAAAACGCATTTTCAACCTTTCATAATCGATTGGAGCAAAAAAAAAAAGTGTTTGCCACAATTGATATATAACTACTTCAAGTGTTAGCGTGAAATAATAAAATTTTTGTCACAAAAATTTTTGATTTTACTTACAAAACACTCACAAAAGGTTTTGATTTTACTAACAAATTGATAGTTGAAAATTATCATACAAAACTACTCTTTAAAACTTAACATAACATAACTTAACATAACAGCCTGGCAACATCGTCATCGTTTTTAGCTTCTAAACAAATTATAAACATTTGATATCGTATATGTACAATGTAAGTAACAAAAAAGTAATATCGAATCATAGAACTGCAAAGTATGAACATCAAAAGTTTATAAGTGATAAGTCGTTTGTTGAAATGAATAAATGTTTGGGACAAAAGACAAGTGTTTGTCGAAACACTTCCATAAATTGAATTGTTTGACTGAAATATTTTGACGATTTGTCGTAAATAATTATATCGTTTAGAAGCAACATTTTATGAAATGTTTTTTAAATTTTCCCTAGAAGTAATTGAATCACTTGCCACAACTTAACTTTTACTTGTGTCAAATTATTTTGTCTACAAATACTTATAGTTTAAGATAAAAGTTAAATGTTTGCTTAAAATAATAAGTGCTTATATTAAGCATTCGATAATTTGCCACAAACGCTATCTAAACAATCCTTTTTTTGAGTGTACTAAATGAACTTCATTCATTCAATAACTGCATATTGGCACATCAGTTGTATGAAAAAAAAAAGTAAAAAATAAATTAAATTTATAAAATTAATTGATTCATTAATCTTAATACGACGCGTTAAAAACATAAAAAATTTCCCACTTTGCGACGGTTTAGATACAAGTATAATTGTACCCTTAAGGATTTCAAATTGAGATAGCTTTTACACTGAGGGTCTTAGAGCGCTGAAATATTGTGACATCTCTGCAATTTATATGGCATTTAAATAACTCAAATTTCATAGATATATCAACACATTACATATCTTCAGCTGAATTTTAGGTATGAATGAAGTATTTTCTGCACCCTTCGCAGGCAGCATACAAACAATTGTATCTTCGTATAAATTTCAATGAAAATTTAAGTCCTACACCACTCCATCAAACAAAAGTTACATCAAGTTAAAATAAATAAAATAAGAGTTTTCCGGAAGCAATTATTTGAGTTCAACAATCTTACAAAAAAATATTAAACATAAAGGTTTCTATGAAAAATTTATATTACTGCTTTTCTAATTATGATTATCAGTTTCGAAATAGGATTTTTTTTTCTTGTAGAAAACCGGAAGTAAAAATTTCTAAACAGAATTTCCACAATTTTTTTTTAAGTTTTAAAATATAGCCCAAAGTATATATATATATAGGTAATGTACTTAAAAATTTTAAAATGGAATCTTCATTAGTTTCAGAGATATATTTTCGTAAAATAAATACGTTTCGCTTTATGTAAAGTAATAAAAATCATGGGAATGGCAAAGAGGAGCTTTACGGTTTTAGGATATTTGTGATGATGATTTTTTCTGTTCCTCATAAAACATGATGAGAGCCCTCTTGAACTTGGTTCTATAGTTCCCCATAAGCTACCTCACTTTTGCGCTGATTAGGGATCCCGCTGTTTATATCAATCCCGAAATCCCGGGATCGATCACTTAATCTCGGGATTTGACTTTTTTATGCCTAAAACGAAAAATAACTCACAGCCCTCTTAAAATTTTTTGTAAAAAAATCGTATTTGGTTCAACATTTTTTAATTTAAATTTTTTCAGTTAAGATTTGACTATTTTCGTATTAGAAATTCTTGGATTTTTTTTTTTTGTTCGGTTGCTGCGAATTTGGGAAGCAAATGGCTCTAATAAAAGACTGCAAAACTAGATGGAACAGTCTTTTGTCAATGCTTGAACGCGTCTATTTATTGAAAAATTGTATACAAAAGGCATTAATAGACATAAGTCTACCTGAAGGTGAATTTTTGGCTTTATCCAATAATGAGATTGAAATGGTATCTGATATCATTAATGCGCTAATCCCAGTAAAAGCTACAGTCGAAGCCCTTTGCCGTCGGGATGCTAATTTGTTCACAGCCGATATTGCCATAACTTTTATGTTAAAAAAACTTAAAGATGCTAACAACTTGATAAGTCAAAAATTGTATTCAGCTCTCATTCTTCGATTGCAACAAAGGCGAACAGATATAAGTGGTATCCTTCAGTATCTGCACAATGGTAGAATCAACGTTCAATCCGAATCTGAAATAGACAAAGTAATAGTTCCATCTTCAATAAAATGCCGCAAATTAATAGTTGAGTTACTCGAAAGACTACACGCTTCAAATCCAGTTACATCAGAAACAGCTTATGAGACTGAATCTGAAGTTGAACTTTCTGTTTTAAATGAGGCACCTCTCGAAATTGTTTCCGAGTCTCCATCTGAATCTTTTTCAGACGAACTTAATAAAGCTATAAAAAAAGCGCATTTGCCGAGGATACCAATTCGATGTGAGACGCTATCAGTGAAAATTCGAAAGGAAATGCTGTTGTTTGAAAATGAGGGAACACGTGGTGACTTTTTTAAACCTACCAGTGTAGAGTCTGAACGTGCTTTCTCTGCGGCTGGACTTTTCGCAACTAAAATAAGAAATCGTTTGGGCGATGAAACTTTGGATGTGCTTTGCTTCCTCAAAACGTATTTTAAAAATATACAAAATTAATTACTATTAATTTTCAAACAATGAATGAACTCTTTATGATTTAATAATTAAGTATGTATAATATCATATAAACAATGAATTTCCTTATAAATTAATTAATATTTTTTTATAAACATATTTTTGGAATGTGTCAAGTTTTTAATTTTCTTAAAATTTCACTAAAATAATGTGTTAATATTTTTCAAGAACAGGTATTTAAAAATCCCGGGATCAATCCCGGGATCCCGGGACTAGATAAATGTAATCCCGAAATCTCGGGATTACAAATATAACACGGGATTACAAACCCCAGCGCTGATCATACTTATGTGTTCTTGCAGCACTTTGTTTTGAGTCATTATAATAATTTCTATCTCTTCTTTTTGAAAAAGCGATCAGATTCGATTTTGTGGCTATCCTACTTAGTTTTTCAAATAATATGCAAAATTATGGCAGTGTATGCTTTTTTGGCACGCCCCATTTAAGAATACGAACATTTTGACACCTTTAAAACGTTCTTCCGCTGCGCTCAATTTTGGGCAGACCACTGTCCCGGTTGACATGGAACGTCCCATATATATACATATATTAAAACACGGATTGACACGATGAGTATGCCCTGTATGATAATACATATCATACATTTTTCATTGAATTTCTTCTTTTGTAGTGGAAGTTTATTAGTTGCACGCAATTTATTAACCTTTGGAAGGTTTTTGCTGTGACTATTTCATGTACTGTCTGCAAATGCTGCCTGTATAATTGTTGCAATTTAATATTTTCCCATGCAATGAAATAAATTTATTGATGATTATAAATTACGTATTGACAGCTTTAGCTGTCACTGACACTTGTTGTGGTTATTGCAGTTGCGTAAAAACGACATTAATAGTTAATCTAAAAAAAAAATTAATCTATAACTTTTTTTAATTAAGTGCAAGTTTATTTGTTTTATTTTTAATTGTTTTTATGGTTTTTAATACCCGCATATGATTACGGTTGATAACTTTTTTAATATCTACAAATTTACAGCACAAATAGTTTAAGTACTGAAATTGTTGGGTCGTATGCTGGATTGCAGATATGAGAATGGATACGGATTAATTTGTGTCATTTGAATAAAAAAAAATAAACTTGAAACTAGAATTTTTAAGGTAAAATAAAGGAAATGAAAACTATAGAGCAATAAATGATTTTGAAATCTCTAAAACATTTTTTATGTTGATTGCCCAAAGTAGCTGTGCATCATATCAATATATGTTACTAAACTTTCATTATTCGCTCTGACGTGTTCATGAAAGTTTTGTTCAAAAAGCTCTAACTTTTAATCATTGACACATAAGCCTTTACGATTATATTACATAAATAGTTTATCTAGAATAGTTTTCTTAACTTTCGCACAATAGTAAACCAAAAATCAGACAGTAAAGTAATTTCAACCGATTTCTTGCTTCTAGTACAATTTTGCAGCCGCTATAAGTTATTTAAGATTTCGAAGTTTTATCTTTGAGATGATGCTCCAAAAATAAATTTTTTATTATTTTCACAGAAGTTAAGACTTGACATGCGAATTATAAGTTTGGCTTACGAGAGCTTTAATACATATAATTTTTAATTTATTTTTTACAGGATATCTAAATAATGTCATTGGAAAATTAAATGTTAAGGCGTACATAGTGAAATCAGCAAAGGATTTGAGACATTAAACAAGAAAATAAAAGCTCTACTTGAGATCATATATGTTTTCCCTATATATATATATAGGAAAAAAAATAGTGTCTAAAACAGGAAAAAAAAAAATTAAGAACTATTTTTTTAAATTATAAAAAAATGCATTTTTTCCATTTTTTGAAATGAATGCTCTGCAGCTCTGATACGCAACAGCCCCAGAATTTTTTTTTTCTGAACTTGTCTTATCTAACAGAACATCAAAAATATGTTGGTCTAATATTAACTGTCAAAACTTAGCCGTATAAATTAATGTTTATTTTCTCATACTCATATCATAGCCCAAGAGACAGCTTTAAAAAAGTCGAGAGTATAAGGTCAAAGGATGAGATGTACTGGATGGATAGAGATGAATTTGGTGAAACTAATTAACCTTGTCAAAGCCCGTCCCGATGCCCGAAAATGCCCGATTTTTGGCCAGTCTTGTTATTTTAAATAAAACTGTTAAATATTACAGCTTGAAATGAATTCCAAATGATAGCAATCGAAGAGCATAAATAGAATAAACATATGTATAAGGGTGCATTCCTGAGTCTTGTCCCAAACATGGGCTGCCACTGGTTCTTGTGTCAATTTTTTGATAATTTAGATAGCAGCTTTAAATGTGTACCAAATGATAGAGCTTGAAGAGTTTAAATAGAATATATAGGACTGCCTCGCGGAATCCTATCCCAAATACTGGTTGCCTCATGATTTTTGGGACAATTTTTGCTAAATAGGTGGCATATATATTCTATTTAAGCTCTTTGACTTCTGTCATTTGGCACACATTTCAAGTTGAAATTTGTGTGAGAAAAAAAAATTGACCAAAAAATCGGTGACAACCCATGTATAAGACAAGATACAAAATGCAACCATTTATATTCTATTTAGGCTTTTTGAGTTCAATTCAATTTGCTTTTAATTAATGTGAGAGTGAACAGTGGCCGAAAAAAAATTTTGGAACTCATGCCCATTTTTTTCCGTCATAATTGCTTTTTCTCTTATGGGCTTGTCCTCTAAGAACGGACATATTCCCCGAAAACAGGAAGACATAACGACAAATAGTTTTGGATTTTAAGTCCACAATTAAAGTGGACATAGCACCCACTTACCCTAATTTCTATGGCTAGCGAAGCAGGTGTTGGACATAGTGGTGGATGTATATCCTGAGCTGCGGCCAAAGGCTGCCCACTTACCCTAACTTTCATGTAAAGTTACTGCGTCTGAATGAATACTGCAAATGCGCAGTTTTATTTCGAAATTCTGTGTTCTTATGCACGAAAAAGTCAAGATACTCTTTGCAGTCTCGTGGCACTGAAATCTCTTAATTTTTTCTATTTTCACTTTAATTGTTCTTGCAGATTTTAATATACATATATATTTGACTTTCAGATGGAATATAAAGCAATACACTATTTATGTCCCGCGATAAACACTAAATCGATGCTCTTCGACATGTTGACTGCACAGTAATACATGGTTTGCATTGGAAGAGGCAAACAATAATTTAAGTTTGAATTATCATAAGAGTATGCACTTGTATTAATTTGACTTTGACTTTGCTTAGAAGCACATGCCAGTATTAAATGATGATTTTATATTCTTTTTTGTTTCTTCTATTGACTTGTCTGAGCTATAATGTAATTTGAACGATAAGTTTAGTCTTTTATAGCAAGAACACTTTTTTATAAGCAAAATGTCCTGCAATAGTAAATTTTATCCTTCAACTTGTCATAATAGCGACATCCATAAATCTTAGAATAAATTAATATAAAACAAAAATTATATACTTTACTTACTTGCTACTCACAATTTCAAACATTATGAACTCTAAATTTCACTTTGTTTACTTTCATATACAAAGTAAAATATTGTTCCTTTTGATAAATTATCAAAAACTGCAATACTAAAATTAATTATAAAAATTTTTAATTTATACATTTTGTTTTAATTGAAATTTTCATAATAATGTTTTTTGTTAAATTTTTTTTTTTTTAATTTGCAAACGAAAAACGGACTATGATTTACGGATATGCACCTGGAATGTCCGGACCCTCCATAGGGAAGGTGCAACTATCCAACTGGCGGAAGCCCTCGTAAAAATGAAGGCTGACATCACCGCCATCCAGGAGATGCGATGGAAAGGACAAAGCTGCTCTAAACGGACGAACTGTGATATCTACTACAGCGGCCATGCGGAGAGGCGCGAATTTGGTTGCGGATTCGTTGTAAGTCGAAAATTACGCCACCTAGTTTCCCGGTTGACGCCAGTAAACGAAAGGCTGGCTACGATCCGTATCAAGGCAAAAATCTTCAACATAAGCCTAATTTGCGCGCACGCCCCCGACGGAGGAAAAGGACGATGACATTAAGGATGATTTCTACGTGAGCCTAGAGGACGTGTATGACCGTTGTCCGACCCACGATGTAAAAATAGTCCTCGGCGATTTTAACGCGAAGGTCGGAAGAGAAGGCATCTTTGGTGCTACAGTCGGTCAGCTCAGTCTCCACGAGACCACTTCAAACAACGGTCTGAGACTGATCAACTTCGCCGCAGCGCGAAACATGGTAGTTAGTAGCACCAGATTTCAACACCTCGACATTCACAAGGCCTCCTGGCTATCCCCGGATCAAAAAACAAAAAACCAAATTGATCATGTTGTGATCGACGGAAGGCACGCTTCAAGCGTTCTGGATGTGCGTACATTTCGGGGGGTCAACACTGACTCCGACCACTATCTTGTTGCACTAAGATCCGCATGCGGCTATGCAATGCAAAGAATGTACGCACGGGCATGCAACGAAAGCTGGACGTTGCAAAGCTGCAATCACAACAGACCGCCGAGGCGTACTCCGCTCAACTCTCGGTTAAGCTCAACCAACCAACCTCTGGAACCAACGACGCCGGTGGACTTTGGACACACATCTCTCACTCCATGCGCGCTGCTGCCGAGGAAGTCATTGGTTTCCGACGCCCACAACCTCGAAACCAATGGTATGACCAGGAGTGTCGCGATGCGACTGCTGAAAAAACGCTGCATACAAGAAGACGCTGCAGTCAGCCGCAACGCGAGCCGTGCGAGAAAACTACCTCGAAAAGAGGAAGGAAGACCGGCGCATTTTCAGATGTAAAAAAAGGGAGCAGGAAAAGCGTGAGCGTGAGCGTGAGGAACTTGAGGTGTACCAGGGCAAGAAGGATGCACGAAAATTCTATCAAAAAGTTAAGCGTCTAACTCAAGGTTTCAAGCCCATAGCATCCACTTGTAGAGACGAAAATGGAAATCTGGTTACAGATACAGAGAGTGTACTTAGGTTATGGAGGCAGCATTTCTCCAACTTGCTTACGGGCGATGATCCCACCAATTCCGCCCAGAGAGAATGCAGTACGATACCACCAATCGATGATAACGCAGTGGAAGTACCATCACCAAGCCATGAAGAGGTTCGAGTTACTATCCAGCGACTCAAAAACAACAAAGCAGTGGGTGCTGACGGCCTGCCAGCTGAGTTGTTTAAAGCTGGTGGCGATGAATTGATAAGGTGCATGCATCAACTCATCAGCAAAATATGGCTAGCGGAAAGAATGCCCGACGATTGGAATCTCAGCGTGCTTTGTCCTGTAATAAAGAAAGGAGGCCCGACAATCTGCGCCAACTACAGGGGTATCAGTCTTATTTCCATCGCATATAAGATCCTCTCGAGTGTATTGTGTGAAAGATTGAAGCCGTATACAGAAACGCTGATCGGATCCAATCAGTGTGGCTTTAGATCTGGCAAGTCCATAGACCAGATTTTTACACTACGCCAAATCTTGGAGAAAACCCATGAATATCAAATTGAGACTCACCATCTCTTCGTCGATTATAAAGCTGCGTTCGATAGCCCAGTGCGGGGTTGCCTATACGCAACAATGTCTGAGTTCGGTATACCTGCAAAGTTGATAAGGCTCTGCAGGATGACGTTGAGCAATACGTGTAGCTCCGTCAAGGTAGGGAATGACCTCTCCGGAACTTTTAATACCGAGCGAGGTTTCAGACAAGGCGACCCGCTCTCGTGCGATCTCTTCAATTTCATTATGGAGGGGATCGTACGAAAAGCCGGTGTGCATCATAATGGCACCATTTTCTTCAAAGGTGTTCAGCTCCTTGCGTACGCTGATGATATTGATATTATCGGTCGGAGTAAGAGAGATGTTACTGCTGCTTTCACTGCTATTGAAAAAGAATCAGCCAAAGTGGGTTTGACGGTAAACGAGGGCAAGACGAAATACATGATGTCTACTAACAACAACAAGAGAGCACGGGATCTAGACTCTCATGTTACAGCGGGCAACTGTAAATTAGAAGTTGTCAAGGAATTCATTGACCTTGGCACTGCCGTAACCAGCAACAATGATGTCAATCTGGAGATTAAGCGGAGAATAACAATTGCTAATAGGTGCTACTACGGTCTCAGTAAGCAATTACGTTGCAGATTACTCTCTCGATCGACACTCTACAAGACGCTCATTCTACCTGTGCTTCTTTATGGCGCTGAGGCATGGGTGGTTTCGACAACAGACGCAGACGCTCTTGGGGTGTTCGAGAGGAAAGTTCTCCGCAAAATCTTTGGTCCTGTTCGAGTTGGCGACGACTATCGCATTCGAATGAACCACGAGCTGTATGAGCTCTACGCCGACATTGACATAGTTAAGCGTATAACAATACAGCGACTACGCTGGCTGGGTCATGTCCATCGTATGGATAAAGAAGCTCCAGCGAAAAAGGTATTCGAAGGGAAGGTCCCCGGTCAACGACGAAGAGGGAGACCATGTCTCCGGTGGATAGACCAAGCTGAGGAAGCCCTAACCGCGCTTGGCATTAACGATTGGAGAAGGCGCGCGCAAAACAGAGGCGCCTGGCGAGAGCTAATGAGGTCGGCCATAACCTGACAACGGGTTGTTATGGCCATCTAAGTAAGTAAGTACCTGCCATCATCGTGCCTTCAATGCGCTTATTGGGTCCAACTCTATCCCCCCAAAAATTGCTCCACACCATCACAGTCATTCCTCCGTGTTTAGTTAATAAAAGTAACATTAAATTAAACTCAAAGTTATTGTTTTACTGAAATATTTTGATATTTCTTCAAAACTAATTTCAGTTGCAAAGTATTTGAGCGCAGTGTATATCTATTTACTCTGATATATTCAAATTTCAAAAGGATAGGTTAAAATTTTTTGAGTTTAACTGAACGCGCAAAAACTATAATTTTGCTTCTGACCAAAATATAATTTTTCATATGAAAAAATTATATCAAGGGTCAAACATGATCAAACATTTCATTTAGGCTCCAGAAGTAATTTTTTTATTAGTATATTTTAAAACGGTACACATATTACAGTGCTTCGAGGAAATTATTTTATTAAACTTTGTTTGATATATTGAGATAATAATTTTTTATTGCCTCCTCCTGAATGAAACCTTTTCCTTCAAATTTTAACTGGCTACATGTTATAAATTTTTTTTTGTTTAATTTATAATGAACATCATCATTTATAACTCAGAATTTTTGCGCACTACATAGACTTTAATATATTTTAACACTGATTGCTTCGAAATCCCAAATGTTATGTTAACTTAAAAAAAATCCTTGCTGCTATTCATAATGACTTTGACTATGCATGAATTATAGTAAAATCATTATCCAATTTTGATTATGATATTAATGATAATATTTTTCAAACACCTACACAGAATAATTGTATTCATGAAACTAATATGCACAAATTAAATTGCGTAAATGGTGGTACGTATGTATGTGCTTGTGATGAGCCTCCAACTAGTACACAAATCAACTACAAGCTTAGCTATGTATGTCAAAATGCTAATTAAAAATCCACAAACACAAATTAATGTTTCCCAATAATCAATCATAACAACAAAGACATGTACACCTGATTATGGTTACATGATCTAACTATGATTACCATTATTTATATTGGCAACAACAAAAACTGTATAACCATACACAAGATTTGTTAGGTTTGTTAATTCTGATTAAATCATACCATTTTCTAAGAAAAACTAATTAAATAAAAACACATACTAAGCATGTATTGCATACAAAACATATAGTAAGTAAATGAAAACATTTGGTCATATACAAAATTGAACCATCTTTCGAATAGTACTGCTACAAGTGTTTTGATAACATTAATGTATCTGTGAAGTAATAATCAGAGAAGCCGGAAATATGCAAAATAAAACACGTTTTAAGCGCATAGAATTTGCACCAAAAAAAACACCAAAATATGCACTTTAATATGCACGAAAATTTCATGAGGACTAGTTCCTGCACTAAAAAATATATGAAAAAAAATCGTAAACTGTGTTTTCAGGTGGTTTTTTATATTTGAACATACAAAAGCTTAAAGTATTACATGCACACAAGACTTAAATTTTGCATAAACTATTAAACGCTGCTTTAAATTCTCGAATAAAAAATTGTATCGCTTTTCAGTCACGGGACTGTATTTATATAGAGCTGTATCGCTACTGTTCACAAATCGGGCTTTTTGAAATAGTACCTTCGTAAAAAATTTGACGGATATCAAAATTTACAGATAATCACACGCTTTCAAATTTGTTACTGATATCCCCACGATTAAGAGTAGCCAACTTTTTGCGTTTTCAAAAACTCTTGCGCTTTCTTTGAGCTCTAAGCTGGGAGTTTCTAGTTTTAAAATCGAATCAACTATTAAAGTGGAACCTCGATAAGTCGGAAACCTCCCTAACTCGAAAAAATGTTGTGTTCTCTTCACTTCAAGCCACAAAACATCCATTGCTCAAAATCTGACCCCTCTATAAGTCGAAATAATTAGTAAGGCCCTACAAGTAGATTCAGTACATACTATTTACCCTCTATAACTCGAAAAAAAAATTTACCTCTGCATCTGGAATATAGCAATGTTTGATTTTATAACCTTTACAACTCGATTATTTGAAACGAATTACCTACATATATAGCTCGAAGAAAAATAAGATACCGACTATAAGAATATACCAAAATGTTAACCATTTTTTCTAAAAAAATCAATGTAAAAGCCTACTTGTACATTAAACCAATCCTATGTAATAATAAAGGAATTTATTACTGACGTTAACACGTGACTTAATTTGAACTTTAGCGAAGTTATTTTTTTGTTGTCGATTAAAAAATTATCAAAAATAGTTTGGTCCTACTGAAATACATCAATACATAAAATGAATATTAACCTCTATAAATCGAACTTTTCCTGACAAAATTCACTTAAGTCGAAGTACTTCATAAGTCTCCCTTCAAGTTCGACTTACAGAGGTTCTCCAGTATTAAAAAATTACATTTAATGCAGCTTAGCTCAGCTTTTAAGCTTGTAGATCGCATCAGTCCTTTTGTTATTCGTATGGCTGCAGCATCATCTTCACTGAGATCTTTAACAGCTGCCTATACGTCTTTAAAATTGCCGCTGTAATAAACTGTTGCTTCTAGCCAAGTGCTCCATCGAGTAAAAATTGGAGATGGTGGCAGAGGTGTGTTTGGAAATGTAAGCTTAAAGGCTGCCATCGAGAACCCCAAAAATTAAATTTTTATATGAGTTTCTAATGAAAATGCTCAAATGTGCAAAAATATGCAAATTAACCCAAAATATGCTCTAAAGTACCAAATATGCAAAATGCTTATACAATATGCATTTATAACCTCTCTGGTAATAATACACATTTAACATCTCATGCACGTTTTTCAATATGATAGATCTTAAGTAGTCTTGAGAAACTTATATGTGGCTGTGTTCGAAATTTGGCAAATACTGCTACTGTTTGTATTTTTTTTTTTTTTTTAGATGATGGTTGTCATTGGGTCTGTTGCTAAATTAAATGCCATTATATTAAAACAATATGCATTTAACATAACTATAATTATGTAAATCAGCAACAATCAGTTAGCCTACAAAAATCGCAGTAAAATCAGTTTTAATTAAATGCATATTTTCAGACACATTTGTTGATTTAAAGTTGCCTACATACAAATATATTAATATAATCATTTTTAATGATTCGGCACTTACCCAAATTTTCCACCTGACATGGTAACACCAGCGTATCACCTACAACTGCACGATATGTATGGCCGCGTGAGAGAAATCGTGGCAATGATCCAACCATGGATGAGGCGGTCTGTGATGTACTCATCGGTCGGCTGTTGGAACCTACAAAAAGTTAGAATGGGGGAAATTTAAAAATTTAAATTGAGTAATGGTATAATATATCTAATCTATGTATGTGGACTCAAAAATAATTTTTTTTCCCAAATGGGAGATTAAAATTAAGATTTTCTCTTTCTGCAAATGTATTGATTTTTTGTCGCTACGAAAAGAGAAATTCATTAAAACCTCCCTTAAGGGCCAAATAGACGTTCATGCATGCATGATCAATAAAATGACGATGCCATCATGATTTCGACACACACCATTCATGCACGCATGATGGATATCATTTTTGGTTGAACTTTTAACGTGTTGACAATATGACGTCAGAAGCATGTGCGGCAATGAAAATTGCATTTAATATTAAAAAAAAGTATGAAATGAGTTTAATTTAAGCTCAAAAAATCTTTAAAAAACAAAGTTCATACAAAAGTTTAATTATTTCATCTAATTATCTTTAGTGCATAATATTTCTAATTTGCTTTTCGCACCCATTGTCACCTTCTTCGTCAAAAAATCATGTAAACTGAGATAAGTTCAGCACACACTATCATAAATGCATAATCCATCAAAAAAATATCAAAATATTTTAATATTGGTGATGCGCATGACCAATCAGCCAATCAGCCACCTACACGGTCAGTTTGCATGAGCAATCACTTGATTCATCAAGCACACATGAACGTCTATTTGGCCCTTTAGATCTCTGAGAGCTTTTGTTTTGAGCATTCGTATGAACAAACAGTTTTTTTAATGATCTCAATTTTACACAGAACACACATAGGTGAAGACTGTTATTCCCAATCTCTTTCCCAATTTATCAAAAAAGCTAATCGATGCATAAGCATCGAAGTAAGTGTTATCATTATTTTCTACAGTTAGTCGTCCATTTTCATAATTTATTAATTATGAAATTATCAAAACGACGGACGTCGACTATTCAGAACGAAATCCAATGTAGAAAATACTTCGGAGAAACGTTCGATACATTTAGACTCTTCCGTTGCAAGTAATATAGACTTAAGTTATTTATTATAGAAATAATATAATAATAATAATAGAAATTGTTCTGCCCTTTTCGAACAGCCCATTTTCCCAGTGAAACTAACTTTTGTCCCTACTCTTTTACAAATATATAGCAGGCCTGGCAGACGTTGTTATGTGCGGCGATAATTTTTTCCTTTGAAACTTACTTTTGCCCATACCTTTTATATACATGTTTATGTACCAAGTCCCATTCATCTGCGTCCCGTAGTTGGTGATATATGATGAATTTTATTTTGAAGGGCGTGTCACCGCCCATTTTTTAAACCAAACTTTTTAAAAACCTTCCATAGGCCACAATTATGAAATCTTCATGTAAATTCTATTTAAAAAGTTGTTTTGTATAAGGGCAACCCAAAGTATGCACCCTAAATAAAATGTGTACGGCCTCTTATTATAAAAGCCATGTGGTGTAAGTTCCATGAGAATCGAATAAGTGGTCTTTGAGAAAATAATATTTAAAAAATGTTTTTGTATTAGGGCCAACCTTGATTAAAGTATTATAGCCTATTATGCCTCTGTAGGGGGGGGGGGGGGGTATGTGTTTTGCCAAATTTTGTTTTTCCATTTTTTTATTTAATAGAATAACTCTTCAAAAGTATCCTGTTGAAATTTGAGGTCGATTGGAGTAAAACTGACGAAGATACAGTGTCTTGAGTCTCAATGATTCTGTGCAAGTATATGAAAAAAAGACAGTGCTAAAACTTTAAACGTGATTTTCTCGAAACTAACTTTTCAAAGTCGGTGGACACTTTTTCTCGAAAACTACGAGACCGATTTTCTTGAAATTTGACTGACCGAAATGGCCCCAAATATCTTTAAGTAAGTGGCAAAAGTGGACACTACTACGTTAAACACTGTGCTCACTTATAAGATGCAGCTGCTACACAAAGAAATCAATTTGCTTAGATATAACAAAATCAATTTGTTTGACAAATTATATTTGATATAGAGCAATTAATTACACTACTCTACAAATTTACAAAAACTTACACCACAACGAATGGCAATAACAATTTTCTATAGTGAAATTTTCCGTAGAATCCAAATATTGTAATGGTTTTTTTCGATTGGCCCCAATTTTCCATATATGTAATTGGCAAAACTCCAAAAAATGCACTGTTGAGAACACATACTTCACACAAATGCTTGTAAGAATTTTAATTTTAAGCAAAACCAATTATAAACGTCACTTTTTCATAAAACCTATAAAATAATGAAGAAATTTAAAAAAAAAAAAATTGTGAAATCCCATTATGTATTGCGAAAATAGCGACAATTTGAAAAACAGTCCTTTAGAATTTTTTTTTCATGTCTGTACTTTTAAAATACGAACTTCAAATGACGATAACTTTGAAAAATGTGACTTTGCAACAAAACAAAAAAATATAGGTCCCTTAGAATTAAGCATAGAATGATACATGTAAGTTTTAAGCAAATTGATGACATTGATGTCGTCCGCCTTAGTCGATTTGAAAAATAATGTGCATTTATAAGAAAAAATGTTGTGTGCACTTATGTTAATAAAATACTCTAGTTATGACTTTTTTCAATTCAAAGAAGCCATAATATCAATATCTTTGGTACATTTTGTACCTTAAAATGCTAGTAAGACTCATCTCTACACTATAAAAAAGTTTAAAATTGGTTGGCTGACAATTAAAGTTATTACAAGCATTTATGTGAAGTATGTGCTCCCAAATTCAATCAAATTCATGCCTATTTCAAATGACTCTAACTTTGCGAGGGAACATCGCAAATTATCACTTGAAGGCTCATTTTAAAGAAAAAGAACGGTACTCAGTGATGCTATCATTAAAAATAAGCCGAAAGTAGTAGTATCGCAGATGGCTGGCAAGGTTGAAACAAAAATTTAAATATTTTGTTTTGGAAAAAAAATTCACTTCACCTCAAATGCCTCTAAGCGCGCTTTAAACTCATATCATCTCTTTCTTATATTAGTACAAGTTCAAAATAAAATTTCAAGAAAAAAAATAGGTGGAGTTTTTCAGAAATATAGCTCTGTTTTTTTCTCATAAAAATCGCTTTAACTCTGCCAATTTTTAGCCATTTTAAATTTTTTTTAAAGATTCTAACAGAAATTAAGGAGTTCTATAAGAATCAGAAGACAAAAGTTAATTATTTTGATTTGGATGGAAATGCCGCTTTTTTGAAACAATTTTCAGCCTTAAATGGGTATAACTTAAAATGGCCATAAATTCATAAAAATTTTTTTTAATCAAATCGGGGAAATATGGGTCCCTTATATCCCTTGAAAAACAACATATATAATCGGCAGCCAATTCCGTAACATGAAATAATCCGCGTGCATGGTTTAAGATGGATTTGGTCTATAGCACTTGGTTACACAAAAAAAGACCTGGTTTCTCATAAGCTTTTTCATATGTATTTTGAGTCGTAGATACTAGAAATACTATTTTTTTTTTCTTAAGAGTCGTTTTTGAGATATCCCCAAAAAACTCGTTTTTTTTTGCTTTTTTTTTTTTTAATTTTTTGTCCATATCTCCATTCAACTATAATTACTTGCATACCGTTCAAAAGGTAATCTTATTCCATCAAATCCTATCCAATTTAAATAAACAGTAACAATATGCCGTTTATTTAAATTGGATAGGATTTGAGAGAGCATACTGTTACCGTTTATTTAAATTGGATAGGATTTGATGGAGTACAAAGAGATTTTTGCTCAGTATGAATCTAAGAATCGTTCCTTTTCATATGTGGGGTAAAACACACGAAAACGCCACCTGAAAAAATTTTTGGCTCCGATTTGAGTGAAATTTGGTATGATTGTAGTATTGATGTCTGGCAATAAAAGTGTGTTTAAGATTTTGTCCTAATATTATTTGTTGCTCAGATACGCGGGTATGAAATTCACGATTTTCGTACTTTTTCAGAATAAGTGTTTTTTTTCAAAAATTCATAGCTTACAGCAAACTTTATCAATTAATAATTGGGGAACGTACATTTTTAGATTTTTACTTATACTTTTCAAAAAAAAATATTGATTTTGAAAAAAAAAATTTTTCACAAAAATTTTGCGAATTGAAAAATATTTTTGCATTTTTTTTAAAAAAACCATATTTTAAGATTTTTTTTTTTTTTAAAAAAAAACTTTGATTTATTCTGCGCTTAATGCAAAAATTTTTTATATTTTTTTTTAATTTTAAAAAAAAATTAAAGAGCTAAAATTCTGTAAATTGAAATGAATTTTTCAATTTTTTTTTGAAAAATCCATTTCTGAAAATTTGTTTTTTCGAGGGCAAGACGAAATACATGATGTCTACTAACAACAACAAGAGAGCACGGGATCTAGACTCTCATGTTACAGCGGGCAACTATAAATTAGAAGTTGTCAAGGAATTCATTTACCTTGGCACTGCCGTAACCAGCAACAATGATGTCAGTCTGGAGATTAAGCGGAGAATAACAATTGCTAATAGGTGCTACTACGGTCTCAGTAAGCAATTACGTTGCAGAGCTCTCTCTCGATCGACAAAGCTAGCACTCTACAAGACGCTCATTCTACCTGTGCTTCTTTATGGCGCTGAGGCATGGGTGGTTTCGACAACAGACGCAGCCGCTCTTGGGGTGTTCGAGAGGAAAGTTCTCCGCAAAATATTTGGTCCTGTTCGAATTGGCGACGACTATCGCATTCGAATGAACCACGAGCTGTATGAGCTCTACGCCTACATTGACATAGTTAAGCGTATAACAATACAGCGACTACGCTGGCTGGGTCATGTCCATCGTATGGATAAAGAAGCTCCAGCGAAAAAGGATTTCGAAGGGAAGGTCCCCGGTCAACGACGAAGAGGGAGACCATGCCTCCGGTGGATAGACCAAGCTGAGGAAGCCCTAACCGCGCTTGGCATTAACGATTGGAGGAGGCGCGCGCAAAACAGAGGCGCCTGGCGAGAGCTAATGAGGTCGGCCGTAACCTGACAACGGGTTGTTATGGCCATCTAAGTAAGTAAGTAAGATGTTTTGTTTATGTCAATTTTTTGAAATACCTGTAAAATTGAGATAGAGGAAATTTTCTTAGTAGATTTTTTATATGATTGAACTAAGATGCTGACATTTGGAGTATTTCATTAGACGCGTAATTTCTTAAGCTATCCGATGCCATAAGAATCTCGGATATTTTTTTTTTTTTTTTTGAAATACGTCTTTTTCGCTTAGTACGGCAGTATTATCAATAGTAAAGTATACTTACAAACTATCGAAAAGTCAATACACGTCATTTAACGTATATTATATGAAATAGTTTTATCGTTTTATCAATCTCAATTTATGTTCAAATAGCCGAACAATTTTGAAAATGTCGAAATATTATGGAAAAGTCGAAAATGTGAAAACGTTGCAAAATAGTAAAAAAGTAGATTAAAATCTAAGCGAGTCGAAGAGTATCAAGAAGTCTATTCAAATCAATATATATACAAGTATGTATTTTAAACTATACAAAATATAATAAATCATTTTCCACGAAATATTCAACTTTCGACAACAGCAAACCCACTTGACATATCAATGGAAATTACGCCCTAAAGCATAAGTAATGACACCCTGTCTTGCCTGTCTGCATGCCGTCGTGAATATTGCTAACCATGAAAGTAACATACTATTGAATAGCCTTGAGTTTTTTGCAGATAGCAACAGGAATTGTGCTGGCCTCTAACTATGTGAGTTAATGTGGCCACTCTACGCACGTATTTATGAGCACTTGGTGAAGAGCGTAAGGATATAGGCTAAGTGTAATGCCTTGGTTGCTTGTGCACAGGCAAAGGACATTTTTATGCTAATTGAAAGCAATTCGTATGACAACAAATTGCTATCAATATGAGCATAGGATATGCAATAAAAAGAAAAAGGACAAAGGAGGAAATTTTTCCTATCGCGTGAATCATAATAGATAAGAAAAAAAGGTTATGTTTTTAAAGAAAATATTTTTTCTTCTTCTATGCATACCAAAACTTTGCAAGTGATAAGGATAATAGAAGCTTATTATATTGTATTTTGATATTTAATACATACGTAAATGAATTTATCTATGTATGTACTTACATATATAAATACCAGTATGATCTCTTGACATTTTTGAGTAAATCTACTTTAATTTTACATTTTAATGCACTTACATTTGCATCTATAGTAGGTACATATGTTTACTTACACATATTATATTTTTTGTTTTATGAAAAGCCTTCTATCGGAATGGTTTTTTCATAAGTTTGTAAAAAACATGTGAAAGCACATTGTTGAAAGTTGAGGGCAGAACTATGTTATTGTAAATTTTAGGTAAAAGGTATATTGCAACAAATAGTATATTGGCCTGGAGAAATGTAAATGGATATGTTTCTCCAGGCCAATATCTCGAAAACTAAATAACGTTATAAATGCTTTAGACAAAAGCATTTTTAATGAGAAGAAATAATTCGGAGTCTTATGACTCGATCCTTTAATCGGACTGGCACGCATCTATGCTACGGTTGTCAAAATTTTTGTACAATAAATTTAATATCAATAAAATCGGAAATACGAATGAAATAATTTTTTTTTTTTGTATATTGAAGTAATTTTTTCTTGTAGAATTTCGAATAAATCAAAATTACGAAACAAAGGTTATGTGCAAAACTTTAGCGAATATTGTCTTATTCAAGTTTCCTATTGTCATTCCTTTTGTTGGATCGTCCGCACGGAACGTAAACGAAAACTCATTTATTTTCTTAATTATCAGTTAGAATTACAAAAAAATTGGATTGATAATAACGAATATCGTGGAAAGCAGAGAGCTGCTGAAAATAAAACAACAGTGCAACGCTATTATTCCAATAACCTCATTGGAAGTTTATTTACATCAACTTAAATTTTATTGAAAGTTTTTGCAGCTCATAATGAATGCAATCAGGATGATTTTGATTTTGTTTTTATCCGGAAATATTGCTGGTGGATCGCAAAGCTCTGGTGATATTAATAAGGTTAAGCAACATGCCAAGAACTTGTCGCAACTGAATTCCCGGTGGGTGAATGCTTGTCGGAAGAAAGATCGATTTATTTCATCAAATAAAGATTGGGTCGGAGGTAAAATTGAGTTCTCTTTATTTTTGTGCACTACACCGAAAAAATTTTCTGGTGGGAGACCAAATAAAGAATTTGAAGAATGCACCGAAAGCACTAACTCATTTTCGGCCGAGAAAATTTTTTTTATCGAAAATACAATTCCTTTCATTGACTGTCTATTATAATCCTATATAACTGTTAAAAGTAAAAAAAAAATAAAAATATCTTTCGTCCTTTATCCTGTAGGAGGTGATCGAAAAATCTACCAATGGCTGTTACCGGTAACAAAAAAGAAAAAAAAAATAGAAATAATTTTTTAGTTGAAAAAAAACTTTTTTGCTAATTTCTTAAATGGATTTACTTCATTTAAAGTACAGTTTTAACTTTTTTATGGACAGAATGCAAAAAATAGATGAACATAGTAACGATTACACATAGTAATCGTGTGCTTATAGCAATGCTTGCAGTGACAATGTTTTCCGTGCAGTGCTTGTTGTACTAAATGCCCATTCCCATGTTGCCTTTCTGAAGTGTGACCGTATTCAGAGTCATTATCCGAGGAAACTTCTTGAGTCAGCAAGTAGCATGTAACTTAACTTTGAAATTCAAGTTTTTACATAACTTTTAAAGATTTGTGTTAAGCTATAAGGAAATATGGTATATTTTCTAGGCGTTTACAAGAGCGGTATTCGAGCATGGATGAAGAGTGGCCACCACCATTTCTTACCGCATATAGAAATTCTGTAGATAGCGGCACCTATGTGAATTGATTAAATGCGATTAAGTTACTAGTAGTTATGTGCTTTTTGTCTAGCGGTCGCAACGGCTAGCTGTTTGAATTGGGGTCACATTTTCAAAATTTGTAGCTAAGATAACATCTGTGTTGTTCAACTATCTCACTATAAAATCTTAATTTTTCTTGCCAAATCTATAATCAATTACATAATTATCTCAGCATAGCTTTTTGACGAAGTTCTTCAATTTGTCTGATACTAAACCGAACTATTTTTTGCATTTGTGCGAAATTTCGTTTTACTGCCAGAAATAATTATTTCATTCGAAATTCGTCAATTTTTTGTTCAGAGCTTGTCTAAGTTTTTTCTTGGATTTTTTTAAAAATTTGGTTACACTACATTAAATAACTCTCTCAATATAGAGCTCAATATGTTTTACTTCTATGGATGGTAGGCGTATCCGTGAACCAATTTCGCCCATTTACAATCCCAATAAGCTTGCTTGAAGGTGTGGCGTGTGTTACAAATTTCATTTAATTACTTTGTTAGATTTTCTCGTAATCGTGATTTCCACAAACAGACGGACGGATATTGCTAAATCGACTCAAGTGGTGACGCTGATCAGGAATATATGTATATACTTTTCTGTACCTGCCACGCCTCCTTCTACGCGTTGCAATTAGAATGATTAAGTGAATACCCACTGGGCATTAAAATAATCCACAGCTCTTGTGAATTTTCGAAAGCATTTAATAAACATTTATAGGGCTCTTAACTTATACCAGAGTATTTATTCGCCTCTTAAAAAAATAAAATTAAATCTTGCGATCAAAATTATTTATAAAGCATTTTAAAACTCCCAATTAAGATGTTTACAAATACAAAAAATACTCAAAATTTTAAAAGTATTTATCAAAGTTTTAACAACGTCTTGTGAGAGGTTCTTAAATCGTCTGTAAAAGTTTCTTTTTTAAGTAGAGCTAAGATATTTATAAGGTCTTAAGAAGGATTCGGAAGATCTTCATAAAACGCTTATAAATATTTTTGTATTCAAACATTTTAATATTTATCAAGATCTTTAAAAAATGTTTGATAAAAGCTTTTTAATAAATAAAATTTATTTTTTACTTTAAGAGCCATACATTTTATTGAGCTCTTCAATTTCTGAGTTTTTAAGTTCTATATAAGTGCCAATATAAACTTCAACTCTTACGCGAACTCTTTCCGAGAGCTTTATAAAACTTTTTTTTATTTCATGCATTTATAGAACTCTTCGCAAGAGCTTTATAAAACTATATTTGGTTTCATTTATTTATAGAACTCTTCACAAGAGCTCCATAAAACTTTTTATCGAAAAGTAGGGTTACCAAACGTCCGCAATTCAATAAAAAAATTTAAATGACCAGTACTCTTATAAAAATAGTAAATAGCTTATAACTTAAAGATTTTCTTAAAAATTAAAGTTTTGGAATTTGATAAATTCTTGATTCAAGTCTCCAAAAGTAGTACCGTTTTTTTGACTTGTTTACTCCGTTTTCACATTTTCGCAAAGTTAAATATTATTTCATTCAACAATGCTAGTACATCATTAAAATGGCCGCCTACCCGTACACTGGTTGTCCAATGGCAAGATCTGATCAATTGAAGACGCCGAGAAACAAGTTTTACTCAAGAATTCGGAAAGTAAGCCACAAACAGAAAAATATATTGAGGCCACTGTTGTAGAGGAGCAGATCAAAACACATCGGTTTCATGCTCGAAAAATCTCCATGTGACAAGTGACCCAACTTTGATTAAAACTTACAATAAATACTTTAATTTTGAACAGAAATAATTATTTACGGCGAAAAATTTAGTTTTCGGAAGCTATGAAAGGAGGGTCAAATCTTGTGATACGAAGACTTGATATGAAATCGATTTCATCTTCTCTTGAACATTGGCCTTAATATATTTTTCTGTTGCAGCTTACTTTCCGAGATATTAAGCAAAACTCGTTTCTCGCCCTCTTGGCATTGGACAATAAAAAAATATGAGACACAAATTACCAAAACTAAATTGAGAAAACAAAAATAAACGCAAGATGGCCCAAAATATGTTTATTCGAATTTGGGTTATAATTCGTATTTCTATGAAGAAAATGGCTCATAAAACATCTCTTTCTTAATTTGCCACTTGTTCATATGGTAACCCTAACAATGGACACAAAATTATTTTAAATAAACAATTTTAGCAAATTAAAACTGTCAAGTTTTATTAAGCCCTTAATATAATCCTTAAGTTTAAAGTACCTCTTATGAAGCTTTAGAGATAATCCTTAAGTTTTATATGCCACTTATCGAGGAATTTTAAAAACTTGGCGTCGTCGGCCATCTTTTTTAATATACATGCCGACGAAATAGCAACAACAACAAAAAAATAAATGCGTTTCTTTTTTTTTTTTTGCCTAAATAATGATTTTTTGTGCAGTAAATCATTTTATTTCGATTTGCTTTTACCTAAAAAATCACTTAAACGTATTTTGAGACATAAATATTAAAGAAAAACCTAAAAATTAATTTTAGCCCAAATATTTTATTTTTCTAATATGTAATATTTCAGAAGCGCGCTAAGTTTTTCGAAGCAAAACCCCAAACTTCACGATAAATCTTTGCTCGCACGTAAATTTTGGTCAATAATTGTGCCGAAAATCATAATTATTCGTTGCATCATTTTCATATTGCCATTTTATAATTCCATTTGCTATTCTCTTTTTATCTATTTAACTTTGTAATACTGCAAAAAGTATGTATACCAAAAACAAAATCTTTATTAAAACTTCGACAAAATAAAATAAACCTAATTAAAATTCCGTTCGAAAAAAAATTGTGTATAAATATTTCCAAGAGCACAAAATATTTATAGACCTCTAGGTGTATTAATTCATTAAACTCTTGAATAGGTTTTGAAAACGTCATAGCTAACTCTTACATAAACCTCTTGAAGGTCCCCATAGAAGGTGCCCTTTTGGTCTTAAGTAGCATTTATTCTGTGTTTTAAAACCTCTTTAGCGAATATTTCCAAGAGTTCTGCTCTTAAACAATGGTTATATAGAACTCTTGAAGAGCCTAATAAATGCAAAAATGCCTAGTGGGTATCCCTCTGAGTAAGAAGCGTCTAATGTTGTCTCGAAATTTGAATCTAACCTCACTTGAACAAAATAAACATGATGTACTGAATCTTGCTATTTTGATATTCATAACAGCCATTGGTCGATTTTTCGACCACTTGATTTCTCATTAAAATTCAGTGTAACTAACTTCATATAAATTAGTGGAATGAAACTGATTTATTAAGAAAGAAATTTAGTGAACAAAACTGCATTTAAATTTTTTCATTTTGAAACTATTTATATATAGAAAAAAGTTTTGAAAAGTGTCTAAAAAAGGACTTATGAAACAAATTTTTTGCAGTGTATAAAAATAACACAGTAATCATGAAATAACATTTTCACGAAAACATAAGTATCAAAGTTTATTTTAATAAAAAAAAGATGAAGAAAGATTTCCTTTTTTTTTTTTTTAAAAATAATTTAAGTGACTAAAATTTAGTGGTCGAAAAATCGACTAGTGGCCAAAAATGAGCTAAAAATAAAAAAGCCCGAGAAGAGAAAAAAGCAAAAGAAGCTTATATAACAGCTGAAATATGTGGTATAAATTTATGTCTGATTGTTCGTTTCCGTACCTTGTTGCTTCAATGCTTAAACTCTGGCTTTCCAATCAATGTGGATGCTTTCCAAAAATACTCGCAAGATACTCTGCACCCATATTTGGAGTTATATCTTTGGTACTATATGCCACAAACAGTACACAAAGTGCTTTACCGTGGGTGCGGTGTACCTATTGGCCAAATTTTAGAGGAGCTACACGAAGCACTCAATAAGGATGTCCGGTGTTATAGAAAGCTTTTTACGCGAACAACTTCAAGGATCAATACAAATACTGATCTGATCAATAGACTCTTGATATCATCGGATCCATTTATAGCAAGTTTTGCGCAAAATGCCTAAAAAGAAGTATATGGTCCAGATATGATAGCATTGCTTCAAATGAAAAACGATAACTTTTCCGATTCAAGCGATTTAGATGAGTCTTTGTAGTAAATTATAGAAATTACACTGTGAGCATTTTTAATATTTATTTTGTTCATAATTATGTTTTGTAGATTAATTTTTTAAGTATCGGCCTTACAGGCATGCGTATGATGAATCTAGTCATAAAGACCAAGAAATTGGTCCCAAATTTGAGAGTAGCATCCTTGAATTGAAAAACATAAAATTTTAAAGTAACTTTTCTTTTTTTTTTGTAATAAACGAAAAAAAGCAAATAGTCTCTTATGTACGAGTTCATATTTTTGGTTCTATAATATAATTTGTTATTCATTTCGTAATTATTTTCCAAATTCGCGTCCAAATCTCAGCTTAAATCATTATAACTCCGAAAACGGAAACGCTGAAAAATTCACTTTCTTATATTCTACAACTATCTTAAAGTCATATTTTTGTATCATAAGCAAGCTAAAAGTTATGTAAAAATTTTAAGTTCAAAAACAGTTCAAAGAAAAACCACGCGATGAAATATTTATTTTCATTGCAAAATGTTCGTCAAACACTTAAAACTAATAATCTGCTATAAACTCAAGCCTTTACATACTTTTTTTATATAGGTCGCCCTTTCAAACACTAAGGCGAAAAAATCGGTTTATTGGGTGCTATATCTTAAGCCCAACCGATTCACACAATTTTAACGCAAATGCTGTAAAATATAAATATTAACATTTTCTGAAAATTTCATTGACCTAGCTTCTATAGTTTTTGAGATATTAGTTTAGTACTGCTAAATTGGCCAAATAACGGGGTTTCCCCGGGTGCAACGCCTTAAGGGACGGAAAAATGCTTCTTGGTATTTTGATATGTATTCTTGGAATGCGAAAGCTGATGACCTTTCTTCTATTTTTTTTTTTTATATCATATAAAAATTTTTCACGGTAAAAATTTTTTATGTAGGGAACGGCAAATTGGAATTTCGTCTCGGACGCCGGATATTCACGAAACGCCACTGAATGCAATATTCTTCTTTGATAATGTCATTTTAAACTTTCTACTTCATTTTGATAATTTTCTTTTGCCGTTCATGAAGGTTTTTGCTAGCAATGCTTTTTCCTTCAAAATACGTATTTTTATTTGTTATTTACTCCGTTATTTGATAAAACTTAACTTATTTACATCAAGGAAACTTTTAATTTGTGTCTGAACCCAGAAAATAACACATCCAGATACTATTAGATCTGAACTTCTTTATTTTAATATACGTTTTTTTGTCATCACCTTAATAACATTATCAAAAAAAAATAGTTTTGTTCTCTTTTGAACCGAATACGGTTCGCTTCAAGCAAGATCAAGATCGATTAAATTGTCAACCAAATCTGACAATGCACAAATATTACTTAGTGTTCGCAGATTCCAAAAATAAGATCCGTAAAATCGTACCTAGTCATTCACTCGTTTTATGGCCATTTTAAGGTAAACGCTTCCACCGATAATTTTAATAAAATTATGAATCGAACCGTGTACCGTTTTTGATGCTTTTAAGATCAAGTGAAATTTTAAAATATGCTATGATAATTGTTTTTTATGTATTTTGAGTAACTAGTTTTTGCAAATATGCAAATGTTTTTGTGTTATTCACCATTTTTCATGGAAAAAGGTCGATAAAAGCAAACAATATTTTTTTTTAAATGCATGATTCTCAAGACCTATTTAAGGGTAGTTTAGCCTCGTTGAAATCGAAAATTAACTTGATCTAAGTCTTATATTCAGAAAAGGTTAAGGTTAAGCATGGCAGAAGTCATATTTTGGCCAAACTTATGAGTTTATTTTTAAAACTAATTTTAAATCACCTATTAGATCAGACTTGCACGTAATCAATTACATTTGGTAATTAATTGCACATGCAATTTCAATTACTTGTAATTTTGTAATTGAAATGTTTCAATTATAATAACATGTTAATGTAATTGAAAGTGTACGTATTTTCAATTACTTATGATTGTAATTGAAATATTTTCGACGGAAATTACTGTAATCCAAAATATCTAATTGAAAAGAAAAGTAATTGAACGAAATTTGTAATGGATTACTTTAACTTGTAATTTCCATTATTTCAAGTAATCAATTACAAGGTATAAATATGATTTAAATTCATATAAATACATATTATTGCTAGTATGCACCTCTACGTTATAAGATGAGCCCACAAACCAAATCTCCTTTACGATAGCTTGATTAATCTGAGGTCGACGTTATTGACTCAATGAGTCAGTCTCGCGAAAGTTCTTGTTGTACATTCCCATATAAATCATATGCAATAACATAAATATTTTTTGTGAATTTTATAAAATTTTATCGCTTCAAAAAAATTTTGTTTGAAATTTTGATAAATGTAATTGCAGAAACATAAGTAATCAATTACATTTTCGTTTCAAATTACTTGGCAAAAGTAATGGATTACAATTCTCTAAGGGATTACTAGTTCAATTACAAAAGTAATTATTATAATTGTATGTTATTGTAATCTTAAATTACATGTAATTGAAATTAATGTTATTGAAAAAACTTCAATTACAATTACTTTTAATTTCTGTTTTCAATTACAAGTAAATGATTACTTGTAATTGTAATTCAAAAAAATAAATCCAAAAATACCCAAGACTGTATTAGATATTATCAACAATGAATCTTCTCAAAGAATTCCCCTTCCAAAATACAAATCATTGAATTCTTGAAAAGTTTACAATTTCAATGTCATTCGCTAAAGCAACGTAACCGCATTTCGCCCTACGTAACTAACCTACATAGGTGGTCATAACGATGAACCAAAAATAAAAAATACTCACATGTTATTAAAAGCTCCGATACCAAGGTGTGTGCATAAATATTTAGTTTTTCCAAATTTTTAATGTTTTCATGGACTAAATTTTATATTTTATATCGGCGAAAGTTCAAATTTTCACTAAAATCTTATACTTTCACTGAAACTCCGCAAAAACATCGAAAGATCTGAACGGAGCTTGTATGTAACAGCATAACGGCATGTTTGCTTAGGCTAGATGACGATCGCTGACGCATGCCAGAGATCAACATATTCATAATATAGATTCTGCAAAGGAATAAGGATCTTCGCAATGTTCATCAGAATTCTTCGAATTGAGCTCTCATGTCTTATTCGAGGAGAGATCAAACAGTTAAGTACACGGAGTTTTTGAGATATTTGTTAAGGTATAAAATTATCCACAAGAAAAATTTGACTGACTAAATACAATTCCACTCAAAGTTTTAATAATGAAACCATTAAGTGCATTCTATTTGCTTACTGTGCCGTATAACAAATAACTGAAATGAACAATATTTATAACAGCCACGCTGTGAGAAAAAGTAATAAAATCAACAGATTAAAAACAAAAAACCAAAGGAAAATCAACACTTACAAAATATAACAACAAAAATAAGGAGAAATGCATCCAGTATTATTAAAAATAGCAACAGCCCAGGAAAAACAGCAACATCAGCAAACAACTTGTCGTAGTCGTCCTTTTTTTATTGCTGCTGTTGTTGTTGTTGTTGTTGTAGTTGTCACTAAGTGCTGCGTTGCACTTTTCTATCAAAAGCAGCAGTAAAGACGACGCACAGTACTTTCAGCAACAACAACAAAAAAAGCAACAACATCATAAAAATGTAGCACCACGTTTTATGTTGCTCTTTTGTTATAAGTATACAGCAATTTTTTTTTTTATGGTGTCTGCATTTTTGTTGCTTTAGGTGTTGTTGTTTTTTTCTGCCTTTGTTGTCTGCTCTGCACTCTGAAGAGACACTTTCTCAGGTCCTTAGAGTCCAACAACCATAAAAGGACATTTTTCACAGATCATCATTTCATGACGTAAGTTTTCATTTACCTTTTTGCTTTTGTTTTTCACTTTTCTTAACAACTCTAGGGGGAGGGCATCCAACAGTGTCGCTATTATCTATATAATTTCTTCTTCTCCTGGATTCGTTTAATTTTTTCTTTCGCTATCTTTGTATTGCTCCTTTGTTCTTCACTTACACGTGAAATTGAAGATGTAAAAATGTTCCTTTATTTATTTTTCTTGCACTGTCTTACTGTGATGATAAAGAGTGTTGAGGCACAGTGGAAGTTTTTCTTATAATTTTTTGTTATTGAAGGAAATTTGTTTAGCTACACAACTGTCAACATTGGTAAAATCTATCTATCTATATAAATAAAATGATAGCCGTTTTTGATGAACGAGATTCACGCAAAATCTACTGAATCACTTTTGATCAAATTTTTTAGTCATCTTTCTTTGACGCTTGGTCCCAACATAGACTTAAAATTATCACGATATTCCTGTTAAATATCAAAATATTAAAGTCTTAAAATTGCTAAAAAAATTAATTTCACACATAGAAAGAAGCATGTAAGCTTAACAAATCGTTTAATGGCAAGTTAGTGTGTTAGTTAGTGTGTGTGCGTTTTGTTTTTATATGGCAATGTAATGGAAGAGAATATTCAAATTTTACTCTCGCTCTCGCTCTCATTCTCAATTTGTTAACGCGGAATTTGTGAACAATGAAAAAAAAATTACAGTACGTTCACACATAGAAAACACACATGCTGTCATAAATGGCTTGACAACATGTGTGACTGTCAATATTGCTTTGCGTTCAAATTTTCGTGCATGCCATCAAACATCAATTGCAGAACAATTTATGAGCGTCCACATCGAAGTGAACTGCATGAAATCCTATTTAAAATAAAAAATGCTCACTAGGCTTGACACTCAGTTCACACAGGTTGTATGGTTGGACAAGCCAGCAGGAAAATCAACAATTTTTGAAATCCATCCAACATGTGTGTCAAGCGGTCGTTCCTAGAGTTCACATTATCGAATATTGATGTTGGACAACATGTGTACTAGGCTAATTGAATGTGTTAGTTTGTATGTGTGCTTTGTTTTTGTCCTTCACATGGCAATGCAATGGAATATTTATGAAAGAGAAAACAACAAGAACTCTAGATCTGTGAAGAAGAATCCAAAATTGACATTAGTTCTATTTAAAAAAAGTAAATTGTTTATCTTCGCCGAAAAACAGGCTACGCGTACAAAGTCACGGGCATCTGCTAGTTAGATATAAAAACTCAAATACTTTGAATACACTTGGAGCATTAAATTAATACTTGAAAAAATCAACATTGTTTTTAAAATGAATTTTTGCTTTGATTCTGCGATCTCAAAATACAAATAAGCCCAATTCCAATCATAGTTTCGATATCATGATCTCTACAAAATTAAAGCTTTAAAAAACTTTTTAAGATCCTTAAATCAATAGCCCCTCGAGCAGCCAAATGATGTCATCCCTTTGACTCAAAAATGGAACATATGTATTCCTTGTACATGTTTTGTACAGTGTTTACTCATGGATCAGAATACGTATCAGCAAAAATAAAGTGATCACACTGATTTTTATCGAAATTCAAACAAAAAAAATGTTCTTATATAATTTGTTTTTTAACAAAGTTATTGCACAATTTAATTTAAGGTATCTTTTTAAACGAAAGCTGTGGAAATATGTAATCTAATTCCACTGTACCATCTACGTCGTACATCTTTGCAACAGTGAATTTTGCCTGCTTGTTGAATTTGTTGTCATTTATGAAATAAAGTGACGCTGTGGGAGAATTAAAATATATAAAAGAAACTTTGATTACGAGCAAAAGATGCTATGTACATAGATGCAAAATATGAATAAATATAAAATTTATTTTTCCTAGAAAAATTTCCTTTTTAATTAGAAAATTACTTTCAATCTGGAATTTGCATATGAAAACTGTTCTCATGAAAAAAATTTTTTTTATTTGGTGCAGAACTTTAATTATCACTCATTATGAAAGTATCCAAAACAAAAAGGTAGATGCTTCTGAGAATAAGTCATAATGAATTTTACAAGCGTTGTTGTAGAGGAAATTAGTAAGACATGGCAGAGAAAAACGGTTTTCTGGTTAAGTTTTCACATCAACACCTACATGTGACTTAGTACATTTTTTTCACACTCACATTTCATTATATTTTGTTGGTTTTTAGGGTTTGCCACAATGAGAGAATTGTGCTATCTTTGCATAATTGTTGTTTTAATGCGTTAAGTTTTTGGTACAAGTGATTATTTTAATTTTTGATTGCTTTTTGTAAGAAATACTTTGATATTACTTTTGATATTATTACAAAAGGTCAGATAGCGTTGCTGCAGACTTTTGCAAATTTTGAAAAAGTTTTCCTTCAGACTGTCTAAGATTCTGAAGACAATGTATTGGATGTTTTTGGCTTGTTGAATCCAAATTTCGATACGACTTACAATTCTTTGTACCTATACAGGTATAATCCATTAAATTGAACTTCATCGGACCGGAAGAAATGGTTCCTTTTAAGCGAAGCTTGTTGTAAACGAAAACGAAACAGCAATGTATTCGTATGTATTTACATATCGTTACCTTAATATAGAAAGGCCCTAACTAACATTTTTTTCAAAATCGATTTTTTTGTAGGTTTTGGTAGGTCGCCCACTAATACACCATTGATAAAAAATTGTTTGTACTACGTTTGAAAATAAAGCAATTACAAGCAAATGCAAAAAAGTCAGAATTCATTTTAATACTACAAAGCTTTAATTTTCATTAAGGTTTTTTGTTCTCCTGTAAAGTAAAAAAAATGGTAGATAGCGCCTTTCTATATTAAGGTAACGATATGTACATATTCTATGTATGCATGTTAGGCTTGCCAGATCCAAATTGTGTTTCACCTGGACATTTAAAATAAAAAACAAAAAACATCTGGATTTTTCTGGACACTTGGAAAAAAATCTTGATTTTTCTGGACAATAAATAAAACTAAAGCTTAGTTTCAGAACAACATATATATTTTATTTAAACAAAATAAACATAACAGAAACATAACAATTCAGCAAAACAACATTTTCTGTGAGCGATGAAATTGTGTGAATGTCCAGAAAGTTTTAACAGATTCATGAATGGCTAACATGCTGAGTGGCTCACTGCAGTTCTCTTGTACATACTTATGTACAGTAGGGTGATTTAAAAAATATTTTTTTGATTCAAAGAGGATTAATAGTTACAAGTACATCAAAGAAAAATGCTGGTGCAAGGAGAGCTCATAATATTAATACAGCGGACCCGCGGTAATTTGACAAACGTTTTGCAGGGCAGTGTCGAGCTATCGAATTTGTCGGATTATAGAGTACTTCCTAATACCCCCTATAGTCCGGAATTTTATTTTAAAAGAGTGCCTTGTAATCCGAAAAATTACAGATCCAATGATGAGATTCTATACCTTATACTCTGAAGTAAAAATCATACATTTTATTATAAAATTAACGTTATTAATCCTATAGAATTCACAAAAAATAATGACGCGTACAAATTGTAACCTGTTAATCATGCATCATCTACATTAGCAAAGACTGTCAAAAAAATATGTACTCAATAATAATAGACATGTCGGATTACGGGGGGTGCCGGCTTAGACAGGGGCCGGATTACCGGGGGTCTGCTGTAACTGAATAACAGAATTTTCCCAACAGCCATAACAATTTTTCGTTTGTATCAACTGTGATTATGTTGCATAGCAAACGTTTCTCCACAACTACTTCAGCAAAAACTATAAACCCTAAATTTGCGTCTTGAGCGGTTGAACTGCCTGTCGCACCTGATCCTATATGCCTTGTATGTAATATGAAAATCTGTGTCTGCCAATTGCAGTGAACACATTTTCGGCAAACGATTCGTTAACGGCATGGTTGGTGCGGCTGTTCGAATTTCATCTGGACATATTTCTGATTGTCTGGACTCTGGGCTTGGGACTTAAAATCTGGACAATCCAGGCGAATCCAGACCATCTAGCAACCCTATTGCATGTACATATCGCACACATTTAGCTAAAGAGGTACAAATCAAAATTTTCAAATCTTCAGAAAACGCAAAAAAATGATTTGAGCTTGTGTACTATTTTTTATAAATAAAGTGTGAATTATTTCGATGCAGGTACTAATAGGATATGGTTGGAAACCACGTTGAAATCACATCAGCTTGAACTCTCCTACACTAAAAATAGGACACTTTTGCATATTGTAGCCTAATTTCTATTGCAACATGAAGAAAAACACAATTGTTTTTTGACACCAAAGTACAGCAAAAAACGAGCTAATCTCTTTTGTGCTGACAGATATGTGTATGATGAACAGTTTTAACAAGTAAACTCGAAAATGGCAAATTTTGAGTTGTGCCTCTTTAGCTAAATGTGATCGATATGTACATTTGTGTATATGAACGCAATTAATTTGTACATACAGATTAACAAAACATTTTGTATGTCATTTAAAAAAAAAAAAAAGTCAGTTATCTTCTTTTGTTTCTGAGGAATTTTTCACTTTCTTTTAAACTCTACAAATTTCGATCAAAAATATTTAGCACTACGTTCTTATTTTTTTATATTTTGGCAATAGTTGATTTTCCGAGTCCCACTCCCACTTTTATTTGGCTTTGCATTACACCGTTCTGTAACCTTTCTTTCAAAGAAAAACAATCCATTTTTTAAAGCTCTTAATCTTATGCTTAGACAAATAAAGCCCAATCTAGGGAAAGCCATACTTTAAATGATCAACGAAAACTTCAACACCACATTTTACATTGTTGTCGCCCCATAAAAGTTCATCGTAAGCTTTAACCAAAATAGACGTGGCGAGACGGTAGAAATTGAACGAATGTTTGCACTCGTTTCGTCTGTTTTGCTTAACCCAAAATTTTACGCTAGCCAACGAACCGAAAAAGCTGTTATGACGAGTAGCAACGTTTTCAAGTTCGGTTCTTACGGAGCTCTTACGTCTCGTCAAAATATTTCGTTCACTTTCTATCAATTACGTAGGTTCATTTTGGCTATCAACATTGGCTTACATACCCTCGAACTTACTCGTCATGTCTCGTCTTGTCTATTTTGGTTTAGGCTTTAAGCGGTTTAGGTTTAGGTTTATTTTATAAGAAAGTTTGTTTTCAACGTAATCATCTCACACATTACATATGTTGATAATAAGAATGAACTTTATATTTCATTTTTGTTCACTTTAGCCCAAAAATCGTCTTAAACTGGTTCAGTTTAACGGAATATTATCAATGGCACTTAGGTTTTGTGGAAATGTACTGAATCGAGACTTGGAATGTAATTTTAGAAGTCGAATGTACTTTTTGTCATGGACACATAAACTTACTAAAATTCACAAAAATTTCTTAGAATTCACTACAAAAAAAAAATGGCCATTTGCTTTTTTACGAATTTATATTTAGGCAACGTTTACTTAAAGATATGTACATAAAAGAAGCAAATGCATTCAGCTTTTTTTACCCATATATGTATGGATCATCAAAATTTACTAAAATTTACAAAAATTTAAAGTTAATTATTAGAAAAACTTAGTTCAAATGTACTGAAAATGCTTGTTGCTGAAAATTCGTCCATTGTACTGAATGTACTCAAAATTAATCGAATGTACCGATGCTCAAATTTTCTGAAAATACTCTATATACTATAATATATATACTTTATACTCACGGTATATATTTTCGTTAAGCAGTATTACTTTACTGAAATGAAAAACACCACAAAAAAAAAAATTGTATTTTAGCACATAAAATCATAACCCAACAAAATTTGTTACTTGGGTTTTCTGTCATAAGATAACCAAATGGATTAAGGATTCCTCAAGAGCCTAGAACATCTAATTTTTTAATTTTGTTTCACTTTGATATTTCTGGAAAATCTTTTAGAAACGCACCAAATTTTGATCAGGTTAATCAATATGAAAGTATTTTGAACAAATTACATGTGCCAAGTTGTGGTGAATTGCAACAAATGTATGTACATTTGACATGTTCAAATAAATGGCATATTCTAGAATTTTTCGGGAACACTGGATTTTCGAAAATCGATTCATATTCAAGAGTATATACTCCTAGAGTTACTACCAGAGCTACAAAATTTTAATTTTTCGAAATTTGGCCAAATAAATGAAGAAAATTTGTTTTTTTCTTATTTTCAATATTTTTTTTTTAAAAAATTTTGCCTTCAATTCGCTTACCGGGCCCATCTCTATCCCCCGAAAAACTACTCCATACCATCACATTCCCACCTCCGTGTTTAACCGTAGGTGTTGTGCATTTGGTATAGAGCTTTGTACATTGATGTTGACGTACGTAGACTTAAAATATTGTACGCGAATGTTGAATTTAAGTTCTTCTAAACCATAATAGCCTTCCTTAATTATTCTTTGGGAAATAAAAGGTTTTTGGGAGATAAGGTTGGGCCCATTAAGCCCATTGAAGGCACAGTGATGGCAGCTGGCTACAATAATATTTTAAGCAATATTATTCTCCTCTTTGCTAAGTGGAACATGTCACTTCCTTCGACAATTCAACTTGACAATAATCGCAATCATAGTTCAAGGCTTGTAAAATCTTGGCTTGTGGAAAAACGAGTTGATATCAGGTCATGGTCGTTGCAGACTCTCGTTGTCTCCATGTGACTGGTGATAAAACGCATAATCGGTTAGAAAATGTTCAAAAGTGGTAATGACATATTCGCTGACGTAGAAAAAGAAGAAATGCTATTTTGCCTTATTAATAAGTAAACGTATGAATTAATGGCCAGAAGATGTTATACACTCATTAGAAACAACGGAACCAAATATTGGACTGGCTATGAATTTTTTGTTGATATTGTGCTGAGTTGCGCATGTTTTGAGCTCTTGAATTTTCGCTTTTCTTGTTAACCTTAAATTTTTATTGTTTTTGGTAAAAAATCAGCAATAAGTGAAGTTTATAAAAGTAACATAAAATTAAATTCAAAGTTATCGTTTCACTGAAATAGTTTGATGTTCTTCAAAGCTAATTTCAGTTGCAAAGCATTTGAGCGGTACTGTACTACAAGTATGTACTTCTGTATAGTAACTTCGGGTATTGTGATATGGGTATTTTTGTATTTTAAATTACACTTAACTTTTATAGCATAGCTTCTACTTCTTTATGTATTATGGTTAGTTGATGCATTGTGCAGTATGTGACAACTTCGGAGCTCTATAACGTATGCCAATCTGAAGCTATTTCAACGAGATAGAAAAAAAAAACAAGTGACACCTCTAAATTAAATTGGCGGGTAATGTGATATACCATCATGAAAAGTATAACAAGCATAAAACTGTAGGAACTAATAATACAATAACATTACATCTTTCAATAGAATTTCCATAAAAAAGGAAACTAGATTTAAACTGAATCAATAAGCGAAAAGCAGAAAGTATTAAAGTCAGATAGATGACTCACGTACAAAAATTGCTTGTCGTCTTGGAAGACAATCATTGTGAGCCCAAATTAAATCGCATTGCAAGCATTGAACTCATGTCTGAATCTTTGTATCCCTTTGGAAGGATTTGTTGCAAAAGCCACAGGTAATGTCCTTGCTGGATGGACGAAATTGGACTATATCACATTACCCGAATTTCAGTTTTAATATACTCGGGCTATTTTTATTAAAACACATTTCAGCAAATAAAGAATTCACATGATTTATGACAAAGTACATTCATGTACTAACAAATTTTAGTCGGCTATAATACTTTCTTTATTTTGGGCTTAATTCACTCATGTAATGCAAACAAATAAAATCTCGACTTGTGGCTAATTCAATTTCACCGCACTGAGACCAAAAACAGTGAATACGAACGCACAAAATCTTGCAGCACATATCTTTTTCCGTTACTGATATGTTGACAAAAAAAATGTTGTCGAGAATTGCTTATTTAAGGAAATATGATGGCATATAACATTACATGACCATATCACAATATCCGAAGTTACTCTATATATTATTTATATACATTTATTATCCTAGGAGATAAAACATAAACAACTTATATTTCAGCAATGATTGAAATCAATTACTTTGAGATCTACTGCAGATATATGCACATAATATATACTGGGTGTTTTCTTTAGAGGTTTGTTTTTCGAATAGAGATAAAACTGGCATTTTATGGTCAAATCTGGCAACTCTAATGTCATTTATGTTCAGTTTGGTTTGCCATTTCATCATGAACAGGTTGACAAAAGAACAACGCTTGCAAATCGTGCAAATTTATTTCGAAAATAATGGTTCAGTTCGCGAAGTTTACCGCAAGCTCCGTCCATTTTATGGTCGACATAATCGTCCATCAGAGCAATTAATTCGGTTAACCATGGGTCGTTTTCGCACTACGTTTACTCTATGTGATAATACGCATCCGCAGAGACGTCGAACAGTGCGCACCGAAGAAACAATTGCCGCTGTAGAGCAAAATGTTGAAGAGGACCCGAATGAATCGATTCGCCACCGTGCACAGCAATTGGATCTTTGTCCATCAACTTTATGGAAGATTTTGCGCAAAGATCTTGGCTTGCGACCTTACAAGATCCAGCTTGTGCAAGAATTAAAGCCGCGAGACCATGCAATGCGTCGTGATTTTGGTGTATGGGCCGAAAATGAGATTGATCTCGATGCTGATTTTCATCGCAAAATTTTGTTCAGTGATGAGGCTCATTTTTGGTTGAATGGCTACGTCAACAAGCAAAATTGCCGCATTTGGAGTGAAGAGAATCCACATGAGACCCTTGAGACGCCATTACATCTACAAAAACTGACTGTTTGGTGTGCTCTATGGGCTGGTGGAGTCATTGGCCATACTTCTTCCGAAATAATGCTGGAGAGTCAGTTACCGTTAATGGAGACCGGTATAGAGCCATGATAACCGACTATTTTGTTCCCGAATTGGATGGCATGAATGTGGATGAGTTGTGGTTCCAACAAGACGGCGCTACATGCCATACAGCGCACGTCACAATCAATTTTTTGAAGGAAACATTCGATGAGCGCATAATTTCGCGGAATGGACCTGTCAATTGGCCACCAAGATCGTGTGATTTGACACCATTGGATTATTTTCTTTGGGGGTATGTGAAGTCGCTCGTCTACGCCAACAAACCAGAAACGTTAGGGGACTTGGAAGCCAACATTCGTGGCGTTATTGCTGACATACGGCCCCATATGCTCGAAAAAGTGGTTCAAAATTGGACCTGTAGAATTGGCTTTATTCGAGCCAGCCGCGGCGGCCACATGCCCGAAATCATATTTAAACATTAATGGCATAAAATTAGCTTTCCAATAAAGCCAAATTGATGGACATTAAAACGATTTTCTTGTGTTTTATTTCAATTCGAAGCTCTATACCTCTAAAAAAAAAACACCCTGTATTTTTGCTTTCGAAAAGCAAAGAATAAAATGTTAAATTTATTGAATCAGAACGTTAACGAATAAAAATAGCTAAAAATCACTTAAATTCTTGCTAACGAACATTTATACATTCAAATATATGAACACACATGCGTATGTACTTATTTCTCCATGCAAATGTTTTTGTATACTGAATGAGCAATACTTTAAATCAAAATTCTCTCAGAAGCTGAAATCAAATGAACTTAAGTTTGTTTTTTTGAAGAAAGTTTAGAAATAAATACATAAGTAAAAGCTGCAATAAATGCTTGTACTTAAAATAAGAAATTGCAACGAAGAGTTCCATCAAAGTCTTCAAAAAAGTGCACACATGAATTTAAAAATAATCGTACATACAAAACATAGGGTAAACAAGCGAACGCAACAATACGTTAGTTACGAGTTACGATAATATTGCGCTTAGACAATATTGAAAAATACCAAATATCCTACCATGCTACCCAGCTTCATTAGATAGGTATAGCAATTTCGCTACGCTGCAGAATATTTTATACTTCAATACATTTTTATAAGAGGAGGTTTTTGGATATGCTAATTTTTATATGATTTTTTGATCTTTAATCTAAATATTATGAAATCAATTGGTTGTACGTAAGGTTATCATAATCTACGAGAATCTTATAAAATAGTCTGTTCTGATTTTTTTTTTTTTTTTCATTGTATGAATTCTTAAACATGCCACAATTTTTTTATGAAATCGTTAAGAATATATTTTTTTTTTTATTCCTAAAACAAATATATGGTCAGATAGCCTCTCTTTTGATGATGTTGACCAGCAGTTGCTCAAAAGCTAATGTTATGATTTTTGAACAAAAATATTATATTATTAGACTCTTTTCGAAAAATTTTCTTTCCTACCAAGTTTTCCCAAAAAATTGACCAAATCCGTTTGTTATCCATCAAAACTTTGTTAAATTGAGAAACAAAAAAATATTTTACAGCACTTTACATTTACATATATGATATAGACTAATATGGGTCCTACGATGAGAATAGCAACAAAGAAATTAGTGCGAGGTATGATTTTGATTTCTTTATTAAATAATGGTTATCGGTCGAAAACCATTGTGCGTAAAAGATAATATCGGCCAAGGTTTCTGTTTCTTGTCTAAGTTTTTGATGACATTAAATTGTATGATCTCGGTGGCCAATTGACATCGCTGTTTCGTGAGGTAAGGCATTCCGGGGGCTTCTCGTGTGTTAAAATAGTTGTTGCATTGGGTGTATATTCCTCCAGCCCAAAAACCACACCGAACAGAGACTCTTTAAAGATGCATCGGTTTTTCGATAATCTCTCTTGTGTTTTCATCGACCCAAATGTGACAATTATGCTCCAAAGGTGTTTTTTTTTTTTAAAAAAAAGAGTTATCAAGTTGAGTTTGCCCGTGCATCCAATCGCCGACATTTTACTTTCATCGTGAAATAATAATTGGAACGCAATCATGTAAGCAGATCCGAAATTGACTTCAAGACTTTAAACACGTTACTTTTTTTATGGCGCGGAGTTGAGTTGTTGGCGAGTTCACCATCTACGCAATTGAATCCCATGGCTCCTAAGTTACGAATTTTTTAACAGTCTTTTTTCTGTACAAAATGTTCCTTTAACCTGTAATCCAAACGAGAGTTATGTCAATCTATGATTTATTATTTCCCAATATTGCTATTTTCTCTGTTAAGTGTTGCCTATTGACCTGCAGGCTTCCAGAATGGAATAATGATGCCTGAATAATATAATTTATGGTCTTTTGAATAAGCTCCGGCCCAACAAAATTACTATATGGTATTTCAGATTGATGGATTGCTTGACTTGAGTGCATATTAAGTATAATTCTCCAAACGCATTACATTTTTTTGGTTAATAATCTTCGTACACTTTGCTGCTTTCACCCTATAGACAAATATATGATGCTTGCAAATCTATTTGGTATGCAACCGAGGAAAGGTTTTTCACCACAAATACGAAGAAAGAACTGAAATAATTTTAAACTTAATGTTGGCGTGGTACTCTCATTCACATACGTTCACGCACACTTACATGCAGTTAAGCTTCTAGCAACCCAGCAGGAAATTCAGGAAAACCTCTCGCAGAGAACGCAGGCTAGCACCATGCTTCAAAATGTATGTAAATATTGCTGCATGCATAAAGGGTCTAAGCTATAATACAAAACAATCAATTGAAGAACTGAAGGGTCAATAAGTCATCACTATTTCGATTTCTATCATTTGCATTTTCTTTTTTATATTTTACTTGATTGACAGCATATGTATTATTTCCATTTCAAATCAATTTTTTAAGCTCAGTATAAAGGAATTTTAGTATCTTCGAGTGATAACGATAAGACTGCAAATTTTGGAAGATACCCAGGAAATAACTTTAGCAATACCTACACCCGCGAAAATGTATTGTTTGGTGAAGTCTTATCTTTGTTAATGAAGGAGATTAGCTAAAAAATCAACCGGTCGTTGTAAAGGAAGATGCTGGAAAAATTTGTATGCGTCTAATGGTCGAAAATAATCAGGAGGTTTGCGTTCCAGAATGGTTCTACTGCACACACAGCCAGGACTAAATATTTATTCAGTCTTTCAGTGACCATGCTGTAGTTTTTTTTGCTTGGTACTCAAAACGTACAGGCTATTTAAAATTCAGGTATCGATTTGTTATTAAAATTCAATATAATGCCATTTTTCATTTCTTCTTTCAAACATCATCAAATTAATCATGATTTTCTCGATTCGATTTACTTTTCTTCCTTTCCATCTTCCAGAGGAACCATTCTCTTCGCTTTAGAAGTGACTTCAACAGGCCTTCTTTGGAATGTCTATTCAACCAAGTCATTTCATATAAATTAGAAAATAAGTTTAGAGATAACTGTGAAGGCCTTCCATTAGTGCTTCTTATTCTTACTTTTGCCCACAAGGAAGTAATGATATGCAAACGATATGGGGAGTAAAAATCACAAGCTTCTATTTTCCTGCAAATTTGCACAAGTCTGGGAGAAATTTTAATGCTCGAAGTTTCAGTGTGTGTTTTTTGTTGTGTGAGTGTTTGTGGTGCTGGTGTTAGCTCCACTGATGCTGCGAATGATGCGATTGTTGCCTTTGATGACGTTTGATTCCTGCTGTCGATAACAGCAGCAGCCACTGAAGTGCAAAGATGATCGACAGAAGTGAATTTCAAAATCCATTTGCATGCGTAGTGTGAAAGTTTGCAAGTGCATTGCGGTTATATGGTTTTACAAAAGCGCATATTTATGTATGTGTGTGAATGCGTTACTTGTGAGCAAGTACCGTGAATTGGCTTTGTATATTTTAAGTGAATGTTCTCTCAATTTTTTGTGCAATCAGAAGCGCTAAGCAAACAGATAATCACCTACATAAATAAGTCCCGCAAAACTGAATATACATATTATTTTGATGCAAATATATTAATACTACTAGATATGCTTTAACTCCATTGAAAGTGTAGGGCTTATTGTTTTTGCTGTGCCAGTTCGCTCCGAACCTTGACAAATTACTTTTTACTATATCATTCTAAGTTTCAAATGGCAGGACAACGACTCAAATGCGGCTTTTTGTTTGTAAATTTTTCTGACTTTCATCTCGTAAAACCCTATGAAATGAACATATTTCGGTTGTCAGCCCTTTTGCATGCAGTAAAAAATTAATCGAAGTGCTATTTGATAATGGATAATGGTAATGGCTCCACAGTTAAAAAATGTTTATCAGGAGTTACAAGATTTTTTTACGAAAAATATACTTACATCTAGCGTTTGGAATTTGAGCTACTGGAACACTTCGAAGAAGATGAAAATTTTCACCGAAATATATTCTTTTCTGCGAAGCTCATTTCAAGCTCTCATTTCATCGATCATCGTATGGGCTACTACAAAGGCAGCCAAGGAAGTCATTTGAATGAAATAGTATTTCATAATTAACCAGAAGGATTAACTTTTAGATAACAAAAATCCATGAAAAAGCATAAAAATTATTTTTTCATTTATGGCAAAATTAATGTTTGTTTTTACATAGCATTCATTTATATATGAAACTTTCAACTGTGATTAAAGAAGTTGAAGTAATAAAATGTTTTTTTTATATAAAAAAATCCTTAATAATTTTTAATAATTTGGTTTTACAGTTTTAAACTTTTTGTTTTCATTTTATTTAAGTTTGAAAAGCGTTACTAAATTTTTTATTTTACGTTTGAAATTTTGTTATGGTCTTAGTTTTTTCATTATTTAAAAATTCGAGCTCATAAGCCGCTTGGGTATTAATCTCCTTAGTATTTGTCATGCAGTTGAACATCATATTGAATATGGTAGAATGAAATTGGCCTCCATGAAGGTTTTCATGATGTAAAAACTGATGGCCTTTTTTTACGCATAAAAACTGGCCTGACTTTCAGGAGTCACAAACATCACTTTTGGCCTATCACAAATGATGGAATGAAAGGCTAACCAAAGATTTGTTTATGTTGCTTTGACCTCAAAAATATTTATTTTGTAATGTAAAAACTGATGAAATTTTTTTTTGCTCATGTGTTTGTTTGAAAACAAACAAAGACGTTTGTACCTTTTTTACTTAAATGGGAAATTTATGTAGAGCGGAGAATTTTGCTCAATTTTCGTGATGTTTTTTTAAATTAATAATATATTATAAATTATTGAAAATACAAAAAAAGTTTTTTTTAATTACTCAAAGTGGCCGGAGTAGCCTACGTTCCTTGGAGAAGGTCGCAGCGAAACGTCTTGATCGGCGAGCATTGTAACCTCGGTTCAATTGATTTAAAAATAAAAAAAAGTGCTATGTGGTCACAATTTGTCATTGAATTTAAAAAAAAAATTTGCTTAATAAAAATAATTTGAATTTTCGAACGAATTTTTCGATCATTTTTGCTTCGATAAAATTATTATTTCAACAAATTTATAAAAACATGTGGGTTCACATAAAAACCAATAGTTATCATTAAAAAAGATGTGTGCAAACTCTCAGGAAAATCGATCAATAACTTTACACGGGTCCCCTCAAGCGGATTAGAAATTATTTTAAATGACAGCAAAAGATACTTTTTAGTACCCAAATCCACTATTCCGCAAATCGGGACAGATCGTTTTAAAAAAATATTGACTATGTCATATTAAACAGGGGTAAAAGGAACTCATTCGTTAAAGGTATTTTATTGTCTTATATGTTCAATTGTACCCAAAATCAAGTTGATTAAGAAATATTACACATTTAAATCTACATTTTTTTTTTGCTTTCAACGTTGCATTAAATATTTTGTAGAGATTTTTGCCAAAAAATGTTTTGTAAGAAAAAATTTTTACGTTAAAATTCCTCAACATACGTTTACATAGCACAGAACATATTTTATCTTATTCGCTTGAGCTGCATGTTTGTTGCATGTTAACAAAATTTGCTGCACTTTACTTCAATGGATACTAAATAATGCACATATCTCAGTGAATAAGTGAGTTTGATGCAGCAAAAGCTACAACAGTAGCAGTAAGATGCAAAGTCACAAGTACTACTCCTACAGTCTTGATCAGAGGTAGCACGCAACTACGAGCATGTGTACTTGAATGTATTGCGAATAAGAGACAGCGATATAAATTTTTTTAAATTTTATTCTCAAATGATGCCAAAACTTAACTTAGCTGAATAACCGCAAAAAACGCGCATCCATCTATAGTACGGACCTGGACCGAATATAAACAGTTCACACTGCTTTAATTCTTAAGAAAAATATTTGATAGGTCCGTAAAAGCCGTAAAAGGCTTTGCAGCAGAGGTAAAAAATAATGTTCAAGTAGAATTAAATTATAAGTTACATATATTCCACTTTCAACTCAGGAGTACCAATGTTCGTTATCTGATATACAGGGAATACAATTGAGTGCTTCCGGAGGAGGGCTCTAGACTTTTCAAATCATGACATTCACTGAACTTCCAACGAGCATCTTATGCCAATGATATACATACATATGCCTCTTTGCCACAAAGCAGTCAGACAGGCAAGAAAAACTCACTGCCGTAAGCTCTTCTTCGATAGAAGTAGGTTTGAACATCAAAATATATAAACCAAAAAGTATCCCAGCTAACCAAGAAGCTCCAAAAAAGCTTTAATTGGAGCGATAAATGCACATCTCGTGGAGTTTTTCGCTTCAAAGTGAGCTCTTATTAGAGCCATAAGTGTGGGATATTTTATTCTAAGTGCGCACACTGAAAGAAGTCTTAAAAAAGATCCAAAAAGAGTTCAACGCAATGATTTTTGGTACGTTTTGGGACTATCTACAATGGAATTTTGAACGGTAGCGAATTGCTTGCTTACTACCCATGCTTGAGAGTGAAGTCTTGGGAGACGTCGCTATAACCTTCCGTTTTTTCGAGAGGAATTTCATACCAAAACGAGTTCGAGACGAATTCGTAACGGAAACCGTTTCGGATGAATAGTACGAAGAAACGAATTCGTTTGGCACACTGGGATGCTAAGAATCACTACAAAAATATTCCAGTACGCTCATAAGCGGGTGCTTTTTGCTCTTGATGCAATCGCAACTGCGGCTCTCTGCATTCATTTGCCGAACGCACTGAAATAGCTCATATCGTGGAATGTTTTTAGAGTGTTATCGCCTAAAGTTTTCTGGTTGTCTATGGTGACCATTTACACAAACAGTGAGAGCATTAGTTTTAGTTTTATTAAAGTTATTATATTTGGATTGGAGAATTAAGCATACAAGAAAGGGATAACTTTACTTCTTTATTACCTGATGGTGGCACCAAAAAACTTAAATCCGTGCAACAATCAATAAAGTGAAAGGTATCTTCGCTCAGCTTCCTAATGACTGGTTGTCTTTGTTTCTGTCAACGATAGCGAAACCCTAATTTTTGAGTCAAACGTGGAGCAAAATATTCTGAACGAGGTTATCACTAAACGTGACATATATTATAGTCATTTGAGTTATCCTTATTTCACAATTCTCTATCAGATTGTATTTAAATAACATCAAAAACAAAAATTTAAATTTAGTTTTTATTACCCTAGAGCTGTGAGGTGTATCAAATTTAATCAATTTATCTTATTTTGGTGTATCTTAATCGTGCCCGAAACATGACCAACCAGACGGATATGACGACATCTACTCAAATAGCACGATCAAGAACACATTTACATACATACTAACCTATACTTGCCACGCTCCCTTCCATGCATTATAAACATAAATATATAAATAAAATAGTGTAGACATTCCAGAACAACAACAAAAGACTAATAATTTGCTTTAATCTTTTGAAAAATATCCGAAAAGGTTGATGTTTCTAAAAAGTAAATGTTTTACCAAAAGTATAGTTTTTCAAATGTTTGACATTCCTTACGAATATCTCGAAGAAAGGAACCAACCATTTTTGGACTTATCGAACCAAAAACCTTGACTTCAGAACCAAAAATTACTCGTATCGATACTTTCGCATTGAAACAGATTGTGGTTTCTAAAAATATTCTGCAAGTACATCGTTGCCGCAAAAACCAGTAGCATAATCAATGAAAAAAAAAAAAATTGAAGGTGATATACAGGACATAATATACATATTTAAAATCGGTGCACAAAATACATGGAGGAGCATAATAAAACAACACCAACAAGAGTAGACAATCAGGTAAAACAGGTAAACAACAGAAATGCAGATTCCTTCCGAAGGGCTTACGCCGAGGAAGTAAAAAGTCTGATATGTTAAAATTATAGCAGTAGGAAGGAGTAAGCAAGTGGTGTGGCATGAAACAAAGGGGATGCATGACACATAAAAAACTGCAAGCTACTTAAAGGTGAGGAAACAAACAATAGAAACAACATCAGCAAAGGTTTGCATATATGCTTAAGCGCATTACTTATACGTTCATATATGTATATGTATGTATTTATAAATAAGCGAAAGTATGTGAAAAAGTATGCAACAAAGACAGCACAGCATATAGAACTTACAAAACATTGACTCATGTGCGCAATTTTCAAACATGTCTATTTAGTAAGTTTAGGGTTGTCTAAACACAATGCATCTGGTCTCCTCCGCATATGGTAGAACAAGGGCACAGAGTGAGACCGAATTGAGTTCCCTTGAACAAAATTTCTTTCACAGCTCAAAACTATATACATACATATGTATATGTAACTAGCTAAAACTTGGAATCTTGAAGGTATTTTGATCGCTGAACATGCATTACTGCAAGTTTTTTAATTCGAACGCAATCAACATTTTTTCGTCTCAAACAGAAAATTACTTTTTGATCAATGTTGTGGAGGAGATAAAGTCACTTGAGTGAGTGTTCTTTTTAAGAACTTTTTATGGAAACCAAGTTTAAGTTAGTTATACCCACATCGGTCTCACTGATCCTGATCCATAATCTATGCGTGTTCAGACGATCATGAACAAACTAAATAGGCATTTCAGAAAATTCTGCAAATGAGACATGTCATGATGATGATGAAGAAACATGGCTTAAAGCTACAAAAGTTACACTAAATTAAAACAAAAATGGTGTTCGGCTCACACACACATGCACACAATAACAAGCTGCCGGAGAAAATACAATTCTACATAATTCTACGTATGTAGTAAAAAGAAGTAAGTATGTACTCATTTTCGGATTCAAATCTTAACAAAGAAAATGACTGGACGCAACAGGATGTCAACATTTACATTGTCTGATGATGGATGGAAGTCTGATGTAAAAGTTTCTAATAATCATTTGTTGCTTAATACAAAGAATTAAAAATGGTAATAGAGCATTTCTTAGAACGTATCTCGAAAAAAATTTAGCTTTAATTATAATATAACCAAGGGTGTATTTCGCTTTTTTTGCCGCTCTTACTGCAACCACATTATTGCCGCCCTATTTATGCGATGCACCGCAAAACTGGACTTTTTTTTTCTCAGGAATATTAATTTTTATGAAATTTTTTTCTTTTTTGTTGCTCTTATTATTTTTTTTTTATCTTTCAATATATACATATATAACGCTTGGGCGTTTATTTTTCCAGACTTGCAGTTTTTTTGTCATCTACTAGTAGACAGCTACCTAAAAATAATATGAAAGCGGATTTGAATTGTGTTTGTTTGTTCGTATGTTTGTTTATTTTCATCAATAAATGTTGTGTTATTTACGAGCGTTTTTGAACAGAATTAAGAAATTAATTTTTTTATCAAAACTATTGATCGAAAAAATTTGATCGCTCAAAAAATTTTCAGCCAATTTCAAAAAACCTCAGTGTAAAAATAGGAAAATTATAGATGGAATTTCCAATATATATATTTCATATTGGATTACAAGTTCACCTACCCATTTCTAGGATATTTTTTATATCAAAATATAAATTTTCATTTTAAATTGAGGAACAAAACTTTACTCTACATACTTATTATCAAAATAGTCATGCGAATTTTCGATTTTTTTTCTCAATTATAAAATGTAAATTTTCTCAAGAAATTTAAACACAGAAAATTGAAAACAGTTACAACTACTTACGCCTTCAGCTTCGCACTAAATAACATAAAACAACAAAATGTACAAAAAAAAAAATCAAGTTTTTATTAACATATCTACTTGAAAATTGGGATTGTGCCACAGAAATTGGAAAAAATGACATGGTGCCGCGGCGAAATCACTACACTCGGTTTTTGTCCTCACTTTGAATATTCCGTTTGTAAGATATTTTATAACACTATAGTTTTAATCCGGCAAGAAATTTTGCTAAGAAACTAATCCTAGGAGTGTTATGAAAGACCCATTATAGGCCATTTAAGTAAGCAATTTTAAAACATTTGTTTTACCCCTCACATTAATGTCCTACCCTCAAATTATTTTTTTCTCATCAAAAAATTTGTTCACCACTCAAATGAAACTTATTTCACCTCTAAAAATCTTTCCTTCTGAATTCTTTATCACTCATGAAACAACGCATAATTTGTTTTTTTGCCGCTCGAGCTATTATAATTTTAATTTGATTCTACTCATGGTCACCGCTCAATTAATTGTTCACCGTTCATTGCAATTATGGTATTCTTTTAAAATGAATGTTAACTATGTCTAAAATGTGATTGTATCAGATAACAACTTGACACATACTCTGTTCGTGCAACTTCCAATATCCTTATCACATCAAAACGCTTAACCGCTACAAAAAAAAACAATATATATACTTAGTAAGGGTGTTATCTTTGGTCTCGCCAAAATTCTAAGTACCCTACGCCGCATTAGCAGATTAACAGCAATAGTGCTGGTCAGCCTTATATATTTATTAAAAGGATATATCTTTCGACACGCTACGTGCTGGCTGCTTTGACTAAATGTACTCACTGAATTTAGCAACATTTACTTAAATAGCTCTGTATAGCGTTTTAAACCTTTAACTTGTCTGGGAGCTGCCGCGCTCACTTTTTTCCGGATGCTAGACCGCCCTAGTTCCTTAGTAAAACGTCACGAAGTTTTTGCTTGTGTGGTAGGTGCCACGACATCTTGTCAAAACTAAACGAATTTTTGTCCAGAGCTTGCCTGAAATAGTCCTAGAATTTGGTTATATTTGGTAAAGAACTACTGCAGCATGTTTTAAAGTTTTTACTTTTATCGTAGGTGCCACGCCCTCTATTCAAAAGCATTTTTAGTATTTGTGTGAAATTTGGTCGCACTTTAAATAATTCTCGCAGTACAGCGATTTAAGGATCTTGTTTCTTTGGGGATTACCACGTCCACTTGCAAATATTCGCATTTTTTTTACACAGTGCTTTTCCGTAACATCCCTACTGTTTGTGTGAAATTTGGTTTCATTACCGATCTTTAATAATTGTCGCAGTATGGCGTTTTGAAGTTTTTGGCAGATGCAACGCCAACTTTTTGTCTGATGCTAGAACGAATTGTTTCTTGTATTAGTGTGATAGCATGAGAGGTGACGCACCCTAATATAGAAAATTGCAAACTTATTGTTCAGAGTTTGTCCAAGTTATTTCTCTTAATTTAGCGTTTAATTGTATGGTGTGACCGTTAACCGATTTTGCTCATCCCAAATCACAAGAACCAGTTGTGATGTTTATAAGGAATTTCTTTAAATGCCACGCCCATTCTATTCGTTACAAACTGAATTACAAAGTGATTACACGCAGAGTGTAGGGTAGAAAATACTGCTCGCATCTATGTTATTTTGTTTCAACAAGAAATTCTTCTGAGAAACCTAGTTTCTTACGTATATAGATAGCAACATCCTAACCTTACCCTAATCCCATTTATGTTTCGCTATAATGTATACAATTTATTTTATTACAACTACGCATTGACAGTGTTGCCAACTGCACTCAACACAACGTTAAACTGAACGTCTAACAAAACTGAACGATGTAACGATAACGGCAACAACAACAATGACAATAAGTTTATCCTTTCTGCCAATGGCAAGAAAATGCCAGGTTATGCACAACAATAGTTTCTGAGATACAACATAAACCTGGATAAAACATAAGAAAACCCATTTACTGCAGCCTGCAGGTGAAGTTTATTGTTCTTTATGAGCTTGAAAACTATCGCGGATGTTAACCTGTATTGCTTTTGTTTTTGTCATTGTTTTCCGGTTGAAAACAGTTACTTATATCGAAGATAAATAATTGATTTAGTCCCACTTTTCGAGTTTAAATGAAAATATGGCAAAAGTGCACAAATTGCCAGCTTTTTGTGGAACACAAAAATTATAATGGCTACAAATAAATTTTTATTGGGCTGCACTTTGAGTCTACTATTCTTAAACGATTTGAAATAAAATATAAATATGTAAGTAGCACTACATACATATGTATGTATGTATGTATATATAGAGTTTAGTAAGTTTAAATAAAAAGAACTCATGTTATTTTCCCTTTAAGAAGTTAATATCAACTTAATATTCAGGTAAATTAAGTAATTTCATAAAAACAAAAACCGCCTTAAATGACTTCGATATTAACTTCAAAAATAAAATAAAAATCGAAAATTTTTAGAAAATTGTGGGATGCATTTCGACTTGCTCTTAAGTCATCATCAGCCAATCGATTTTATTGCACTCGAGTCTGTATGACTCAGGTTTTTTAAAGTTAATATCGAAGTCATTTAAGGCAGTTTTTGTTTATATTAAATTACTTAATTAACCTGAATATTAAATTGAGACTTCGCGATATTGTCTTCTTAGTAGTGTCAACTAATCAACATAATTAATATTAACTGTTCTGTTAAATTTAACTTATTTTCGTCTTTACTTCATTGATCTTGAAATTAACTGAATGTCTTTCCTAAAAATACAATACACAATACTCTCCGTTTGAAATAAAGAAAATAATGAAAACGTAATATATAATAACAGTGCAGTCCTCCACAGATATATGTAAGTACATATGTATGTATATACAATATTGAGACAATGAATTTTAGACCTCAAGCTAAAATATAGGCAAAAAAAATATATGTATATAATATTTCTACAAAATTTTCAAAAAGCACACCTTAATATACATACCTATATGGGATACTGAGCAACTGAAGCATATCAAGAAATATTGATAAAAAGACATGAGTAACGGTAAGTGCCACAATATGTAAATTTTATTAGTTAAGTATTCTCTACCTTTTGTGGAAACTAAAAATTAAAGTTTTCATCAAATATATCTTATACTAGCATTGCCCTGTGCGCTTCGCTTCACCTCAACCGTGGTATAGATTCGATGTGCGGTCTTCGTGAAAATTCTATTGGTGTACAAATATGAAACCAGTAATTTTTTATTCAAAAAAACACGTTCATTTTGCGAAAATAGTTCCAAATTTAATCTTCAAAGTAATTCCCCTCGCTAGCTACACATATTTTTCATATTTCAGGCAATTTATGGATTCCTCGCCAAAAAAATTCTTCGTTTTTTGAGGCTATCCATTCATCGAGCCATTTTTGCACTTCCTCGTAAGAATTGAAGTGCGAATCGTTGAGTGCGTGTCCCATCGATGAAAACAAATAGTAATCGGATGGCGCCAGGTCCGGTGAGTACGTTGGGTGGGGCAGGGGCTCCCAGTTATACGATTTTACCAAGTTTTTATTGACCGCTGCTCGATGTGGCGATGCGTTGTCATCTTGGAATACAATTTTGTCATGGCGAAGTTGAAATTCGGGCCTCTTCTGACGTATAGCACGGTTCAAAGCGATCAATTGTTGATGGTAACGTGCACCAGTAACTTTTTCACCTGGTTTTAGTAGCTCATACCAAATAACACCACGCTGATCCCAGAAAATACACAGCATTGTCTCTCGGCCGAAGCGATTTGGTCTTGGCGTTGATTTGGGTCGTTGGCCGCGGCTCAAATATGATTTTTTTCGTTTGGGATTGTTGAAATAAATCCAGTTTTCATCGCCAGTGATGATTCGATGGAGAAAACCTTTTCTGTTTTGCCTGGCGAGCAGCAATTCACAAGTGATTTTTCGGTTTTCTTGCTGCCTGTCGGTCAGTTCATGTGGCACCCATCTACCGACCTTTAAAATCTTTCCCATGGCCTTCAAACGCAAAGGTTGTGTCACATTAAGTTGTTCAGCGAGCTGTTGTTGCGTTTGACCATCATCTTCGTCCAATAATGTTTGCAATTCGGTGTCTTCAAACTTTTTCGGTGGCCGGCCGCGCTCCTCATTTATCACATCAAAATCACCACTTTTAAATTTATTGAACCACTCATTGCACTGTGTACGACCAAGAGCATGCTCGCCGTAAGCTTCAACAAGCATTCGATGCGATTCAGAAGCGTTTTTCTTCAAATGGAAACAGAAAATCAATGCTTCCCGCAAATGAGAGTTTTCAGGCACAAAATTCGACATCTTTACGAGCGGAAAAAATGCGTTGTTGTATGAAACTTGACAAATTGTGAACTGAATATTGTTGACAGATGACAGAATGAACAATTAAGACATTTGGTGCGGTTCGAAAGCTCATTTATATTTAAAAATATTTTTGTATGAAGGCCACCCTAAATATAAGTTTTGTAGCCTAAGGTATGCCTCTTATCAAAAGAGCTACGTGGTTTAAATTCGGTGTGAATCGACTAACCTGTCTTCGTGAAAATGATTTTTAAAAAATCCTTTTGTATGAGGACCACCCTAAGTATTCCCCTAAATAAAATTTTTACAATCTAATCGGTGCTTCTTATAATAAAAGCTATACTGTTTAAATTCCATGAGAATCGATTAAGCGGTATTTGAGGAAATGCTATTTTTAAAATATTTTTTGTATCAGGACCACCCTAAATAAAAGTTTTATAGCCTATTACACCCGCCTGATCGAATCTAACATACTGTAAAAATTTCATCAAGATAGGCTGGATAGTTTCCGCGTCAATAAAGGACAGACAGACAAAAAATGAATTTTATATAATAGATGAGAGTTTATCACATTTTTAAAGGAGCCGAAACAACGAGTTTTTGTTCGACTTGACCATCTTTGATCTATGAAAAGAGCAAGCATTTTTTTTTACTTTACTAGTCAAATATTTTGCAACAAATTGTATATCTACTCGCATAGATATGACGCAAAACAAATTGTTACATTTGCAACCACCAACTGACTTCAACAAAAAACCAGCTGTAATATATGGAATTTAAAGCAGTCCTTATAAATTATTAAATTTTATGTTTTTTAATCCATGAAATGTGTATAAATTTTAACACAATCATGCAAAACACTTATGTGCATACGAGTACAAATGCATAAATATAAATTTGCATACCTAGCAGACATTTCAATGTGTATTTTTAGGTAAAACATTTATTTCACATGAAAGCACTAGTTCACATACTTACATGCCTGCATACATACGTATGCATAAATTAGGTGTACCTTTATTTCTAAATTTGAATTTAGATCACCCGCTTAGTGACTGCTTCGCTTATTGGCGAAACTGGATCGGAATAAGTACTTTTTGATCCCAATTTCATGGATTTTGAATCCGGGATCAACTTTTTGATTCCATGGCAGAACAAATAATTTCTTTATCGACTCCATTCCATGAATCAGATTTTTTTATTCAAAACTTTTAGTCCTGGACAGCAACTCATTTTGTCATGGAATTTAAACTGGACAGGAACTCATTTTGCCATGAAATTGAAACTGGACAGGAACTCATTTTGCCATGGAATTGAAAAGTCATTTCCATATAATTGGAATTCAAAATGTTAGCCCCTGAAATATATATTATTTACAAAGGTAGCTATCAGTTAAATTCGCCATGAAACTGAAAAAAGAATTTTGAATACTTTGGAATGGTAGTATGGAAGATTTTTTTTTCTAAGTTTTGAATTTCTTATAAAAACGCAATTTTTGAGTTCTTTTTGTTATAATTTTTTATACGCAATATAAAGTTGTAGCTTTCACACAATTTGAAATTTATTGCAATACATATTGCTCAATTTTATCCAATTTTTTCCGTATCACATTTTAATGATCGCTTGGGAACAATATTTTGCTTAAGATTTCAAACATAAAATGTCTGCTGACTCCTACACGGTTGAAAATATCAGTATAAAATTAATAACTTTTAGTTATTCATATAAATCCATAAAAAAATCGTATAGATTTTATAAGTTCCGAAGTTATAAACTTTTATATGAATAATATATATATAAAGTATAGGATAGGTTGACGCATAAATTCTATTTTATAATAAGAGTTTACATTTAATTTTAACCATAATAAAAAATATATATATATTTATATCGGTCGTTAGAACGTTTGACTGGGACGCAGAACTCATGGGTTCGAGTACTGGAACAGATACTTCTTTTCTAATGAATTTTACATGCAATTTTTATTTATAAAATGATTTGAATAACGCAACTCGAATGGACAGAGATTTGAACCTGCTTCATTTCATTTCAGCTCGGATACAGAATGTTGATGTTTTATTAGACAAAATTGAGCATAAACAACTGACCGCATAGCTGGTTTTTATATGTTGAAATATTTTTAAATTAATACCTAAATTCATTTAAAACGACCTTTAAACTGATATTCGAATAAGAATTTATACTAATTTTTTCCACCATGTATGTATGTTATTGTTATATCATAAAATTATTTTACTTTTTGAAATGGTTTCAACTTTAAATTGATCGGTTGACCTCGATATGCTGATATCTGAATATACAAAATAGCATTGTATAGCGCTTCAAAAACATTTATTATTTATTATTATTTAATGACCTCTCTAATGTGATTATTCAAAAAAGTGTTGTATTTTACTTTGAATAAAAATATGAGCAAAGTGTCAAATATTTTATAAAATAAATTATAAAAATTTTTCAGGCTCTATATTTCCCCTCTATTGTCAGTTTGTGGTTCACCCCTTTTTGAGTCAACTTGCATATCACAATGGCTTTAGATATATGCAAATATTTTGTGCAAGACTCTTATATCATTAAAATATGGCAAGTCTTTTTTAAAGTATAGGCGCAAAAATATTGGCAGCTACTCGAAAATAAATTTTATTCTATTTTAGAGAATCAAAATTAAGGATCGATTTTTTTATGACAAAATTATTAAATTTATTTTCGTTACATTCCAAGCAATCACTAAAGGCATTTGATTGATACTTTAAAGAATTGAAAAACTTTATTCGCGCATTTTCTTAAAGCCGCTGTCAAACATCACATAACACGCAGGTTTTGCGTCTATGAGGCATGCAACAGTTGATATTGAAAGGCTGAAAATGGGTCAAAACCGGATTATTTGTGTTACGGGAATTGCCTGAAATAATGTTCAAAATCTGTTTCACATTGATTAGTGTGAGTCAATGTTAATTGTATAATTTTTGACCCTTCCGCACTGAATTCTGTAAATTTTTTTAATTTTTTATTGTTCGTAAGCATTTTTGAAAAAAAAAAAGCGTTTTTGATATGCCTTGGAATCATTAGCCGTGTTTTATTCGCTTTGGCCAACCAAAATCTCATACAAATGTGTGAACTAGCCCAATTGATTCAACTTTTTTTGTCTTAGCTAAAGTTTGAAGCATCATAGACACAAACCTAAAATAATCAAAAATATGTATATGACAACTTTGCTGAAATTTTGAAGAAGCGTTCTTAGGTCACGCGAAGCCACGTGCACCCAGTCAAGGCTAGGCCCAAATATTAAAATAGAAACACATAATTAGAATAAAAACAGTGATGAAACAACAGAAAGCGAAAATAAAACTTTGGTTTTAGCGTCTGCGACACTCAGTGGCGGATCCAGAATTTCCTTCAGTGGGGGGGCTAACATTTTTATTGAATGAAAACACACATTGATTAAATTTTTCAACGAGCAATATTTATATTTTTTGACATATTACAACAATCTAATCAGTAGTCCAGTCAAGGGTTTCAAGACGGTGAGGTTTCTTCTGGAAAAATAATTCAACAGTTTCAGCTGAGCTGATATAGATTTGTTTATGAATATTTTCCAGAGCCAATCCATTCAAGCAATCTTCTGTCATTGTAGACCTTAAATACAATACAAAATTTCAATCATTTTAACACAGAAAAACTTTGTTATGCTGGAATTGTGGCAAATACTTGCAGTAGAATTGTAATGCATTGGAAGAACGATTCCATTTGTTTTTTTTTGGTTTTGATAACTTACTTACTTACTTAGATGGCCATAACAACCCGTTGTCAGGTTACGGCCGACCTCATTAGCTCTCGCCAGGCGCCTCTGCTTTGCGCGCGCCTTCTCCAATCGTTAATGCCAAGCGCGGTTAGGGCTTCCTCAGCTTGGTCTATCCACCGGAGGCATGGTCTCCCTCTTCGTCGTTGACCGGGGACTTTCCCTTCGAATACCTTTTTCGCTGGAGCTTCTTTATCCATACGATGGACATGACCCAGCCAGCGTAGTCGCTGTATTGTTATACGCTTAACTATGTCGATGTCGGCGTAGAGCTCATACAGCTCGTGGTTCATTCGAATGCGATAGTCGTCGCCAACTCGAACAGGACCAAAGATTTTGCGGAGAACTTTCCTCTCGAACACCCCAAGAGCGGCTGCGTCTGTTGTCGAAACTACCCATGCCTCAGCGCCATAAAGAAGCACAGGTAGAATGAGCGTCTTGTAGAGTGTTAGCTTTGTCGATCGAGAGAGAGCTCTGCAACGTAATTGCTTACTGAGACCGTAGTAGCACCTATTAGCAATTGTTATTCTCCGCTTAATCTCCAGACTGACATCATTGTTGCTGGTTACGGCAGTGCCAAGGTAGATGAATTCCTTGACAACTTCTAATTTACAGTTGCCCGCTGTAACATGAGAGTCTAGATCCCGTGCTCTCTTGTTGTTGTTAGTAGACATCATGTATTTCGTCTTGCCCTCGTTTACCGTCAAACCCACTTTGGCTGATTCCTTTTCAATAGCAGTGAAAGCAGCAGTAACATCTCTCTTACTCCGACCGATAATATCAATATCATCAGCGTACGCAAGGAGCTGAACACCTTTGAAGAAAATGGTGCCATTATGATGCACACCGGCTTTTCGTACGATCCCCTCCATAATGAAATTGAAGAGATCGCACGAGAGCGGGTCGCCTTGTCTGAAACCTCGCTCGGTATTAAAAGTTCCGGAGAGGTCATTCCCTACCTTGACGGAGCTAAACGTATTGCTCAACGTCATCCTGCAGAGTCTTATCAACTTTGCAGGTATACCGAACTCAGACATTGTTGCGTATAGGCAATCCCGCACTGGGCTATCGAACGCAGCTTTATAATCGACGAAGAGATGGTGAGTGTCGATTTGATATTCATGGGTTTTCTCCAGGATTTGGCGTAGTGTAAAAATCTGGTCTATGGTGGACTTACCAGGTCTAAAGCCACACTGATAGGATCCGATCAGCGTTTCTGTATACGGCTTCAATCTTTCACACAATACGCTCGAGAGGATCTTATATGCGATGGAAATAAGACTGATACCCCTGTAGTTGGCGCAGATTGTCGGGTCTCCTTTCTTTATTACAGGACAAAGCACGCTGAGATTCCAATCGTCGGGCATGCTTTCCGCTAGCCATATTTTGCTGATGAGTTGATGCATGCACCTTATCAATTCATCGCCACCAGCTTTAAACAACTCAGCTGGCAGGCCGTCAGCACCCGCTGCTTTGTTGTTTTTGAGTCGCTGGATAGCAACTCGAACCTCTTCATGGCTAGGTGATGGTACTTCCACTGCGTTATCATCGATTGGTGGTATCGTACTGCATTCTCTCTGGGCGGAATTGGTGGGATCATCGCCCGTAAGCAAGTTGGAGAAATGCTGCCTCCATAACCTCAGTACACTCTGTGTATCTGTAACCAGATTTCCATTTTCGTCTCTACAAGTGGATGCTCCGGGCTTGAAACCTTGAGTTAGACGCTTAACTTGTTGATAGAACTTTCGTGCATCCTTCTTGCCCTGGTACACCTCAAGTTCCTCACGCTCACGCTTTTCCTGCTCCCTTTTTTTACGTCTAAAAATGCGCCTCTCTTCCTTCCTCTTTTCGCGGTAGTTTTCACGCACGGCTCGCGTTGCGGCTGACTGCAGCGTCTTCTTGTATGCGGCGTTTTTTTCAGCAGTCGCATCGCGACACTCCTGGTCATTCCATTGGTTTCGAGGTTGTGGGCGTCGAAAACCAATGACTTCCTCGGCAGCAGCACGCATGGAGTGGGAGATGTGTGCCCAAAGTCCACCGGCGTCGTCGGTTCCAGAGGTTGGTTGGTTGAGCTTAACCGAGAGTTGAGCGGAGTACGCCTCGGCAGTCCGTTGTGATTGCAGCTTGGCGACGTCCAGCTTTCGTTGCATGCCCGTGCGTACATTCTTCGCATTGCATAGCCGCATGCGGATCTTAGCTGCAACAAGATAGTGGTCGGAGTCAATGTTGACCCCCCGAAATGTACGCACATCCAGAATGCTTGAAGCGTGCCTTCCGTCGATCACAACATGATCAATTTGGTTTTTCGTTTTTTGATCCGGGGATAGCCAGGTGGCCTTGTGAATGTCGAGGTGTTGAAATCTGGTACTACTAACTACCATGTTTCGCGCCGCGGCGAAGTCGATCAGTCTCAGACCGTTGTTTGAAGTGGTCTCGTGGAGACTGAACTGACCGACTGTAGCGCCAAAGATGCCTTCTCTTCCGACCTTCGCGTTAAAATCGCCGAGGACTATTTTTACATCGTGGGTCGGACAACGGTCATACACGTCCTCTAGGCTCGCGTAGAAATCATCCTTGGTGGCATCGTCCTTTTCCTCCGTCGGGGCGTGCGCGCAAATTAGGCTTATGTTGAAGAATTTTGCCTTGATACGGATCGTAGCCAACCTTTCGTTTATTGGCGTGAACCGGGAAACTAGGTGGCGTAATTTTCGACTTACAACGAATCCGCAACCAAATTCGCGCCTCTCCGCATGGCCGCTGTAGTAGATATCACAGTTCGTCCGTTTAGAGCAGCCTTGTCCTTTCCATCGCATCTCCTGGATGGCGGTGATGTCAGCCTTTATTTTTACGAGGGCTTCCGCCAGTTGGATAGTTGCACCTTCCCTATGGAGGGTCCGGACATTCCAGGTGCATATCCGTAAATCATTGTCCGTTTTTCGTTTGCAGTGGTCGTCATCGTAGTGGGGGCTATTATCCGAGGCTAATTTGGTTTTCATTGGAAATGATGATAATGTGTGGTGGGACCCAAACCCTACGCACACATTCCAAGTTTTAAGTCTAGGAGAGACCCGCCTTCTCACAACTAGCTCACCCCCGGACGGGTGTCCAAGGGATCTCCAGAGGATACTTGGCCAAAAAAGGCCGGAAGTTTGTGAGCTGCTTGAACTGCTTGCAAAAGAATCATCTCTGGCCACTCCCAAGTGAGTGGCGATCAGGACTTTCCCCACTTACGTGGACTTCTACAAGCAGCCCCATGGTTTTGATAACACCTTTTACAAAAAAAAATTTCTCATATACTTTTTTCTCATCATCATTGATTTTTGATCAACTTTAACATTTTGTATCAGATTTGAGCATACATATACTTAAAATATTTGTTAAAAAATAGATTTTCATCCTGAATATTAAAAATATAAAAAACAAAAGTTTTAACTTTTTTGAAAAGACCAAAAAAGTCACTCTTTTTGGAATATGACCGCTTGTAACTCCAGCAAATCCTATCCTATTCTCCACCGTTAGACCGTTAGACAGAAGATAAAATTAATTTTTGAATAGTGTGCAACCGATTTAGGTAGGAAAAAAAATTGATAGAAATATGATCAAATAAATGAAAAAACTGCAGAAAAAAAGGTTTTTTCTTAACGATTCTTAAAAAAAATGGTTTTAATTTTTGGAATCTACGCCCCAAAATACATAGGAAAACTTCTATGAGAAACCATATCTCAATATGAGGCCCAAAATTGTAAACTAGTGCAATGGACAATGCTTTCATTGCATTCAAAGTATCTCTGAAATCGGTTTTACAACAATGCTGATGACACAATTTAATTTCGGATTAGCGCTCAACCTTACTGCAATCACTTTTCACTTTCGTAAGTGAGAGCAGCCTCTATCATTTTGTCAACATGCCTCATCGAGTGATTACCGGTATAAAACGTTCTAAGGGTAAAATTCTCAAAAATGTACTCTGGAATTTTGATTTTGGTTCTGAAATTTTATGATCCAAATAAGGATAGAATATTGCAGCTCTGAAACATTTGAGAAAGAAATGTGAAATAAAAATAAATTAAAACTAGTAATATTCGACCATGCCGAAACTCACATGCCTAACACTGCATTGAAAGTACCTTTTAAATAAATGTTAAAAAGACGTCGAACAGCTTGAATAAGTCGAGAAAAAATGTAAAAAGATAGAAAAAGTTTGAAAAGTTTTGAAGACTGTTTAAAGAAATTGAAAAAGTCGAAAAAATAAGGAAAATGCTGAAAAATGTTGCAAAATTGAAAAAATTTAAAATGTCGAAAAAATATGGTAAATGATGAAAAATATTGAAAGCGGTTGAAAAACTCTCAAATAATTGAAGAAGTTGAAAATTGTTGAAACAATTCAAAATCGATGAAAAAGTTGAATCAATAAAGAAAATGACGAATAAAGTTGAAAGAGGTTGAAAAAGACGAAAAAATACTTATGGAATATATGTATTGGAATAAGTTGAAAACTTGGAAAAAGTTAAAATAATATGGAAAATTTTGAAAAAAATCGAATAGAAATTAAATAGTCTAAAAATTCTTCACCCACTTCTTCAATTCCGCCTACTTTTGGATATGAAATGAATTTTATTCGTGATCGACATTCGCATACCAATTTTTAGCACAATGGCTTGTATATTAGTCTTAAAATTTAGGGCGGCGACACACCTACTAGTACAACCCAGTCTGATTTCAATCCAGAAATAGCTTTCCATAAACTAAGCTAAATTTTAGTATGATGAATCACCAAGTTTCATTAAAATCGCAGCAATACGAGTAGTTTCAATGATAACTAAATAGATATGTAAATATAAGAATATTTGCTGGTAAAATTACGTCGGAACACGGAATTTGAAAAAAAAAAATTTTTTGAACTTAGCTTCTCCACGATCGGACCGTTTTCGAAAATTCTTATATTTATCAAAGTTTTTATGGGAATTAAAAAAAAACAAGAGGACTTACATTTCGGAAATCAAGTTTTTTTGAAGTGAACTAAAAATAAATAATGAAGGCTAAAATGTTTCATAAAGTCGTATTTTTTCCTTAAAGAGCATCTATGCGTTACAAACGGGATGACAAAGTTATTGTAAACTCAGTGTTGGGTATATTTTACTTTTTATTATTTATTTATTTACGAGCGGGAAAGAATCAATTAAGTGTCTAACTCAACAGCGATTGAAGATACTTCATTAAAAATATCAGCAAATAACGTTTAATTTTTTCGCATTTCTGAAAACAGGTTGATAATTTGCTTGACATGAGTACAGGCTGAAGAGATTTGTAGTGTCGGATCTTGTAGTTTGCGACTGAAAGACAATATAGGAACATTTACAATAGTTCTACTCTTTTAGATGAATTCGAGAAGAAGTTTGACACTGATGAAACTGTGCTTAGCATGTTACGAATTTCAGAAATATCACATGATTTTCCTGCACACAATTTCAGATACTGTCTGAAAACAATGAGTGTAAAATGCTAAGAGTTGGTTTTCAGATGTCAAAGCCTGAACTGCTTTGATTTGTTCGATCCTCCATGAACGTTCTTGAATAAAAATATTTTTTTTTCGTTCTCAGGGGGGGGGCTTCAGCCCCCATATCCCCCCATTGTATCCGCCACTGGCGACACTATAAAAACAGTTTGAAATTATTTGGTAGCAATAATTTGAAAAAAAAAAAATTATGTACGTGAGGCCCCTTACCGCGCTAGACCCGTTCAACCCACTACCATAAAATCGGCTCTGATTTTAAAATAGAATTTCTGTCAAACATTGCCATGCCACCTGTTTCAAATGCAGAATTATGAAAGGTTAAACTTCTGAGTTTTAATCACTTTCAGGTAAAACCAAAGCGAATAAAACACGGCTAATGTGTCAATACCAAATTTCAAACTGAATGAAATCTATACTTTTGTCATCGCGTTACGTTAGTTAAGAACATTGACACAGAAAAACTTGTTTCGTAATGACCAAATTTGTTTGCTTGGCTTCGAGAATAGTTTATAGTTGAAGCTTATGATTAATATTAGATCTTGGTAAACCATTAAAAATAACATTTTAATTTCATCTAAGCAAAATTTATGGAGCCAGCTTAAAAAAAAATTCTTTCTTTTATTAATTTAAGCAACCATATAAAAAATCATGTGTGCAGTTCATACGTGGTAGAAGTGAAACCTTCAGAAAACTAAACTGCGACAGAATGAGACGAAAATGTTTTTTAAAATGATGAAGACCTAATGCATTTCTAACCATGCAGTCGGACTATTTCATATTACAGAATTGGTTGCCGATAAAATATGTTGTTTTTCAAAGGATGTAAGGGGACCCATAATTCCCCTAATAGATTAAAATTGGTTATGCCAATTATAAGTTATGGTGTCAAAAATTAAAAAACCGCTGAAAATTTTTTCAAAAAAGCGGCGTTTACATCCAAATCAAAATAATTAACTTTCGTCTTTTGATTCTAATACAACTTCTCATTTTCTGTCAGAATCTTTAAAAAAAATTCAAAATAATTTTCTGAAGAAACCCAAATTTTTTTTTACGTAAAATTTTATTTTGGATTTATATTAAGTAATATAAGAAAGAAATGACATGAGTTTAATGCGCGTTTAAGACATTTGAGGTCAGGAGAATTTTTTTCTCAAAATAAAAGTTTAAATTTTTTTTTCAACGTTATTACTACTTTTGGCTTATTTTTAATAATAACATCATTTAGTACCGTTCTTTCTCTTTAAAATGAGTTTTCAAGTGGTAATCTGCGATGTTTCCTCGCAAAGTTACAACCATTTAAAAAAGACATGAATTTTAAAAAATTTTCAGCGGCTTTTTAATTTTTGACACCAAATGGAAATGGAAATATGAGTCCCCTTATATCCTTTGAAAGACAACGCATTTAATCGGCAATCAATTTCAATTCCGTAATATGAAATAATTGGTTTGTATGGATTTGGTCTGAAAATAAATTAAAAATGGCGAATCTTTTGAAAAATATGCATCACAAAATAAAAGTTTCCAGACCACAAGAACATAACACGAAGTTGTTTTTCCTTTGCTCTTTCTCATCAAATATCAAGCTCTATTAAAGGGAACTAAGTCTTTTTTGGATGCACTTGTCGCTATAACGCTCTCCATACAGCATTCCATCATAGCCGGATATGTTTAACTTTGATTCATCTGAGAAGATCACATTCTCCAAAGGAGTAACCTTCAGCAGTAGTAGTGAAAATGCATTACTTTCCACTCAGTAATTAATGCGATAATGTTTTCACTCTTACTTTATGAATGTATTGAAATTTAAGTATTATGTTCAAAAGTTTTTACAAAACAAAATGTTGTTTTTCTTTGTGATTGTTTTTAAAAATAAATTTCTGACTAATTTTTGCAAATCGCATCAACGTTTTGTGTAAATAATCCTAATGCTAAGTCCCTAAATACTAAAAAAATACACATGAAAAATTTAAAATGTTTTTTTTGCTGCTTTGAATGTGTGCATAAGCCACTGGGTTGTTTTTATCAATTATTTATGTATGCTAATGTGTATGAACGAGAATGTAAATTTATTTTGCCATGTTGTTATCTTTTCAATTGTAAAATGATTTATTTTTTTCAGTAGTGCCATTGTCAAGGAAAACTTAAATTTCAAAGCTCTTGTGCAGATACATGTATGTATGTTTTATTTAATTCTAATTACCATTATATGAAGCTATTTGTCCTCAGAATGTTAACTTACACTGTCAGGTTCTGCCGGAGAATATTTCTCTTTCGATTTGCATAACTCAAGGTAGGTTAGAAATTCACATTTAAGTTTTTATTTTTTTCTATTTTAAATTTTTTACTTATATTGAATATTTTTAGTTAACTCATAGAATTAAATAATAAAAATAAAATTTTCGTATGAGGATTTTGCGAACAACTCTATTTACTAATTGGTTCCTAAAATATATTAAAATATTTTCCTGTTTACGGTCATTTACGATTGAACTCAAAAATATAAAAAATTTAATTAGTCACAAAAAAAAAGATAAGTCATAACCGCTAAGTTTCGATTGACTATAAAAAAAGATGCAGATTTGGAAAGAAAAACCGACTACTTTATTCTTTAAAGTAATAAACAAAGATATTCATAACATACCTCAAAAAAATCTACGAATGCAAAATTTGAATCTATTGAAAATTGTATATCTTATGATTTTTTTATGTGTTATTTTTTTTTTCTTTGGGCAAAAGTAATAAGATCACTATTATAAAGATTGTGTACTTTTGAGTAAATGCTTTTGTCCGCTTAGGAATTAAAATCAATTTTCGCAGTGCATATCGATAACTCTTATACAACAATGGAGATAATTTTTAGTAATGTTACTCGCTATTATAAAATTCGATAATAATGACATCGCAAAAATATTAATTTTGACAGCTTTCTCAAGTAATTGTCTAATAGCTAACTCTATCGACAAATTTTTGCGCTCATTTTACAATCAAATACAGAACTTATAATGTTCACATGAAAACCCTAGGGAGAAATCTTTGCACCTAAGGCAGTCTTTTTCTACATTCTAGTAATTTGGTTTTTTCGTAAAATTTCGGCCGCGCCGTTTACAGGTATGAGCTAGGAATCTCAAATATTAGGACGAATATTTTTATTCCTCAAGCTAAAATACAAGCAAAAAAAAAAAGTCCATCTACAAAATTTTCAAAATAAAAATCCTAATGTACACTAAAGTACCAGCTAATAAGTTGAACTGAGGAAATAAGCTCGTCAAAATGGTTTAATACAATAAATTAAGTGCATTACTAGAAATGGAAATGCATATTCTTCTAAATGATTGAAAATATGAATTTATTTAATTGCAACTTGTAGGTATCAAGTTAAATAAAACTTAACGAAAATATTTCAGCAACAAAAAGGTTTATTAATATAATTTTTGACAAATTGTGCTTAGTATTCTGTACCATATTTAACATTCTCATATAAAGTTTATTGCCAGAACACACGATTCTGTGAGTTCACGCAAGTCTCGAGAGCTACTAATTGGATCTTACCCGATTCTTAATATTTACGAGTTTTTCATAAAACGGTTCTGAAATTACTTATATTTTGAGATCCGCAAATATTTTGTATGTGACAATTCTAAGTTACAATTCTAAGCCGCTTGTCTGAAGGACCAGCTTCTTCCTTTTCGTCGTAAGTAAGATTGGATGATGATATTGATAGCTGGTCAGAAACAAAATAAAAATACACATTTCGTAGATTTCTGCCTCTGTTAGATGTGATTTTTGCCCAATGCATGACCAAGCTCATGAAGAAAATTCAAACGATATGGTTTTCACTGTTTTTCTTGCTAATTTGGATCTATTACTGAATGGATGATGAAAGCATTCAGCGCTGAAATGTCTACGATGGTGAAAAAAAAGCATATTATCCAGCGATTAGTTGCTCCACTTGCAACTGAATCTCGATAATATTTTGTCGGCACTATCAACTCCGCCTTTTGTTTATTATAAGTAGTATGAAACTATCTTAGGCTATTTCTTTGGTGCTCGTCCGATGTCAGGCGAATCATGCATTGTGCTCTGAACAATGGTGCATTTGTGTTTTTTGCTTGCATATGAAACTATAGTAGTATTTTCGGTGAAGATGAATGCATATTGGAATACTGGGTACTTTTATGAGCTTAGGCAGAGTTCTACGCTTATATGCAATATGCAAACCGTAGGCAAATTTCTATGAGGCAACAAGCGAAAAACCAAATAGTTTTTCTCGTTGTAGAAACAATTTTAAAGAATAAAGAAAGAAAACTAATAACCTTGGCATTGTTGATAAAATAATATATGCAGGATATCCTCATTCTATTTTTTACATATTACTCCTACGAGCTAAAATTACAAATTCCAAAACCCACTACATTGTGGTAAATTAAATTGCTTGCTGTTCGTGAATGCGCGTAATTTAATTACGAATGGATTTCTTGCTAATTCGCTTAATGATGGGGAAACTGTCGACCGTTGGCATGACAATTAAAAATGGTTTTAAGATTATGTCTGCTTACCACCCACCGACCTGCCAGCACTGAATGAAGCACAGTAGGCGGAACGAAGCAAAAATTTCCAACGCTGGATTAGCATCATTTTAAGATAATAAGTTGACCTCATTCAGGAGTCTATTGATTTTACCATACTTTTACTATTTTATATTTTATTTTTCTGAAAATTCGTAAGGACCTAGAAGGTTTTTTTGTTTTACAAAATTTAATTAAAAGTCCATGAATTTTCCTTCATTTGTGTGAGAGCAGCTTCTTTTTGTTTGCTGTCATGTAGAACACGACATATTGTTCTCAAGTTACCTCCTACGACTTTTTCCTTTTGTTTTTTATTCCATTTTTCATATTCTTCTTTAAATTTCCGTAATGGCCTCGTAGCAATCATCCGGCTTTTGTCTTGTGTGAAAGTAAAATAAAAACTAATTTTTTTGCTTTTTTTCGTTCAAGCTATTTCCATTTTCTTCTCATTATTCTTGAGTATTTTCTTAGTTTTTTTTTTAACTTCTCTATTTTTATTGTTTTCTGTCCTCAAACTTTTGCTAACGCTCTTTTAACTTGAATTTCATGTCTAATGCACCCAAGTTACGCGACATTTCATTTTAGCTTACAAGTTTTTTTTCCTCCAGATTTTTGCTGTCCTAAGAGTACTTTTATTTTGTTACGAACCAGAATAAAAGAAAAACGTACTTTTTTCCATTCTTTAAATGCAAATACTTTGCTGCTTCGTAAGTCCAAAACGTTGTTCTAGTTTCAGCGTGCGGCAAAATGATTTTCTATGAAATTGATAAAATAATTATGCGCCATTAGGATAATATTCACATTATCCTATCTTAGCTTTGCTCTGACGCTGAATACGTTTGCGGTGGGATTTTGGTGTTAAAATCGATTATATTACTTCTACTCGGAATTGTAAAACTTGCATATCATGAACATTACAATGTTTGCGCTAAATGTTCACAATCACGAATGAAATTTTTTAGTTATTATAAAAAGTGAAATTAGTTACATGATAGCTAACTTATTTTATTTTGATTTTCATCAAATTCTTTTGTTTTAGAATTTTATTTGTCGAAATATATATTTTACCACAAAAATTTACTTAACTCATATAACTAGTACCAAAATATTCAGCATACATTTTTTTTCTGAAAAGTTGTAATGAGGTGGTAAATTGAGTGGAAAAAATGGCGGAAAATAAATTTGAGGTCGATCGAAAAAAAATTTTTAGCCAAAATTTTTTTGAATTTATTCAGCGCTTGACCCAATCGAAAAATGTAATTTCTTCAATACTTTGAATTTTCTGGCGCTTGGCCCACTCAATAAATTTGACATCTTCAAAAATAAAAATTGCCAAATATTTACCCTGGGAAGCGGCAATTGATTCGTATACGCATCACCATAATTGAGTGCTATATATAGCTCACCTAAACAATCTGGATATATAATTTTTATTGTGGAAAATAACATTAGTCCATTTGAATCTATTCTGTGTAGGCTTTGTATACATTTGATCAATTTTAATATTTTTGGTTAATTTTCAAAAAAATATCCTAAATAATTGTTTTTTTAAAACTCACTTTTAATACTAAAAAGTGGGCGTGGCACGAGAAAAGAAATTTTTAAAGAAAAGCCAATAGATCAAACTTTAATATGAAAAAAATAAACTTTCGAATTTTTTGTTATTTTATAATGAAAAAAATGTCCAAACATGAGCAATTTTCGTGACTCGTTAACGAATCAAATTTAATTTAGTTTAGTTATGCAAAGCGTGCAAGTAAACAATGTTGAAGAAACTCGGATATAATAAATTCTATACGCTACGAGTATCACAAGCAAGATTAAGAAGTTTTTGAACAATCGATGAGATTCCATTTCATATTCATATCTTGTCTTCAATACAAATTATGTAAGTCTAATTTGAAATGTATTATGACATCTTAGTATATCATTAGGACCACAAGATGAAATGTAACATATGTGTGTATTTTAAATCTCAGTGCACGCAATAGGAGGCCATATTTCGATTTAAAGTGAATACTATACAGTTGCCAATTTATTTATTAGTACTTTGATAGTGTAGTTAACTCCCGATTATAACAAAAAAACTAATTTTTTGTATTTTTAGTTTAAGATATTATTAAGCCTTACGTAATGGACTCTAATTTTTTTCATCAAAATTGATCAGGACAATGTCTTCTTCAGTATCGTCATTTCACATAACATATTAAATCGATGATATTTTGAATTGATTCGATGTAATAAATAATAATATCAGGCCAAAGTCCCCCAGCCCTACCCAATTGACGCCTCTTCCAGGATCATGAAATGATTACTTTGTTAGAAAAATGCCATTACACAGTGTAATCGATTGGCCTGTTATCCAAATCAACACACCTCCAGTCCAGAATGTGAATTTTTTTATTTCAATTTAGTAGATTTGTACCTTCTATTTCATTTAAAATGCAATGCTCCGCTGACAGCAATTTTCATTACCTTCTTTTTTTCTACACTGAAATTTATATGTCGTTAGCTTACAAAATCTTAACACGTAAACAGTTCGGGTTCCTGGTCCACAGCATCGTCTTTTTCGCAAGAACAACAGAAGAATGAAAAGTCCTGAAAGTTCCGTAGCAAATCATTACGCCTGAACGCATCACTTCACGCGCATACAAATAATCTTTAATGCGTCTTTTGTGGTTTGCTTACTCGTATGTTTCGTTGCTGCTCTTGCTGTTGTCGTCGTCATCGTTGTTGAGCGCCATCCGCGATACAAACTACATTTCGCCTCAATCTGAAATCCTGCATGTCCTGCTTATCCTTAAACTCTCGGCTTTTGGACATGCTATTCATTTTATTTTGCCCTGCGTTTTCTACACAGATTTTTAATTATAACGCAGCATTGAGGTCAGCCTTGATCATGCTTCAGTGCGCCGCTGTTGCTGTTTCGGTGCTGGTTGTGGTAGCGCAAGGCATCCAGTTATTATCTGGATCAAGGTACTTGGGGCTACAACTATTATACTACGCCTTGTAAGGCAATCACAGCATGAGTTTGCTAGCAGCGGAATAGTCGTCTACAGTGGATATTTTTTGCTTTAATCTGTTGCAAAATAGACAATTGAGAGAATCCACAGACTGAGAAAAAAATTTAAACGTAGACATGAAATTAATGTTTAGTGTAGGGCAGATAAATATTAATATATTTCAAAAAACTTAGATTAAATAGATTAATGTGAATTTTTATTTACTTTATACAAAATAATCATTAGTTTCCAAATCCGTTCAATCAATAAAGAAAAGTTTTTGTCATGGATTAAATCCTCAAATTTCTCCGGTTACTGCTTAAAAGCATAATGCACCAAATGATGAATGTTGAAAGGTTGCATACATACAATTTGTAATGCGGCCTAGTATTAGTTGCATATTAATGGGTTTTGCAAAGTGATTTTGAAATGCAGCTATGGGAAGGTTTTCATGATATTTTATAGCCAATGTGATTTATTTACCCTAAATGTAATAAAAAACGCCTACTGTACCGCAACAATAAACAAAATAAAAAATTAAGGCAATGTTCTTTGCAATTTTAGCAATAACAAAACCTACAACAAAACTAATAACAACATGGTACATGTAGCAACTAGCTTTTAATCTTTAGTATTGCTCTTGCAAATGCGACTAAAGTTGCCGAGTGTTCATGTTTTTTTTTTTGGCATTTCTTACCAAAGTGCTTACATACCGAGCACTAAGTGTTTAAGGATAACGCACATCCAACACACATACACGCATATACAATAATGTATGCCCTATGCACCTCCACACAAAGAGCGTGTGTTCCAACACCTTTTGATTTCTAAATGAAGTTTTCGCGCGCAACGAACGTCCCTGAGAGCGTTGATTGTAGTATAAGGCAAGAATTTTATTACTGGTGAGTTCCATTCAGATGCGCACAGCCCCGTCTGTGTAACCATTCTATTTTGCTTTAGAATTTGGATCAATATTTTTTGCACAATTTTAGCAGACCAGCATTTACTTGTTTTGAAAAGCAACATTTTATCTTTACTTTAAACTAACGTGACCATGGGATCTTCGTTACACGGGACAAGTGTTAATTTCATGAAACATATTAATAATTTTATATACTAAAATAAACAATTTTGTAACATAAAAAAGAAGTCATCAAATTTTTCACAAAGATTGTAGGATTTTAGCGCAAATTTGATGGATGTTTTTGCTGTTCCGCATTTCGTCAAAAAATATTATGGATCATATTTATTTACACCCACTTGAATTATTGGGGTATTAACCCTATTTGCAGTAATAGCTGCAGCATTTATAGGGTATGTTCTTTCATGAGAACAAATATCATTTTGAGGAGCTACAGTTATTACAAACTTATTATCTGCCGTACCTTATTTAGGAATTGATTTAGTACAATGAGTATGAGGAGGATTTGCTGTAGATAATGCAACATTAACTCAATTTTTTACCTTTCATTTTATTCTTCCTTTTATTGTTTTAACCTTAGTAATAATTCATTTAATATTTTTACATCAAACTGGATCAAGTAACCCAATCGGATTAAATTCTAATATTGATAAAATTCCTTTTCATCCTTACTTCACCTTTAAAGATATTGTAGGATTTTCATTTATATTAATAGGATTAATTTTATTAACTTTAATCAATCCATATTTATTAGTAGACCCTGATAATTTCATTACCGCTAACCCATTAGTAACTCCTGTACATATTCAACCTAAATGATATTTTTTATTTGCTTATGCAATTCTTCGATCTATTCCTAATAAATTAGGAGGAGTAATTGCCTTAATTCTTTCTATTGCAATTTTAATAATCCTCCCTTTTTATAATTTAAGAAATTTTCGAGGATTTGAATTTCTTTACACCCTCCAAAAATTTGAATTCTTGGTAGCGTGAACATTCTTTAATAAAATTAAATAATGAAATTCTAACTTTTGCACTGATATTTTTTATTCATTATAATTACTAATATCTATGTAAGTCTTTGAAATTAAATTTCTTAAACTAGAATTTTTTTAACTGAAATTTTTTCAATAACTTATTTGTCCACAAAGATATGCATATAGAAAAACACAAATCCACCCGATTGTATTCAATTTTGCACAATGGTATGATTTTTTAATTCCAACTTCAAATGACTCAATAGGTCACATGTTAGGTACATAAGACTCATAATTGTGGGCAAAAGCAGAACTACTATGTATGTACTTATTTGTGATAAAGGATAATAATAATAATTAAACAAACCAAACATTTTCTATAAAGGATAATAGGTAAATATTAGAGATGAAACGGATAGTAGTTTAGCCGGATACCGGATGCCGGATATTCGGCCAACCTTCTAGCCGGATAGCCGGATATTCGGCCGCCGAATATCCGGCGGAACATTGCCGTTTGGTTCATCGAACGAAGCACGCTTGCGTAGGAGGCCGTGCGAGCGATCGGGTTGACTCGGTCGTATTCGGGTCTTTTCGTTGATAAGCGAAGTTAACAATTGTTTCTTTCATTGATTTATTGTATTGATTGCAGTGCAGACACGTGCCTGATAGTTTTAGTTTATTATTTTATTTGTGCTCTTGTTTTCTAAAGTATTTTTATAATTCTAAAGAAAAATGACAACGGTGAAGAAAACATCGCCTTTATGGGAGTATTTTGATATAAACATTGATAATAATAAGTTTGCTGTTTGTTTATTATGCAATGTTAAAATTTCTCGTGGCGGCGAAGGGAAAAAAGCAGGTATGTATCTAATTGGAATTTGTTTTGCTATCTTGTGAAAGTCACTTTCGATTTTTTTTTTAATTGTAACTTGTTGATTATCTATGTATTTATCTATTTGTTTGGCATATTTACGTTTATTTAAAGTTTATTTATGGCAGAGATAGTTCTTATGATGGTATCTTAAATCTAACTTTTTCTAGGTACTTCTGCCATGAAAAATCACATATAATCAAAACATCCTGATGAATTCAGTGCACTTAATAAAGATAGTGCCGCCGTCGTGCCTACTACAATTCCTTTAGTCATTCCGGGGACAAGTTCGTCTTCAGTAGCAAAAAAGCAATTGACTATGACAGAATCTTTTGAAAGGAAATTGCTCTGGGACGTAAATGACGCAAAAGCCAGAAAGTACCATTATTTAATAGCCGAAATGATTGCACTGGACAACGAGCCATTATCCATGGTAGAAAGAACCGGATTTACCAGACTCTTAGAACAAGCTTTACCCCGCTATAAATTGCCAAGCCGGACTTATATTACCCAAAAAATCATTCCTGACATATATGACAGAATTTACGAGAAAATCAAACACAACATTTCGAGTGCTTCCGATATTTCAGTGACTTCGGACATATGGACTTGCTTACACAACAATGCTAGCTTTCTGAGTTTCACAGCTCATTGGATATCACCTGAATTTAAGCTAGAACACGGAGTTCTAGCAATGAAACCTTTCTCAGGTTCACACACAGGAGAAAATATAGCAAATGAGCTTAACATTGTCGCGAATCGCTGGGATATAGAGCACACTAAAATACATTTACTCATTCATGATAGTGGCGCTAACATGGTGAAGGGTGTTCGTTTGGCTGAGTACGCTTCTGCTAGATGTTTCATACATACGCTTCAAAGAGCTATAAATGAGTCGCTCAAAGTCCAGGCTGAAGTAATCACAATGATTGCTACAGGAAGACGACTTGTGACGCACTTCAATCACTCAGGTTTAGCTCAAGAAAAACTGCTGACGATTCAAAAAGAGCTAAATTTACCCGAGCATAGGTTAGTGCAAGATATTAGCACTAGGTGGAATTCCACTTTTTATATGATTGAACGTTTGTTAGAACAAAAGCGGGCCATATCATTGTATGTTGCTGATCACGATACTCTCATCAATTTGACAGCTCAACAGTGGAGTTTAATGGAGCAATGTATCAATTTATTAAAGCCCTTCGAAGAAATAACCAAAATAACAAGTTCTGGTCTATCCTGCGTATCGGAAGTAATACCACACGTTGCTGCTTTAAAAAAATACTTAGAAAAAGATGAAACTGAGCACAGAACTCCCGATTTGTCACATATGCGGACCTCGTTAAAAGCTGGATTAGAAACTCGTTTTAACTCCATAAGTCAAGACTCAAACTACTTGATTGCAACTTACCTAGACCCGAGATTCAAAACAAACTACTTGGGGGTGCTTGATGCTGAAAAAGCGCGCCAGGAGATTCTATTTGAATACATAAAAATGTCTTGTGAAGAGGCCTCCAGTACCAGTTCATCTTCAACACCGGCTAAAAAAAGTAGACGAGAAGAGACAGAGTCAGCTGTATCTCGCAAAGCTCATGACACGTTTTGGGATTGCTTTGATGAGATAATATTAGCCAGGTTCAACGTGAAGAAAAAAACGCGATAGCATGTGAGCTTGATTTTTATCTGAAGTCAGTCCGAATTGATCGTAATTGTGGCCCTTATTCTTGGTGGGCAGCTAATGCCAAACAATATCCAAATTTGAAAAAGTTTGCCAAGATCTATCTTTCAGCACCTTGCAGCAGTGTGTACAGCGAAAGACTTTTTTCTGAAGCTGGCCTTATCTACGAAGACAAACGAAACCGCTTGCTACCTCTTAATGCAGAAAAATTAGCATTTATTCACCATAATTTGCCCTTAGTCCAGTATGAGTACTAATTAATTTTCAAAGTTCTTGTGATTACTGATTGTATTTCTTAAGTTATACTAGCTAAATAAAGCAAATAATTGCCTAAAAATATTTTTTTTTAAATCCGGTATTCGGCCGGATAGGCGCTAGCTATCCGGTATTCGGCCGGATAGTATTTAGGCTGCCGGATAGGCCAGATACCGGATAGATGCCGGATATCCGTTTCATCTCTAGTAAATATGTTGAACAAGAAACCCCTTTCATTACATTGAGATCAAGCTGCTGCTTGATATTCAAATGCATATGTATATCAATTTTTAATCGATATTTTACAAATTGAAATTTAAAAAAAATTGTGTGAAAGAGTGTCGAGCACTCTACACAGAGGACAGGTCTTCCGCAAGGCCTATTCCCGCTTGGATCAGTTCGTTAGCTTTAGCAAAAAGAAAAGAAAACAAATACTTTTTTTAAAATATGAATCCTGAAATATATTTTTTTTTTCTCATACTAACTTTTTCTCAGGGTTGTCCGAAAATGACGATATTTCGCGAGAGTCTACATATTTTTATTTCCAAATAAATAAAATAGTTGGTCTTCTTAAACAGTTTGAAGAACAACATATCGAATTTCAGCGCACTATGAAATAGTAACTATATAGTGCGTTTCTAAATGGAACTTACCCAATGTGCACAAAAACGGAAGCGAATTCGTTTCGAATTCAAAACGAATTCGTTTGTGAGCATTCCGTTTTTTGTAAGAAAAACGAATTCGTTTCGAATTCGTAACGAACTGCAAATACGAACTCGTTTCGAATTCGTTTTTTTGTTCAGAATACGAATTCGAAACGAATTCGTTTTTTGTTAATAAAACGAATTCGTTTCGAATTTTGTTTTTTGTAAGTAAAACGAATTCGTTTCGAATTCGTAACGGACTTCAAATACGAATTCGAAACGAATTCGTTTTTTGTTCATAAAACGAATTCGTTTCGAACTCGTTTTTTGTTCATAAATCGGATGAGTTTCGAACTCGTATTTGAAGTCCGTTTATGTTTTATTAATTTTATGTTTCTAGCGACTTCAAATTGCTTAGAAGGTTAAAAAAACTTATAAAATTTTTTACTCAAATTTTGTAAAATTTTGTCCCGGAAAATTTTCAAAGAAAAATATTCGAAAAAATTTTTGTTTTTTCGACTTTTTAAACATTTCTAAGTCGATTAAGGAACAAAATTTTTTTTCAAACTTTTTCTTTGAAAATTTTTCCGGGACTGATGCGGTTTATGAACAAAAAACGAATTCCTTTCGAATTTTGTTTTTTGTAAGTAAAACGAATTCGTTTCGAATTCGTAACGGACTTCAAATACGAGTTCGAAACGAACTCGTTTTTTGTTCATAATAAGCGGAAAATTCTTCTGTTTTTTCGAGAGGAATTTCATACGAAAACGAATTCGAAACGAGTTCGTAACGAAATCCGTTTCGGATGAATAGTACGAAGAAACGAGTTCGTTTCGAATTCGAAACGAATTCGTTTTGCACACTGGGTACATGTTTGTTGATGTCAGGCGCGGATCTAGAATTTTTTTCTGGGGGGGGGGTCACAGGATAGAAAAAAATCAAAAATAACAAAAATAACAAGAATAACCAAATAAACAAAGCAAGCCGAATTTTTTCAATGAATAAAAACTAAGCCAGAATTCACTCCTAGTCGTGAATTCAAAAGGTGCGGACGTGTTTATGCTGAGTCGAATATTTTATTATATAAAAAACTTAACATCAATGCAATAACGTAGCTAATTTTACTAAATATTCATCCGCTCAGCCTAACAATCAGTTAGGTAAAACTTCACAATTTCTAATTATACCGCGGCTGGAGATTTTGATGTCATCGTATTTGTTGAGACCTGGCTAAATGACGAATTTTTCGATGGAGAATTCTTTGATACAAATATATATCAAGTATACAGAAAGGAACGTGACGCTATAAAAACAGGTTGTAGTCGAGGAGGTGGTGTTCTAATTGCCATCAAACGTTTTTTCTGTACAACAGCTTGCATCCATCAGAATGCGGACAGTTTGTACGAACAATTAAGTGTCTCCATTTCTGGCTCATCAGGCTCTTTATATATTTGTGCCTCGTATATCCCGCCAAATAGTTCTGATGAAATTTACGATGCACATGTAAGTAACATTTTATCGTTACATTCATCGTTGGACCCTAAAAGTCAGCTTTGTGTATTGGGGGATTTTAGTTTGAACAAAATTATGTGGACTCATCTCGCCGATGAGTTCACACCAACAAATATCAATCATCCTCATGAAATCAATCTTATTGATAGCTTCTTAAGTATTGAATTAGTTCAAATTAACGAAATACTTAATAATCTTGGAAAAATTTTGGATTTAATTTTTATTTCGTATAATATTAAATACAATTTGTCTGAATGTTTTTGCCCAATTTCACCATCTAACATGCACCATGTTAAAATTGTTCTCGATATAGAATTTTATGAATTTATTGAGCCTCAGCCTGCTAAACATGTATCTAACTGTAAATTATGTGATTTCGAATTTTTAAATAATAATATAAATTATATCAATTGGAAAAATTTATTTGATGGTAAAAATGCCGCAACTTGTTTTGATTTGTTTAAACTTAATGTGTCGCAAATCTGTCATGACCATATTCCAATTTTCCCTCATAAGGTATATAAGCTTCCATGGTATAATTCTGGTCTTAAAAAACTGAAAAATATGCGCAATAAATTTCTAAAACGTTTTAAATCCTCTGGGAACTTAGAGTATAAGGACAAATATGTGCATTACATGAGAGAATTCAACTTTTTGAATAAGTTTTTATACAAGCAGTTTATTTTGAAAACAGAAACCAATATCAAATTGAATCCGAAATCGTTTTGGAAATTCGTACAATCGAAAAAGAGTGGATCTTTCATCCCCACTTCTATGTTTTTCAATAATATCAGTTCGTGTACAATTGCAGATACAGTTAATTTATTTGCCGAATATTTTAAATCAAATTATACTGAAGATGCTCCATGGTATGAACCCTCTATCCTGCAAAACATCAATTCTTTCGTGGATGTTGGTTCTAGTACTTTGAGTGAAACAGACGTTTTTAGCGCATTAGTAAAGTTGAAGATTTCTGCTTAAGTGGATGTCGATGGATTATCCTCTATAGTATTATTAAAATGTGCTCAGGCTTTGTGTAAGCCACTGTGTCTGATTTTCAATAAATCTTTAAATTTCGGAACTTTTATTGAGTCCTGGAAGGTAGCATGTATTTTTAAAAATGGGCTTAAAAATAATGTCGCGAACTATCGTCCCATTTCTAAATTAACAATTGTCTCTAAATTATTTGAAAGCATTATAAAAGATAAGCTTTACTTTTTAATTAAGTGTCATATTTGCCCAGAGCAACATGGCTTTGTATCTGGTCGATCCACAATAACAAATTTATCATTATTCTCTAATTATTGTGTATCCTCTTTTGAACGTGGCTATCAAGTGGATGTGCTCTATGCTGATTTCGCAAAAGCCTTTGATAAGGTTAAGCATAGTGCTTTAATTGCTAAACTAGCTAAAATTGGATTTCATGGTTCATTTTTGGATTGGATTAAATCCTATCTGAGTAATAAACTGTGTGTTGTACTTGTTAATAATACTAAATCTTATAATTTTGTAGCGTCGTCTGGAGTACCTCAGGGTAGTATCCTTGGACCTTTGTTCTTTATTTTGTTCATGGATGATATTCATAGTTGCTTTCAGAGCTCTAAATTTTTGCTTTACGCAGATGATCTAAAATTATTCAACGTGTGTGTATGTATATGTATGTAGGTGACGTTAAATCCTTACAACGTGACTTGTTCAATGTGAGTAACTGCAGTAAACTTAATGAGTTACCTTTAAATATTGGGAAATGCTTTCACTGCACATTTGCAAAATCAAATAATATACTCGATTGTTGTTTCTCAATTCAGGGTAAACTTCTTAAGTCAATCAATCTTATAAAGGACTTAGGCGTAGTTTTCGATGCAAAGTTTACATTTATTGAGCATTTCAATTTTATCATCCCTAAAGCTTATGCAATGTTGGCTTTTGTTCGTAGACACAGCTCTGATTTTATGGATCCGCATACCATTAAGAGCCTTTACTTTGCATTTGTAAGATCTAGATTGGAATATGCCTCTTTTGTTTGGAATCCGTTTTATGCAAATCATTGTGCTAGAATTGAACGAATTCAGAAAACTTTTTCTAGATTTGCATTACGTTCTTTGAATTTTGGTGATTCAAGGCCATCATATAATTCACGTTGCCTGCTTTTGGGCATAAATACCCTTGAATCGAGGCGGAAGGTTATGTCCTTAATATTTATTTATGATATAGTTAATAGTAATATTGAATGTTCGGAGTTACTTCAGTTAATTGATTTTTATATCCCACCTAGACAGTTGCGTCATTTTGATTTATTCCTCATAAAAAAACATAAAACTAATTATGCTCAGAATGAGCCAATATTAAGAGCTCTCTCATTATTCAATAGATTGTCATCCATAATTGAATTTGATTTTTCGATGTCTAAAGCAGGGGTCGGCAAAATTTGATTTTTCATAGCTCAATTGAGCTAAAGTACATCACACACATTATTTTTTACCGACCCCTGGTCTAAAGACTCTTCTAGTCTGTAAGGAAATGTAATCCAAAGGCTTAATAAAGAAATGAAATGAAAAAATGAAAAACTTGTCCAATTTGTTTTACTTGAAAATTCATTACATGTATATATATATTTATTGTTTATATAAAATTATAAACTTTTTTATATAAAAAATGTACTCTTAAAACTAAGAAATGTCTTAGCTGATGAATATTTTTATTTCGAATTTTCATTGGACATCGATGCGATCATTAACAGATTTGCGAAACAAAATAGAAGATTGGATTTTGTTTTATAAATGATGCTTTTAGTTGGAACTTGTAAACAGATGATATTATATCAAGTAAAGCTACAATCCAAATATAGAAAAAATAATAAAAAAGTCAGTCTTGTTTAAGAAAATTAGTCAAATTTGTTGATTTAGTCATTTTTTGATTCCAATTTTTTCAGAGTGCAAAAAAATAAGTTAGTTTTGGTCGTTTGGTTAGTTTCAGGTTTTTAAGTTTGGAAAAATTAGGTTTTGTTCGTTTGTTTTTTTTTGTTTTTCGGTTTGCAAAATATTGTTTCAACTCTATTTTTTGAAATGCGGGCTGTTTTGGGGGGGTCATGACCCCCGTGACCCCCCCTTGGATCCGCGCCTGGTTGATTTCAAATTTCCAATTCACGTGAGGATTCATTTGTACATGTGTGTTTCGTGTGTGTGTGTGCTAATGTAAGTTTGTTTAAAAGTTTAGGAATTTATTTGTTACCGCCCGCATATCGAGCGTCACAAGCACAATTACATACATAGATCCAAATGCATATTTTCACTTACACACTCAGCATGCCGTTGGTGACTTTTGTTTTTCAACTTTGGAGCAACAAAATTTTCCGTCATGTCCACAATTGTGTGGTTTTACCCAATAGGGAAAAGGTTCCGTGTTCAGAAAGATCTGGACGGTCATGGCTAATTTTGGTCTGTTAGGTATGAGAATAGGATTTTGGGGTTATTTTAGGACAAATTATCATGTGATCGATCGGACATGTAGGATTTTCTGAATATTTGTATATAGCTAAATATCTACTAAGTTGCTTACAGAAAAAAGATTTGGTTTCTCATAGACATTTTTCCATGTATTTTGGGGGCGTAGATTCCAAAACTGGCAACCATATTTTTTTTTAAGAATCTTTTTCAAGATATCCCCAAAAAACCACTTTTTCTGCACTTCTTTAATTTATTTGGCTATATCTCGATGAATTTTTTTTCGACTCAAAAACTCTTTTCAGTACTCAAATTTTTATTTCCTTTCTAACGGTATGCTGTTTGCTTCAATCGAATTAGATTTGATGGAGTTACAAGCGCTCAAAGTCCAAAAAAACTGTATTTTTGGTCTTTTTAAAAATCACTAAATTTCAATGGCTCCATTTGAATGAAAAGTTTTTTCTTTTTCATATTTTTAGAATTAAAAATGAAAGACTATTTATTCTTTTGCAAATATTTTAAGTATAATTTTGCGGGAATTGGACAAATAATTTGAAGGCTATTTGACGAGGTTAAAATAAATAAATTCCAATATTATTTTCAATTAAGTATTTCCTAACCTACAGTATCTTACGAGTTCTTAACAGTTCTGAAACTTTTGAATAGTAGGTATTAGTTGAATAAGCTAATACTTGACATCTCATCCTTAGTTTTTGGTGCAGATACATAATAACAATTATTTTTAAAGGTGAATAGAGATGCAATATTGATCGGTATCCAAAAAGGACATTCAGACTCTTAATTTAGTTAGTTGCAAAATGTCAAAATAACGTTGAAAATATAATTTAAATATGACCCGGGTGCTCCCATAATCTCTAAAAACTCTTTTTTGGTTAAGAATTTAGCTAATACTACTTGATAGGTAAGGTGCGCAAAAATACATTTTTAATGTGACAAGCTCTCAAGCTCCGCAATACAAGTTTAGGAGTACTTTCCGCGTTCGAGCATTTGTCTGAATTCAATACAAAGAAAGATAAGATAAGCTAAATTTAAGAAAAAAAACTTATTTATGCTACGCAGAAATTGAAGATTATGCACTTTAATTTCAGTAGCACAAAATTCAACAGCAACATATAGCAATGGTAAAATAAAATTTACTTGTGATCCTGTGAAATTTTCCTACTGGTAATCCCTGATGTTTAATGCGTTTATCGTTTTATATACCACCCGTATCTATCTTTTACTCTGTATTATTCTTAATCCTATTATATTATTATAGGTCGCAGGAATTGAAAAAGTTACCTTTTAGAGTAGGATTTAAAAGTTTTGCACATCATTTCATGATTACAACAACGCAACGCATGTCAGCGCAACTTGGAATTACGTTATAATATATAATGACAACTAAAAGGATTTAAGCCATGAGAACGAGTTAAGAGTAGTGGGTACGTGTTAGTGTTCTTGACTGCCTGTGGAAGTGTGCGCATAAGGCAGTTTGTATAGGTTGGTGCAAGTTTACTTACTACCGTTTAAAAGACCAAGTAGACATTTGTGTTGCAGAGAAAGGAAAGACTTTGGTAATATTATTATTGAGCTCAAGTAATGTCATACATAAATTACGGTATTAGATGGCTGGATAAAGTTTTAAAATAATTAAAGGATAATCATTGTTATGTGAAATAACTCAACAAACAATGATTAGCTCTACTTTATAGCACAGCATTACAGCTTTGGCATGAATTAGAATTCGATTTAAAGACAGCAATTAAATTAAATAAATAGATTTCTATTTCAGTCACGGGAGTCACCTTCATACCAAAGCGAAGGTTAAAATGTTCATTTTTTTATTTGTGTTTTTGGAACAAAATTTAATAATAACAATATTTTTGTACAGAGCTTCTTGTTCAGTACTTTTAGTGCAAAAAACAACAAAAAAATTACAAGCAAAATGCATTAAAATGGGCAACGAGCTGCTTATACTAGTTTCAATGACTGCTACGTCATATCATCAGTAAGCTTTGTTAGCCGAAGTATAGTAGTTCTACAAGCCTACTATGTAATGTTTCTTGCGTTGATCTGTTAAGAATCACAGCAGTAAACAAGCACTTGCAAGCACTTGCAACTTCGTTCGGATCGCCAAAAAAGCGGACAACGAAGCGCTCGTCAAGAAATGTGTGATATCAAAGAGATTACAAGGTCAATTGCATTAAGATGTAGAAGTTTTTGTTTTGTTTACTGCTGTGATTCTTAACAGATCAACGCAAGAAACATTACATAGTAGGCTTGTAGAACTACTATACTTCGGCTAACTAAGCTTACTGATGATATGACCTAGCAGTCATTGAAACTAGTATAAGCAGCTCGTTGCCCATTTTAATGCATTTTGCTTGTAATTTTTTTGTTGTTTTTTGCACTAAAAGTACTGAACAAGAAGCTTTGTACAAAAATATTGTTAAAATGTTCAATTTAATCTTAAATTTGAATCTATTGCATATGCAGTGAGGACTTTCAGGAACTTACCAATGAATTCACTGGACACGAAAAATCTGTTGCATATTTTAGTAAAAAAGGACAATTAGAGAACACACTCAGAGCTGAGATATGCAACCATGCATTATTCACTGGATGTTTACTGCCATTACAAGACATATTTTGACATTTGGATTAGAAGAACAAAGAGAATAGAACCAATTAAGTTCTATTTAGCCATGTTCAAGAAAAGATAGACCTAGCTGTAGCACTAAGGTCGACACCATAAGCAGACCAAGAGACGATCTTGTTTCACCCGTTTCCAAATTATGAAATATAATACTTGAGGTCATGTGTTAGTTATAGTATGACTTAAGAAGTAATTTCACCACTTTAAAGTAGAGGCGGACTGGTTTTTTGTATTGAAGCGATTTTTAATCCAAACTCTGTGCCATTGCTCAAGTAGTAAATACTGTTGGCTCAAAAGGTCGTCGACCAACATTTGTGACAATGTTTATGATGAAATCAATCCATCGAAAGCATTTAGTAAAATTTTAACCGACCATGTAAGTGCATGCTCTAAAAGGTCAAAAATAATAACATTAAATTAAAGAATCTGAAAGCTTGGATTTTTTTTAAAACTTGTGAGGAAAATTCAGCTCAAAAATATTTTATATAAAAAAATTTATGCAGGGTAATTTGTTCAGAATTGCTCAATACAAAAAACTTTGTAAAGAAATATCATTCGAAGTTACTTAATGTAAAAATTACCATTAGGCAAATGAATTCCGTAAAGTACAAAAGAATATAAAAAAATGGAACTTGTCAATAATTTATTGAATAAAACTTGTGCAAATGGAGAAATTGGTTATATAACTGTAAATGGTAAAATTATCTCAGACTCTAATGCAAAAGCTGATGAGTTAAATAAATTTTTTGTCTCAATAGGTAGCGATGTAGCTTCAGAGAATGGTGTTAACGGCCGTTCCTGTAATTGTTAAGACAAACAACCATCCTCATATGCAAGCTTCTTTTTCGAACCTGTCTTATCTTAAGAGGTGTTTAGAATTATTAAATATTTTTCGAATTCTTTTCAATATTGTTGATGTCCTTTGCGACTTAGTCAATAAAAGTGTATATGCGGGAATTTTTCCAGATTTGGTAAAAGATACTGCAGTTTTTTCACTATTTAAAAAAGGGACAAAACACTACTCAATAACTACACGCCCATATCACTTTTATCCGTTTTCTTAAAAATTTTCGAAAAAGCCGTCAAAATGAGAATGCTAAATTTTCTAATAAAGACAAAATTTCTGAGTAAATGTCAATATGGTTTCAGAGATGGCATGTCTACAGAAGACGCTGCCATTGATTTCTGCAATGTCATTTACTCAGGTCTGAATCAAAATAAAGCTACCACAGTTCTGTTTGTGGATATAACTAAAGCTTGTAATACAGTTGACCACAAAATACTGTTAGACAAACTGTACAAATGTGATTCAGAGGGTCAATTCATGCTTGGTTTAAGTCCTACTTATCGAATAGAAGACAAAGAGTTCAATTGAATAATCAGTAGATTAGTTATCTAAATATTAACATCGGTGTTCCCAAAGGTTCTGTGCTTGGTCCCATTTTTATACCCTACACCGAGGGTATATTCACTTTGTCCATCCGTTTGTAACACATAGAAGGAGGCGTGGCAGGTATGGAAAAGTATATATATTCTTGATCAGCGTCACCACCTGAGTTGATTTAGCGATGTCCGTCTGTCTGTCTATCTGTCTGTCTGTCTGTCTGTTGAAATCAGGTTTACGGGAAAACCAAGAGAGCTAATGGAATGAAACTTTCACACACAGGTCACATCTTCTTGCAGGCATCTTGCTATTGAAAATGGGCGAAATCGGTTAACTGACACGCCTACCGCCCATACCCTATGTATATATACCCAGGTCAATTTTGAAAAAAGTTGCAGCGATTTTGATGAAAATTGGTGATTTGATGCACATGAGAACAAGATTAGGATTAGGTTAGGTTTCAAGTTTTCAAAGCTTCCTACAGGGGCGTGGCACAGCCCTAAATTTTAACTTTTATACCACCATATCTCGTAAGCCGTGCAATATATTGTTATGAAATTTGGTAAACGTATACATATCAAATATATCTTGAGTTGTGATAAAAGTGGGCGGAATTTAAAAAGTGGGCGTGGTACTTTTCAACTGCTAAAAATTTTGATTCCATATATTTCAAAATTGGCACAAACGATTTTCATAAAAATCTTGGAGATGATGCCGCTGAAAGCTGTCATCAATACAAGCTCAGCCTCTTTATTGAAAAAACTTGTTGAAGGGCGTGGCGCCGCCCACAATATTTATAAGCGTTATATTAAGAGAACGAACAACGTAATCGTGATGAAATTTAATGAGGTAGATATACTTGCTGTAAGGTCTTTTATTACAAAAATTTGGTCCAATTGTACCTGTGGGCGTGGCACCTTCCATATAAGCAAAAAACGTTTATTGTTATAGATAGTGTGCTATGAGAGTAATCTTCATAAAATTTGGTGTATAGATGTCAGTTACTATAAGCTTTAAAAATAAATTAGCTTTGACAGAATTGCATCAGTGGGCGTGGCACCTCCCATATTAACATAAATTTGTAAGCGCTGTTTTAAGTAAACTATTGCAGCAATTGCTATGAAATTTAATGAAAGTGGTTCAGTTGCTATAGAGTATATCTAAATCAAAATTGGCATAAATAGCACCAGTGGGCGTGGCACCTCCCGTACAAATAAAATACGGTAAGTGGCATATTTATCGAAGTAAGTGAGCAATCATACTAAAATTTGGTGTTAGGGGTTTGCTTATGAAAAGCTATTTCTGGATCAAAACGGGCTGGATTGTACCAGTGGGTGTGTCACCGCCCTAAATTTTAAATTTAACTGCAGCATATATCGCAAACTATACTAGCTATTTTTTTTAGAGTTTTTCAACCTCTCTCAACTTTTTTGAACATTTTGCATATATTTACGACTTTTCAACATTTTTCAACCTCTGTCAACCTTTCTAACATTTCACATTTTTTTCGACTTATTCAGCCTCTTCAACGTCTTCTTAACATTTGATGAAAAGGTACTTTCAGTGCAGTGTAGGGTATGTGAGTTTCGGCCTCGCCGAAAATAACACCTTAATTTGTTTTCCTTGTATTCATAAACTCAATCATTACACTTATTTTATCAAGTAGAGGAATAGCCTTTACTGACATGGCCTGTATATACACTAGTGACTCATTTCAAAACCTATCTATAGATATAAGTCATGATCCAAGCACTTTAAGGCACTGGTTTTCAACTCATAACTTTTCATAAGTAATAAAACTAAGTTGATGTACTTTAATATTTCAGGCAAAGAGCACCACTTTGATAATTTCATTTTTCACTGTTCAAGATGTGAGAAATTTCTTGTATATGGAGATACCACTTCTGATGTATCATAAGCTTATTTTGAGCTCTCATAATTGCTTTCCGATTAACTGGGTAAAATCCTTTAAGTATCTAGGTCTGACACTAGATTGGAAATGTGCTGGAGCGATCACACAGATTCTTTGAAAAAATATCTGATGGCTGCAAACAGGCAAATTTATTATTTAAAAAAATTGTGTGATCGTAATTTGTTAACTAGCATCTACTATGGAATATTCCATTCTAAGCTTCAATATGGTCTAGTATGCTGGGGAGGCACAAATTGCAACAAATTGAATAAATTGCTGACCATCCAAAAATACGTTATACGTAATACATGTAACAAAGGCCGACTTAAATAAGTTTTCCCTTGTATCGAACTTTACAAATACTTCCCTTAAAACATCTATATTTCTTTAATGTATTAAAAGTGTTTTTTATCAGAAGCGATTATTTAGCTAATAGAATCTACTCTATCTATGAATTGAGGATCAATAGTCGGAATTTTGCCTTATCGCCTACTCACACCTCACAGCACTTTTTTCATTACTATCTATGCACTTCACCCAGACTTTACAATTGCCTTCCTGAATCCATTCGAAGTCTTCGAGATCATCGCGTGTTCCTAAAAAACATTAAATCGTGGCTTTTTACTTTTGAGAACCATGAACCATGATCGTCTTCTCAGTGTTGTTGTTATAACATATACAATTTTGATATCACTGATGCTTTATTTTCTTTTTTCACTACAAACATTTTTTAATTTCCATTAATCCATTCCTTAGTTTTTTATTTAATTTTTACTGTGTCTGAGGCCCCACGCTTTATTCATAGATGATTTAAATTGAACTGTATTCGTCACTAATTCCCAGTAATAACAGAATGCAGTTTTTTTCACTATACCTATTTTGTATAATTAGTAGCTAATATATATATATACTGATGAATAAAATATTGAATTGAATATTGATATTCATGAAACGATTAGGGCATTGATCTTGTTACACTCCACAGACGAAAGCGTAACAAGAAAACAAACTTTTTCCAACATAATTTCATAAAGCTATGCTTGGTTCCTGGTCATTCACACATCAAAGGAAATTTTCAAGAATAAATCAGATATGAACAAACTGGTTTCAGAACTTAAACCATGACTAACTAAGAAAAGACCAATCTATATGTGGTTTTGGAGCAAGGTTTTGATAACTCCAATGAGAAAGTGAATTTCCCGCTAATTGATGTGATAAAAGCTATAAGGTTACTAGAGTACTCAGTATATCAACGAAGGTATCACAATGGACAAAGGGGCTCCAGACGCATTTGGTGTCGAATAACAAGAATCCTTCTCAACGTTGTCATACTATTTTACGACTATGCGGTATGAGGTAAAAAAAAGGAGATAAAAGAATAAATCATAAAAGAGCAAATAACAAATAAAAGGACATTAAAGCAATCTGCTCTAAAATTATTTAAGATTATTTTATTAAAATGAAGTAAAGTGGTGAGACATCAAAATTTACCTCTTATAAGTTCCGAGACAAATAGTTGTTGATATTCAAGATATATATGAAAAACTAGAGAGAAAATAGGCTCGTTTTTCGCCTTCACTCTATGAAATTTCAGCTGAAAATTATTGTCGAAGAGTACAACAATAAATTTTATCATTTGTGGTTGTGATTTACTCCACAGAGCACAAACAATAAATTGTATTAATAAAAAGGTAGTAAAATAGAGACTTTTTTACCGACCTTAGACATATTATATTGTGAAGAGTATAATCTCAAGCTCAGATCTTAAGTTTATACATAATTATGCTTCATATTAGACTCCTGTTTTTGGAGTAAAAATAATCTTGCGACTTAAAAAGTATAAGTTTTAGATATAAGCTGTGATTGGTTTTCTTTTTGACAGCAGTACTGCCGTACTAAGCGAAAAAGACGTATCTCAAAAAAATTCATTTCAAGATAATTGATGTTTTGTTTATGTCAATTTGTTGAAATACCTGTTAAATTGAGATAGAAGAAATTTTCTTAGTAGATTTTTTATATGATTGATCTAAGATGCCGAAATTTGGAATATTTCATTAGACGCGTAATTTCTTAAGCTATCCGATGCCATAAGAATCTCGGGTATTTTTTTTTTTTTTGAGATACGTCTTTTTCGCTTAGTACGGCAGAGTAATTAAATTGAACAAAAATGTACCACTACTATTTGAAACGTCAATTGAAAGGCAGTTATAAGAGAGAAACACAAGTTCTTAGTACCATGCTGTGGAATAGTCCCAGCTGAGGTATTCATATGTATCCTTGTTTAAGGCAGAAAACAACGATTGGATAAAATCATCAAGGCATTCAGTCATCATATTCTCAGACTTACTGAATCAGTGATATGTAAATGAGAATAACATACTTAGTTCTTCTTCATAATTATAATCATTGGCATATTATGTTTTTATCTCTCTTTCAGCTATCAATTATCCACAAAAAGGACACACCTACTACGTTTTACCACAAAAAATTTCTGCATAAAGTGCAGCATATAAAACAATTGTTCAACGAAAATTCTCTAAATTAAATTGTTCACGAAGTATTCAACTTAAAAATAAAACAAAAAAAACATAAACTTAAATAAATTTCCAATGCAAAATCCACAAAAAAGTAAGTGAAAAATAGTTGTATGTAGTAGTAGCGGGAAAGGCGAAACTACTAAAAATTTACGCTTCAAACGAGCGAGCAAACAAAAGTTCAATGGGTTTTTAAAAGCTTTTCGCCTTCACTAATAGCTAACTTAAGCCGTCGCGTAGAGCAGCACCAAGCAGAACAGAAGCAACCGCAAGTTGGTGGCATTGGTGCAAGAAAGTAATAGCTAAGTACCAAAATTTATTAAAAAAAAATTGAAAAAGTAGTTAAACACAAACATTAGTCAATGGAGAGGGGGGAGCAAAGTGAATAATTGAACGTAATTAGCTACCACTATTTTTGTTGCTGTTATTGGAACAGCTTCTGCAAGTGGAGTTTTTCTTTAACTTTCTCTTATGCCGTTGGTCAATTTGTCTGCGTTTGTATAGCATTTTAAATAATGTTCAGAGCATTTAACAAATGATGGCATAGCCTGCTCGAAAATAAAAGTCGTAAGGAGAGTTGCTTAATACACAATTAAAATTTCGAATGTTGCCTAGTTCAAATGGAGTTTTATTTGATTCAGTACAGACAAAAAATAACGAAATTTCATGAAATTTAACTGATTGTTTTATAGTACATAATAGTAGACAGTAGATTTTGAGCACTCACTGAAAAGTTAATTATCTATGGTATGGACTCCTTCTTGGCATTAAATTGAGCATCAGTTGACCCTAAGTCATTCACCCCGTTGAGCAGCTTTTGCTAATAGTAGAGGTTTTGTAGATTAAAAAAATGAGAGTAAGAAAAAATACGATCTGGAAAGCAGTACTCAAAATATTGATTACCAAAAAATAAAAAGCAATCCATAAAATATATGGGACGTTCCATGCCAACCGGGACAGTGGTCTGCCCAAAATTGAGTGCAGCGGAGAAACGTTTTTAAGAAGTCAAAGTGTTCGTATGCTCAAGAGCTTTCATATGAGAACGGGTGTTTTCGAATTTTTTTTATTAAGGAAATGACGACCATAAAACCGCGCCTACATATAGATATCTATGTGTAAATAGGCAGTTAGTAAACAGCCATAATCCTAATCACTCACAGGAAGGCTGTGAAGAGAGGGAGTACTGTGTATACTTTTTAGCTATTGCCTATGCGGATGATGTAGCACAAATTACATGTTGCGAATTCCCAAACACACTGCGTGAAATGCACTACAGGATGCTTTAAACAGACTCGTCTAATGGACAGATGAGGCTGATTTAGGTATAAATCTGGACAAAACTGATCTAGTACTCTTTCCTAGGAATCACAAAGTTCCAATTATATACCTTTTTTAGACAAGGTCATCTATTACATACAATTGCAGAAGGTTCAGGGGGGTACTCTATGTGCAACAGTGGTACTCTGCGGACAACAACGATCGGAGGTCCTCCTTGATCTCGTTGCTATTGACCTGTTAGACTTAGGATAACTGTTTGGTGGTTCGAGGAAAGATCAGGACACTCAATCATTTATTTATTTATCAATGCAACTTATTACAAACAAGAGCACTAATAAAAAAACAAAATAAAGAAACTTAAATTTACATCGACAAAAACACTGCACTCAGTTGTTATTTAAAACAAGTGGTGAAGGCAGTTGTGCGTAGATATTAATAAATTTTTTTAAATACGTTAAAAGCGTGGGGACCTCACAATTCAAATCAAAACAAGAAATAAAAAAAAACTTTTATTATTAATGATATAAAAAAATCTTAAAAGTCTATGAAGGTTTGATGAAGAAGGAAAAAACAATAATAAAATTAAAGTATAGTTAAATAACCTGTGGTACCACAATGGGTCAACATATGGACTAACTGAGTTGATTTGCAACTGAAATGCCACTCCTACTTAACCTCCAAAATTTTTAAGCCGATCAAAAGACATCGGGAATTATAAGTAGGTGAACCGTTTTCAAAGTGTCACGAGCGCAACACAAACTTGGTAAAGGACTTCAACACTTTTTCAATTCTATATTTATGTATTTCATAAATCAGAAATCATACAATTGATGCATATTGAAACCTTGATCTAACAACGCTACTAAATAAAACTTAAGGAGTAAACGAATCATGAAACAAGGACATATTACGCCTTATAGACGTCAGCATAGCATATGCTTTTGGAATGACAAAGTTCAAATGAGAACGAGAGGAAAAATTACAGTCAAACACTACCTGAAGTCATTAATTCAATTATTAATGGACCAAAGCTGAAGTTTGCTTTAATCACAATGTAGATAGCGCAGAATCAGACGACGCATTTCTAATTTGTAAGAAAAGCTTAAGATCATCAGCATACAAAAGACATTTACAATTCACAAATAGAGACGCAATGTCATTAATGAAAATGATGAACAACAGTCGCCCTAAAATGCTCCCTTGAACAACTCCAGATATTGCAAAATAAATTATAAATTTAAAGTTATCAAAATCTTGGCATGGACGATTGTGTTGGCAAGACTTAAGACACTTTTTTATTAAAAGGCCATGAGATATTTTATCGAACGTCAGGGTCGTGGTAAGGTGTATGTGGCCCCTAGGTTGAAAAGATTTGAAGCGAGTCCTATCGGGAAGGATTCTTGCCGAAAAAATGCAAAGAAATTTTTTTGAAGACATTAAAAATTAACTTTTTACGATTATATTAACTATCACATTGTTGACCAAATCAAAAAGGTCTTCTATTTTGTGGTGCGGGCCCCTAGGCCATAGCATAGCTTAAGTGCGGTCCTGTCGAAATCCTTGCATAACCGCCGATGTACAGCATTCACTAAATGAAAGTTAGTTTAACAATTTATAAATTTATTTACCTACAGTTTTAGCTCATTTAAGAATAATAAATTTCATAATCGAACGATTGATAATAAATAACTCCGATTGTAGTATCTGTAAATTAATAGAGAAGGCAATACAAAAATTACTCCTGTTCAGAACACCTTGTCCCGATGTTTGGACTAAGTCATTTTGATATTTAACGCCACATACTGATGTCAGAATGCATGACTTATGTGTACTCATAAAATCGTTTCTTAAGACTTACGCAACAAAAAATTTATAATAAACTAACTATTAAATTCCAAAGAAATCATAAAATAATTTTTTACCAAAACACTTATAGTACATATATCAAATTTAACAAAATAACCAGAAAAACAAGTAAAACCGATGCCAGCAGCAGCTACATACTGAAACCATGAACTCTGACAAGGAAGTCAGTCGAAAGTTTTATAACTCTTGCAGTTTGTCTTGACTTAATAAAAATTATTATTTTTATTGTTGTTTGTTTTACTGGTTCTTTGTTGTTGTTTTGTTACTTTCTACTTCTTTTCAGAAAGTTCTTATATCTCTTCCTTTTCCTTAGTTTCGCTTATTTCATACTTTATTGTTATCTTTTATTTACTCTTTGCCATTTAGCAAACGCATTTTATTCACACAGCAAAAATTTTGCTGCTCCCTCAAGTGAATCCTTGCTTAATCCTTTTTTCCGGTTGCGAACGTGTGGAAAATAAAACAATTTTCAACATTTGAAGCGTTTATGCGTACGTTACACTACATTTGTAGGTTAGATGAGTGTGTGTGAATATTTTCAGCCAATTGTCATAACTTTTGGAACGTTCGTATGCTGGTACCCAGTCAACATTTGGAAGATTACTGAATCTCCCAGTGAGAAATTTGTAAGATTTTAAAAATATTAAATTGGCATTTTATCAAATTTTTTGCTATTTTTAGCATCTCTCCAATTGAGGATTGAAAAACTTCAAATTTTACTTCCTGAATATATCCAAATGATATTTAAATTTGAATATATATTACTGAAGAGTTAAGGATTAACTAGTGATAAACGAAAATACCATTTTTAAAATCATAGCTTGATGCAGAAGTTCAAATTCAGATAAAGTTATTTGAAATTGAAGCGACTGCAATACATAGAAAATTTTTAATTTTGTAAATAGCTACAAGTCAGTTTGTACGCCTCTGATATGTTTTTTCCGTTTATTTCATATTTTAATATAACTGTGCGGTTTTGTAAATTTAGTTTTCATTATTCCACATCTGAGTTATGTATGTTTGAAAAACGAATATTTTTCATTTTCAGAAATGATAATTACACTAGTTTACAGCTAGTAATATTTTTTTAGTAATCAATTTATTTCGCCAAACTAATGAACCTTAAAAAAGTGAAGTACCAATATTTATAGGAAATTTAATTACCTTTAATTTGACATAAAGTACGGTTAAAGATAGATATTAGCTCTTAAGATATTGGAAATTAAGTAGAACCATCTTTTTTTTTTGGTCTTTAAACCGAAAATTACCGATATCTCGAAAACAATGTGACAGTAAAAAAAAGTAAAGTGATTTTCCGAATCAGCAGCCGATTTTACATGAGAAATAATTAGTGGCACCTAAAGTTCAGAAATTTTTTAATTATTTGTAAACTACTGTTATCTATGTTTCGAGTACCATATCATCGTACCTGAACATCATATATTTAATCGTTTAATTTCAAAACAAAACTTTTTGATAAATTTAAGCAGATAAATTCATCTAATAATTTTTTTCTTATGTATGCGTTTTTTTTTCATTATGTGTATCCTCTGAGTGTATTGAGTGCCATGCCATCATTATTCTGTGTTTATTGCATTTGTTTGTGTGATGAACGAAAATTTTATGTGAAAATTGTTTTATACACACAAAAATTTTGTGTTCCGTTTCGGTTGGTGTTTTTTGATTTTCTTTCCCCCTTTTATTGTCTTATAAAAAATTGTTTATGGGCGACAAAATGGAAAAAAAGGATTTAAATTCAAAGGCAGCTTGTAAAAAAAAAAACAAAACAGACGAAAAAGTAGGCAGCAAGGGATAATAAACGATTCCTGAATTTATTTATGGTTAACTGATGCAAAAAGTTATTTTTATGATTTTATATCGTTAAGACTGTTAGGCAGGATTGTAGCAGTTACTTTGCTGTCAAATTACGCACACATGTACACATATGTATATGTGCATTTCCACAGAAATTGTCATTTTAGTCGGCCACGTTTTCGATTTTTTTTTTTTTTTTTTTGAAGCACAGTCTATTTTTGACTTATCGTTATCTTGAACTAATGTTCAAAGTGGAACAATTAAAATTCAAAGACTTATAATTTTTATGTAACTTTATTCTCCCTTTGAATTTCAATTGTTCCACCTTGAATAGTAATTCAAGATAGTGTTAACTTCAAGAAAAATCATGATTGAAGAGTGTACTCAAATAAAAAAAAAAAAAGATCGAAAAAGTGGCTGGCTAAAATGACAATTTCTGTGGAAATGCACATGTGAGCGTGTACTACCAAACCTTAATGTAATTGGTTTTCTTTTAATCTGCTCAAAATTTTTTTCCAAATATGTTATAAGTCAAAAGAAATTTTGATGTTACTATTTGTGTCTTTAAGAAGATTTTTATTCAATTTATCTCAATATGGGAATGCTATTTTTTGTTTAAACAATACTTTAAATAAGCCATACATAAGATATGTATATGGTAACTTTGATCTATCCAAATCGCGCTTTTTGGATATTATCTACACTTTGCAGTGAAAACGAATTATCCCAACAAACATGTTAAATCCAAAACCCTTATTCTATGGACTTATTTGAATGTAGTTTAAGAACAATGCAAGAATTTCTCAATAGCTCTAATATGGCATTATTTATGTTTCCGCAAAAGATGTTTTGCAATTGATACTAAGAAAATCTCTCCTAAGACTGAGCATGCATTCAAGGTCAACAATTTAATAATTTCTTTACTAATTGTATCATTATTATAATTTTATGACTTATAATAATATTAAATGAATATCAGTATCTGAAATTAAACTAACAATGGTCATAAGAAAAATTTATTTACTTTTGTCTTAATAGTCTGTTATGATATAAGAAACAAGTGCACTGGTTTTCAAAAAATCAACGTTACTTTTCACATCTTCTGAGTTATTTATTTCGGCAACAGTCTACGAGAAGAAAAACCAATAAATTTTTAATTGATGACTGTAAGCAATTAATATTGTTATGAAAATCTCATAGATAGGAAACTACATCACAATTTTATTAAATTTACATATATACTTAAAAAAGATTGCAATATTGTAAATTGCAAAATTACCGCATCATGGTCAGGCGACCATGAAAATTTTTTCGAAAACGATGACTGTCGAGGTGTAGCTGCCAATGGTTACATGATAACAGAATACTATTGGCATGAAGTCGAAGATGTGCTTTCGGCAGTTATTGCATTTTGATTTTTGTATGTGGGGTAACGCTAAGGGTAGTCTCACTTACAAACCCAAAACGGTAAGCATCCAACATCCATCATTTTATGGTCAATATATCGCTTGCAAAAGTCATCAAGAATTACTAGATATTCGAGTAGTAAAAACTGTTTCCTCAAATTTCTGATTTTTTTTTTTTTTGAAAAAAAGGTCGGAAACTAAAATTAAACCACTCTGTATTAGCGCTTATCAAGCGCTAACGTCTCTTCATAACCTCAGTTGGGATAAAAGTGTAATTAGTATTCAAATGAGTTTGATGATTTGACTCCAAGCGGGGTCACTACATCCTTTATATGTGTCACAAGCAGTAATTAACGAAGGGTCCATGATTCTCATGCATAAGGAAACACTCATTAAGTATTTGATTTAAATATTCGCAGTTCTGTGTGTGTTTAGATTATGTTTGATGTCTGTGACATATGTTATGCAGTTGCCCAAAAACGCTTCTCTTTCTCTTGATTCTTAATGGTTCCAACAATGGCTGCCTGGTCGCTTATTCGAGTAGAGTTGATTTGCGTATCAGACGATCTTGATAATAGCAGGGCGATATCGTCGGTATATGCCAGATATTTTAGATGATCCCTTTGATTACTATGTTATCCAGTAACAGTGCGACTTAGCACAACGTCCAGTACAATTAAAAGTAACTAAAGGAAATATTAAGTAACTCTGCTTTATACCATACTTGGTTGGGTTGGCGGTGAGAGGTTGTTGTTGTGGATAATACGATATGCAGAGCTCTCGTAATGCTGTTAATGAATTTCAGAGAAACATTTTTAGTTTTCAGTGCGTTCGGAACTTGAACATTATAAATTGATATCATGTTAAGACCAACAGTTTCTTCATTGTTCACGGATCAATGCTGTGGATACCGCTGAATTAAGGTGGGATCATAGCCTCGAGCTTAAAGTGCCCCCATCATATTTCACGGTTATTGAAAAATGAAGACTGCTTAAGGCTTTCAATGATTTTTATGATTTACAACAGCAAAATCGTATTTATTGTACATATGAATGGTAATTTTTTCGTTTCATGAAATCTCTTTAAAAGATTTATACAAGAAAAAAGGGCCCCTACACAATTTATACAATTGACTGCTGCACGCTTTTAATACAAAATTCATATCTTCAGAACATCTGTTCGCATTTTGTGTCACTACGCAGAGCGAAAAATTTTCACCATACAGATAACATCTGTGCTGTTGGTATTGTTCATATCAGTGATGGCATTTTCGGAATACTTTTTTCAGCACATTTGCGTCGTGAAAAATCGTAGTCAGTACATTCGACAAGTTTTCAGTACATTCCGCACAAGCTGTGCATTTTTAGTACAAACGATGCATTTGCAGTACAATTGCGGTACATTTTCAGTATATGTAATTCTATATGTTACCATTTTTTTAGTAAATTTATCGCGAGTAATGCCTGGAGAAAACTTTGCTGACGTTTTTTTTTTTCTGTGTAAAAGTCAAAATTTTGCTAAATTTTTGTAATATTAAGTAATTTTTTCATACTCATATCAAAAAAAAGTACATTCAGCATCTAAAAAGCACATTTCCAAAAAATCCAAATGCCATCACTGACATAGTACCTATATGTGTTTCAATATATTTTCAAATTAAAATGCTTTAACTTTGAACATTTTAAAAACATTAATTGAACTGAACGAATGGCAGGTGGAATTTTCAATAATGTTTTTCAAAATATGCATACAAAACAAACAAATTAAAAATTGCACTCTATTTAGTGCTAAATGAAATTGATATTTATTGTCGCTCATGTGGTGGCACAGTTCTTTACTGCAGTAGTTATTTTTAATTACTTTTTTTTTCCTAATTTTTATGTACATGTGTGTATGATACCGAAATTTTGTGAACGTATAGAGTTTTGCTTTCCTGTCTGTCTGTGCGTGTTTTATTGCATGAGTGGCAATACTTCAATTGCACACAAAATAAGTTCTCACTTTAATTCGGGTGCTTACATGTGCTCCATATTCCATATTTTCAAGTGCACGCAAAAATTTGATAATTCCCCAAGTGGCGGAAACAGAATAGCCCGAGAGCCCGCTGTAGAAAAGTCGAGTGCATAAGATTACACAATGGGATGTACGGGAAAGATAGTGAGTCATTTTGGTGAAATTAACGAACCAAGGTTGCCTTGCCAAAGCCTGTCTTGGTGCCTGAAAATGCCCAAATTTTAGTAAATTTTGTTGTTTTAATTGAAACTGTATAATATTATACCTCAAAATATATGTCGAATGATAGAACTCGAAGAGGCTCAAATATAATATCCAGGGTGGCATTGTTGAATCGTGATCCTAATATGGGTTGCTACCGGTTTTTTGAATCAATTTTCAATAATATATATCAATGCTTGAAATGTATTCCAACTGATAGAGCTCAAAGAGCAAAAATAGAATTTATAGGGTAGCCTTGTCGAATCCGGTCTTAAACATGGGTTTCTACCCGTTTTTAAGGCCAATTTTTTTTAAATGGGTGGCTATACATGTTTGGAACAGGATTTGACAAGGCAAATCTACATATTCTAATTAGGCTCTTCGAGCTCTATCGATTGGCACACATATCTTCATTTATAAAAATTAACTAGAAAACCGGTAGGAACACATGTTCCTTATGATTTATGTTCATAAGAAATATGTATAAGGCTTGCTTGTAGGAACTTCTTACTTCTTCTTAAAGTTTTTAGCGTCACATTTGTTGTCATGCAAACGTTGTATGAAACTATATATTCAATGTGCACCAGTTTCAACTCATGAAAAGAAAAGCTTTATAAAAATGACTGTATTCGTTATTATAAACAACATGTTTAAGAATTTTTTCTATGAAACATTAGGAAATATTAAGCTAAACAAAGAAATAATGTAAATATTCTCATCTCATGCAGATTATTAAATGTCCGCAGACTTTATTATCATTTTCGGGTATAAAACTGTATAAGTGTGCTGAACCAGCAAACTGCATTTATCCACACAGAATATGTTCTTGTGGAGTTGTGCATTGTGAACAGTTAATAAAGTAAACTCGAAAATTATAACGCATCAGAAAAATGGCACTTTGATATCGCAGATCCAGAAACAGTTTCTCGTTGAGGGTCGATTGGCTTCTCAAACAAACCAGTAGTTTAATTTCAAAAGCTAGATGGACGGACCACTATGTATAGGTAGTATAATTAAATTCTATGTAGTATATGATACCATATATATTTTGTGGAACCCAATAGCTAAGCAACCGGACTTGTAACTGGATCGTAACATTCAGACTAAGTGTCAAGATAACAACATATACAGGGACTTCAATTTTCGTTCAACCCATTTTCTACCGCTGTTCGATAAATCGAACAGTAAATTTGTCTATTTTCAATATTTGTTTACACTATGAAGAATTTGATATCCGCAAAACAGAAAATATCATATTTTACAGTTAATATCATATTTTACAGTTAATATCATATTTTACTTCGATCTTTAAGCTATTCAAAAATAATATTTACCATCCTCCATCCCCACCCATAGTTGTAGATGGGGGTAGTTGAAAAATACCTTGCCGTTAGACCTTCCTTGTAAATTATGTTAAATTATGTTTAAAAAAGGAATGATGAGGTCTTATACCCAAAAAACCAATCTATCTTTTTTGCAATCAAAAAATCAATACCCTTGCAGCGCTTGGATGGCACAGGTATGAGATCGAACGTTGGCGCTTATCCCATACCATAAAATCCCATAAAATAAAAACATATCGTAATAGCAGTGAAAATACAATTTATTCAGTAAAAACAATTTTTAAATGAATTTTTGTGATTTTATATAGTTTAGAGAATAGTAATGAGATTAGAGGCGTAAATTGGGTAGGGCTAGGGTGGGCGGGCGTTGGCCCCGCAAGGATCTGATATTATTATTAATAACATCGATTCAATTCAAAATATCAACGATTCAATATGCTATTGAATCTCTCGCCCACCCCCCCCCCCCCAAAATTTTGGTGGAATAACGCTACTGAATTAGATTGAAAAAAATAATAAGTATTTGCTTAGCAATTCAAGAAACATGTAGGAAAAGTCAGAATCTGATCGTATTTTGAAGAAATGGTGACCTTATAATCTTGTTAACGACAACGAGTGATCTAGTCCTTACAGTCGCACATATAATAATGTGCGCAGCGAGGTATATACTTTTCGGTCTTCATATTAGTAGTAACAGCAGCTACACGATTACAGCGAACAGTTCCAGTGGCACAAAATCCCTTTTCTGATAGCAAAGACAGGAGATGATGACATGTTGAAGAGACTGTCGAAAAATACTACGTGATGCATGGGGGCCTCCACGTTGCTGAGAAATCGGAGAACTACATCAGCTCCAAGATCAACTTCTATGTTGAAAGGGATGAACAAGAAAAAATAGTCGGTTGACGAATGGAGGCACTAAGGCTTATGTCGGCTTTCCCTGAATAAATATTTTGCACTATGACGGCCGAAATAAGGCACCATCTGCTCGTCTTTGGACGAAAACAATGCCCAAGCCCAAAAAAAAATTAAAAGATATGATAAGCACTCACAAAACACCTCTAATCCTGTGAAAAAACATAAAATATGGAGAGGCGCTGTCACACTTGAACACTTGATTTTTTAACATAACGAGAAAACGGATCAAGGTTAAACTTTTTTCATGACAAATTTAGAATCAGGGGGCTGTAATTCCTGTAGAAATATACTTTATATCAAAAAATTTTTGCAGCGTGGTAGAATATGGATTAAAGTGTCGGATTCAAGTAGATTGTGGAAATTTGTCTTTTGAATCAATATCAACGACACTTGGCCTAAATTTTTTGATTATATACTTTGTTGTTTGAGAACACAACAACATACACAAAATAAAAATCTTAAGCCTATAACTAAGAAATGATAGATATAAACAAAAACTGCTAATTTACAATATCAAATAAATAGTAAATTATAACGAATTGGAAAATTGACATTTCCGCTATTCGACTGACAGAAGCTTAAAGTAGACTTTGGACATGACCAACGCAGAATTGTGACTCAAAATATACTGAAGAAATAATGCAGTTTATTAAATAGTATAGAACTTTTTACGAAGATTGTTTTAATTGTTTATCCGTGTATACCGAGGTGTGTGTGAGTGTTAGCATGCCCAGCAGGCAAATGAGCAAGGCCTTACTCGGAGAAGGCCTGCTAGCACTGCTGCTACTTCTCAAAACTAGATTTTCATGCAAATAAAAATACAATCACTGAAGGCATAATATCCCAGCAGGCAAATGAGCAAGGCCTTACTCGGAGAAGGTCTTCTAGCACTGCTGCGATTATATAACCACTTCTCAAAACTAGATTTTCATGCAAATAAAAATACAATCACAGAAGGCATAATATGCCTTGCCACAACAGACGTGCTATCAGGCCTGATAATAGAAGGCAAAGAAGAAGGACTCCATTTACTTTAGCGCTTTTCTGTTTCTTTTTTATTTCATGTATTACAATGTTTTATGATTCGGCATAACTTTTTTGTCATATGCATTGTACATATACGACATGAAAAGTATACACATGGTTAGAAATTAAGAGAGGTGAGCAGGCTAGTCTTCTGTTGTTTCATGTTATGTTAAGGAGGTAGAGTTTAGTGTATTCTTTGTCAAATTGTGAAATCGTTAAAAAATATCCAACGCAAGTGAGATGGCGCGGATAAAAAAAAGAAAACATTTAATGTTTAGAGTCTTTTAAATTTATTAAAATTAAATTTTTGTCAAGTACTTCTGAGAGTCCTTCTACGGTAAGCGGTCTTAGAAAGCCTGCTTAGGGAGGCCTGTTTTCTGCGGCCATTTCATATAAAAAAGAAAGTACGTTTGAAAGGAGGGTGGAAGGCCTTATACTTACCAAGGAAGGCCTTCTAGAAGCACTGTTAGCTCCTGCCCTTGCCTACTGGGTGGATTTTAATTAAATTAAAGTGTAAGAGTTTGCAATGCAACTTTGTTTTTATTTGTTTTATTTTCATAAACTCGAAATTTCATAGAAATCATATAAACATAAAATTCAATTCTTCAAGTGTTCAGTTATCGTTTCACTGTTTAAATAAATTCAATTTGTATAATGGCTGAAACTCATTTCTAAATGAGAAGTGTCTATGAAACCGTTTTCTAAATAAATAGGAAAACAATATGAAGTATTTTACACAATTTCGACATGAAAAAAATATACAAAAAACAAATGCCGACAGAATACCAAAAGTATAAAGTGAAATTTTTATTATACATACAAAAATCATGTGCAGTCTAGTCTGTTTATGCAAAAAGGAAAAATAAATCACCCATAATAAATATTATAGGACTTTCACTAGTGGCAGAGTTTCAATAACTTAACGGACATACCTAGCAGTTTCAAATTTCAGTCGAATCAAGTTGCGCTATTCCAATCATTTTATAATAAAAATGAAATTAAAAAGAAGCATCTGTTCCTGAATTTGAAATCTCTGTGTCCCAGGCAAACGTTCTATCAACCGGTAATATAAAATATATATTTTTTCAATATCGTCAAAGTTAAATAAATATAAATTATTCTTTAAATATTTTGGTGAATTATAAACTAAAAAAATAAACAATAGGACAACCATATTGAAATTAATAGGTTAAATCACAGATAGATTTCATGGTATCTCAATGTGCAAAAAATCGGATGCGGATCCCTTACGGATCCGTCAGTGCGGATTCCATTTTTTTATGCTTCGATGGATCCGTCTCGAGTTTGAAATGGTATACGGTACCGTTCCGGATTTTTTTTTTTGTAAATTTGTGCCTTAAAATTACCCAACGGGAAACGGAAGCGCGTTCAAAGTGCATCGGATGCGCTTCAAGGGAAGCAGAAGCTGCTTCCAATGCGCTTCTCACTGCTTATCTTTTTTAACATACGATGTCATTGCGGCGATGCGCATCTTTGGAAGCATATGTGATGCGCTTCCTTGGATGTTGAGTAGAAGCACATCTTTGGAAACACATGAAATATGCTTCCTTGGATGATGAGTAGAAGCATATTAAGCTTGAATTGAAAAAAAAAATTATTTTTTTTAATCTGTCTTCCTCCGATCAGATTCGAACCTAGGCCTCTCGTGTCATGCTATTCTCTTACTGTTTTGAAATGCGGACATCTTAACCAACTGAGCCACCCTTATTATTAATGTGAAATAGACTAAAACTCCAAAAGTCTTCTCTCAAAATGAATTGTTGAGTTTTTGATTTCTATAGTTGCTATTTGATAATTCAAATAATATACTTTTAGAAACCTAATTATAACAACAAGCTTGGCTGATTTCGTTAAATTTTACGTAACAGAACTAATGCCTAGGTTCGAGTCCCAGAGGACGCGGGATAAAAAAAGTTTTTTTTTAAATTAAATTGAATTACATATTCAATGCATCCGAAGAAGCACATCTGACGTGCTCCCCTTGGAAGCTGCTTCCAAATTTCCCGTTGGGTAAGAACATTTTTTATTTTATTATAAGAAAAATTTTTATTTCTGTATTATGTTTTAGTTTTTTCACTTATTATTGTGAATGAAGTGTTTACCTTTTGAACAGTACCCAGCAGTTTTTGGGACCATGCATTACCATTTTTACGATTTGTAATCATTGATTTCATATATTATAATTCGATGGAGAAAACATGCATGATGAGGTAAGCGAAGACGTAATGCATAACCAAATTTTCAAAATCATTATAATGAATAACATAGTGTGAAATAGATACCTGTAAAACAACTGACAGCGTGGGCAAATGGTTTGGGTTGTGAGCTCTTAAATCTAAGTGCGTGAGTTCGATACTCGGTCAGACATTTTTTTTAAAATTTTTTTTATATCGATGAAAAGTTTACATACTCGGTAATGCAAAGAATCATTCACTACTTTTGCTATGACATCGCCGTGTTGAAAATCATGTATTCTGGAGGCGATAGAAAGTCTATGAGATCGATGAAAGTTTATGTTACTATCGATGAACAAAATCTGCTGGGTATCTGTTGTTTTTTCAATAAAATTTAAGTTTTTTTGCCACAACAAACAGTAATATGTTTTTATTAAGCCTTTATGCTCAATTTTGTGATGTAGCGTATATTATATTTATGATCTTGCAGTGATAAAAAACTTGCATATAAATCGCATTAAGTTTTGATCGCGTAAAACTCTTCTAGAATTAAAAAATCTTCCGATTGTTTGCTGGGTATTGTCACATCGAACTAACTCCCTATGTATCATTTTTGCTATGTGTGCATGTGTACTGGAATAGACCAAGTAAAACCTTGTTTTGAATTTTAATTTGAAATAGCGATAGCAAGTTTCTGTTAGTTATGGAGATGAGGTATCCGAAAGACTCTTTAAAAGACGTGTTGCTTGAAATTTATTTTCAATTTTTTTAGAGAAACTGTTTAATTTGTGATAAAACAAAAAATTTTCAGCGACATATTTTCTTACTGTTCCATTTGAAAAAGACACAGGTTCACTTTAGCTTCCATTATCGATTTTTTTCCTTCAGGGCTATTAGTGTTATCTAGTTCGGATGTATTGTTTATTGATAGTAAAAATCATTGTGACTTTGGTACTGTTTGCTACTACAGGTGTTGTATGAAAAATAATGTAATATGCTGCCAAATTGGTTCAGAATTTTTTAAAATCTTACCTAACCCACCTCAAAAATTCAAATTGATGCTGACTGAATTGTAAAAGAGCGTGCATAGCGAAATCGATATGTAAGTAAAAACTAAGGCAAAATTTCTACATTTAAATTGAAAATGAACTGAGTTCATGGAGTTAAAAATCATGACATTAATAGCAACAAAACCGTTGTCTCATCTATTGCTGTTATTTTAGGTATTCTTATTTAAGCTGAAGGGGTGTAAAATTTTTTTAGCCACATCTGTTTCTCAATAAACATTCAAACTCGTTGGTCATAAATAATTATATAGTTCAATTGACAGGAACTGTGCGCTAAGTGCCTTTGGCAGTTTCAGGCAAAGATCAAAAATGGTCTTAGATTTGTGCGAAACGAAAAGTACGGCACTTCTATCCCTTGAGAATAGAAAAAGCCATAATAAGCTGTTCAGTACTTTTAATCTGCGTGAAGTTGCTTACGTCAGAAGCAATATGAGCACTAGCGCAGTTTCATTGTCTAGTAAAGACGATCTGCTGGTATTTGATCTCAGTCCAAAGCTATCCCAATTTGACTACATTAACCACATACATTAAATTTTTTTTTAGAAATCAAACAGATTCTCTTAAAAGTTAGATTTAAAAAAAATTAACAGCTGCGCTCGATATCTCCGTATGATAAATACACTCAAACTTGTCAATAAAAGACTACGTCTGGGGATTTTTTTTCTCTCTTATTCGCAAGTTTTCTCCTATTCGAAGTGAAAGTCAATATTTAAAATTTTGTGCTGTAACACTCTGGAGGTATTCGGCGGAAAAAAAAACATTGGTTATGTTCGACAAATCCATTGTCCATAAAAAGTAGAGTTTTACGTTTTTGTGCTTTCATTCAGTCACTAAACTGTCTCAACCAAGTATGCATAATGATAGTAGTCATCCAATCAGTTTTATTCCAAAACCAATGAACTGGCATCAAGTTTGTATCGATGTTCTTAAAACAACGCGGCTTTTATGTCTTACCGATGACAAGTGGCTTCTCGAATGTCCCATCTGCAAGCTCACATAACATGAGATTTAATCTTTCTTTCGACACTTTACCACCTGAACATTTTTCTCCTTTGACCACCATTGAACATTTTGGAACTGCCCGAAAGAAAAGTGCAGTTTCGTCTCAATTCGCAATGTCTTTTTTATCATAGCCAGCAATGATCGTCAATCTTTTTCTTAGTAAAGAATAATGAGGATCAACCAAAAAAAAAGACACGTCTGCAACGTTTTTCGCTTGGACAAAATTTCGCACGAGACTCATCTCATTTTCTTATTGGAAGGTTCCCTTACGTTTTCTTATTGGCAGGATAATTCTTATGATAGTTTGAATTACGGTTCTATAAATTTCCTTGTTTTTCTCTTATTAGGGAGATTCTCTTATCTGCGGTGTCTCTAATTGACAAGTTTGAGTGTATAAGCTTTCTGCCGGTATTACAAATTGAAATTAAGAAGTGTTTTTTTTTTTGGTCCATCCCAATAATACATACCTAAAAACATATACTCGTTTCACACGTATGTATCTATGTATATATGCATTTTATGTTTTAAGCTAAGGAATCCTCTTGTGAATTTTGTCTGTACAAATTTGCATTTAAATTTGATTGATTTTGATTTGTTATTGAATGAAAGGGATTGATAATTTAATGGATTTTGTGGTTTTACGCCGATATTTAATTGAATAAAAATATTTGTACAAATATGCATTTAATTACATATCTAAACATAAAATAAATGGGGAATGTTGGTACTCGCCACCAAGAGTAAAGAGATGTATGTAATATGAATGCCTCTGTTATGTAGATTTTTTGTTTGCCACATAGAGGGTTCATCTTCAATGCTTGTCGGCACACCACATTAAAATCAAGTATTTTTTTATTTGTTTTCTTTCACCCTTGTATTATTTAGTACGAAACAAGTAAGCGACTGATAATGATATATTCTTAACAGCCTTTTGGAATTTTAATTAAGGACTTGCTCCGACTTTAATGTTCTTTTGAACTTAAGTATCATAATTTGAAAAAACGTTTCAATTTAGGTTTACACTTTAAGGATATAGGCAGATGAAAATCCGCCACTCACTTGTTTCGCCATATTTCGGGAGTTAATAAAATAAAAAAAACTTTGTCATTTTCTGCATTACTTCCATATATATAATATAACATATAATATAACATCTTGGATATCTACTTTGAAAAGGCAGGATGTGACATTTCAGAGCTTAATGTAAATGGATCTTCCATTCGTTGAAAGCGTTGGAAAAATCGAAATGCAATCAGAGCTTGAAATAAACTTTTATAAAAGTTTTTTTTTAGGTAAAAGTAAACTTTAAACTTTTATGTTTGTGAAATAAAACTTTTACATCCGAAGATAAAAGTTAAAAAATTTTTTAAACTTATATATCAAAAAGTCAAAAAAAAAACTTTTGAAGTTTTTTTTAAAAGTTTTTTTTTACTTATATTTTTAACAGTCACATGCAAAGAGTTTTTTTGACTTTTATTTTTCAAAAGGAGAAAATAAAAGTTTTTTTTGTATGAAAAGACGAGGAAAATCCTAAAATAATATCTTGGATCACTAAGCAAAAAATTTCAAAGGAGAATACTTAGGATTATTGGTAATAAAATTCAAAGTAAAATACTTAACATATTTCTGAAAAGAAAAAAATTTATGATAATTATGCACTTATATTTATAAAAAAAATTTTGCTCAACGCATCAACGGGAAAAGGCCGAAAATGGTTTTTGGGAGTGACAAGTGAGGTCCCCGACCCTCCTAAAAGGGTTTTGTATAAGAACACAAATTGCGACAACACTCTGTATGTAACTAGAATTTCTAATTGTATTATTACTGTATAAAGATCATACCACACTACAACGGGACTAATGTGAATTACTTTTGACTATGCCTTTGTTGTCAAGAAGCTTAGAGTACATATTGTACATTTGTATGTACATACATGTTTGTTTTTGTTATTTTGTAATATGCCGTTGATAAACCAGTTTTCTTATGCTGATCAATGTTCAGTTCAAGATTAACATTGCTTTGTAACACTTCAAAAATAAAGGAATAAAGAAATTAAATTCATTTTGTAAATTGCAACCGGTTCGTTTTCTTATTATCAGAAAACCTAATATACAGTCCATTAGAAATCGTATACATTTTTTTGGTCCTTCAACCCGGATTTGGCATAAGTGAATTTAATTTATTTATTGGCATCATCAAATATCAAAATGAAAATTCTTAAAGCAAAACGGTCAATGTTAAAAGCAGCAATTACTCGGATTAACAATTTCATCAGTTCAAGTGGTTCGATCGCAGCGTTGGAAGAATGGCAGTGTCGTTTGGAACGGATGGAAGACGTATGGAAAGAATACAATGAAATTGTTACTGCAATGTTGGAGAAAACTGAAGGCGATGAAACAGTGGCTGAAGAAATCGAAGCTGATGCTGCGGAGTTTGAAGAGCGAATTCTTAGCACTAAAGGTAAACTTCGGAGTCGAATTTTTTCTCACGACGCGAATACAACAGCGTTTTTCGAGGGACAACAAAATTCGTCTATGGCAAGTATTCTTAGTTCGCAAACTGAAATCTTAAGCAATTTATCACGGCAGGTGTCTGGATCCAGCGCAACTTTTCTTCCGAAGTTAAAAATTAAAACTTTTTCAGGGGATTTGACTGAATGGATAATCATTTCACGATTCTTTTGTCAGTGCGATTCATCAAAATTCAAACTATACACAATGTCAAAAGTTCCAATTGTTAAAAAGCTATTTAGCGGAACAGGCGTATGATATAATAGGGCAAATACCAGAAAGCAACGAAAACTACGAAGAAGCTTGGATGAAGCTGTGTACACGATACAATAAGTTAGGAGTTATTGCTAATTCGCATGTGTCAAAATTTTTGCAACTAAGCACAGTAAGTAGTCAATCAGTGCTATTTTTACGAAAGCTTTTTGATGGAGCTGACGAGGTTATACGAGGTTTGCGGGCACTAGGCACCTCAGCTGAGAAACGTGACATTTGGTTAATACATATTTTGACATCTAAACTCGACCCATTAACTACACAAGAATGGATAAAGTATACAAAATCTGACATGGATTATCCAACATTGGATGAGTTTATGAAATTTCTCGATACCACGTGCGTCACTTTAGAATCGGCTTCGCTGAGTGTAGTAACCTCAACTTTAGTGCCTCGTACAAATAGTCGTACATCTCACATTAAATCTTTTCACACTACAATGGAAACGCAAGTGCACTGCGCAAGGTGTAACGAAGATCATTATCTATCGCAATGCAGCGATTTTATGAATTTAGATGTGATAGGTAGGAGAGAATTCGTATCCAGCAATCGCCTATGCTTTAATTGTTTAAAGAGCAATCATATCGTAACAAACTGTCGTTCTAAATTTACATGTAGAATCTGCCATAAGCGTCATCATACGGCTTTGCACCAGGAGAGCAATCAAACAAAAAAAAATAATAAACTAACCGAAGTTCATGAGAATGTGATTAATGTTAATTTTAATGCGATACCGAGTATCAGTACTCTACTGCCTACTGCGTTATGTAACGTACGTGATTGTTATGGGAATCAACAACAATGTCGTTTACTTTTAGATAGCGGCTCCGAAAAGACAATCATCACTGAGGATTGCGTTCGTCGCTTAGGGCTTCGACGTAGGCATGCGAGAATACCCATTAATGGCTTAAACAATGCTGTAACAGGCATCTCTCACGGGGTGGGTCTCTTTTATTGTAACATCAATATTAAATAACGAAGTATTCGAAGTTGATGCTCTTGTTGTGCCATCTATTTCATCGTTAATGCCTGCTTGTCAACCGGATAAAGAGCAATATTCGTCTTTTTTGTCCTTAAGTCTAGCAGACCCATATTTCTATTTACCAGCATCTATTGACATTTTACTGGGTAATGAAAAAATTCTTCGAAATATTGAAAGGTAACAAAATCACCTCAAATAAAACACAGCTTAATGCTTTTTTGACTTCTTTGGGATGGATTGTTGGTGGTGACTTAAATAAATCAACGGAAAATGAAGTAGCTTCAGTTTTTTTTTAGCGATATCGATGTAGACCGTACCTTATCACAGTTTTGGGAAACAGAAGAAGTTTCGGTTCCCGTTCCCTACTCAGACGATGAATTAAAGGCAGAGGAATTATTTGTACAAACACATGGACGGAAAGTTGATGGCAAATTTTGTGTCGAGCTGCCTTTTAAAGGTAATAATAATGACTTTGGGGACTCTTTCAGTATCGCAATGAAACGCTTGCAAGCAACAGAGCGTAGACTCGCTAATAACGCAGTACTGAAAGAACAATACTCGCAGTTTATGAAAGAATACCTTGAATTACAACATATGGAGAAGGTACCTGCTCAATCAATTAAAAAATCTTCAAGTGAGTGTTTTTATTTACCTCATCACCCTGTATTTAAAGCTAACAGTACAACAACACGTATACGGGTGGTATTTGATGGCTCAGCTCACTTTGGAAGCAATTTATCATTAAATCAGGCATTACTCTCTGGACCATCACTTTTACGCGATATATTTTCTATTTTACTGCGATTTCGACGACATCGGTTTATTATGTCAGGCGATGTGGGAGAAAATGTATCGCATGATTTGGGTAAATGATCATCATTGGGATTATCAGCGAATTTTGTGGCGTGATTCTCCATGCAAACCCGTGGAGCACTATAGGTTGAAAACAGTTACGTATGGCACGGTTTGCGGCGCCCTTTTTTAGCAATCAGGTCATTACAGGAACTTGCTCGCGAATCACAAGAGACTTACCCGTTGGCTGCACAGATAATTCTTAAAGATTTTTATATGGATGATGTAATGACTGGAGCGGAGTCTGTTGATGAAATTTTCACTATTCATCAAGAACTAGTTGCACTTTTAAAAACTGCAGGAATGAACTTAAGAAAATGGAGTAGCAACTGTAATGAGCTTTTACACTCGCTACCAGAAAATATGCGTGAAAAATCATCTTTAAACTTGGACTCTACAAATACCCTCAAATTACTCGGTCTTAGGTGGAACCCTTCTAATGATACTTTTGAATTTAGCATTTCATTCCCAACAGTAAAAACAATAAGCAAGAAAACAATTCTATCAGAAGCTGCTCGCATCTTTGATCCATTAGGGTTTTTGACACCATATACTATTTTGATAAAAATATTGTTTCAAGAACTTTGGCTTCTAAAATTGGAATGGAATGATGAAATTCCTGGAACCATTGCCACACGTTGGCTTGCTATTAGAGATTCCGTTCTGAAGATAAATGCACTTCGAATTCCCCAGGAGGGTTTTGTTCAAAAAGGGTCAAAACGAATTGCATGGTTTTTGCGATGCATCACAGAATGCTTATGCAGCTGTGGTTTACTGTCGCTCTGAATATGAGCAAAATATCACCGTCCAGGTTAGTTGCAGCAAAAAGTCGGGTGGCTCCACTCAAACAGGTATCGCTACCACGTCTAGAGGTTATGTGGTGCGATATTACTATGCAGATTAATGAATAATATTCTGAGTGCATTCGAACTTGATAATTGTGGAGTACACATGTGGACTGATTCTTCAATTGTGTTGCATTGGTTGTCGTCTTTACCTAAGCGTTGGTCTGTGTACGTAGCAAATAGAACATCGGAAATTTTGGTTGATTATCCTAGGTCTCATTGGAAGCATGTCCGTTCTAAATACAACCCAGCTTGATCCAGCTTCACGAGGAGTATTGCCGTCCGAGCTGCAGAGCCTGAGTATTTGGTGGAATGGACCCAGGCTGGTTGCACCTACCACACAATCAGTGGCCGAAATCTTCTGTACCACAAGAATTACAGCCAGATCTACTGGAAGAACGTAAGGGACAAATTGATTTCAATATTAATGTGTTTCTTATTTCCACAGACAACCATTCTATATTGGAAACATTGCTGAAACATATATCTATTTGGTCACGACTGATACGTTCTGTAGCATTCTGTTTGAGATTCATAGGCTTGTTAAGGAAATCAAAATACCCGCCATATTTATTATCAAACGAGCTTCAAACTTCCACCGAGTTAATAACTCGAATTGTTCAAGAAGAGTTTTTTTCAGCAGAGCTTTTATCTTTGAGAAAAGCAAAAGAAGTTAGCAGTAGAAGTAAAATCTCGTCCCCTATTACCTTTTTTGGATAATTCGGGTGTAATGAGAGTTGGTGGTCGGATTAATAACTCAACCGTATCATTTGGTATCAAACACCCAATAATTCTTCCGGCGAAACACATTGTCACAAAAATGATTGTGAGACACACACATCTTTTGCATCTTCATGTTGGCGTTAGTCAGCTCATCTTCATATTAAGACAGCAGTACTGGATTTTAGGCGCGCGTAATATTGCTAGGCGAGTGGTCCATGAATGTGTTACATGCTTCAAGTTGCGCAAAACTACTTTGGCTCAAGTAATGAGTGAGCTGCCATTGGAAAGAGTAAGGTTCCTGCGACCATTCAGTAAAGTAGGATGTGACTTTGCTGGCCCATTTCAAATAAAACTGAAGATTGGTAGAGTTCCACAAAACGTGAAGGGGTTATATCTCGCTCTTCGTTTGCTTTGTAACAAAAGCAATCCACTTAGAGCTTGTAGGAGACTTAACAACGGAATCATATATAGGTGCTTTAGATCGCTTCATTTCTCGGCGAGGAAGGCCATTAGAAATATGGTCTGATAATGCTACCAATTTTGTTGGCACCAAACGTAAACTCGACGAAATGCAGAAAATTGTCATTCAGCAGTACAAGGACTTTAAAGTAACCGACTTTTTTTCTAAGAATGGAATCACATGGCGTTTTTATACCTCCATCTTCACCACATTTTGGAGGATTATGGGAGAGTGGCGTAAAATCCGTTAAAACACACCTGAAACGCGTAATTGGTGAGACGAAATTGTGTTATGAGCAATTTTATACTCTTCTAACCAGAGTTGAGGCACTTTTGAATTCTCGGCCAATGTGCCCGAGCAACGACGGAGAAATCGATGCACTAACACCTGCACACTTCTTAATAGGCCAACCACTCACCGCTCGTCCGGAGCCAAGTGTCGACATAGCTGCCAATATCAGTCCATTAAAACAATGGGACAAAGTAAAACACATGGCTCAAGGGTTTTGGAATCGTTGGCATTCGGAATATTTGACAAGTTTACAACAGCGGCAAAAGTGGCGTACCCAGAAACCAAACCTCAAAATCAACGACATCGTAATTCTACGCGAAAGGAATATGCTGCCTTCTCAATGGGTGCTTGCTAAAATTATAAAACTCCATCAGGGTCCGGATGGAAACGTCAGAGTCGTAACTATAAAAACCTCGACTGGTGAATACGTCCGATCAATTTCCAAACTTGCGATATTACCGAATTCAGCAGGACCAGAGTCCTTCAGCGAGGGGGAGGATGTATAAGAACACAAATTGCGACAACACTCTGTATGTAACTAGAATTTCTAATTGTATTATTACTGTATAAAGATCATACCACACTACAACGGGACTAATGTGAATTACTTTTGACTATGCCTTTGTTGTCAAGAAGCTTAGAGTACATATTGTACATTTGTATGTACATACATGTTTGTTTTTGTTATTTTGTAATATGCCGTTGATAAACCAGTTTTCTTATGCTGATCAATGTTCAGTTCAAGATTAACATTGCTTTGTAACACTTCAAAAATAAAGGAATAAAGAAATTAAATTCATTTTGTAAATTGCAACCGGTTCGTTTTCTTATTATCAGAAAACCTAATATACAGTCCATTAGAAATCGTATACAGGTTTTTTGGACCCATTTTTCGAAAAATGCAATAGCAGTCTCTTAAATGCAAATTCAGACATGATTTGCCATTAACGATTCATTAAGATGGCAAGTTAATTGAGGATATAAGTGGCCATTAAACTGTAGATCGTCTGCCAATTATGGTATCAGGACTTAGAGTTGATAAGATTCTAGCAATTCCAAAATTGGATTGCTTAATAGGATGACTCTGATTTTAGGGCTGCAAAGAAAATCGTCCATTCTATTTGGGCAGTGAATGATATTGTTGAGCGTGGTGTAGCCTTAATGCAGGAACATAATAAATTGGAGACAATCAATGAAGAGCAAAAGCAATATTTGCTTATGTTGGTAAACGAATACAGAAAGAAATATCCTGATACAAAAAAATCAACACTTGTATCATGATCGGTGCTGCCCAGAGAACGAGCAGGCGCTCGAAGAGCGTAAAAATGAGAACGGAAAGGCGCTTAAAGAGCGTAAGAAAGCGTGCACATATACAGAATTGATAAGCAAATCATCAACACATGCTTATCTTGAGCGTGCTTTCATGTAGTAGTGGGCACCACTGATCATGATTTATAAATGATTTTAATAGTTGCGTTTTCGTACAATTTGTAGGTTTTTACAGGATTTTGTCCAAAAAGCTTTCCAGTACTTGGAAACTGTAAGTGAGAATGAAATTGAGAGAGTAAGTTACGTTCTCTCTTTGTAGGAAGTTACAGGTTTTTACCCGAAAAGTTTTGCGTGTAAACTCATGGAAAGTGTCAAACTATCAGCTATTCTGAGTTGTGCAAGCTGAATTGTAAGCATTAAGTTTATTTTGACTATTTTTGTTTGTTAAATTATTCTTTGCGTTTATAGAATTCAATTTATTGTTCAACTACATTCAATTTAAGATATTTATGTATATTCTGGGCTTAAAAAATTTTAATTTTATTCCAATTACATTAAAAAATTTTTAACATTTATTCTCGTGCTAAAAAAATGGTTTTTTCCGTTCCTCTACTTTTTACATATTTTCTCTTTCACAGAGCGCAATTTTTTTATTCTCTCCTGTTTGACAGTTTTACTGGACTTAGCCCAAAAAGTTCTGGAACGAACCTAATATCAAGAGGTTTTCTTATTTGTGATCTAAACATAAATTTTGCAAGTAAGTGTTTTATATCAATAAATACTGGGTGTTTTTTTAGAGGTTTGTTTTTCGAATAGAGATAAAACTGGCATTTTATGGTCAAATCTGGCAACTCTAATGTCATTTATGTTCAATTTGGTTTGCCATTTCATCATGAACAGGTTGACAAAAGAACAACGCTTGCAAATCGTGCAAATTTATTTCGCAAATAATGGTTCAGTTCGCGAAGTTTACCGCAAGCTCCGTCCATTTTATGGTCGACATAATCGTCCATCAGAGCAATTAATTCGGTTAACCATGGGTCGTTTTCGCACTACGTTTACTCTATGTGATAATACGCATCCGCAGAGACGTCGAACAGTGCGCACCGAAGAAACAATTGCCGCTGTAGAGCAAAATGTTGAAGAGGACCCGAATGAATCGATTCGCCACCGTGCACAGCAATTGGAGCTTTGTCCATCAACTTTATGGAAGATTTTGCGCAAAGATCTTGGCTTGCGACCTTACAAGATCCAGCTTGTGCAAGAATTAAAGCCGCGAGACCATGCAATGCGTCGTGATTTTGGTGTATGGGCCGAAAATGAGAATGATCTCGATGCTGATTTTCATCGCAAAATTTTGTTCAGTGATGAGGCTCATTTTTGGTTGAATGGCTACGTCAACAAGCAAAATTGCCGCATTTGGAGTGAAGAGAATGCACATGAGACCCTTGAGACGCCATTACATCCACAAAAACTGACTGTTTGGTGTGCTCTATAGGCTGGTGGAGTCATTGGGCCATACTTCTTCCGAAATAATGCTGGAGAGTCAGTTACCGTTAATGGAGACCAGTATAGAGCCATGATAACCGACTATTTTGTTCCCGAATTGGATGGCATGAATGTGGATGAGTTGTGGTTCCAACAAGACGGCGCTACATGCCACACAGCGCACGTCACAATCAATTTATTGAAGGAAACATTCGATGTGCGCATAATTTCGCGGAATGGACCTGTCAATTGGCCACCAAGATCGTGTGATTTGACACCATTGGATTATTTTCTTTGGGGATATGTGAAGTCGCTCGTCTACGCCAACAAACCAGAAACGTTAGGGGACTTGGAAGCCAACATTTGTGGCGTTATTGCCGACATACGGCCCCATATGTTCGAAAAAGTGGTTCAAAATTGGACCTGTAGAATTGGCTTTATTCGAGCCAGCCGCGGCGGCCACATGCCCAAAATCATATTTGAACATTAATGGCATAAAATTATCCTTCCAATAAAGCCAAATTGATGGACATTAAAACGATTTTCTTGTGTTTTATTTCAATTCGAAGCTCTTTACCTCTAAAAAAAACACCCTGTATAAGTTAGTGATTAGCCCTAGGAGGTTCAACCAGGTCTGTGCAGACCTTTTGCATATAAACGTGTGTATAACTTTTTTTTGTTTGGGTGTTAGAGATGAATCCGTTCATGACTTCTCAGAAGCGGCTACGGCGAGCACGATGAGCACAAAATCCGACCGTTCATGGTTTTGTGTTCGGTTTTATTCGTGTTTTCAAACGAAATGGTTCATACGGCACAAGTAGGTCTGTGCAGATCTCTCACACCTAAGATAAATAAAATATACTAAATTGTTACCTAGAAAATGTTAAAATACGTTTTTATTGTTCACTTTGTCTTATTCATAGCATTAAACACATTTACACATACTTTTAGGACACCTGCCTATGTATTCCAACACAAATCCCATATAGGTCTGCGCAGACCTAGTTGTACCAGTTAGCGCCAAAAAATCCCTGAACCTCCTAGGGTTAATAGTGTTTTAATTTTTTTTAAACGTATAAAATTCTAACATTGGTAGCGACCCCTAAATATTAATTAAAAAAATTGAAAAAAAAAATACTGAAATAGATTCTTAAAGTAGAAAATCTATTGTGAATGTCGAACATTCAAACATTATTTTTTTGACTCACATAATGTTTTTTTTTTTAATAAAAAAATTATAATCCGCTAAGGTTTGAAAACGCGTCTCAATAAGAAAAACAATAGTTTAAGATCATTTCGTTAAGTTTATTCAGAAAAAACTATTATCCATAATTTTTATGTATGAGTTTTATCAAAAATAGTGTTTTTGATACGTCTAACTTCTTTTATCTTTGAATTAATCCAATGTTAGAATGAAATACATTTTTTTTCTAAAAAATATTTCCTGAAAAAAGGCAAAAATATTTTATTATTTAATCGATTGTATCTAAGCTATTAAGTTTACTAAGAAATATTGAGTACGGAAATGACAAAAAAAAAATGGTTGGATTTTGTTCGAAGTTGTGAAATTTCAAAAATGAATTCGTCGGAAGCGCCTTTGTTTGCGAACAAGACTTCAAGTGCTACCAAAGGCAGATTGAAGGATTTGTCTGATTTTGGTTATATTTTATGCTTAATTTTTTTTATATCATTTTGAAGATGGCGCAAATAAAACGAGGTTTATATTTATTTGCATGGTTTTCGTTTTCTGAAAATGTAGATATTTTGTTTCCGAAGCTTCTTGTGAAATTTTAAAAAGTTAGAGAGAAAAGTATTCTGTAACCTTTGATTTTTAAGAGGATTTATTTAGCTTTTTATTTAACTTATGGCCATCTATTTTAAAAACTGAAGAGATGAAATATAACAATATATCGTGAATGGTGGTAAAAAAAGAAAAACAATTAAGAACTTAGTTTTTTTTTTTTCTGCGCACTATTTCAGACCATTTGGGGCAAAACTTTTAGAACATGTTTTTTTTTTTTTTTATTTAACTAGTTACTATACGGCTTTGAATTTTTGCAGTTTTCTTAGCCTGTCAACATTCTGTATTTAAGTCCTTACTTTATTTTATTTATTTTGTTCTTAAAAACTCATACATTATTTTAAACCACGCACATTCAACGTATGTACATGGATTTTTTACCGCTAACACAAATGTCCTTATGGCATACTGTATAGCTGCATATGAGTGCATTCAATTCTATTGTATTCCTTGTGTTTGTTCAAGTAATCACTTCATCATCACAGAAGCCTAATCCCTTAAAGCGTGTCATCAGTATTATACTGACATACATGCAAACATACATATAGCGCCCTCAACACATACACAAACACTTCACTTAAATTTCTGTCAAACTGCGGATCGAGGTTTTCTGTTGCCTCTTTTCGTGAAATTCCTTTGTCACAAACGTAGCGACAGCGAAAGTCGTGAAATTTAGACAAATTGATACCAAGACAGGAAGAATTTCAATTTGTAGCGTGAAAATAAGACAAAGGAGGCTTTAACTGACAGCTTAATGTAAATGTGAATATGGTATGTTTTTGATGGAGGTGCTATGTGTTATGTAAAATTTATTTTATTACTTGCGAAAACACTTTCATATTTAACTTAGGTTAAATCCAACATTTTTGTTAAAGGTTGAAAAATCATTTATATATTCTAAGTGATATAGGATATGATACAAATTATATTATGTTTTAAAAATTAGTGTTTAGTGGAAGTAGATATGTAAAAGCTATCAACGGCTATCCGAATCACTTCTGCATAGTATGTATGGTTAGCTCTTTTCTATAGCTTGGCAGCCATGATATTTTCTATTTTTATCTTGTATAATTTTTTTCGGACAACACGATCAATACGAGTATGAACGCTTAAGTTATTTTTTTAAACTTAGTATCTGACTGACCAATATGGCTTCGCATAACGCCAAAAATTAAGAAAAAAAAAAACATTGAAAAGTTTGGTTTGCTACATATTTTTTCATGATTTTTTATGCAGGAAAACTTTATTCAAAAATGTTTGATATAGCTTGAATGAAATATTTTTAGCAGATATGTATGTATTTGTGCTTTTTTGTCTTTTTTTTTTTGAATACGCTTAGAACAGTGACACGAAGAAACCGCATTTTAATCTGAAATTTAGTGATAAACAGACTTAAAAGAAGAAAAACTCTTAAAATAAATTTTATTTATTAAATAAAGTAAAAGGTTTTGTTTTGTTGATTTTGAGCCAAGTTTCTACTTCTGTTTGGAAGTACACGGATCAAGAAGAATAGAAAGATTATCTTCAAAATAGCTTGACCGCTTTTTTTTAAGGACGTGATTCATCTTCAAGAAAAAAGAAAGGTAAAGCAATGCCTAAATTTTAAAAAATTACCATTGAGTATAACTCAAGAGCCATGGACAACATTGAAATGAAATTTTGCATGCTGGAACCAGTAGGTAAGGAAAGCTTGTGCATTAAATTTCCTTAGAATAGATGAATTTTCACTTGTGTAGGAGACTTTACGCTTAAGTTTTTGATACTCTCCATTTTTGATACATTTAGAAACTGGATATCTCTTGCACACACATAATTTCATTTCAATCGGAAACGTAGTGACTGCTTATCAAAAAAGCCACATCCCAATCGCGCATTTTAACATGTCGATATCTGAAAAAAATATAGTTATTGCAAATATTATTGATTCTGATAAAAGATAAGCGATTATTTTAGAAGTAACTGCGCCACCTTGCTGAGCTTTAACTAGTGATGCAGTTATACTGGCCCTACCCAAAACAAAATAATCTTCACTTTATTAGCTGTAGAATCACGGAAGTTTTTATGAGAAAGAAATTTTTCCACTTTTCTGAAGCGTGTAAAAGCACTAACTATTTTTTTATTTCACTAAATTAATAATCGTCTTTCAATAGCTCCTCAAATAAACGATATGAAATGATAGCATTTATCTTACATAATTAGTACCACGAACACAAGTCCGAGACTGCCAAATTATGTCATAACGAATTTTGTGACATTAACTTTGACTGCGTTCTTTTAAAATTTTCAGTTCTTTGTTAATGTGGAAGGTGTCACACGAATTGTTTAAGCTGGCCATCTTTTTGTCCAATGCTTACTGGATTCACCGAAAATTTCCTTAATTAAATTTGACATTAAAAATGATGTACCACGGGATCGGCGGTAAATAATAATTGAGGTGTTGCAACTGGAAAGTGAAAAATCGGTACTTTTTTACTTTTGACCGGTTAATTTTAAAGAAGAAGAAAAACTAATCACGGATTTGAATTCTCCGATCGATAGTTTCCCGAAAACCATACCCACTTTGTTGGAAAGTTTTATAACCTCTGTAACTTGCAGCATTTTCTAAATCAATATTTTGGAAATTGGGTTATCTACTTAAAACAAAGGGCGCTAATCCAGTTTTCAATATTAACCTTAATACTAGTAATGGGCTTTGTCCAGAAATATAATTCTTTTGTAATCCGCTGACACATCGTGAAAAAATCAAAAAGTTTTTATTTTGAGCCGCTATATTGTACATATATGAATATATATATATATGAGGTAATAGCCGAAACATATGTCACCAATCACCAGCTAAAATTGTTCTATTTGTTGTCTTTGTCATGTTTGTTTAAAAACATGAATCACCAGAACGTGATGTCTTCCAGCTTAATTTGTATAAACATAATTTTCAGAAAAATCCAATAATTCGTATTCTGAGATGCGAGTTAGCTAGAAACTGTACAAAACTTTGCATGGGCATGTTATGCCTTAAAATTATTATATACGTCGATTGTTCGATCCAAACTTGAATGTGGGGCTTTTATTTGGAGACCATATTATGCGATTCATATAAGTAAATCGAATTGGACGAGTTCAAAGGGCTTTTGTTCGTTATGCGTTACGTTCTTCAAGCTTTACTGACCCAATTCTGTCTTATAATGCAAAGTGTAAGCTAATTAACCTCAAATATCTTGATAGTAGAAGAAGCATTCTGGCCTTAACATTTGATTATGATAAAGTCTGTGGTATTATAAACTGTTCTTCTCTCTTATAGTGCTTTGGATTTAATTATCCGGTAAGAAATCTGAGAAGTTCTGAAATCTTCCATGTTGGCTTTTGTATAACTAATTATGCTTCAAATGTACCTATTATTAGGGCTCTTAATAAATTTTTGATTCCAGTCAGTAACGAATTACTTATGTGATCCATTGATTTAAGTAATATGGAATGAAAAAAAAAATATTAACTTTGAAATTTATGTATATAACCGAAATCAAACCAATTCAAGATTAATATAACTAAAACTCGCAATATTATTTCCCTAAAACAGCAAATCACTTTCGCATAAAGAATAATTAAAATAAAAATAATAAGATTTTCTTTTACGTAACTCCATATCACTATTATTCATTTTATGAGTTATTTTACCCACCTAAATGTTAAGTATGTAACCCACTTTGTTTATAAGTTATACCACTCACTTGCTTATGAGATATACCATTCCAACGATCTTGCCGCATTTTTTTATTTTAACTCACCTGCAAAGAAACGAAAGCAAAATAAAAATTCAGTTATACATATGGCCACAAAGGTAATAACTAATTAATATTTTACAATAGCCCCCAACCCCACTTTTATATTTTACTTCCAGCTGAAAGCTATTAAAAGATTTTTAAAATAACGTAATTTTTTATGCAGTCATGAGGTCATTAAGTAAAATAATGTATAAGGTGACTCCAATGCTTATGTTTATGACATGAATGCAATTATTTTTTAAGTTTATGCAACCTATTTGATTTTCATTTAATTTTCTTTATTTTCGCCATAAATTATAAAGGCCAAACCTGCAAAACTAATTTAAAAAAATGAATATTTGCCTGCCAATGCAATAACGGAATTGACTCTACAATGCAATGATAATCACTACGATGATGATGATGGATCTGTGTGATAAGTGTGATTCGCACAAGAACCACAGAAACTTTTTCACAATTACAACGACAACAGCAATATGTTTGTAAACTATTTATAATTTTAATGAGTTCCATTCTAAATGTCAAAACAAAGAGACAGCATAAACAAAAAGTGTGTGTCAACGAAACTACTGTCACATTAATCAAAGTATAAATGGGTCAGCAATAAAGGAGGAGGTTGTATGTGAAAACAACATGGTACAACAAATAATATGTAATTTTCGAAAACTTTGGAACAAATTATTACATTTGGCTTCAGCAAGCATATGAACTACAGTAGAGCCTCTGTAAGTCAAACTTGAAGGGAGGGAGACCCCAAAAAACTCGAGTTATAGAGTTTTCGACTTATGGAGGACTTCGACTTAACCGAATTTTGTCAGGAAATCTTTTACTTGTTGAGGTTAAAATTTATTCCAATTAATTTTGAGTAAGAGAGGTGAAACAAATTAAAGTCCTAGTTATAGAGGTATTTTACATTGGTGTGTATTGCAGTAGGGCAAAACTATTTCTGAAAGTTTTTCAATCGACATCAATAAAGTAACTTCGCTAAAGTTCAAATGAAATCACGTGCTAACGTCAGTCATAAACTCCATTATCATTTTATAGGACTGGTTTATTGTATAAGTAGGCTGTTACATTGATTTCTAAGAAACAATGATGTACATTGTCGGCATATTCTTAAAGTCGGTATCTTATTTTTCTTCGAGCTATAGAGTTAATTCGTTTCAAATAATCCAGTTGTAAAGGCTGTAAAATCAAACATTGCTATATTCGAGATACAGAGGTCAAATTTCTTTTTTTTATGAGTTATAGAGGGAAAATATGTACTGAATTTATTTGTAGGAACTCGCTAATTATTTCGACTTATAGATTGGTCATATTTCGAGCAATGGAGGTGTTGAGGCTTGAAAGAAAGGAAACACAAAATTTTTGCAAATTTGGGAGGTTTTCGATTTAAAGAGGTTTCACTGTATTTATATACACTTAAAAAGCCTTAAAAGAGATGATCATACATTAGATACAGTAGCAAGGAAAAGAGGGGTCATGAATTTCTGATAAGCGGGGACATCCCAAGTAGAAATTGATATTTTTAAGGTCACATATTTTGCGTGCGAGTCACAACGCGGTTAATTGACCACAAAAAACGACGCCTACACAAAGATGTTTATGTATATGTAAATAGGCAGTTCATAAACAGCCATAATCATAATCGCTTCATTTTTTTTTGTAGGAAAGGCTGTGAAGAGAAGGGGTGCAGTGTTTACTTATTTTCAATAGTAGGTGGTGCCACGCCCCTAACGGGAAAACACGTTGCCACCGCTAAACTAATAGGCCGATTTTAATAAAATTTGGTTTGGAGACAGACCGAACAATAAGAAAGGTAATTAGAAGCTCCTAGATCTTAGATAAGGCGTGACACCGCCATTAATGAAAAAAAACGCTGCCTCGGCCGAGACTCTTCATCAAGTTTAATAAAACTCGGTATGGAGTATATGAATCCTCAGTAAAGATAAGTATTTTCTTTGAGTGGGCGATTCTACACCTTCAATAAGAAAACACGTTTTCACTGTTAAACTAATGGACCGATTTTAATGAAATTTGGTTAGGATCAACTCGGTCCCTTAATTAAGCTGTGTCAACATATTTTTCTACTGGGGGCGTGTCACCAAGGCATAAAGTAACATAATAAACCTACATAAATAACTTGTTTAAATATAGTTTGCTGTAGTGAAAAAAGCTCTCTGCATTTTACAGGGTTGAGATTCCATTATTTTAGCAGTGAAAACGTTTTTTCCTATAAGAGGCGTGGCACCGCCCACTCAAAAGACATATCTTTACTCATCTGATTTCGGAATCATGAACTAAATTTTTAACACTTGCTAAAATGTTAAGGCGGGTGCCACATTCTTTGCCCATTGTACAGGTAGATTATGAAATGTGGTGATGCACAAAATCATAAAATTATATTACTTCATTACGGTTAGGGTAGCTGTAAGCAAGACGTAATTCAGAGTTCGCATACATTATATCTTAGTAAAATTCGAAATTGACCTGATTCTGTTTGAAATTTAAGTTACATACAAAAAGCCCCATTGTCACTAAAATTGCAATATCTTTGCAACCATAACAGCTATAGGTTCTGTATTAAGTATTTTAGAATCTATATTAAATAGGCAATTTTTTAACAAGTTGGCCACTAAGGTTGTCATACATTTTGCTTAGACCACACCAGCTTAAAGTTTAAAAAAAATATGGAGATAAACGAAAGTTTAAAGTTCAACATCTATTTTTTAAAGGACCACTGTACCTGCAGTTTAATTTAAATCACATATTATAGCATAAATATTTAAAAATATTCTGCAAAAAAATGGATCAAAAATACTTTCATTTGTTGCTGTGATGCCAAAGTGACTGACCAAAGGTTACATTTTTTCGAAAATATGAAAAAGCCCGATTTTCTCGAAACGGTGCAATTTTTACCAAACATGATTTGACTTTTGCTGACCCGCCCATCTGTTGTTAGAAGGTTATCCACTTCTCTTGATTAACTAAAAATGTCTCAACTATTCACTCAAATTGTAATTTTTTTTAAATGGAAATAGATGTAATATTTTGAAAAAATTGTAATCAATTTATGAAATATGTGAATATGAAAATAAAAATAAAAAATATTAAAAAATATTTATAGGACACCCTGTATATAAGTCAAGTGAGAATGGATTAGAGATTGATAAACAACATTGTAATTTCAACGTTTAGCATGCACTTAAATTTGTACAAAATACCGATTCCTGATGGTATTTTACTCTTCAATCTTTTAATGTGACAATACCACATCATGTTGTGACTTAAAATTATTTCCAAATACTTGACATTTTCAAACTCTTGTATTATATTGCCGTCAATCTGTAAAGTGAACACTTCGTCATTTCTATAATTGAATGGTTAAAGTCTTACTAATTTAGTTTTCTCTTCGTTTAAGGCCAAACTGTTGATTGTCATGAATTCCGAAAGAGTGGAAACATCGTACTCAATTTGCGTTTTTGGAACTTGATTATGTTTATATTTGTAGAAAAGACAAATGTCATCTGCATACGAGTACATAAATAGTCTACCATTAAATTCAATATTTTTTAGATCATTAATATTTATTTTGAATAATAATGGTCCAAGAACACTTGAGGAACTTCTCACATCATATGCAACATGGAGCTTTTGGCTTTACAAATTTTTATGAATTGCCTCCAATTCCTCATATAATCTTTAAATAAGTTTAAAGTTAAAAAGGAAACCCAAGAGTTTTCAATTTAGAAATAAATATATGAGGTTGGTTACATTCTAGTAACTTTTGTATTTCTTGTTGATTCTATTTGACAGTTATTTTAGACACGATATCAGTAAAAGTAACTACAAAATATGCTCTTATATCATAAGTGCTCAAATTTGGTAATAAAAACTGGATGGGTATTAGCTATGGAATAGTAACATATGGAGATTGTTAATATTTGTTTTTCGATACGCTGGGACCGTTTATTTTTTTGGTGAGGTTTCATAAAATAATGCTGGAGCCAAAAAATGTTGGAGATGGGAGTAGGGTAAATGGCATCTCATCAAGGTCAAAGTTGAAAAATTTGGGAGATTTTCAGATAAATCAGCCCATAGCTGCTCAGGAGTAGCCCATACAGCTGTAGGTTGTGGGACCGACCTTCAATCATTTTTCATGCCTAACATTATTTTCAAACAAACTTACCCCCTTTCTCCATCCCTGTGGGGGGTTCCCACACAAAGCTGATGTTTTATGAAATTTACTCCCAACGTTCTCAATGCTACCATGGTGCCCCTAGATGATTCAAGTCTATGTTCAACCCCTATTAATTTATTCTTCCCAACATTTCTTCAGAATATACTAACCCCCTATCTCCACCCCTTAAGGGGTTCCCCATACAAAATTTAAATTCTTACGGAATTTGGCTGAATATTCCTACCTTTAAACCGCTTCCAGTGTGTCCTAAGAGAATTCTTTTGTATTACCGACCCACATTAATTTTTCATCCCAAACATTTTTTTGAAACACACTTACTCCATCTCTCCATCCCTTTGGGGGGTTTCCATACGAATGTGGTATTTTTATGTAATCTAATCCCAATGTTCCCAATGCTACCGGGGTGCCTCTAGAAGATTCAAGCTTATGCTCAACCCCTATTAATTTATTCTTCACAACATTTCTTCAGAGCATACTAACCCCCTATCTCCGCCCCTTAAGGGGTTTCCCATACAAAATAGAATTACTTACGGAATTTGGCTTTCCACCTTTCCACCGCTTCCAGTGTGTCCTGAGAGGATTCTTTTGTATTACCGTCCCACATTAATTTTTCATCCCCAACATTTTTTTTAAAAATATATTTACCCCGTCTTTCCAACACTTTGGAGGGTTCCCATACAAAAATTTTTTTCCCATCTAAAGGGTTGGAGAGAGGGGGTAAGTTTGTTCGAAAAAAATGTTGGGCATAAAAAATGATTGAGGGTCGGTATTACAACCTACCGCTCTATGGGCTACTTCTAAGCAGCTATGGGATAATTTGTCTGAAAATCTCCCAAATTTTTTTCTCCAAAAAATCCTCCACTATTTCATAGCTAATGGGTATTCATTGTATACTATACATATATAAATGTTGTTTTTAATCAACCATTCAAAAACGTTTACAATAACTGCCTGGCGCTGACATTGCAACTGCTAAATCACTGATATTTTGTAGTTTTAGAGTAATACTACGTACTCTGTGTAGTTAGAGATGCAATCACTTATTTTATAATTTTTAGTGAATCGCTCGTACTTCGAAACAAATCACAAATCACTTCGAAACAAATAGTCAAATGACTTACTTTTTTTTAAATATTTCGGTCTTCGAATATCAAGTGACTCAATTTTTTAGGTGTTATTCTAAGCATCCAGTCTGTTTTATAAATTTTTAAAAAGTTAGATACTTTTCTGTTCAATTTTCCTGGGGCATAAAAGCTTTAATTATTGCAGTTTGAATAAGCAATTTTATTGATGATTTTGTGTACACTAGGTTGTACAAGTGTGTATTCAGAGATCACAAATATGATTCTGATGCCCGTCTGCAACTTTACTTAAAAGTTGTGCTTCAAATTACTGATGAATGTAGTGAAATATACATGTTTTAGTTCGCTTATGGTGTTTTTTCGTGCATTAAGCTTAATAGCACATTCGAGTGCATCAGCTTGTTTAAGACTAAATAAACAAAGTATTGTGCAGTCGGATTATATTGCTATACGCTGCTATAAAATTGGTGAATTGCAATTAATCTGTGTAATACTGAATGCGATATTTTTGAAAAATAGATGATGCATGCATGTATCATCATTGTTTCCCAACGATCTTTGCGTAAAACCTTTGTGGAGAAACGCAATGGCTATTACCGAGGACAAAACCAAATAAATTTTATCTGGTAATAAGCCAATATTCGTTCATCGTCTTGGAATTATGTTATTGTCGTTAACTACAATTATGTGGTTTGACAAGAAGTTTACATTTCTAGGAGTATGTACGTTTAAATATTAACTCTACCAGTGATGACATTTTCGGTACATTTGTACTTTTTTCAGTACATTCGACAAGTTTTTAGTACATTCGGTACATTTGCCGCATTTTCAGTAAATTTCGCAAATATAAAGCACATTTTTAGAATATTTGGATGATTCATAATAATTACCTATTTTTTTAAGCAAATGAAAATAATCGCAATGTGCAGATTTTGTAATTTAATGTGAAATATATATATATCTCATTTTGATGTGGTTTTGAAGATGGAAAAAGTGAGGACCTTTATTTTTTGTTAGTATGTAATTTATTTGGAAAAATTTTATAAAATTTAGTAAAATTGTGATTTCAAGACAAAAAAAAGTACATTCAAGTTTCGATTCAGTACATTTTCACAAAACTCAAATGGCATCATTGAAATCTACTATCAACTTATCAGAAATCCGAAGAGTATAAGATATTTGTTTTCCCTGTTGTTCCATAAACATGGCACCCAGTGTTGGACAAAGTGCAGAGTTGCGAACATGTTTTGATGTATTTCGGGTGAAAATGCTTTGAAAATTCAATGGAAAAATTTACAAGGTATACAATAATAAAGATTATGCTCAAAAGATGAAAATTCATAGACCTCATTGGTTCGGACATATCAAGGGAATGGAGATAACGGTACAACCAAGCGAGTTTTCGATACGGCCAGAGACCAGATGATCGCGGGCACCAGATCATTCATGCTGCAAAAATTAAAACAATCTCGCCTTATTCGGAAAAAGATGGAATGCTAATTTATTTTAGGTTACTACTTTAAGTGATTGGTGACCTAATGAAGTAAGTAAATAAATCAAGTTGTCAAATCTTAAAATTTCATGCTTCTTTATTTCAGATTATTACTTTGAATGTATTGGCGACCTTATTAAGTAAGTAAGTAAATTAAGTTTTCCTTAACATCAAATAAGCACCCAGTTTTGGTAAGAATTTCAAAATGAAGTAAACTTTTACTCAAAACTTAAGCTTAGCATTACACCAAAATTGAGTGTCGACAAGGCCAGTCAAAAAACTTCTACAGTTCTTAAAGAACCAATTTTTGTACAATCTCGAAACAACTTGATCATACATTTTTTCAAGGAAAAACAGGTTGAATTGGAGAAAAAATGTCATTTTACAGAATTTAATTTTCCGAAAACTGGATTGATTAAATTTAACCGTAGACCGATCCTTAAAAATTACGACTAATTTGATCATGGCGGGTCGTTTTCGACACGTATATGTTTTATATGGAATTTTGAAGGAAAAGATTTTTTTAATGAAAATGATACACTTATTTCGGTTGTGTGCCCTTTTGTAAACATTTTTGTTAAGATAGTTGTATCGGTACCATTCTAGGCTGCTTGGCAAGTAAAACTTGTTGATGATTTTGACAGCGTTGTCAGAAGTAAAGGAGAAAATGCATTTCGTGGATCTCTGGATCTGGTTCTGTTAGATATGTGATTTTTTTTCAATCCAAGACCAAGTTCATGTATGAAGTTCTTACGACATTGCTTTTGGAATTTTTTTAGCCAATTTGGATCTATTTTTGAGTAGATGCTGAAAGCATTCAACGCTGAAATGTCCGAAAATGACAGCGGTTAGTCTTCCGTTTGAAACGGAATCCCGAAAGCATTTCGTCAGTATTGTCCACACCGCCTTTTGTTTTGTTATAGCATGAAACCATAACAGGCAATTTTTTCGTTGCTGGTCCGATATCAGGCGAATAATACATTTTGCTCTGAACAATGGTACATTTATTTTTCTTTTTTACATATGAAACCAAAGCAGTATTTTCAGTGAAGGCGGATGTAGATTGGAGTAGTGGATGCTTTTTCTCGATAAGAATCTTAAGCGGAATGCTACGCTTGTTTTTTCGCAATGTGCCAGCCATAGTCAAATTTTTGTAAAGCAAATTCTGACCCAAGTCGTATGAAGAGAAAAAACTATCCATTGTAATGTTTTACCTTTGTGCTCCTCACCTAAATCAAGAACCGTCCGCTCAACCTGATTTTGTTCCGGTGCAGCTCCAGCAAGTTTTCCCAAATATAGTTGCATATTTCATAACTATGAAGTCTTGGCACAAGTGAGAAGCCAAAACTTCCGACCGTACTTCTCAGGCTTACTTGGCATGTACTGTCTAAACGAGCATCGCCCATGGTAAGCCTGTAGTTGCTTGTCAAAAGTGACATATTCACTTGGATTGAAGAAAAGTGGAAGCAATTCAACCCATTTGTCCCATAATTCTCGTATTGGTGCGAATTTGCCCAAAGCCGTGAAAAAGTTCGTTTTGTTCGATGTCACATTTCGTTAAATTGAATTGTTTATCGATGCAATTACACTGTCATACAAACATAACACACAACCAACTCAGAACTCGGACATCATGAGATGCGATCGAATGAGATAAACAACGAGCGAACTGAAATTGAGTTGGGTCAAACGAATCGAGTTGTTCGAGCTTGACTCGTTGCGTATGGCAGAACTTCGAACATGTTCGATCATCTCGTTGCACAACCTTAGTAAACACTGAACTGTGATTAACTTTTAAAGCCGAGAGAAAGAACAAAAACATGCCTTTGTATAAAAAAACTAGTACGGGTCGAAAACGACCCGAATGACGAAAAAAGTCCCAAAGTTGAAAAAAACTTAGGGACAACTATCAATAAACTCTGATGTTTTCATTCATAACATACCTACTGATAAAGTCACGAAGACACAGACCCACACAGCTGACAGTTTTCGAAATATTTGAAATGAAAAAAAAAAAAAATTTGGTCGAAAACGACACTAGGATCGGTCTACGGTTAATCATAGTCTTCGTCCATGTATTCCTCGTCTGATTCGATTTCGATTCATTCAGTGCCACCTCCAGTTTCAACAAATTACTTGTCATTCGCTATAATATTCGCAGCGTTTTCAGTTTTGTTTTAATTCAATTGTAAAAATCAGTAGCTACCTACATGAAATGTTTAAATTGATCTTAGTGATCAGAATGGTTTTCAAAGTTTTTACTTTTAACTGAGATTTTTCATCTGATCACTTCTTCTTCATGGAAGCTCATACTCGTTCCATAGAGGCGGCCTTGCCGTGTAAGTAAATTACATATTCCACTATTGCTGTCATTTCTTTGCAGTCACAATTCTAAAATGAGCAAATATTTCAACCAAACGTTTCGAAATCGAAACTTTTTCGTTTTCCAGCGCTTGACTTTCACTTCCGAACAATAATTTTTCACATATTCGAACTCTTTGTGTATTTTTGATAAGTTTTCGTTGGCTGCATCTAATTCTGAGTCGTATAGCTTATTACCCACAATCTCCACGTCTTTCAATACTGATGCCTTGCGTAACATCGTCCACGAATAAGCCTTCAATTCCAGAATCGGAGCTGCCCACAAATCGATGTATTCACAGCTGTTTTTGAAATAACACTTTGTTTCGAAGGCACTGCCTACAAACATAAAACAAGTTAAAATAAATTGAAAATTTTACGAAAAGTTCTTAAAACTTGATTGAAAAAACTTGAAAAAATTGATTTGGTAATGCCTTATTTGACAATTTTTTTGTGGAACAGCTTTGATCACGTTATCAAGACGCAAGGTCTGACGAACAAACTAACACCAAGTAATGTGTGGTATATTTTCTTTGACAAGAAATGCATAGGATCTTACGTATATCTTCTGGAAATGTCTTGATATCCTCGATCAAAAATGGAGGTACTAGAAAAGTCAGTATCCATGGTATTAGTATGTACTTAGTATAATTGGAAAGTTCGATGTGTACACTTTGGTTAATTCACAGTAGAATGTTGTCCAACTAATATAAAATAGGTACAATATCAAAAATTCCTCCATTAGTGACACGTTTAATAATAAAATCAACAACAACAACAAGGAGTCAGTTAAAGCTACTGCAATAAAAAAGTAGGAAAGTTCTCCTTTCAGAATAGAGCCTTTTAGCTTGAAGTCAAAGTTCGAGTATTGACTGCATGCGTTGCACCAGCACTTTGTGCGTTACGAGTATCATGTGGCCATTTTTGCAGTAATTAACTGCGGCATGTGCCGTTGCGCCTTTAAACTATTTGGATATGAGGCTTGCTTTTTATTTCTACATTTTTTTGTAACGTTTGTGCACCATTTCAATTTTAAAGTTAATAAGAGCGTGTAAAATTGCTTTTTGTTTTGCCAAGCTTGAGCATTAATTAGTGCATGTTGGGCTTGATGTAATGGAGTTTATTTTTGCTTTTTGCTTGCATTCACATAGCTAACAGGAAATTTAGATATGGGATTCAGGAAAGAGGAAAGTTTTTCAATATTTGTTTCAGAATTGTTTTAAATAATATGCCTGAGTATTTGAAGACATTGAAAGAGTGTATTTAAAAGTTAAATTTTACCATAAGTCAGCAGAGATTTGTTCTTTAATGCCTTTTAACTTAAAGCTTTAATTTTATTTAAGAATTAAGCTCTTCAGTTAAGTTAATAACCGTTGTAGTTAACTACAGGCAAAACGCACTAAATTATAAAGTTGGCGTAATACTAATCAAATATTTTTATTATAAAATATTGGATTCCTGATTGCAATTCATCACATTGCAGAATATCTTGTCAAGAAGAAATTGAGCATGATCGGTAAAATTTGCCGGAATAAAAAATTTGTTCCTGCATAGCTAATGTTCAAGCGGAAAGATCCGGTTGGAAAAAGTACATTTGCATTTCGAGAGAATGCAACATGGGTATCATATGTGATCAGGAGAAACGAATCGGTAGCCTTCCTTTCAACCATGTACATCACCAAGGCTGTAGATATAGCTCCAAAGCCCGCAAATCGATAATTATCTTGGATTATAACAAGACAAAAGGAGGAAAGCATTCATTCATTGAATCTTATCATGGACCAAATGACCCCAAACTATTCGTGTAAACGTGGAACCAGTTGCTGGTCCATGGCTCTGTTTTTTAATTTATTCGACATCGCAACCATTGCCGCTTGCATCATACACACTGGGAACAACCATCTAGTTCAATTGTAATAAGAACTGTACGATAGCAACATTCCCCGACGTTCGCAAAATCGGCATGTTATTAAGAAGCCGCATTTTAGGTCTGCAATATGCGATATGTTTGGTTATGAATTGTCTCTGAAAACACAATATGAGTCTGAGACACCACAATTGGATGCTAGCGATTGCGATAAGATTCAGGGCAAGTGTCACCAACGCGTTTCAACAAAGAAATTCGCGCAAGCGCTACAGATTATGCAAAAACCCAGTATGCGCTCAACACACTAAAAAGGAAATAGGAAACCTGCACGCGTTTTATTTCTAGTTATTTCTTGTATTTTTCTATTTTCCTATTTATTATGTCTTCACTTGTCTTTCATTCAATAAAATTTGATGAACAATTTAACATATTTCTATCATATTATGGTTTTTGCAACACATGTTGCGTGCATTATACACGTAGTCACCGGGGTGACTAATACTACAACAAGAGATTAGACTTGAACTTTCAGCTAAATACGCCCACAGGTAAGAGCTAAAAAATCCAAATTAATCTTAAAATGATCCTAACTAAAATCGTAGTAAAGTCAAAAACGCCTACCATCCTAGGTAAATTTGAACACGGATAAATATTGGAAAATAACTGAACAAGTCACCCGGGTGACTAATACTCTAACGGAGGGTTAATCTTAAAAACACAAGAAAAAATTTACATTGTAGAGCAACAGTAACTGAGATATTTCTTTAGAGTGGGCGATGCCACGCCTCTAATAGGAAAAATACGTTTTTACTGCAAAGTATTTGTTTTAAATCGGACAATAGTGACACGCCCATAATAAAAAATATGTTGACACTAGTGCTTTACCGAGAACCGATAAATATCATTCTCGTTATCGTTATCGGGACCGAGAACGAGTACGATAACGAGACGATAGTAAAAAAATTATTTCTCGTATGACCGAGGGCGAGAACGAGAAAGGTCTGGCCGATATTTCATTGTCGGCGATAAACACTTGTTTATCATACGATAAGCATTTCGAACATTGAACGCGTATATTTTGCACCATTTGTTTTTACAAAAACACTTGCACATACATATGTATATACACGCATACACCGACGAAAGTATTTTTTCTTACTAAAAACAAACAAAAAAACTCAAAAATATGAAAACCAAATCAAAACAATATGTGGTGATTTACATCACATTGTACTCGTATAGCAGTAGCAACTCTCCCTCGTCTCCCATCAAAATAAGCATGTTGAATTTTTGATTTGCTTATTCTTGACAGCGATGGAGCTTTTTTCACGGTTGCATTTAATTTCAGTTTGACAAGATAATTATAAAACAAGTAAACGAGAATAACCGAGAAATATCGGCGATAACGAGACGAGAACGAGACGATAACGATACAGATCAAAAATGTCTCGTACGAGAACGAGTACGAGACGATAAGCTTGGCGCTACTACGAGGACGATACGATAATTTTTGAATTATCGTATCGTTCTCGTATCGGTGAAGCACTAGTTGACACAGCTAAATTAAGGGACCGATTAGATCCTGAACAAATTTTATCAAAATCGGTCCATTTGTTTAGCTGTGAAAACTTTTTTCTTACAAGAGGCGTGGCACCGTCCACCCAAAAGAAATATCTTTACTCAGGATTCAATCTAGCACCATACCAAATTTTATCAAAATCGATGAAGCGGTTCAGCCGAGACAGCATTTTTTCCTATTAAGGGTGATGCCATGCCCTATTTAAGAACTCAGAGCTTCTACTTACTTTTCTTATCGTTCTGTCTATCACCAAACCAACCTTTGTTAAAATCGGTATATTAGCTTAGCCGTGGCAACGTATTTTCCGTTAGGGGCGTGACACCACTTACTATTGAAAAAAAAATATACACTGCACTCCCCCTCTTCACAGCCTTCCTACAAAATAAAAAAATTAAGCGATTATGATTATGGCTGTTTACCATCTGCCTATTTATACATAGATATCTATATGTAGGCGCCGTTTTATGGTCGCAATTTCCATATGAAAGCTCTTGAGCTTACGAACATTTTGACACCTTAAAAACGTTTTTCCGCTGTGCTCAATTTTGTGCAGATCACTGTCCCGGTTGACATGGAACGTCCCATATATATATCTTTTCTCATTTTACAACTCTTCTATCAATAAAATACCATTTGACAGCAGTTTCAATATAATCATCTTATCATTCAGTACATCAATTCTTGGATTACTTAAGGAACCAGATAGTTCTGGTTTCCATAAGCTCCGTATGAGTTTGAATCGTACTACGCACAAACATTTTTCCTCAACCTGGGGCTATTTTTCCAGCATTTTCGGCCTCTTTTGCACCCGATGCAGAGTTTACACCTGTAATGCAGGAATGAAGACCTGGTTTGTGTAGAATATTGAATTTAACCTTCATCATCTTCATCTCTTGAATGGATTAAGCCATTTCTGTTTGTATAGTTTATTGTTGATGTTCCGATCTTTTAAAAACCAATCGAGATATAGATAAAAATTGTACATGAAAATTGAAGATAAGTCAGACTAAATACACGGCTACCGCTCACACAGTTATAAGCTTACCACAAGATTTTTTCTGAATCTTATTGGTTTTATGAGCAAAACCTTTAAAATGCTGAACTGAAAGAGCTCATTAAGGAAATCCAACTATCAACATATTAAGTTTAGGAAAACACCTTAATAAAAAATTATAATAATAGTTCTTAGATAAGCTTAGAAATCACTGCACTATATTTTCCAAATTTGTTTTTTTTTTAGTTAAACATTTCTTTAACAATAAGTTCTCATTAATTTATATTTTAAGCAACAAATATTTTTCAATTTCTAAAACGTGAACAAACCCTAATTTCAATAAGCTAACATTTTAGTTTCTTTAATAAAGGTATATCCTATGAAAAACTTCGTACATAGCATGAATGCATCAAATTATTCATGGAAATTTTCTTTCAACATAAATTACACTCATTACCTGATTCTAGTGCTGGCAATTTAAAAGTGAACAAGATACAGTAATGGAAGGCAGAGAAAACTTTTGAAAAAAAATAAACATTTTAACACAACAACAAAAAAAAATAAAAGAAATCAAAAGGCATTTCAAAAATGGTTGAAAGCAAGCATTCAATAAAAGTTTTAGTAGTATGTTAAGAAAATCTTAATTTAAATTTTTATTTTACTCGTTTACAGTTGCAGTTGATATAATGAACGAGGGAGAGCAATAATAAGTTTGAAACTTTAAATATACTTTTTTTTATTTCTACCTTGGCTACTCTTATAGAGTCTCATAAAAAGCATGCTTACAAAATAAGAAGATTCAGATAAAAACTTTATATTTAGATTTTTCTCGAAAAAAGGTAGTATTTTACAAATGCCTTTTTAAGTGATTAGAAATTTAATTAGCTTAAAATACTAGGGTTGAAAAACGATATCCGTAACGTAACGAAAGATAGGAATAAAGATATTTAATAAAGCTATTTATTGAAATTAATTACATAGCTATTCAGGAACCGAAAAAAAAATACTGTCGATTCGTTACACAAACATACATACATATATGTGCAAATCCGTTTTAGCTGGCTTCGTTTTTTTTTTTTTTTTTTTTTTGGAGTGCATCTTTCAGCTATAGTTTTTCTTGAAGCTAAGGCTGTCTTGAATTAATATTCAAGGTTGTTCAATTAAAATTCAGATAAAAATTCGCTAAAAAATTCGTTTTTTTGGCTTAAAAATTATGCCAAAATCTTAAAAATTGTCAAAAAAAACGCTGCAGTTTAGGTGTCCAAGGAAATTTGCTGCCAATGGCTTATTATGCAATATTTTTTAATGAAATTTTCACAAAATACTCTTTAAATATTTTACTTTTATTTTTTTCTTAATTAAATAAAAACTATTACCATATCACTAAAAATCATTTTTAAACTTATGCTTAAAATGTAGCGCTCAAACCCTACCCCCTTCTTAACGTGGATTTAAATACTCTCATATCATATTAATAAGGATTGATTACTTTTAATTTGGATTATATCTAACAGCTTTTGGAAAACCCATAGTTCTAAATTAACAGAACTGACATAATTTGAATTTTTGAAAATGAAAGGAAAAATCTATAGGATAGTTCTAATTATGTCAGTTCTGTTACTTTAGAAAAATGCAAATATCTTGGGTTCGAAATAAGAAAATGATATGCGCTTTACGGCATTCTTTTAAGCAAATAACAGTTCATTAAAAATGATAACAACAGTTCATTAAAAATGTTGTAACACGAGATCGGTGACAAAAAAATATTGGGTGATTTTGCAACTTTAATGTGCCAAAAATGTTCATTTACAGGCACAAAACTCGACATGATCACTGAACGATAAAACAAAGACACTAGTGTTTGGCGGACTCAACTTGTGTGTGATTGTAGTTAAATGTCAGACGAACAAAATGACGTACATATGTGTCAAATTAATACGCTGCGTACTTTTCGCTGGTGCTCTCTCTTAGTTAAACCGGAAAAAACTTATGCATACACCTGGTATTTCATTTCTTTGTAGGTCATTATCAAAGTTTAAATCATAAATTCATGTACTATTAAAATGATTAATTAATACTCAATATCTCACTTACTTACTTACTTTTGTGGCCATAACAACCCATTACCGGGTTACGGCCGACCTCAAAAGCTCTCTCCAGGCGCCTCTACTTTGCGTGCGCCTTCTCCAATCATTCATACCAAGCGTGGATAGGGTTTCCTCGGCTTGGTCTTTCCATCGGAGGCATGGTCTTCCTCTTCGTCGTCGCCCAGCGGCTTCCGCATCAAACACCTTTTTCGCCTGACCTTCTTCGTCCATACGCACAACATGTCCAAGCCAGCGCAGACGTTGGATAGTGATGCGCTTGACTATGTCAATGTCAGCGTAGAGCTCGTACAGTTCGTGGCTCATTAGAATACGGTAGTCGTCGCCAACGTGAACAGGACCGAAGATCTTGCGAAGAATTTTTCTCTCAAACACCCCAAGCGTGGCTGCATCAGTCTGCGACACAACCCATGCTTCTGCGCCGTAAAGTAGCACGGGTAAGATGAGCGTCTTGTAGAGTGTCAGTTTTGTCGGGCGAGAGAGGTCTCTACTACTCAATTGCTTACTGAGACCATAGTAACACCTATTAGGAAGAGTTAGTCTTCGCTTTATCTCCAGGCTGACATCGTTTTGAGTGTTCACGGCGGTGCCAAGATAGGTGAATTCCTTGACAACTTCGAAAGTATAGTTGTTCGCAGTAACAAAGGATCCAATACGCCGCGTCTCCCTGTTTGTGGACAGCATATACTTTGTTTTGCCCTCGTTCACCGTCAAACCCACTTTCGCTGACTCTTTTTCGATAGCAGAGAACGCAGCAGTAACATCTCGCTTACAACGTCCAATGATATCAATATCATCGGCATATGCAAGGAGCTGGACACTTTTGTAGAAAATAGTGCCATTACGATGTACACTGGCTCTTCGCAACACCCCTTCCATCACAAAGTTGAAGAGGTTGCAGGATAGTGGATCGCCCTGTCTGAAACCTCGTTCGGTATCAAATGGTTCGGAGAGGTCCCTTCCTACTCTGACGGAGCTGGCTGTGTTGCTCAAAATCATTCTGCAAAGCCAGCTTCGCAGGTATACCGAACTCAGACATGGTGGCATACAGGCAATCCCGTATCGGGCTTTCGAAAGCTGCTTTAAAATCGATAAAGAGATGATGGGTATCGATCTGTTTTTCGTGGGTTTTTTCCAGGAGTTGACGTAGTGTGAAGATCTGGTCTATGGTGGACTTACCAGGTCTAAAGCCGCACTGATAAGGCCCAATCAGTGTGTTGGCAAACGGCTTAAGTCTTTCACACAGTACAGTCGACAGGACCTTGTAAGAGATGGCAAGAAGACTGATTCCCCGGTAGTTAGCGCAGATTGTCGGGTCAGCTTTCTTCAGTACAGGACAAAGGACACTGAGATTCCAATCGTCTGGCATACTTTCTACTAGCCATATTTTGCAGATGAGTTGATGCATACACCCTACCAGCTTATCGCCACCGGTCTTGAACAATTCAGCAGGCAGGCCATCGGCACCAGCCGCTTCATTGTTCTTAAATCGTTGGATCACAACTCGTACCGCGTCATGGCTAGGTGGTGGTACGTCCACACCATCTTCGTTGATTGGTGGCATCGGGTTAATTTCCCCAAAGGCGGGATTGGTGGAGTCATCGCCAGCAATCAGCTTGGAAAAGTATTCCCTCAATAATCTCAGTGTACTCTGCGTATCCGTAACCAGATTTCCATGTTCATCTTTACAGGTAGATGCTCCGGGCTTGAAACCTTGGGTCAGACGCCCCGTAACACTTCAAGTGTCTCACGCTCGTGCCTTTCCTGCTCTCATTTCTTGCGTCTGAAAAGGCGCCTCTTTTCCTTTCTCTTTTCCCGGTAGTTTTCGTGCACGGCTCGCGTTGCTGCTGACTGCAGGGTTCTTTTGTAGGCGGCGTTTTTTCACTGCAGTAGCTTCGCGACACTCCTGGTCATACCATTGATTTCGCGGAAGTGGGCGTCGGAAACCAATAACTTTCTCAGCGGCAGAGCGCATGGAGCGGGATATATGCGCCCAAAGTCCACCGGCATCATCGGGTGGAGAGTCAGGTTGAAGGAGCACTTCTGAGAGGCGAGCGGAATAGGCTTCGGCCGTCCCATGTGATTGCAGCTTAGACGTCCAGCTTTCGTTGCGTACCAGAGCGTACATCCTTTGCATTGCACAGCCGCATGCGTATCTTGGCTGCAACAAGATAATTATCGGAGTCAATATTGACTCCCCGGAACGTACGAATATCTAGCACGCTGGAAGCATGCCTTCCGTCGATCACAACATGATGGATTTGATTGCGTGTTTTCTGATCAGGGGACAGCCAGGTGGCCTTGTGGATATCGAGATGTTGAAATCTGGTGCTACTTACTACCATGTTTCGCGACGCGGCGAAGTCGATCAGCCGTAGACCGTTGTTTGAGGTGGTCTCGTGAAGGCTGAACTGACCGACAGTGGGGCCAAATATACCTTCTCTTCCGACCTTTCCGTTGAAATCCCCGAGCACAATTTTAACGTCATGGAGCGGGCAGCGGTCGTATACTTCCTCGAGTGTCGCATAGAAAGCATCCTTGACAGCATCGTCCTTTTCCTCCGTCGGGGCGTGCGCGCAAATCAAGCTGATGTTAAAAAATCGAGCCTTGACGCGGATCGTAGCCAACCTTTCGCTCACAGGTGTGAACTTGGAGATATGGTGGCGAAGTCTCTTGCTTACTACGAATCCGCATCCCAATTCGCGCCTCTCCGCATGGCAGCTGTAGTAGATATCGCAACTTGCTTGCTTAGAGCAACCTTGTCCTATCCATCTTATTTCCTGGATGGCGGTGATGTCAGCCTTAATTTTTCCGAGGGCATCCGCCAATTCGATAGAGGCACCTTCCCTATTGAGGGTCCGGATATTCCAGGTGCATATTCTTAAATCATAGTCCTTTTTTCGTTTGCAGTGGTCGTCAACGTTTAAGGGTTCTGTATCCGAGGCTTTTTTAGTCTTCATAGGAGTGTTTTTTTTTACGTGGCGGGTACCAAACCCTGCGCACAGCCCAGTTTACTTCCAGGGAGGACACGCTGCACACATTCGCTCACTATCTCAGCGGATGCGGAGATAGCTACCCAGACGGAGCCGCGGGGAGGCTGTGTGTCAACTTGCTAATGGTTGGCTCAGAGATCGCTCTGGCAATACCCAGGTGGAAAGCAGTCAGAAACTTTACTCTGATCAACCAAAAGCCAATCCATAATTGGGTCCGATACTCAATATTTTTTTCCAATATCAAACAATTAACATTTATAACTTTTTTTCTAAAATCTTGTATTTCTACGGAAGTTACGAACTTTAAAAATTTTGAATATTACAAAATTTAAAAATCGAACATCATGTATCTCCACCAACAGTTTGACTAATAGTTAATTTTTCAGATTTCAGTTATGGTCAGATGGTATAACAAAAGTCAGGTAAATTACATTCATATCGGATTGAAAACAGTAAAGTAAAGTATTTTAAAAATTGCTAAAATTTTTATCTTTTAAAATTTCTTGAGTTTTATTTCTGCAAGCTATGAATTTTTCTGCAAAAAGTTTATGTTTTATAAAAATCAAACGAAAATAAGAAAGAATTGGCTTGTGAAAAGTCAATTACTTACCAAATAGATTAAAATTAATGGCTTGAACCTGTTTTTAATGAAATGCCATTCAAATTGTGTTGATTTGTAGTTTGAAAAATGTACTAAATAAGACGATAAAAGTTCTTAGATCCAAAAATAATTTCTTCTTTAAAGAATTTCGTAGTAACTTAATACCCAATAGTTTAAGGGAGTCGCGCCTTAACATTATTTAAACACTTGGAACCAGTCTTCACATCTAAATCTATCTTTGGGTAGTATAAAATCTATGAAAAATAGCCACGTGCAAACTGTAAAAAATGAACGTCAAAACATCCAAATCAAATTTTAGTAAAACACAACAGTAAATGTTAGCAAGTAAACCGTAGAAGTAAAAAGAATGAAATAAATTTCAGCATTAAAAATTTATTGTAGAATCGGAAAATAAGTTTTTGGGTGCACCAAGGAAATTGAGAATTCATTGATGAAATGACAATGTTTGTTTTAGTAAAGCTGTACAATACTTCTCTTTTAAAACTGTTCAGCAAATGGTTCTTAAGACATTTTTTATAATGTATACATATGTGTATGAATTGGCAGCAAAGCATCAGCAAATAAAAATTTTCTCTTAGATACACCCTATCATATGCACCAATATGTAGTGCAGTGTGAGAGATGAAAACAAAAATTCGGTTTAACAATTTATTTTAGAATAGAATCCTATCTTAACTTGGCAAGTATGTAACTGTGCAAGATATCAGCATGAGGGTCCGAGGTTGCAGGTTATTCTGCGACATGACAACAAAAACAAAACAAAAACCCAAGAAATACGTGCAAGCAACTCTGTCTCAAGACGAGAAATTCAGGTGAAACTTTTTCCTGTCCATGGCGAAGAGACGAATAAAAAAGAAGCTGCAGCAAGCTTGCATGAAATCGAAAAAAAAGGTATTTTTTCAAAATAAAATGACTTTTTTTTCCTGCATCATACTTGATTTGAAAGAGATAGCTATACTTAATGATGACAGCTTACACATTTTTAAAAGGAGGGCGGTAGTTCAGAAAAATACAGGAGAAAAAAAAAGTAGGATGCTGTAGCTGCATCTCAACTGACCTTTTGCAAATTGCAAGAAGTGGCAGCTGAGTTTCAGTGTTGTTGGCAGGGCCGGATTTACATTTTTGGTGCCCTAGGCTCTTAAAGAAAATGGTGCCCTAGTTTTTTTTACATTGATTTTTTATTTGAAATACTGTTTTCTTGATTTTTTAGCAGCAAAATCCTTGATAATATCGTCAAAATCGATTTCATATAGTAGATCACTATCCAATCTATCCTGCTTCATCACAGAACGACAAGGATTTTTTAATCTCTTTAGTTGTGAGAATGATCTTTCTGCCGCACAATTTGTAACCATCAAACTCAAGAATATATGTAAAGCAACGTTTACGTTTGAAAAAGCTGATGTTAATTTATCTTTCCTCACTATTTTATGTATATAAAATAGCTTGATTATGAAATTTATAAGTATTTTCATTTTTATGCCAAACGTAGCGATGAAATTGATGAATTTCACCAGCTAGTTCGGAATTAAGATCTTCTGGATATTTTGAAATCAAACATTGAGCACTGGTTTTAATATCGGCTTCTTCATTTGTAATGCAAAGAAAATCAAATTGTTCAGAGATTTCACGGCAAATCTTGCCTCTTAAGTCTATTTGTAATGCAATTGGTCTAATATAACGTAAAAAGTGTTTATTCGAAAACTTTCTTTTGGGCTTAGTTGAACTTCGGGATAGGCAGAGCGCAAATTTCAAATATCTTTTACGCTCAGAAGAGAGTTAAGTGGCGTTTTCATGTTATCATGGGAATATCAGGGATATCAAATCAAATTTTTGTAAGAATGAAAAAGCACGAGAGCAGAACCTAAAGCTGCGTCTAATGCACTTGACGAACGCAAGAGTGAATAGGCATACATTTACTATTTTTATATATAGTATGTGATATCCTCCCTGATGTGGGATAGTAGAAAATCAAGAAAGATAACATGAAAACTAGGCATTAAGTGACAAGGCTCCAAACAGTGTTGCAACAATTATTTAAAAAAAAGCTAGACCACCTTAAAAAAATGCTTAAAAGGCTTAAATAAAATTTATAATAAAACATATAATTTTATATCTGAATTTCAATATCTGGTGCCCTCTCCGCGCTGATGCCCTAGGCCAGTGCCTAGAGTGCCTTAGTATAAATCCAGGACTGGTTGTTAGTATAGTTTGTGCTATTGCAGTTACTTGAATCAATTTTTATTCTGGCATTGGATTTTATGACTAAATGTTACATCATACAAGTGGTATGTCTCTGAAACTTGTGATGTAAAGTTATCAAAGAAAGATACCTGGATTTCTTTAGCTGCTGAGTCAGGGTTACCAAGTCACGCAGAACCAATTCCCGGCTTTTTGAACAAAAAATATGTTTTTTCTTCAAATGTAAAAAATTTAGTAATAAAATGGTAAAAACTAAAATTTTTGTGTGGGAAAAACATAATGATCTTCCGATTCCCGGCAATTTCACAATTTCGGTGCTTAGTCGGATCAATTCCGGTCACTTGGTAATCCTGCTGAGTAAATTTTAATAATAATAATTTTGAACGAAGTGCTTAAATTAAAAAAAGCTATATATCTATCTGTTCAGGAAGTGCAAGATATGGAATGTTTTATGAAGAAAAGTTCCTTCAAAGAGAAGAGAATTTCCTTCAAATAAATGTATTTGGTTGATAGATTCTTAAAATATTTATTAACAATCAACAAATTTTGGTAAATATTGGAAGTTGAAAGTGCTGATTATTGAGCCAAATATATTATCTGTTTGAGTCGATTGGGTTCAACATATTTAAGTAATCCCATTTTTATTTAATTTTGCTTTACATAAGTATGAATACTATACAATTCTCAACATTATTTAATTACCTTCAGCTCGGTACACAATTCCAGTATTTATGATTTTTTTAACTATATCGATCCAATATAATGATGTGACGATTTGCAAAAATATTGATTTATTTTAAAAATAACGGTTTTTTGCTCATGGGCTTTTACTTAAATCGGTACTAATTAATACGATAGCAAAAAACTGATATTTCTTCCGCCAAATAAATGATTTGGTGATTATTGATATATGAATATCTGCAACAAAGAACTATTTGTTTCAACTAAGTCTAGGTATTACCAAATATATTATTGACTAAATAAATAAATATATGTAAAAACAAATATAGATAATTATTGCCAAATATTTGATGAATTCAATAATATAATTCGATTCGGTGGAATGTGCGACAAATATTTATTTCGCCCATACATAAGATATAATTAATTAATTGTTCTCAAATCTCGATATTTACAAATACATAATATTCTCTCTGAACAACACTACTCAGCATAATATCAAATAGTCCTCCAAAATATATAGTAATCTACCCAAACGGATCCGTTTCGTATTCGAAAAAGTACAGGAGATAAGCGTAACTTGTTCTCCAGGAACTTTTAAAAAAGTTAAAAATGGAAAAAATAAAAGTTATTTATAAAGAAAAACTAAAATTTCTACATATATGTATGTATGTATGTGATTTTTTAGACCCAAATTATAGAGAGCAGCTCACCCAGTCAGTGGTAGAAACCCATATGGATGAGTTTGTGCCAATTGAGAATGTTATATTTACCATGGATGGCGCCAGACGCTGGGCAACAAAACGAGGAAACATAAAAAAACACTTTCGAGACTGCTTTAAATGTTAATCTATTCAAAAATTTTACATTTCGCATATGTTATTACGGAATTGTTATTTTTAACAGCTAGTTAGTCCAAAAAAGTTCTGCTCCAAATTTTTTTATTCAAACAAAGAGTTATAGAGAAATTTATCTGGGTGAAAATTGAAACTTATTTTTGGGAGGGGAAGTGATCAGCTGTTTCTAACTTTCATTTTTCTCTCTCAAACACCACATTTTTTCTGGCAGGAACTCGAACCTATTATTATTACGAAATATGTTTTATCTAGAGCTAGTGAATCTTATAAGTACCCTTTTCCAAACTATAATCCATTTTATTATCGATTACTTAAATAAAATAAACTTAACATCACTACCGTAAAACTTTAGATTGCAATATTGGCACTCATTTGATGGTAGCCACCAGGTAAAGCGTTGCTGTTGGCTCTGTTACATGATCCAATCGTCCTTTGGCCAGTTGGTATCTGTGTTTGAGCTTTAAAATATTTGCAAAAGGCAATGAATTACAAGAGTGTGTGTGTCTCTGTAAAGCAAAGAAAACGAACATAAAGCTTAAAACCACGTGCATGTTAGATGCAACAGAGTTGACCATTAGATTTTATCGGATTTCAACTTTGCAAGATTTATATGAAAGAGTTTTTATTTTAAAGGGTTGTTTTATTTTTTTTTATGTGGGTAACTATATATATCGCAATAAAAATGCACTTTCATAATTTATAAGCTGAAGCCTTGGAAATTCAAAAACAAATACGAATACCTTAATTTTCTAATGTTTTAACTTAGACGGTTGGATGAATTATTTAGAAAAAAAACAGTATTCTGTTCGTCAAATGCTTCAAAGACCTCGCCATACATTAGATATCGGGCAGCTAATAGGTTTTATCAACAATAGGTTTTGGCAACGCTATACTTTAAAAAAAATACACAGGCAAATTATCAATTTTTATTTTGGTACCAGCAAAATGATGCTAGTTGCCATACAACGCATTACTGAAGAAATACTCGTACTTCAGCGAAAATATTGCCTCAATGTCGATTCCGTTCTAAAATCTTATTTTTATTGGTCGGTTGAAGCAGGGGATTGCACAATGGACTCGTCCTGATACAATATTTTCTCTCGAACGCCTATGTGCTTTACTATCAAAAAAAAAAAAAAAATTTAGAATTGTTCTGAGTGTATATTGTCTGCATTTCCGCAATTGAACATCTATTCCTTAGAGTATTGATGCCTTTTATTGTCTCCTTTAGTAATACTAACTCCTCAAAATCAAGGTCTTATCCCTGGAAGGTCTGTAGTCGTACCATCAAGTCCGGGAAGTGGTAACCCAAATGTTTGTACATCGTGCATTAAAACATATAAAAATGATAGCTAAATGATATTTTTATTTAATAAATGTATCACAAAATGTAATTTAAATTCATCGATGATAGTGTCAATTAAAGGATTCTATGAAAATAAGCTGCCAAGTTTTGAGAAGAAATCAGGAAATAAAACTTAAACGGCATATATCGAAATACGTCTAATTGCCGATAGTAGGAAACTAAAAAAGAAATTGTAAAAAGTAAGAGTTTCCTTATATTCTTTTAGTTAGGTCTTAACGTGATTTAAAGCTTCAAGCTAATAGCTTAGTTCTATTATTATTAAAGCGCAATTTAACTTTTATGCACTTCTCTCAGTGTGTGACTTTTCCCTTGGGTTATATCAAAGACAATGACAGTATCATATTTATTATTCTCCAGCTTTATTATTATATCCAAGCAAATCATGCCTCGCCACTTGCTACATTCGAAAAACATCCCTACCACTGGTTATATCTTGTACTCTTTCTTCACTCGCGATGTTTCATCATATCTCAATTTAGAATTTTTTATTGCGACAAATTCGCGCTTTATCTACAATCTCGTCTCGTCCCCAGACACTTCACTAAGCTAAGTTTGTTCATCTACCCTTGGCCAATTTCGGTATCTGTTTTTGCATGCACGTTGCTTTGGCATTTAATACAAGTCAACATCTTGATTATTCCCAGCAGAAACACGAGTACGAGTACAGATAGATAACTTCGCAACGTTTAGCGCAAGTTTAGACTCCATCTTCATCAACTTCTGCTTCGATTGCCTTATTTGTAATTTATGCGCTTTTGTTTCAATGTCATTTACTTACGTGGCAGAATTCTTCAACTCGTCTTCGCGTTTGCTTTGTTCAAAGTTGAATGCGCCGCGACGCTAATTTAAGCAGCAGGAGGTATTTTGTAATGTTTCAAGCGTAAGCCTGTTTCCCAAAATCCCACAATGCTATTTAACATACAAAATCTTTCCTCACCCACACCAATTGCCCTAAAGTGAGATGTCTTTGCGTCTGACGTTCCGTTTTTTTTTTTTGGCTTTCCCAATGGAAAGATTAATTTTTTTGTACATTGTTTGTCTCTTGTGGTCCTTTCTACGTGTACATTTTTTACAATTTCCTTTCATATCAGTCACGTGTCCTTTAGCCTGAGGTATCACTGTTACCTATTTATACGTATATGAGCTTATCAACATTTTTACTTTGATTTTAATTTACGCTTGTATCTTCTTCCCCTGGTCATAATGCTGATTTAGGTTTCGATTTTTTGTTTTTTTTCATGTTTATTCTTTTTCGACGTTTGATGTTTCACGTAATGTGATTTTTCTCTTGATGCGATTTGCTTGTTTGTAATCGCGGAAGATTTTTCAACATTGTAAACCAAGCGTTGCACGGTGCTTTGCAAGCAGATATAGATAAGCGAAATTTTTAAAACATTTTTTATGAAAATCGCTACAGGAAACGGCTTAAACAATGAACAATCTTAGTACACATACTTAATCAGCGAACGCTCAGCCTTAAGCGATAACGACTAACAAAAGTTCTACTAAATAATATTATTATTTACTAAATAAATATAAAATTATTATTTACTAAATAAATAATAATATTTGTTTTTAGTCGACTGATTATCAAATTCGATTAAATAATATTCAATTAACTAAATCAGCGGTGGGCACAAAAATATAACAAAAGAGGAAAACAACAACATCAAGCAACAACAAACGAAATTTTAAAGTTTTTTTACTTTCATTTCCAAAATTGCCATTAGCACAAAAAAGAAACAAATTACACTACAAACAAAAACAATTGCTACATTCGTCAAGACACAATGCGGCGCCGTCATTTATGCCCTTGTGTTTTGTTTTTGTTTTCATTTGAATTTAAGTCAACGCTGTGCCTCGATTGAAATTCTGCGAATTTTGTGCCTCGATAGCGTTGAAATTCTGGGAATTTTTTTTCGCTTGGTTGTGCGTCGAATAACGGTTAGAGCAATGTGAGGAAATTGAGGCACTAAGTGCCCTTCACTGAACTAAATAAATAATAATATCATTTTGTGTACGAAATAAAACTTTTTACATAGCACCATTATGCAGTCCTAAGGCTTAGATTAGATCTATGAAAATTAATGCACAAGATAGAACTACGCAAAATATATATTTTTTTTATGAAACGTAATTAAAATTTTTTTTTCCAGGAAAAAGTTGTGTTGACTTAGCAGAACAATTCTGTGGAAAAATTTTGTTTCTGTACATTCTCATATGTACAGAAACAAAATGGTTAAAATTCTGTTCGTTTAACAGAAAGTTAATTTTTTATAAGTAACAAATAAAATTTTTATAAAACTTTATTTCATATAAATTGTAAAATATTTCTTGTCCTATCACGAAAATTTCATTAACTTTTCCCAATATTTACTGAAAACACAGCGCAATTTAAAAAAACATACACATAGAAATTTACTTGTTCGTAACACTTTAAGAAATCCAAATTTTGCAAAAAAAAATTTAATGCCTTAATATGGATCAATAATTATTTAAAGTTATGCAATAAAAGTTCATGTTTGATAAGTTTGTTTTTTCTGTGCTCACTTGAGAAAACTACACTTATAACGACTTCGTCACAATCGGGGCTTACAGCGACTGCTAACAGTCTCTTAGAGTGACCACAAACCAAACGAAATCGTATATGTGCAGTTGCAAAATTAGTAGACACATAAGTAGCGTTATTGATGAATCTCGAAATGGCCCCCAGAAATATGAATTCATAAATGAACGAATGACAAATGTAAAAGATCGTTATTAAGGATATTGCTGCTCTTGTTTTCAAATTAAATCAAGAAAAAAGTGCAGAAAAATATATGAGAAAAAAATGTTTCGTTGAGAATACAGAACTAAAAAAAAATCTGCACAACAAGAACACATAAGATGAAAAAATTAAAAGTTGCAGATTGATAATGTTGCAAAGCCTCGTAAGAAATTATATTTAGAATCTCAATGGGAAAATTTAACAACTGACAGCAGACCTCAAGTTGAATATATTAGGCCAACTTATTATCTGAAAGGCGTGATGCTCAAAATTTCCAACCATCAATTCCATTCATAGCTCATGCAACTGTTATCGCAGATGTATTTTGAAGAAAATGTTCATAATCATATTTGAATGTAAGTATGTACATATGTATTAAATGATTGCTTGAAAGTTAGCGATAATAATTTTAAGTTTGCCTCAAAACAACTTTATACGCATTTAAACAAGGATATTTCAGAATCCTAACATAAAATAAAAAATTATATTGCATTGTGGTCCAGAACCGAATAATGGCTGCTAAAGTCTCTGTACAATTAGTTTTCGAAGAGACGGCGTGTGTTGTTAATGTTTAGCCTAAAATTCCAAATTCATAATTTTTGGCACTCTTCGTTATTGTCAACGACAACGAAGCTGAAAATTTTTGAAAACAACTTGACGCTAGTTCTCTTATAAGGCTGTGAAACTTGGCTTACCAAAACATCGCCTTGTTACAGAATTTAGAAGTGTTCACCAACAATTATCTTCGCCGAATCTTGAAAATTTGGTTGCCTAGGATCATCTCTAATGTAAAATTGCTCACGAAATGCTGATTTCCAATAAAATCAAAAGGCGAAAATGGAAGTGGATTAGAAATACGTTGCGAAAATCAGTCTGTCTGTTCGTCTGTCGACAACAACTGAGAGGAATCCTAAAGCAACTAGAAAACGCAGCAGAACTTATCGCTGAAATAGGATATACGTGAAGAAGGGATGTGAGGGAAAGAGTTTAAGGGGCTTGCTACAAAGCGTAGACGTTGAAAATATTTTGTGGAGGCTCTATGCTCCGTAAGGATATAAAAGACAGAAGATAATCATGACACTTATACAAAAATCTAGACAATCTACAAGAACATCATGGAAATAATTAGAAAAATTGGAAAATATGGAAAGCGTAATATTGTGCGTCAACGAGAAATCGGTACACATAACTTTTGGCCATAAGCGTATTAAACTGCCACCAGTGTCCTACTTTGATCAATTTCCGACCGGTGCAATCTACAAACAATACGAGCTTTATTTCTTGGATAGCTAATGTACTTTTGAAAATATACCCACAAAAGTTTAAGTTTTCGAAAAAATAAATTAATAAACAAACAACAAAAATAGTAAGGTTCTTATCTTTGGCCTCGCCCAAAATTGAATATCCTACCCAGTGTTAGCAGTTAAAGTTCGCTTAAGCCTTCAATTTTTATTAAAATGGTTTCCTTCCACCACATTACGTGCTGGTTGGTTTGACTAAACGTACCCACATTGAATTTGAAATTCGTGGAAATCTCATTGTGATATTCTCAAAAGTAATATTCTTATGTGTCACTTGTCGTCAATTCACTGTGCCGCAAAATTGTCTCTAGAGGGAAACCGTCTTCTGAGCATGCGTACATTAAAAAACCTTTTAATATGTACATTTTCAAGCTATAAATAATGAATTCCCATCCATGTCAAACACATTTTAGACGTCTTTTGCATTACAATTTGACATCGAATTAAAACTCTTAAAACTTGAGTTTATAAAATTTTAAACTTTTTTCTAAATTATGAATAGATAAAATGTTTTCATTTCAGAAAGATAGATTACGTCAAAAGCTATCTTCCATTAAGAAATTAAAGTAAAACTTTTACCACAATTTCTATTGCCGTCAACCCTTGAAAATACTTATGGGAAAAATGTTGCAAATATACGAAGAATGGAAAAAAGTTTTTTTTTTTTGGATTGAACAGTAAAAATTGAACACGGGGCAGCGTAGCAAATGCATTTAATTTATCGTCAGATATAGAAAGAATTCGAAATTTAAACCAAAAAGTTTATAACAAATCACAGAATAATATTAAAAAGAAAAAAAAATCTTCGTAAAACTTTTCTAATTTGCTTGGTTAGTGATGTAAAAAAGTAAGGAAAACCAACAAATTCGTTGTAGAGTTACTTCAACATTCAATCTTTGCAATACGATTTTTACATTTTCTTAAACGGAAAACCACAAAAGCGCAAATTTCAATCTATTCAATTCGTAATGTGCAGCGACATCTACGCCGGAGTATTGGCATATAAAGTCAAATAAAGTTAAGGATTCAGTTCGAAAAGTTTGAGAGTTTAAAGCAAATGAAGATGGAAATGAAAATGTATCGGGATTTAATGGAGCAGTGCAAATGTAATGCACTTTGAGTTTTGTTTTAAACTTCTTCGACTTATTTATTTGTTGGTGCTTAGAGTGAATTTAGTCATTTGACCTTAAGCAAACTCTGCGGACCTTAAATATCACCGATCGTTTAATCACTGAAAGCTTATGCTTGTATGGGAGGTGACACATTCTCTTATCGAAATTCTTTTATGAGAAGTGCCAGGTTCTTTTGTCAAGCCTTAAAGCCATCTTTATTATTTGTAAGTAATTTGGTTACATTATTAGGGCTACCAGATGCGATACTAAAGTAGCAAAAGTGTTACTTTTGCAAGGCTTTGCTACTTTCTTACTTTTGACTCGAAATGTGCTACTTTTGGATGGTTTCGCTACTTTCGATGTTTGCATTGTAAAATAAAATATTTGAGTGAGTTTTTTTTTTGCTCATCAAAAATATTTGTATGAAATTAAAAAAAATTAAGGTTTTCATTTACGAAATTCCAATTTTTTGATATGTGCTACTTTTGTAGTAAGGCCATCTGGTAGCCCTATACATTATCTCAAATAACTTTCTCAGAATTTGGTGAAATTTGGTTGAACTATCAAATTAAATAATTGTCTGAATATAATATTTATAAATTTTGGCTACTATTTTTTTCAAGTGATTTTCCTTAACAATGCTGGTACATATTTATTTTAAATTTTGTTGCATGTCTAACGGAAGGACAATATGAAAATAGAAAATAACTTTCTGATAGTTACTTTGGCCCAAAAAAGCTTTCTATCAATAATCCATAATACAAGTATATATTCTCTTTAAAACTAATTTTAAATGGCCATCTAGCCATTTTAAAGTGGCATGTATGTTATATGATACTTTACAATCCTACAATTTGAACCAAAGGCTTTCAAATTCATTTCATTGGCTATACCTTTGCGAAGAAACCTCACGTATTTTAAATGATGTTTTTGTGAGAAATATGAAGTACAATTTTTTTCGAATCCTACATATCCTTGAGGATAACCCAAGAAAATCATATTTTAACCCGTTGTTATTGAGGTAGGGTGTGACGTGATTACAAACAGAGATAACTTTCTCCTCACGCGAATGGCTGACCCCGTGCTCTCAGTAGCTGAAGATTAAACATCCTATAACTGGAAAAGTAAGCACGCTTAGTTGTCCGTAACATATTGAAGAAAGAACACAGGTAAACACTGCTGGGGTATGTCACACCCCACTTCACTGACCGCGTTAATAGGAGAGACAAGAGACAACTCTAACCTGACACGAATGCCTGCCCCAGTGATCTCAGCAACCGAAGATAAAACATCATACAACTGTCACAGCAAGTATGCTAATTGGGTTACGCCACACTCCACCCAATTGGCCTCGTTACTATGAAACTTCGGAAACGAATAGGTAGAAGTTCTGAAGAAATGTTTGAGGAACTACAAAATAAGACGTTCAGGTGAAGATATCTTGAGTGCTCCCGGGACAAGACGAGAAAACAAAATATACCTGCGCCGACTGCAATTCATTTGCATGGAGCATGCAAACTCTACTGCAAAAAAAAAATTGTACATATATTATAAGATGCTTATTTAATTTCATATATGGGGCATTTCAGGCGAAGCGGACAATGCAAAAAAAATGAGATTTAGAAATTTGTCCATATTCGGCTTAATTGCACTTCTAGAAGGTATAAACACTTATTTTTTTTTTATATAAGGCTTAGTTTTCAAGTTGTGGACTTTCTAAAATTGACGAAATATGAAAAATGGATTTTGCGGATAACAGCGTTCAAAAATGACGGTCCTTAAACTTCGCCAATTCTTCAGAAGTGTACAGATTTATGTCTACTAGATGTATAACTTACCGGAATACAAACAAATTTCACGACCTCACTTTATTTTCATTGGCCGCTTCGCGTGAAATGCCCGATATGTATATCCTTACTTGATGATATCCTTTTAAAATTATTATTTTGAATGTTTTGTATGTTTTTTATGTATGTATAAGAAGTAAAACTTTATTAAAAATGTTTAATTTTATTCAGTAATCTGACCTTTGTCGAACTGTTACTTTTACTTGGCCTTAATAAAAGTCCTAAAAACTTTTTGAATTAAAATAATCTAACAATTTATTTTGTTGATGCTTAATCTCAAATATTTCAAAATACGCGACGGATTGATTCTGAGGCAAGAGTCGACTTCATCACAAAAAATTATTTTGGAAATGACCCTTAGCTTATCAACAACAGTCACGATCCCTTTATTCGAAGACTTTTTTAATAATATATAGTTTTTCCATGTAATTTATAATATAATATACTAAATATAATACATATTATGTAGAACTAACAAGCCCGATGATAGCATTTTTGGTATCTTTCATAATGCCAAAAAAAAATTTTATAGAAAACGTTGCTGAAAAATGAGTAAAAAAAAACTTCAAAATCTTTTTTTAGTAACTTTAAGGAAATTTCGGTGTCCATGACAATATTTTCGGCCTCCAAGTATCGATTCAGTACAATTCCACAAAACTAAAAATGCCATCACAGTCGGTGGTAGTGTTTCACCGATACAAGAACGTTACGACAGTTCAAAAATAATCGTGATCAAATGTAGTTGCGTCAAGCTTCTCGTTCTCATACTCGTTCTCGTACGATAAATTTTGGACCTGTATCGTTCTCGAATCGTTATTACCGAGTTTTCTCGGATATTCTCGCGTATACAGTTTTTACTATTTGAACGCGTGGTTTTACTCATGAACAACTTTTTTACATTTTACGCAGTCCTTACTGCAGACAATTGGGCTTATGTACCAATTTTCACAACTTAGTATAAGTATCAAAAATTCCACGCCCCGTTGTCTAATCCCGTCCACATTTCGTGAGGTGATTAGCATAGACAATAAGCATCCAAACATCAAATTTCAAAACATGTACTTGCATCAGTTCAACCATCATGTACACCATCAGTTCAAAAATTATAATAACAAAATAACGAGTATGGTGTAGGCGCGCTCAATTTTATTTAGTAGCACTTACGTAACTATAAGCAATTTACTAAAATCCTCAAAAAAATTATATAAATAAATACATTTCTTACAACCTCTACTCATGTATGCAAATCATTACTTGGTTACACCTACGCTAACATAGCTTTACCTGACCTTTTCTTCCATAACATTTTAATAAATTCGCCTGCGGCCAACTTTGTTGCAATTGTTTTTCATAATTGTTTATGTTTGCTCCCTAGCTGCAAAGCCAACAAAAAAAAAAGCAGAGAAAGCACTTTTCATGGGCGTATTATTGCAACAATTATTCTTTTTTGTTCTTGGAAATGAAACTAACACAATGGCAGAAGAAAAACTTTTTTAGCACCTTTTTTGTAGCGCACTTTCAAGTGCCCTTTTACATCGTTCTTTTCTTTAATTTCAACAAAGCTCGACACCTAATGTTTGGCTAAATAAACAAAGCTAAAATAGTATTCATTAAGAAAACGAACATATGCACACTAGGGTGGTTCAAAATATTAAAATTGCTCCAAACTTCGCTCCCCGGGCACCAAAAGTTTCGTATTGGTGCCAATAAGAACCACGTAAAATTTGGTCAATTTCAGAAAACATTTGATGGACCCGCCACCCTTTTGAAAACTGGGAAATGGTCCTCAATCTATCAAAAATCATTAATATCTCTCCGCCGCTGCCCCCTAGAGGGATCAAATGTATGACAAGGCCCCATTGTTTTTCCTTCTCCAACATTTCTCCTGAACATACTTACCCCCTATCACAACCCCTTAGGGGTGCTTCCCTGCAAAAATTACATTCTTGTGAAATTATGAAATTGACTTCCCCCTCTTCTCAGATGCCTCAGAAGGGGTAAAACGAAGACGAAATCGCATTATTTTTACTCTCCCAAACTTTTCCCTGTACACATTTACCCCCTATCTGCCACCCTTTTGGGGGTCCCCCTACAAAAAACACAAAAAATTTCGAAAAATAGTTCATAGCTCCCCCGGAGTGACCCAAAAAGTGTTGATATGTATCACTAAGTCCTATTATATTTTTTTTTCCAATATTTTTCCCGAACATACCTACCGTCTATCTGCCGCCCTTTTGGGGGTCCCCCTACAAAAAACACAAAAAATTAAAAAAATTTCTAAAAACAGTTCACAGCTTTCCCTGAGTGACCCGTAGAGTGGTCTAATGTATTACCAGGTCCTCCCTACATTTTTCCGAACATACTTACCCCTTATCATAACCCCTTTGGGGATACCTTTGAAAAAATGTAAAAAGTTTCGAAAAATAATTCATATCAGTACTAGGTTGTATTATATTCATTTTTATTGCATTCATTGTTTATATTAATGGCTCTTTCCACAAAAAAGTATACTTTTTGCGATATACTTCTACGATTTGTAGCATTAGCTGTTTTTTTTCTTCATCATTTGACAAAATTTGGTTGTAGTTTTTCACAAACGCAACACCTCTTTCAGCGGTGTCATTTACGATAGCTTAGCCTTTGCAAAAAGAGAGCACATCTCTGATCTCATCATCAGATTCCCATGATTATTGAAAATTCTGTATTCAATTCAAAGAAAACAAAAAAGTTTTTGGTTCTGTGTGAAACAAAGTAACTTAGACTGTGGTTTAGTAAAATTTTGACGTTTTCGATGTTCCTGCCGTTTGTCAATTTCACGACGGGATGCAAGAATTTGAGAAGTTCAACTGTTTTTCCATTTTCTGCATAAGATACTCTACAATCAAAAAATGCGAGAGATACTATTTCCTCTACCAAATACCACAAATGATTTTTAAATTTTTCTGTATTATCATGAAAATGGTTGGATCAATATTTTCATATGCAATCGAGTCTCTTACGAAGGAATAATCAATAAATGGAGCTTCCACAGCAGTGCTACATCCAAGCCATACTCGAATATATTTTAGTATTATATAATACAAATATGTATCTCGGACTCCATTTAATCGCTATGCAGCCAAAATGAATTGATCACGAAACATAAAAATTAAGAGATTGTATGTCAACCGCGCATGGCTCATTGCCCCAGGCTAAAAGAATTTCGCACTCCCCCTGCACCAAGAAATATTAGTGCTAGCTCTAAAAACTCCTTATAATCATCTCTGCTACGGTTTTGATAACAGAAGCTTCATATACATATGTATATCATCGCATTCATCGTTTGATCGCACGAAATTATCTTCCAGGCCGCTTTTATAGGATTTTTGATCTAATTTATTCCACTCATTTAAAAACCTTTCAAAAATGGTAACCTCAATAGTACTTAGTACTCAAACCAAGCTTTATATCAAAAACACTTCGAAGTACAATTTCATTTACATATATGATGGCAGCATGGAAGATTTATTGGTTTACGTTCTAGTCGGTTCTGCAATACATGCTCCAGATCTTTCGCCTGTATCACTGGGAGTCGTATCAAAGCCCGTAACTGCAATATCATCGACTATATTCCATTGTAGTAATATATTATATACTGCCATTGAAATATTTTCACCAATAGAGCTGCTGATTTTGGCTGCACCCTGAAACTTTTTTGTTTTGTTTGAATTGAATATAGAATGTTCAATAATCATGGGAATCTGATGATGAGATCAGAGATGTGCTCTGTTTTTGCAAAGACTTAGCTGTTGTAAATGACACCGCTGAAAGAGGTGGTGCGTTTATGAAAGACTACAACCAAATTTTGCCAAATGATGGAGAACAAAAACAGCTAATACTACAAATCGTGGTAGTATATCGCAAAAAGTATCCTTTTTTGTGAAAAGAGCCAGTTAATATAAACAATGAACGAAATAAAAATAAATATAATACAACCTAGTACTAATATGAATTATTTTTCGAAACTTTTTTAATTTTTTCAAAGGGATCCTCCAAAGGGGTTATGATAGGGGGTAAGTATGTTCGGAAAAATGTAGGGAGGACCTGGTAATACATTAGACCACTCTACGGGTCACACAGGGAAAGCTATGAACTATTTTTAGAAATTTTTTTAATTTTTTGTGTTTTTTGTAGGGGGACCCCCAAAAGGGTGGCAGATAGACGGTAGGTATGTTCGGGAAAAATATTGGAAAAAAAAATATAATAGGACTTAGTCATACATATCAACCCTTTTTGGGTCACTCCGGGGGAGCTATGAACTATTTTTCGAAATTTTTTGTGTTTTTTGTAGGGGGACCCCCAAAAGGGTGGCAGATAGGGGGTAGATGTGTACAGAGAAAAGTTTGGGAGAGTAAAAATAATACGAGTTCGTCTTGAGTTTTACCCCATCTGAGGCATCTGAGAAGAGGGGGAAGTCAATTTCATAATTTCACAAGAATGTAATTTTTGCACGGGAGCACCCCTAAGGGGTTGCGATAGGGGGTAAGTATGTTCAGAAAAAATGTTGGAGAAGGAAAAATAATGGGACCTTGCCATAGATTTGATCCCTCTAGGGGGCAGCGTCGGGGAGATATTAATGATTTTTGATAGATTGAGGACCATTTTCCAGTTTTCAAACGGGTGGCGGGTCCATCAAATGTTTTCTGAAATTGACCAAATTTTATGTGGTTTTTATTGGCACCAATACGAAACTTTTGGTGCCCGGGGAGCGAAGTTTGGAACAACTTTAATTTTTTTCATATATGTCTGAACCACCCTAATGCACACGTAGATGCCTGAAAATGAAACACAGGCCGACACCGACATTAAGCGTAAGACCCTGCTCACAGGTTTTGAATTCTTTTTTTGTTGCCTTTGTGTTTGTTCAACGCAGCAGTACAACACCCTTTTTGCGTTACGTTATTCACCTTTCTCACCAAGCCGCCTAAAAAGATGCTTTGTTTTTTTTTTTTTTTTTGACACGCTTTGTTTGTTTTGTCGTTTGTCTGTCTGCTTTTAAATACTCTTACAGTTGTCATTATTTAAATTTTTGACATTTTGTGTATAGTTTCGACGCCATTTTTTAATGTATTGTATAAAGTTTAACCCCAATTTGCCTTTTCATTCACTGTTTGTTCGTTCGTTGTTGCCGTTATTTTAGTCCTGCTGCTTCCTTCAACTGTTCTTGGTAATCATAAAAGACACCTGATGAAAATTTTTAATTGAATACATAAGCTGCAGTAATTTTTGTTGTAAAACTTTTGCGAAACCTTAAAATTTATTTTTCGTGATTTCAATTGTAAGTTGCGTTGGTACTATGTACGTATGACATCTGAAAAAAAAAAGTTGGTGGAAGGAGAGCTCAGAAACCAAATAATGTAATTTGTGCGGAAAAGAGTTTCAGCAAAGACTCAAGGTGAAACGTTTGTTTTTGCAATTAAATCGGATTAAATTAGCAACGCTCAAATGTTTCTCAGAAATTTATTGCTGAAACTTTAGTGAATGTCATAGGAGTGACTTGAATGCTGCAGCGATTAGTCTGTTTGCAATGTACATATGTAAACTACCATCATCGTATATTACATACATACATATTCAACTTATACATTCTAAGAAAAATAGCCGGAAATTACTACAATTATTGCTGGCAACAGATTACCAACAACGATGGTCACGAACTATTTCCTCTCTCCGCTCTATCTCACTCTCTTCTAAATAAATATGCAGCTAATACAGCGTTTTTTTTCTCACTTTTTCTATACGGAATAGAATAAAGAAACTTAAAATAAGTTTGAATTAAGAATGCATCAATCTGGTAAAAAAAATATAAAATTCTTTAAAACAATTTGTTTTTAACGTTGATATTTTTATTTTTAAAATGAAACGAAACCAATGCACTTCATGATTATTATAATTTAAAAATAAAATGTTCCCAATTTTCTACTAAGCAAAAGTTTCATCTGTTTTTTTTCGGTACACATATAAATGCTTATGATGCAAAATTATTGAACATTTTATTAACTTCACAAACACTGCACTTAAATTTTTTACAAGCATAATATTATTTATATAATAAACGTAGCTTAAAATTACGTTTTTTGTATTGCCGATACTTCTTCTTCTGTTGATGCTCAGAATAAATCGACGAAAATTTTGTCCTTGTTGACTGATACATACAATCAAGAGCAGAGAATCAGAATCAGCGAAAAAGACCCAGCAAGAGATTTAAGGGGTTTTTTTTCGAAATCGCCAATAAATGCGTGAAATTTTACAATATGTATTACCGTGATTTCTCAACAATTTCTTAGAGTGTAGTTTATTTTAAGTTCTTACCTTATCATTAAATTACATGTTGATTAGATTGTTCCAAAAACATTTTTTTTTTTAAATTAACATAGATACCATCTAATGTTGTGAGACATGGTAATTTAAAACTGTGCTGAAAATTATATGCAGTTTTATTGACAATAATAGACCGTTTATTTATATTTTGCTAAAGGTTTTTTTTTTTAAAAATATTTGTTTTTTAATGTGCTGAATACGAATCTGCGGTCAGAATTGAAAAAGTGAAACATTTTTTTATTTGCATTTTTAAGTATTGTGCGGTATGCAGGCCCAGATTAAGAAATTAACCACCCATAGGCAGTTGCGAAAATTGCCGCCCTTCCCCGTCCTCAAAACTTCATTTCTTAGAAAAAAATAATAGAAAAAATAATTGTTTTTTCATTTATGTTCATTTTTTGATTTCCATAAAAATATTTTTGATGAGAAAAAAAAGGTCCTCGTTGGTGAACGAAAAACACTACCAAAATGAAAACAGTACTTGAAATACTCTGCAATTCTCCATTCGCAAAAGTAGTACATTTACTACTAAACCAATAAAATTTTTCGAAGTTTCCGCCAATATTTGCCGCTCTTAAGATCTTGCCGCCCTAGGCACGCGCCTACTCTGTCTGTAAGGTTAATCCAGGCCTGGCGGTATGATACCTCATCTCCATCATGTGCGACCTTAAATTTTTTTGCAAAATATTTTGTACGCACTATTCTCAATTAATTTAATTATAATAAAACCAAGATAGTATCAGCATGACAGAATATATTTACGGTAGACCTGGAAACTTTTATGATTTCATTCAAAATGTTATGAAAATAAAAGTTAAAAAACCCTTTTTTGTTATAAAAATTATTTTAAACTTTCTTCAAAAACTTTTGAGTAACAAGGGTGTTGCAGACCTATTTTTGGAAAAAAAACTTACACCAATCAATGGGATAAGGCCAAAAATAAGATTTATTTAATCGATTGGAAAAGGCCGAAAAATGATTTCTTAAAAGGGTGTTCCGTGACCATTTTTCGAAAAGGTTTTAGTGAACGAATTGTAAATGCTGAAAATGGATTTTGGAAGGGCACCACCAAAGGAAATGTTTAGTATAGTAATAATAAAATTTTCGAATGCGCCGCAAACAAACTCTGCGTCGTTCAAAGGTTTGATATTAAAAGCTGGAATTTTGAGAGTTTTCTTTATGTAAAATACCTCAACATAGGCCAATGGGATTGCAAAAAAAAAAAAAACATTTCATCATATGTATATGTACATTAGGGTGGTTCAAAATATTAAAATTGCTCCAAACTTCGCTCCCCGGGCACCAAAAGTTTCGTATTGGTGCCAATAAGAACCACGTAAAATTTGGTCAATTTCAGAAAACATTTGATGGACCCGCCACCCTTTTGAAAACTGGGAAATGGTCCTCAATCTATCAAAAATCATTAATATCTCTCCGCCGCTGCCCCCTAGAGGGATCAAATGTATGACAAGGCCCCATTGTTTTTCCTTCTCCAACATTTCTCCTGAACATACTTACCCCCTATCACAACCCCTTAGGGGTGCTTCCCTGCAAAAATTACATTCTTGTGAAATTATGAAATTGACTTCCCCCTCTTCTCAGATGCCTCAGAAGGGGTAAAACGAAGACGAAATCGCATTATTTTTACTCTCCCAAACTTTTCCCTGTACACATTTACCCCCTATCTGCCACCCTTTTGGGGGTCCCCCTACAAAAAACACAAAAAATTTCGAAAAATAGTTCATAGCTCCCCCGGAGTGACCCAAAAAGTGTTGATATGTATCACTAAGTCCTATTATATTTTTTTTTCCAATATTTTTCCCGAACATACCTACCGTCTATCTGCCGCCCTTTTGGGGGTCCCCCTACAAAAAACACAAAAAATTAAAAAAATTTCTAAAAACAGTTCACAGCTTTCCCTGAGTGACCCGTAGAGTGGTCTAATGTATTACCAGGTCCTCCCTACATTTTTCCGAACATACTTACCCCCTTATCATAACCCCTTTGGGGATACCTTTGAAAAAATGTAAAAAGTTTCGAAAAATAATTCATATCAGTACTAGGTTGTATTATATTCATTTTTATTGCATTCATTGTTTATATTAATGGCTCTTTCCACAAAAAAGTATACTTTTTGCGATATACTTCTACGATTTGTAGCATTAGCTGTTTTTTTTCTTCATCATTTGACAAAATTTGGTTGTAGTTTTTCACAAACGCAACACCTCTTTCAGCGGTGTCATTTACGATAGCTTAGCCTTTGCAAAAAGAGAGCACATCTCTGATCTCATCATCAGATTCCCATGATTATTGAAAATTCTGTATTCAATTCAAAGAAAACAAAAAAGTTTTTGGTTCTGTGTGAAACAAAGTAACTTAGACTGTGGTTTAGTAAAATTTTGACGTTTTCGATGTTCCTGCCGTTTGTCAATTTCACGACGGGATGCAAGAATTTGAGAAGTTCAACTGTTTTTCCATTTTCTGCATAAGATACTCTACAATCAAAAAATGCGAGAGATACTATTTCCTCTACCAAATACCACAAATGATTTTTAAATTTTTCTGTATTATCATGAAAATGGTTGGATCAATATTTTCATATGCAATCGAGTCTCTTACGAAGGAATAATCAATAAATGGAGCTTCCACAGCAGTGCTACATCCAAGCCATACTCGAATATATTTTAGTATTATATAATACAAATATGTGTCTCGGACTCCATTTAATCGCTATGCAGCCAAAATGAATTGATCACGAAACATAAAAATTAAGAGATTGTATGTCAACCGCGCATGGCTCATTGCCCCAGGCTAAAAGAATTTCGCACTCCCCCCCTGCACCAAGAAATATTAGTGCTAGCTCTAAAAACTCCTTATAATCATCTCTGCTACGGTTTTGATAACAGAAGCTTCATATACATATGTATATCATCGCATTCATCGTTTGATCGCACGAAATTATCTTCCAGGCCGCTTTTATAGGATTTTTGATCTAATTTATTCCACTCATTTAAAAACCTTTCAAAAATGGTAACCTCAATAGTACTTAGTACTCAAACCAAGCTTTATATCAAAAACACTTCGAAGTACAATTTCATTTACATATATGATGGCAGCATGGAAGATTTATTGGTTTACGTTCTAGTCGGTTCTGCAATACATGCTCCAGATCTTTCGCCTGTATCACTGGGAGTCGTATCAAAGCCCGTAACTGCAATATCATCGACTATATTCCATTGTAGTAATATATTATATACTGCCATTGAAATATTTTCACCAATAGAGCTGCTGATTTTGGCTGCACCCTGAAACTTTTTTGTTTTGTTTGAATTGAATATAGAATGTTCAATAATCATGGGAATCTGATGATGAGATCAGAGATGTGCTCTGTTTTTGCAAAGACTTAGCTGTTGTAAATGACACCGCTGAAAGAGGTGGTGCGTTTATGAAAGACTACAACCAAATTTTGCCAAATGATGGAGAACAAAAGCCGCTAATACTACAAATCGTGGTAGTATATCGCAAAAAGTATCCTTTTTTGTGAAAAGAGCCAGTTAATATAAACAATGAACGAAATAAAAATAAATATAATACAACCTAGTACTAATATGAATTATTTTTCGAAACTTTTTTAATTTTTTCAAAGGGATCCTCCAAAGGGGTTATGATAGGGGGTAAGTATGTTCGGAAAAATGTAGGGAGGACCTGGTAATACATTAGACCACTCAGGGAAAGCTATGAACTATTTTTAGAAATTTTTTTAATTTTTTGTGTTTTTTGTAGGGGGACCCCCAAAAGGGTGGCAGATAGACGGTAGGTATGTTCGGGAAAAATATTGGAAAAAAAAATATAATAGGACTTAGTCATACATATCAACCCTTTTTGGGTCACTCCGGGGGAGCTATGAACTATTTTTCGAAATTTTTTGTGTTTTTTGTAGGGGGACCCCCAAAAGGGTGGCAGATAGGGGGTAGATGTGTACAGAGAAAAGTTTGGGAGAGTAAAAATAATACGAGTTCGTCTTGAGTTTTACCCCATCTGAGGCATCTGAGAAGAGGGGGAAGTCAATTTCATAATTTCACAAGAATGTAATTTTTGCACGGGAGCACCCCTAAGGGGTTGCGATAGGGGGTAAGTATGTTCAGAAAAAATGTTGGAGAAGGAAAAATAATGGGACCTTGCCATAGATTTGATCCCTCTAGGGGGCAGCGTCGGGGAGATATTAATGATTTTTGATAGATTGAGGACCATTTTCCAGTTTTCAAACGGGTGGCGGGTCCATCAAATGTTTTCTGAAATTGACCAAATTTTATGTGGTTTTTATTGGCACCAATACGAAACTTTTGGTGCCCGGGGAGCGAAGTTTGGAACAACTTTAATTTTTTTCATATATGTCTGAACCACCCTAATGTACATACATATTTTGATCACATTTTCAGCCACATGGAAAAAATTACTGTAGTTTGACAAATAGGTGTGGTATCTCGCATACAACTGAAATAAAAAAGCATCTTGGCATCTAAGGCAGATTTTTTCTACTTTTTAGTAAGTCCAGTTTTTACAAATTTCAACTAAATGTAACACAAACTATTTTTGCTCCTTTCACAGGTTCGGCGTGTTCTCCGTAATTTAGCAAATTTTTGGTTGGTTATATGGCGGGTGTAATTTGAGTGCTGACGTAGGCATCAACCAAAAATATACTGATGAGATTTTAAGAATCTAAACATATGTCTTATATTCTAGAGTTGTTTTTTTTTCCTTTGTTGTCAAAGTTTGTTTAATAAATAAAGCATTGCATCAACTTGTAAAATTTTACTTGAATATTGATCGTTGCTAAAAACGGCTGAGGTTCAATTATCATTCAATTAATATTACAATTAAAACGCCAATAAAACAAACCAAATATATTAATTTGTTTTAAAAATTTATTGAGCTTAATCGTTACAAAAATATTTTTTTCATATTCCTCTAATAACATTAGTTTACACTCAAAATGTTCCATTGATAATAGGTTACTTTGTACTTTTTCCCGCTGAGTTGAAAAATGAATATCAAAATTTTTTGAATGGTACAAATTTCGAGATATTGTGGTTTTTTAATTTTATCGCAATCTTTTCACTTCAAAAGTCAATGTCGAATTTCCTCGTTCTTAGTGTAAAATTAAAGATAATTATATAAGAGGTAATGCATTTTTTTTCCGCTGGATAAGAAAATGAAGGTAAACATTTTTTTTATTAAAAAATAGTTTTTGAGAAATTTTGATTATTTAATTTTGTCGACCTCTATTTACTTTAAAATTCATAAATCTCGAACTAAAAATATTCAATGAAATCATTCTTGGTACCAAATTAAAGGTATGAAAATGTATAGCAAACGCATATGATTAAATTTTAAATTAGTAAAGCGGTTGAAATTAGTATGTAGATAAAAAATACCAGATTTTATAAAAAATTAACTTTTGCAGTTGATTCTGTAGCCAAGAAATTGAACATTTCTAGGTCAAGGTATGAATTTTAAAGTAAAAAGATGTCGAAAAAATGCAAAAAACCACAATATTACAAAAACTGTACTTAAAAAAATTTTATTTTCATTTTCAAATTCATAAGAAAAGCTACCTCACATCAAAGGTACTTAAAAAAATGTATATTGCAAACTCACACAACTGATGTTTTTACGGACATTAGTGTCCAATTGCTGAAAAAGTAATTGAAAGTTTGGCCTTCGGACTGAACTAACTATTGGACAATTGGACTATTGGAAAATTATTTTCCGAATAAAGTGAAAATTCAGTCCACTTAAAAAAGTTTTTCTTTGTGTTTTATTTAAGAAAATACAGTGACACTCATAAAAAATCAACTGTTATAAAGAATCTGTAAATGCGTGTATTATGACTTGTTAAGAATTGAGCTGTGGAGCATTGTAATTCTATTATTAGTAAGTTCCAACACAATTTTCGTTACAGCTCCGAAGTGTGAACTGAAATTTTCTAGAGTTTACCTAATAAACTTCAGGTATATTGAATGAATTTCCAGCAACATTATTTTGTAAAGAAATTGATTGGGTTATCATTTTAATCCAGAATTCGGAAATATTCATGTTTGAGCACTCAAAATGTCGCATTCATTATTTTATTCATGTATGAATTTTCTTAAAATTTTTTTCATTCGCCCATTTTCATGAATGCAATCTTGAAACTCGTTCATTTTTGCACCGCAATCGTATGTGAGTATCTGATTTTTTTCAACAACAAGTAGTATTCCTAAACGATAGAATGCAAGCCAACAATTTTTCAATCTAACATTTTTTGATAGATATGATAAATGATAGATTCATGATAAACTCATATGCACAAATTTTCTGTCGCTCACAGATTGTATCAAAAAAGTTTGTGATACTCTCGTGGAACATTTTGGGAAGTTTTTAAAAATATGGGGAAAGGTCGAAAATTGTTTTTTGACATCATTTAGTATGGCTCCGGACCGTGGAAGGACCGTTTTTGACCCATTTTCGGAAACAATTTTTTTTGTGTTTTTAATGGGGAAAGGTCGAAAATGGACTTTGGACATCATTTAGGGTGGGTCCGGACCGTGGAAGGACCGTTTTTGACCCATTTTCGGAAATTTTTTTTTTCTGTTATTAATGGGGAAAGGTCGAAAATGGATTTTGGACATTACTCAGGGTTGCTTCGGACCCTGAAAAGGACCGATTTTGACCAATTCTCGGTATGGGTCGAAAATTAATTTTGGACATCACTCAGGGTGGCTCCGGAATTTGAAAACGACTGAAATTGTCGAAAACGGCTGGAAAAGCAGCTCGCGAATATAAACGTGTACATTTTAATTTTTGCTGAATATATCATATTCATGTTTGGTAAGATGCAAACATTTGCAATCGAGCGCACACATGAACTGTTGGAAATTTTTTTTTTGTCATCTATCGTATACGAATGTGTGTATCGGTTTCTATTCACTAGCCTATATTCATGAACGAGTAGAAGCAACATTTTTTTTATCTACCATACTCTCGATGTTAGGCTTCGCTCATTTTATGATGCGTGATGATTCAAATATTCTTCGTGTTGTGCGTTATGATCAGCGTTTGTGTATGCATATATGTATGTACCTAAATACGTGCAGTATAATTCATTTATTGTCTCGTGTGCTTGAAAGGTTGGACACTAAATTAAAAGCGAATTTTTACCTGTGCAATCAGCTAGTTATTTGAATATGCGACGCACATTTGAGGCATTTTAAAAATGCAAATATTATTCAAGTTTATTCAAAAAAGCAACCAATGTATCAAATAGAGGAAAAAGACTGATAAAGAATGCATATTTTAGGAATATTAAGATTTTAGACAATAACATTTTAGGTAGGTGATATTTAAACCATTAAAAAAAAGAGAAATAACTCATAAAAAATGTATATTTTCGGATGTTTTTAATCTTTTGAAGTGTATTTTTCGTCCTGCCTACCAGTAAAGAAAAAGGAATCGATATTTTAAAAGATGTCTGTTAAAATAAAAAAAATTCAATTTCCATATGAGACTGTTTTCACGGTCCGGATCCACTCTAAATGATGTCTAAAATCCATTTTCGACCTTTCCCCATTAATTACACAAAAATTTTTTTCCGAAAATGGGTCAAAAATAGTCCTTAAACGGTCCGGACCCACCCTAAGTGATGTCCAAAATTCATATTCGATTTTTCCCCATTAATTACACACAAAAAAAAAATTTCTGAAAATGGGTCAAAAACGGTCCTTCCTCGGTCCGGACCCACCCTAAGTGATGTCCAAAATCCACATTCGACCTTTCCCCATTAACCCATATTGAACCGGTACTAGATCCGCTTAAAATTTTTGAAAAATTTTTGGAGCGTTTAGTTATTTCAGTATTCTTACCCCAAAAGTAAAAAAAAAAAAAGTTTTTTTTCCGCCCCTTTAAGAGCTACACCCTGTTCGAAACATCGTACACTGGTCCATATCTGTAAAAAAATATTTGTACTAAACTTTTTCAGAAACATACGAGTAAATAATTAAAGTGAACAGTTTTTATTAATTTTTTTTATTTTTCATACTACAAACTTATAAAATAAGGTAATTACCTTCATATTTTTACAAAACATGAGGTATATAGATATGAAAACATTTTGGATGGAGATGTATATTGCATTTTAGGCACATAATTTTTATCTTTTGCAACTAAATGTTTCCCGTTGATTTTTGGCAGTCCTGGCAATTGATTTCCATCTTCTTCGACTTTTTCGGTGAGTAAGAGCTCGTCACATACCATTACTCGAAACTCTATTTGAGACATCGTCTTATGAAGCTGTTTTTTTTCAATAAAACTATGTAACTTTCATGCGTTGACAAGAGCGCTATCTAGACCAGCTACAAATAAAGCCCACCACCATTTTTTCCCTCGTATGGCCACGCGATAGTTTGACACGGCATTATCATGAAGGTTCACTCCTTGCATATAGTGATTGTAGTGTGACAGTACTGACATTCGTCAAGAACATAATCCGTTGAACTTTTTGGCAACCTGTCCGTATATTGGCACTATTTATACGATTGGCCCTAATTGTACCAGTAGCGAAAAAATTTCTCTCGAAAAGGAGATGCATTAAATAATACGATGAAAACAAATTTTCAAAGTAAACATCGTGATGGCTTGGATTTTTGCACCTAAGCCAATTTGTTTGTTGTATCCACCAGCACTTCCACAGTTTCCATAGTCACACTCTATAACAGGGACGTGAACCGGGTAAAAAATTTGGTCAGTTAGGTTCAGCGGTTTGAACCGCTTTTCCACTTTTGGATTGGTTCGTCAAAACTATTGTTTTTTCTCTTTGAACCGGAGTTTCGGTTCGCTTCAACGGTTTGGGAATTAAAAAAAACTATGCATATTTCTGTTATATTTTTTCAGTAACAATCCGAAAGAATATAGAGATCTATATGTACATATACTTTATGTCATACGCTATAAGTACGTAGGTAAAAATTCTTATTTGATAAAAAATTAGATTTACAATCAGTTGAGATTGATGAGAAGAATATCTTCTAACAAGTCCTCGTTAATATTTTCCCGCAGGTCTCCGAGAATAAATTTTTGGTGAAAAATGCACTCTCTATCGAAACTTGGGTTGCTGAAACACCAAAAATAATTTGAGCTAATTCAGATAATTTTTTGTCAATGTTGTTATTACAAAAGTTCAAAACATCAGCATTATTTGAAAGCCACTCAAACAATTTGATTTTATCTATTAATGATTTAGTTTTGAACTCTGTCTCATGCTTCCCTATTTCTTTCAAAATGTCATCAATTTCCATATTTAACAAATGAAAAAATAAAAAAGGAGGGAAAATTTGACTATTCAAAATTGGTTAGAATGAACCCTCAAACCTTTATAAAAAGTGGTTCGGTTTTCGGTTCGGATCAAACATTTGTGGAAAGTTTTGGTAGGTTAATGGTTCAGTTAATTAGTAAAAAGAAGCGGTTTTCCGGTTCAGAACCGGTTCGGTTCAAAACCGTTTCACGTCCTTCCTCCATAATAACTTCCAACTGCGCCATTTTATTTTTATTCACCCACTTTGTACTATTTTTTAAAGAAAATATGTCACAAATATTTGATTGCAGGATGAAAACAACACCCAATTGTTAAGTGACGTTTGTGCAAAATAGCCCAGCGTACGATTTTTCGTACATTAAAACAGCTGATTGTCAAATTATTTTGTTACAGAAATAGACCAGCGTACGATTTTTCGTACATCAATTTTTCATTTTGATTAAATTAGCACAGATACAAGATTTACAAAGGAATTTTTATTTATTGAATCATTTAGTCCTTTGTTTAGACAATTAGTGCTATAATGTGTAAAAAAAATAGGTACATAATCTACTTTTTTTGATTTATAAAAACCACTCAAAAAATGGTATTTTTTAAGTCCTTAAAAAACATGATTAGATATAAAAACATTTAAAGAATGATTTTTTTTATTAATTTAAAATGACTGAAATTGATTTTGCATATGAAAAATACCATTGAAAGTTTTTCGTTATTGCAATATAAATTTTTAAAGTTGCTGTACGAAAAATCGTACAGAAGTTCAAAATGGGTTAATTACACAAAAAAAAATTTTTCCGAAAATGGTTCAAAAACCGTCCTTCCACGGTCCGGACCCACCCTAAGTGATGTCAAAAAACAATTTTCGACCTTTCCCCATTTTTTTAAAAACTTCCCAAAATGTTTCACGAGAGTATCACAAACTTTTTTGATACAATCTGTGAGCGACAGAAAATTTGTACATATGAATTTATCATGAATCTATCATTTATCATATCTATCAAAAAATGATAGATTGAAAAATTTTTGGATATCTACTCGTTCATTCGTATACGATAGATGACAAAAAAATTTTCAGCAGTTCATGTGTGCGATCGATTGGAAATGTTTGCATCTTATCATACATGAATATGATAGATTCAGCAAAAATTAAAATGTACACGTTCATATTCGCGAGCGATCATGAATGAATATTTCCGAACTCTGTTTTAAACATTTAACAATCGCCTGTAACTAACAGGACCAATTTGAATCATCTCTTTCAAGGTCAAGTAAAAGAATACAAGCATACATTTTATTGTATTCTACTTTTTATATTCTAAGAAACTTCTAAGTAACAGCTTAACTTTTTACTCAAGAATATTTAAATGTACAATAAAAACAATGAGAACTTAAGTAAAGAGGAATAAAGAAGCACAATGCCGATTTCTTTTTCTTTTCTTAAATGAAAGAAGCAATAAAATAAAAGGACTTATGTTGAAATATTGTTTTAAGTTCTTTTTGATAAGAAGAAAAAATTACATGTTCAAAGCTTTGAAGTTTTCCTCAATCATGAATCCAGTTTTTTATTTTAAATTCCATTAAACAACAATAATAGTAAAATTACTTACAAGCATGGTAATTTTTATTTACTCACATTTTATGAAAAAGCTTAAATATATTTCAAAGATACAAACCTTCTTTGATTTCTCTTAGAAGTCTTTATGCAATCATTTTGAAATATTAAAGAAATTCTGAAAAAAATCCTGCCGAAGAGAAGTTAGCTCCAAATTAATTAAAACCGTACAAATGAAAAACTTTTTGACAGAATTTTAAATATTTTCCTTTCACATTAAACGCAACCGCAAATTGATTAGAAAGATACAATCTTTTCATTAGGATGCCGCGTAAAAAGGATCTCTAGTAAATTGCAACAAAAACACAAAATTCTAACATTCCTTCTCAATATTGCCTTATTAATCTCTCTATTAGTTGGCTTGAGTATGTTGATGTGTTTTCTCTTCGTTTCGTGTCTAACTTACACACTATTTTCTGGTTTTTGCGGATGAACTAGTGTAGCGTAGCTGTGCCAATTTTTGCGTCATTAAATCTTTTCTATACTAATTTTTTTTAAGTATGCCGAAAGGATTCAATGCGCTGGTTTCCTTTCCGACCATTTAACAGTGTTAGGCTTGCAAATCAAAAGGGGACTTTTTTAAATAGTTACGTTATATCGATTTACTTAAGAATATTTTCTACATGCTTTATGAAATAGTGCGAAAACATTTAGATACAGTGATGGAAAGTAATATATCATGGCGTAATCACCAATTGGCCAAAAAAGGCGAGAACGGTATTCAACGTTTGTTTCATTCCCTAAAAATGTTGCTTAATTATAATTTTTTAGTTAAAAAATTTGTTTTTCTTCTTGAAACTTATACTATTTTATAGAGTTTAAATTATTAAAGTCTTCTGATCAAACCACCATTGGTGAAGCACTATTAAGCCTTGACGTTGACAATATGCTGATGTCGATACTCAGAACTTCATAAATGTCCTTATACGAAAGATAAGAAAAGTCATATAAAAATATTATACTCCAGACTATAAAATGCGAGCATGTGTACATATGTATGTATATTTATATTTTTTAACATAGTAGAGTTTCATAAATAGCATGGAAAATATTTGTATATCTACAACATATTCATATTCAGATGTGAAACTATTTAAGGTGATCAAAAGGAAAAATTAATTGTCACACAAGCAACAAACCACTTATTAATTAATATTCAATTTTCCTTTGCTGTATGATAATTTGACAGCAATTAATGTGATTACGATATATTTTGTGAGAATTTCGACAGAAAATAATCAAAACAGAGTTTCGAAATAAATTAATACACAACGGCTGATAATTACGAGTAAGAATTATTTAAGAATACGTAACACAGGTGCCTTTCCTCTGAAAATTGTTCATTATAACTGTATTTATAAGCAATTCAATTATTTAATTTGAGCAACTTGAGAGTAAGCCCGAATAATGTGAATGAATATCGGTTTTAAGACAATTTTTCTTAAACCATTCGCTTAACAGTTGTCAAGTAGCTTTTGTACTTTAAGAAATTTCATACAAAACCAGTTTTGAAACTAATTTTTAAGAGTAACCATTTCCATATTGATAATATTTCAAACTTGTAAGTTTTTTCTGAACATGAGGTCATTCTGAGCCAAAAAAATTTAAAGATAAAAGTTAGCAATGAATGCTATTTTCAAGCTCAAAAAAATATATGAAAGTGGCCCGAGCGTGCCCTATATACATAAAGATATGTATGCATTATACCCTTGCTCAGGGTAACCCTAAAAATTACATATTTCAAGGTTAAGGTGACATGTACCATTTTCCGATTAGTTTCCAAATGTTTTTTCACACTCTGAACACCCATATTGTTTCTCCTAATGCCCGTACTGTCGATGAAACAAATGTGCAAAATCTAATTTCTATACAAAAAAATTGTTAACTTGTGTTCAGTTATTTATATTCTGAAACGCAAAACGTAAATTTTTTCTGGGACAGTCTTTATATATCATGTTGCTAGGGTTTTCTGAATGTGAAAGTGAGGACCAAAAAGAAAAAGGTTATCAACTTTTGTCGAAAAATTTTATGATTTTAACGCAAATTTGATGAATTTTTTTGCTGTTCCGCGTTTTGCCGAAATATATCTGGTCACGTTTCGTTAACAGGACTGGGTCGACATAGTCACGAATGCATTGTTCTAGACTTGAGCTTCAGCACTTTTTGTTTTTTGGACATAAGGATTACTCCTGAGTAAGTTATCCGGTAAGATTTTTTGTGAAACTGATACATAATAAAGGGTTGTATTAATTAAGTTTTAGGTACTGAAAGTTTGTAGCTTCTTTATGGGATCTTTGCTTTTATCAACAATAGCAATTATTAATTATGACAGTATTGATCTAGTTTTTTATGAAAACTTAAGGGAAATGTGTATTTAAGTATTTACTTAAGTTACGAAATATTCCGTTGACACAATATAATGTTCCATACCGAGGAAACTAATTGTTTCTTAGTTGATTTTTTATTAGAATAGTTAATGCAAGATATATTCCTTCTATTAACAGAAGATTCACTACACAAAATGAAGTTTATAGTGAAAACACCTTTTGAATAGAACGTGAGTTCAGTTTAAAAATGCATTTAATTAGTGCTGTCTGAAGTTCATTACTATGAGACGAAATGATTATTACTTATTTAGTAATTTGGGAAAAGAAAATACTTAAGTTATGAATGTATTTTTGTTTGGGAAAAATTGGTACTTCATTTTGGAAAAAAATTACTACATTTTCGAAAAATCCGATATCAACATCTGGTGACACACAGTATCCTATAGTTCCTGTGATAAATCGTACTATGCTATTTGATATATAGTAGGCGTTTCAGTTCCCATTGCATGCATTTGCATACAAAGAAATTCCATTTTCTGCATAACGTAGCTAAAGAAATTCGAAAGAGCATTAACTTTTTCTGATAACTTTCTACAGAAAACACTATTTCCGCATTGTACATTTGCTTTATAGACGCCGCACAGTGGAATTTTGTGGCCATAAATAGGAAGAATTTGAAAGTGCTTGGAATTGAAAAGTTTTGAAGTACAATCGTCAGATAATACTTAGGGGATGAAAAAAAAAACTAAAAAAGTTTTAAATTTGTGTTGGATTTAGCGACACAGTGGGCTCAAAGTTGAACTTTGTACTCCAAAAAATTTCTATGAATTTTTTTATATAAGCAATTGTTCGATAGGGTGCTCTAGTTAACTTGTTTGAAACAAAATGCAATAATGTAGCATACTGGCGGAAAGTACATTGTTTTTACTTTATAAAAATTAATTTAGTTTTCTTTTATCGGCCTTATATGAATTTTACGGAATTTTCAAAAATTAGAATGAAAAATGGTAAAAGTAAAACATCTTAAAACTTTAACAGAAAAAAACAAAAAAAATATCTCCAGATTTAAAAAATTCTTTTATATATTATGTGCGAAGGTTAGCAAAAAAGCTGCACATATTCATAACATTTTTTTTATCAGATTTTTTATAATGCAGCTTTAGAAGGAAGAAAATATATCGACTTTTATTAAATGCTTTCACTAATTTGTTTGTATAGAAATTTACCAAAATTGCATACTTGCAAAAAGTCCATAAATTGTACTATTTAAAAATTTGTTGCTTGAAGTCTTATATTCTACTTAAGTATGTGTGAATTATGCTGATTTTTTAAAAATATATTTAACAGCGAAAAACAAAAAAGTATATCTCCAGATTTAAATTTTTTTTTATATATTATGTGCGAAGGTATGGTTAGCAAAAAAAAAAAAAAACTGCTTATATTCATAACTTTTTTTTAATGAATTTTTTTCTATTGAAATATTTGAAATAAAAAATATTTGTGTATCTTCGCAGTTGCAATGCTTTACAACAATTTTATAAATTGCAATTGTGAAGGAAGTCGGTTGAATTGTGAAGGAAGTTGGTTGAATTTAGATAGGAGTTCCCTCAAATGGAGGGGAACTGGTAAGGGCTGTTTTATCTTTTTTCATCATTCCTTGCATTTGCTTTTTTTAGAACTAAACATAACGTAGTGCAGATATGGATGGTGCAGCATAGGGGGCATAGGGGGTCCGATTATACACATTTTTGTTTTTATTATTATCGTAATATATTTCCAGAGAATTTTTTTTAAATTCTTATGTCCTTAATTATTATAGATATCATTCCATATTTTTATTTTTTCCAATAAATTTATTTTATGTTTTTAATATCTTTAATATATGTTCAGAAAAAACTTGTGTTTTCATTAGAAACTAAACGTACTGTGTTTCAAAAGTCTTGCGACCGAATATTGGTTTTGCTTTTAATATTTTACAGTTATTTTATCAAAACAAATATAGTAGAATATTTTACAAGTTGTGGCTTCCGGAGAAGTTATAAGTCTCGAAAGCTTTCACAAATATACCCAAAAAACTGTGGAACTTTATAAAAAGGGGTACAATTGGTACAACATGCCTCCTTCTGCCCACAAAGTTCTAATGAATGGAAGTCAAATTAAGCAAGAACTAGAAGTTCCAATTCGACGTCTTTCTGAAGAAGCTCAGGAAACATCAAATAAAGTTTTTAAAAACGCGAGGTTGCACAACAGCAGGTGTTGCTCTAGAGTAGCAAACAACGAAGATGTTTTGGATTATTTGCTGATTTCATCTGATCCTCTTATCAGCCAAATTCGAATAAAGCGAGATAAAAAATATAAAGAGTTATCACCAGAGGCACAAGCAATGCTTGAAGTCTATGCAGAAGACGATTAAAATAAATTAAAAAAAAACATTCCTATTTCTTATCTATTTTTCAAATTAGGTTTTTTTTATTGAATTTTCAGTTTTTCTTTAATAATTTGAAAACTATAAAAGATACCGCACAATGTGTAACATTTTTGAAATCAGCGCTTCCATATTATTGAAAATCGATACCCATTTTGAAGAACAAGTCTCAATCGCATCCCACCTTTGTATGGGTGGTAGGCGTGTACGTGGACCGATTTTTTTCTTATTCATAAATTTTTGTTGTTTTAATCTTAAAAACGTCTGTGCCTAATTTCAAGACTCTGGCGCTTTTCTTACTATTTATGGCCACCGTTTTTTGGTTTTTCTCTAATAACTTTAAAACTAAAAGAGATATTGAAAAATTTATAACATTTTTGAAATCAACATTGCAGAATTAATGAAATATGATACTAATTTTGAAAAGAAGTCACAACCTTTGTATGGAAGGTAGGCGTGTCCTTGAACCGATTTTTTTAAAAATCACAAATTTTTGTTCTCTTTACCTTAAAAACATCTGTATCAAGAGTCTAGCGCAATTATTACTATTTATGGCCGCCGTTCCATACAAATCCATCCACTGTGCGCCACACGCTTCACACACGCGCTATTTAATTTTTTGTGCTGTCCACTTTCGTTTTGTGGCTTTTCCTTATTTTTTTCAATGAACATATCCTTTCTCATTTACTCTGTAATTAAAATACAAACAACACGTTAACTCAAAACTTTTTTTTCAGATCTTTTTTCTTTTTCATTTCGTTGCTATCCTGTGGTGAAAATGGCGCAAACGTTGCTTTATATTTTTTAATTAAGCCGAAGAAAATTGTTTTCGTTTCTTTTTGACATTAGGTGCAAAATATTGCTGCACCAAAAACGAAAAAAAAAAAAAAACTAAAAAACTAATAGGACGGCCGTAAAAGGAGGCAATTTTCAAAATGACGATGATGAAAGCGAAAATAAAACAAAAATAACGGTGACCATTAACCCACAAACTGACAAAAATAATGACATTTGCTTGCATCTGGCCGTTTTTTTTTTTTTGTTAATGTAAGCGCCAAAAAGTAAAACAAAATTAAAACTGGAAAAAGAAATAACAAGGCAAATTAAAAATTTTGTGTTATGCTGCGGGCAAGTGACACCAACAGGGTTTCAAAATCACTTTAACTTTATATCCTGCGGCTTGTACTTAAGGATGTTGAGCCAATATAAACAAAATATAATCGGGTGCAATGGTTACAACTGAAGGTAAAAATTTAATTAGTAAATACCAAGCTTAATGTGCAACTTTTTTTTTAGATTTAATTTTCAACAATTTATTAAATTACAGCAATTTATTTGAGCGACACAATATTTTATTGAATTCATCAAAGTTTTCAAGCACGGGTTTATGCTTTACGCAGAGCAAAAGTGTAAAACAATAAATTAGAGCTGTAAAAATGCAGCATTTGCTGCCATACTTTCGCCCTTCTGCACACAAATAAAGTTTTGCCACTTGACCCACGAGACTGTGCTAATATTTTCACAATTTGTTGACTTGTTTTAAAAATGAAAGAATCGTGAAAAGTGAAAAACTTACACATCTCACAGTTGTAACTACAATACAGTGAAACAAAAATAATACCGAAGGAGTCTTACGACAACCATATACACCCACGCCCACTGAAGTTTAAATAACTCAAAGTTTTCGCAGGCAACACTAGTCACAACACAATGAAAAATTATCATAAAACATAAAACTAAAAGAAATCAGCGCATAAACAATAAAATACAAAGCAAACATTTGAATACGACTGCAAATTTTGTAGTTTGTTGCATTGCATTCATAATTGAAATAAGCAGTCTTTTGACTTTTGGTGGTTGTGGTGATGTTTGGTGTTGGCGCGATTTATAATTTTCATAATTTTCTTGCATAATTCAAGGCGCGTTGCAGCTTGAATTTTGAGTGAAAATTCATGGAAGTAAATGTATGTGTTGTTTTCGTTGTTTTTGTTATTTGATGTCATTTTGTTGGTTTTTGCAGAGTGTTAAAGTCTGCGCAACAGCTGTCGCTGTTGCATAGTGTTGCCAGATGTAAAAAATTAAAATTTTTGAAATATTGTCTTGGAACTCTTAGATAAGACAATACTGTCAATTAATAAAATTTGATTTAGCTTCACTGGCCACAGTAAGTCTACATGAAATTCAGGGTAACTAGGGGCCTTTGGCCGCAGCTCAGGATTAACATCCTTCTGCATGTCCAACACCGGCTTCGCGGAGGCCTTCGGCCGCAGATCAGTCTATATTGTATCCATTACCGGCTTTGCTGGCCATAGTATTTCTACAATAAAGTTTGGGTAAGTGGGCGGTCTTCGGCCGCGACTCAGGACTTACATTCTTCAAACTGGAAATCATAGGGCCCAAATTGAAAGTCATAACGACCAAATTTGCCAACAATACAACTTCACAAGAAGTTTGGGCGTTGTTTCATTTTTCGATTAATTTTGTTTTGTACAGAGCTTTATGTTCAGTACTTCTAGTGCAAAAACCACAAAAAACTTCCAAGCGCAAAATGCATTAAAATGGGTAACGATTTTTTTTTTGTTGTTAGTATCATTTAGGCTTTGTGCCATATTTTGGGCGTTATGTGTGAACCGAATTTGGGCGTTATGATACAACACCAATTTATCACAAAGCCCAGCTAAAAAAACAACAAAAGAATAGTCAAAAAATTACATAACGCCCAAATTTTTTGTGAAGAAATTTATGGGCCTTAGCTCTTCCCATGCAACAAAAACCATTTTATTGGTATTCTTGGTACTTGTATCAAGATCTGAAATTCGGTACATGGACCTAACTTTTTGCAGTAAAGACTGGGTAAAATGTAGGCGGGGTTGTACAACGGTCAGTACGCGTGAAATCCGCTGGTCCAGCTTGTATTAAATATGAAAATGCTAACGAGAATAACCGAGGAATATTGGCGATAATGAGACAAAAGCGATACAGATCAAAAATTTCTCCTACGAGATGATAAGCTTGGCGCCACTATGAGCACGATACGATAAGTTTTGAATTTTCATATCTGTGAGGCACTATATGAAACTTTAAGTAATCTATTCTATTTTCATCTTCTTAATTAAAAAATATTGGCCGAGCTGCTTTTAGAAGGCCTTTGGAAAGATATTAATGAGAGTGTCAATAAATTTTATTTAAAAATAATTTAAGCTAAATGATAACATTAATCTTAAAGCCAGTTAGCAGCAGTCGATATTCCTGATGATAAAATCTGACAAAAAATGGTAATATTTTGAAAAATGTGTGACGCCTAATATAAACATTGAGGTTATTCCAACTTTTTTTTTATAAAAGAATGAATAGTTGCAGCTTTTCAGTTTTCCATACGATTTATATGGGAACTAATGCTTTGTTAGACAGTTTCGTTTATATATCATGAAAACAAATTACACACTATCCGGACCAAGCCCTTTTGTCGTTTAAATAACATTTTGTCAGCTTATTAGCTTTCAGAACTTATTAATATTTTGCAGATTGAGTAGAATTGTGACTGTTAAGCACAACGCAATGCATTAAGACTTACAATTCAACTTAATGATCAATATCCTTTGATTCTAATGGGTATCGATATGCTCGCTTCAAAAATTGCAAGACAAGAAGCCAATGATAGAACATAGGTAGTGCATCGCTCGAAATAGAAACATTAACTCAAAGTGTAAGATATCTGAGCGCCTGTTAGGTATGTGATTTTTATTTTGCTAAGTGCAGAAGTAAGGTCAGATGTTTTTGAAACTACCATTTTCCAATATCAAAGTCTGGCATACCTTACGTTGAAAAATGTTTCTTAAACGTGCTCTTTGGTTTATTCGTTATCTCTGCTTCATTCTAACAAAAGATGGCATCAGCAAAACTAACAACAGTAACTATTTACAAGTATCATCTTTGTTGTTGCACAAAATTTTTGCACAAAATAAAAAACGTTGCGACTCTGATGAAAAAGTGTTGCTCATTAGTTGCAGCATTGTTTTGTGGTTGAAAATCATGTTGCTAGTTTTTGCACACTTTGTGCTTTTTAATTGGCAACACTTGTGCTCAAGTTTAAATTGTTTATTTTGCTGTATTTTTTCTTTTTATTTTATATTATTTAATTTTTTTTTTTGTTGGTTAAGTGGGTTTTAAATATTTTACAATTACAGCAAAAATACTCAGTTCTAAGTGAAAATATCATTCAAATTAAGAAACTTTTTAAGTTACTTTGCATTTTTTGATCTGAAGCGTCACATTGAGTAGCGAACCGAAAGTGAAAGTTGTTGCTATATTTTTTTTATTACATTTAATTGATTTATTCAATGAAAATAAGTTTAGCTTAGAATATATGCATAATATATAAACATTAAACTATTTGATTTATTTGTAATCTTTGAATCACAGAATAAAAATTTAAAAAAAAAACATTTTGCTATCATCAGTTCCACGCTTATGTTTCTGACCTCTGAAATGCATTTTCAAACTTTTCGAAAGACACGACAACAGTGCATGGAAAAATTATGATTGAAAGATTAAGTTAGACAGTAAATATTTTACTACTACATACAACTGATATATTTAAGAGAAAATCATACCATGTGGAGCGAGATATGTCCAAGAAAACCAACTTCCCCAAGCCTTCGCCGTTATATATAATGAGATACAATTAATGGGTCCATTTATGGTATTAGTGCATCCTATAAAATTAACTGATCTTGGTATTTTCAAAACTTAACTACTAATAATGTCTACGGTTATGTTTGAAGAAACTTTTATTATGACCTTAACCTTAAAACATTACTAATACACACCCTTAGCCATAAAATGCAATGCTACATACCAAATTTGTGTGCGTTTGTTATCAAATATAAGGTCTGTTCGAGACTGAAAAAATAGGTAAATATTTATAAATATTTATAAAGTTTTACCACAAAAAGTGTTCGAGACAGAAAAAATGTGGTGTTTGAGAGAGAAAAAATGAGAGTAAGAAACAGCTGATCAATTCCCCTCCCAAAAATAAGTTCAATTTTTACCAAGATAAATTTCTTGTGGCTAAAAATTGAAGACTGTCAAAATCGTAGGGAACGAGACTGGCGACTCACTTTTTGCATGCGAGGGAAATGAAATTTCCTGTCTGAATTATACCTGTCAAATACTTTCCATATAAAATAATTTTCAGCGTTGATTTTTAAGGTTGTGTTAAGAAGAAGCAACATAACAAAAAGCTTGAAATCAAAACATTTTTGGTGAATGCTCATTTATTTAATTAAATAGCTGAGCGATTTTTTATTGAAAAGGAATCGTAAAGTTGAATGTTACCTGAATGGTTGTACGGTAGTCAACCAGATAATTATTTTTAAGATACTGTTTTTCGAAGTGCGCAGTTTTAACATAAGGAATTGGAAGTGTTGCTAAATGAAAGTTGCTCCATTTTTTTTTTGTTTTTACAATTCCATCGAACATAACTCTTTGTTTGAACAAAAAAAATTTAGTGCACAACTTTTCTGGACTAACTAGCTGTTAAAAAACGTGAATTCCGTAACAGCGTATGCGAAATTTAAAATTTTTGCCTAGCATAACATGCATCAAAACTGTTTAACTCAAAATGTAAAACAATTTTGGTTAAAATTTACTTAACGTCAAACTTCTTATTTTTATCCTAAGCATTGTTTTAAAATGCATTTTATGCATTTAAAATAAATCAAAGTTCAAGATAATTTATGAAGCTATAAAAATCAGGCAGAAAACTTTAAAATCGAACATTTACTTTTTAAGTTATTTCAATAATATTCTCGAAAATGCTTCACTCGCCTTGCATTCAGAATGTCTTAACCAAACGGTTACGCAACTAAGGTGCTGGTTTTAGCTCCTAAACTCTGCCATTGTTTGTTTACTAAAATACGCGCAACTTTTTGACAGTCTTCAATTTTTACCAATTTTTCCGTTCGAGACAGAATTGTGGTGATTCGAGTAGTCAGAGAAATTTTAGCTTTTACTCTCTCAAAAATCGCGATTTGACACTTTTCAATTTTTACCACAAAATCTGCTTCGAACAAACCTATAATGTATTTATCTGCTATGAAAACTTAGTTCTTATAAAAGACCACAGGAATGTGAGAAAACTTCAAATAGAACATTATTGATATTGACAGCTGGATTTTGAGTCAGATAATTCTTAAATTCAAAAAAATACGTAACAACACCTTTGGGGGTCCGGAATCACAGCTCTTTATGAATCCTTCATACATAAAATATGTTTTATATTTTTTACAACATAAACTTTGTAATAACATTTTTAGATTTTCGTCTAAGATGTGAATTCTTGACCACCATCAACATTGCTGATATATATTTTGCTCATCTCACAAAGAAACTGAGTAAGTGCAACTGTTTCACAGATATTAACAGAAATCCTGATAGGTTCACAATACATACCTCTGAATCTATTCAGTTTTAGGTTATCCAACTTAAAAACATAAGAAATTTTCAAAATTTATGTAGCGGAAACGCACAAAACTTTTAGAAAACAATTTCTTTAAGCCAGGGCATATCAAAGCAAAACACATCAAAAAAATTATGTACTGAAAATTGCAAATGAGGTTGTAGGAAATCCTTTCAGCATTTAAAAAATTGGGAACTATGGTTAAAATAATAAATAATTGGTTAAAATAAGAACTATGTATTTTTATTTTATTACAAACTAAATTCCATAACTTATTTGTGGTTTGTCAGAACAGAAAATAATTTATAATTGTATTTTATTGAGCTTACTTTTTGATATAATGTGTGTGTGTCAACACCGTACATTAATTATATTTTTCCTAATGGATTCCTAGGCCTAGGTCTATATTTTCTCTCTGTTTTCTATTTTTATTTATATAAAAAAGCAGGGGCTCATCATTTAATGCCGTATTCAAACGGTGAAAAAAGCAATTTACGTACTCGAAGAACCTTCAGTTGCTTGCAAGAAGAGGTTCTGTATAGAAAAAAGTTCCATAGATTTGATGTGTTTGTAGCTTTGATAATTAAACTATGCAGCTTAATACCGAAAGGCTCACATCCCATACACTCAGATGTATTAAAGCAATAAAATTATGTGCCACACTGATTTGCATTTGAATGACAAAATCACATTACGGCTAATGAAACAATTATCTTAATAAATTGCAATAGTAATAAAGCAAATAAATGTAATTGATATAATTCCTGAAATTAGCAAAACAAAAGCAAGCAATTAAGCAATTAAAAGAATTACATCAAACCAATTATGTGCAGTAATGCACTTTTCATGAATGAGCCAGCATAACAACTTTTAAATCGAATGACTTTAAATGCAACTAGTTATAAATATGGAATAAATATAAATTTCTCGGAAAATAAATTATATTAGAATGTATGTAACAAAGACTGTCCCAAACAATTTTAATAGTTACTGAAATAGTATGATGCTTACTCCATTATTAGTCAGAAATGAGAAAAACATGAGATTTGGTCATAAGACTGACATTCAATTGGTTGCATTAAATTATTTATGTAATGTATATCAAGAGCATGAAAATATGAATTAATATCAAGTTGGATGTTCAGATTTCAGATTACATTTTGTGAGGTGCAGATTAGTTTAGCAGGTCTTTATGTTTAATATGAAATCTAACTTTGGAAGGTTATTATGAGCTGACCTAATCAGTTGGTTCGTTTCCATTTGATGACCTTAGACATGTAAGTTTTGGCCAGCTACTTAGTTTTATTACGATACCTGGTTGGTCCAACGAGATCATTTTGTTAAATATATTGTGGTATCTCAATGGATCAATATTAGGACTAAGTAAAAAGATAACCTAATCTAAGCTTTGGTACATTTTTATTTTTAATCACATGGTTTTGAAAATTAAAGTTTGTAAAAAATTTCGTGTATAAAAGTAAACAATGGCGCTTGCAACAAAAAAAGTTGCATTTACTTTCATAAATAAATCTTGTTTCACGTTACTTATTTTTATTTTTTAAAGTCACCGATAATGAGCTTTAAAAATTTCCTTTATGTTTTTAAAACTTAAGTCATAAAAATCTTTTATCTTCTGGAGATTAAGTTGAATAAAAGTTTATGTTTTGTAACCTATATTTTCGTTGTTTTTCAATATCATCTATGGTCAAAATGCTAACTTTTATGCCTTAACGGTTTTTCTACATGATGCGTACATTTTGAAATACAAGCGTCCGAAAACCCATGTATTTTTAAAACTTGTGATTTTCAAAATCCGTATTTTCGAAAATAAGCCCGGAAAAACTTTTTCCAAAAACATGTATCGAATATTTTTTGACAAGGTATCGAAAAAAAATTGTTTTTGAGAAATCTAAATTTTCAATGTAAAAACGAGGTAGAATGATTATTAAGTAACACGAATTCATACCATACGTATGGTACTCGTATGTGTTTTAATAATACACTTCCTTTTCCCATATGTTTTAGTGTAAAGACATTTCATCTCCAATAAACAAGTCTTTTAATTGGTAATCTGGTATTAATCTTAATTTTTACTTGGAAAATATTTTAATTGATTAAAAAAGTTTGCTTTGAAACTTTTGTGTTTATGAAGACTTAAAATATTGCAATTAAAAGTCTGAGCAAATGCTTATGTAACAAAAATTCTGAACAGAAATTCTTACCATTTGCCATTATGTGTTCAATATTAAATTCAGGAAATAATTTAAAAATTCAAGCCAAAGAAGTGAAAACATTAAAAAGCAAAGAAAAAAAAAAAGTACAGCACATCTTTTCAAGCCAAAAATTATTTGATTTATAATAGTTGACTTGCAATGAAGCATAAAAGTTGAACAGCAGCCATGATGAAAACAAAAAAGAAATGAATAAAAACTTTTACTTCAATTCAGCGGCAGCATAAAGTACACTCTACGAGTGTACAACAAATAATAAAAAAAAAAGTTACAATACACTTTATTTTCTTATTAGCAATGAGCAAAATAGACCAACAAAATGGGTTAAGTTCGAAATTTTAAGCAGCATTAACGACCACGCCCATACGCTCTTGCTACGCCATTTCAGAAATTATAAGAACTACAGAAACTGCACAGCTAATAGCCAAGGCAGAATAAAGCATCTCGTCGTTTTTAAGCCAAGTTACTTAGTCAAGAGTTCGACAACAACGGTCGATTGCAAAAATCGATGATGCTGTGATATAAAGTCGTTAATGGCTGCAACGGGAATCAGTTGAGCAGAAACGGCAACACCGGAAGTGGAAGTGAAGAAGAAACTCATAAGAACAAATTTTTCTTTTCATTTCTTTTATTTAGTTGTGCATCGAGTAAAGTTTTATTTATTTACTCATTTTATGCTGCAGCATTCTGGTGCTGTTACAAATGCGGTAATGAAAAAATTTAGCAAAAAAAATTATTTTTTTCTTTCAATTGAGCTTCCAACTTTTCTTACTTTTATGAAGTTCGATGTTGTTGTATGTGTAAATGGCTTGCATATTATTACCATTTTTTTTCGAGAACTTATGCTTTTAACAATTAACGATTAAGACGGCTTTTAAAATTTTTAATATAAGTTTATTTGTGATACGTTATCATTCACTTCTATAGCACCTACAAATAACCATAGTTAATTTTAAATTGAAGTCAAAACCTCAGTTAAATTTTTTTTTTACATTTATTTCAAACCTGGAATTTACTCCATGGCTCAAAAATGAAACTAAACAAAAATAAAAAAACAGTAAATGATTTCCCAGAATCTTTCACTTCGTTCCTCTAAACTCTTAAGGAATGTTTCATTCCCTAATTCAGGAAACTTTTGCCATTCTTCTAAGCAACTTGAAAAAATAATTAGTTTTGTTTCTCATAATTTGTCAGTATGGCATTGCATTTTTGGATGAGAGCTAAGCTTAGCATCATCAATTACAGTACGTCACAAAACGTATTTCGTCAATTTCCTTGTGCGACACTTTCGCAGAGACCGCATTTCAGTAAATTTTATCTAGCTTGAAATATTTTCCAAGTTGAAAACCATATTTTAAACTAAAAAATTTTAGTGAAAAGTTGCTCAGATCGACTCAAAATAATTAGATTTTTATAAAAACTTTTACGGTTTGGAATGTTGCCTGCGGTATAATTTATGACTTATCTCATATAACACACATTGGTATTGGATTACTCAATAATATGTGGGGGTTTCTTATGATATAATAAAATATGTCAGTTACGAGGGGCAAAAAGCCACAAAAAACCTACTTTTTCGAATATTATCAATATGCTAAACTCTTCCAGAAAATCATCTGTTATTTCTGTATCTGAGAAAATTTGCAAAATGTTCACGTATTTCTTTTCTCGATATTCAATATTTTTTCTTTATTAATGGCTTTTAATATGCAATCTCTAAATGGGTATATGGTAAATAAAAATTCGCGGAGATGATTTGAAGTGGATTATTAAGATGAAGTCCGTAAGTTTACGATATTGAAGTCAATAGCCTTGTTTGTGTTTTATGTTGCTAAAATAAATCCATGAAAAGTGCCAAAATAGAAATTTTGCCTTGTTCACCTCTAATTTCCTTAACCCTAGGATGTGCAGCTGGGCTTTTCGAGGACCATTTTGACTATGAGTCGTCGGCAAAATTGTTTCTTAGGTCTAAACGCCAAATGGTTTCTTGCCAACTACCACTTATAGTTTCTGAACGCAATAAAACTGGAAACGGGTCGCTTTCGCTGACTTCGCAGAACAAAACTAAGTGTACCTGCTGGGCCTCGCCAGGCCCAGTTGTTAAATGTATGGCAAATATATGTAAACTTATAAGCAAACATCTTACAATACGTTCTAATTAAAGTTTCTGAACTGAATCACTGCGATTCGACGCGTTATTCGTGTTGGAAATAATTGAATATCCTCAGTTTTATTTTTTACAAAAATATTCAAATCTTTGCTACATATTTTCGTTATTTCAAAAATGTTATATGCTATATGTATAATGCTCTTCGAAGCAGGCCAAATATGGCATCAAAGTATGGTGGATTTGCAACTCGAAGAGCAACTATCCGCTGAAGGGTGAAATCTACACCGGTAAATTGGCTCGAGATGTACTAAAAATAAAATGAGTGGTGTTATTGTTGGCACAAAAGTTTTACCATGTCGGTCGAAGAATTTATTGCGAAAATTTATTCACTTCTTTGGACTTGGCTTAAGAATAATGTAAATCACTTACTTTAATGGTCACGGTAGGCTTTAACAAACTTTAAATGCGAGTTGATTTACAACAAAAACTTGAATGTGGAATTATTTAGGAACAAAATCTTAGAGCTTTTTTTTTATTCCATATTTACTGTTTTTTAGTAATATTATTTAGAATTAAATATGTTTAACGTACTTATGAAATTTCAAAAACATTCGATTGTGCTCAAATTTTGACACGTTTAAGAACCTAAAAAGATAGTTTCACAGCTTGAATTGAGTTCTTAAAGCTCGAAAAAAACTCAATTTTTGCAGAAATAGCCGAATTTAATGCTTAATATCTGATCTCTTTACAATGGCATCACATTTGCAAGAGAAGTACGCCGAGTTCTATAATTCGTCTGCGGTTAAAGTAAGGAAAATATAAAGTTTGTGTCTTAAAACCAATGTCAGATCCAATTCTTCGAGACCTTCAAACATACATACATATGAATATCACTATCGGTAAAACCGAAATTTTTCTTTAAGCAATTTTCACACATTCTTGCACAAGCTGGGTCGATTCTATTACCTGGAATTGCATATTCAAAGATCGAAATAATTGCACGAGCTGGATCGTTTCGGTTACTTGGGTTTGCAGATTCAAAGCTCAAAAAAATAGCTTGAGCTGAATCGATTCAGTCACTTGGGTTTGCACATTGAATGATCAAATATACTGCACAAGCTGGGTTGATTCGGTTACTTAGGTTTGCAGATTTAATTATTTAACATTCATTTTTTTTTTGTGGTAGCTCGCGGGGCCACCTTGAGCTCGGGGCCCCCCGCACCGCGGGGTTTGCAGACGCTCAGCTACGCCACTGTTGAAGATGTAAGCACTGTATATGTATTCACTTTAATTATTTTAATATTTAATGATCAATTTGTATTTGATTCTTAATTTAAAACATAAATAAAAAAACTTCATTCGATTGAAAAAAGCTCAACTAAAAACATTGTTTTCAACTCAGATGTGGGGTTGCTTCATATAATTAATTTTATTTTTTTTTGTCAATTATTAAAAAAAAAAAAAAAATGTCTCAAGTTACAAGACAAGAGCTTGTGGAAGCTCTTATTGCTTTAAATGTTGAGTTTCCAGAAACAGCGACAATGGCGCAGCTTAAGCGCCTATATACTGGATATTTAGCTGAAAATGTTCACATGGAAAATGATGCTCCACAAGATGCCTCTACTGTTGCTGCTGCTGATGGTGTTATCCGACAAATAGTTGTTGAAAATGAAGTTTCGAATGCCTCTATTCCGCAAGACGTCTCTACTGCTGCTGATGCCGTTAACCAACAAATTGTTGCCGAAAATGAAGTTCGGCCTGCTGCTGTTTGTGTTCCACCATATGTCTCTACTGCTGCTGCTGATGCCACCGTTTTCCGACCAATTGTTGCCAATATTGATGCCGTTTCTACTATTGGTGCCCATAATTTGAATGACTCTGAAGAGCTTATAAAGTTAAGACAACAAAAAGAAGTTTTAGAGCTGAAACGGCAAATCGCCGAATTAGAGAATGCAGTCACAACTATGTCATGCCGTGAAAGTGGGCGCAAAACAGACTTCACTGATATTGAACACGCTATACCTAAATTTAGTGGAGATGAAATGGGGCACTCAGTTCACGATTTTTTGCGAGAGTTTGAGCAAATAATGCTTTCAATTAATGCTGAAGAGCAGTTCAAATTTTTAAGCTTGCGTCGTTCTCTTTCGGGAACTGCTCGCATATTTCTCAGGGCAACGCGTGCTCTAAATTTTTCTCAACTGAAACAAGCGCTAATTGACGAATTTGATGCTGCGGTATCTCGACGAGATGTTTATGAGATGTTATCTCATCGATTTTGGAAAAAAAATGAAGAATCTCTACATAGCTATGTGTTGATAATGCAGTCGATCGCAAAAAGATCTGATATTAGCGAGACTGAAGTTATTGACTTTATTATCGATGGTATAAAAGCTAATGTTGCTAATGTCAATTTGCTCTTGGGAGCTCGCACTATTGAAGAGTTAAAACGGCTTATTACCCGTTATCAACAAAAATATTTGCAACCATCTTCTTCTGGAACAACTACAGTTGGTCGCCGTTCCCCACTGGGAATGTCTGAAACTATTCGTCCTGCAGCTTCTAGGAACATAATTAATAAAACAAATGTTGACAACATCGTAAAGTGCTTCAATTGTTCACAGTCTGGGCATTTTAAATCAAACTGTCCATTTCCGCTTCGACAGAATGGTTCCTGTTTTCGATGTTGGCAAATGGGACATAATCATCGAGAATGTAAAAATCCGAGGAAAATATTGAAGACCGAGACACAAGTTGCAGTTCTAAATGAAGACGGAGATCAAGAAAATTCAACTGTAATGAGTGCCTTTAATTTAGTGAGTATAACTTTTGATGTGAATTCGGGAGGAAATGCAAGTTTTGATGATTTTTTTTCTCTTTTTGACACTGGCAGTCCAATCAGTTTAATTAAAAATTCTTGTGTCCCGGATATTTATCGTAAGAGATCGACCAAACAAAACATTAATTACCGAGGTATAGGTGGCAGCAACCTGCAGATTCTCAATGAAATAAATTGTTTAATTAAATGTGAACACCAGTTAAAAACTGTTAAAATTAATATTTTACCAGATGAAGCTATGTCAATGCCTGTTATTTTGGGGCGAAATTTTTTAGAAGCTTTTAACATAAAATTAATAAAAACAAAACTGAAGTACAAAACAATTAAGTTATTGAATATTAATAAAAGTAATCAAACTTGCACTTCCTTATCGGATAATTTGATAAGTATTTTAAACAAGTGTAATATTTTGAAAAATAATCAACTGAATATGATATGTGGGGATGAAGTCATGAAAAAAGAACTTGAATTTGTTGATGAAGACCATGGTTCCGATTGCAGTATTTTTTGTAATGTACCTGATATATTTAATATACAAGTAGATCCGATTGATGAAGAACTAGATATTGACAGTAACTTGATTAAATTTAATCGCGATGAGCTAACGGAATTAATAGTAAACTCTTACATTAAACCACTAGATGATGTTATAGACCCTTTAGAGTATGAAATGAAAATAAGGTTATCGAATGATGTCCCTTTTCATTGTGCACCACGACGACTTTCATTCGCGGATCGTGAAAAAGTTCAAGACATTATAAATAATTTACAAACCGAAAGGATAATACGCCCAAGTAATTCTCCATACGCTTCTGCTATAGTTCTCGTAAAAAAGAAGAATGGACAAACGCGTATGTGTGTTGATTATCGAGGTTTGAATAAAATTACAGTAAGAGATAACTATCCTTTGCCCCTCATTGAAGACTGCATAGAGTACTTAGAGGGTAAGAAAATATTTAGTCTTTTAGATTTGAAAAGTGGTTTCCATCAAGTTAGTATATCTTCTGAATCCATTCCATTCACTGCTTTTGTAACGCCTTTTGGGCAATATGAATATTTGAAAATGCCGTTTGGATTAAAGAACGCTCCAGCTGTATTTCAGCGGTTTATTAACAATATTTTTAGGGATTTAATCGACGCAAAGAAAATAATCATATATATTGACGATATCATGATAGCGAGTTCAGATTTTGAAGAACACAAAATATTATTAAAAACTGTTTTACAACGAATTTTCAAACGTGGTTTGAAACTAAACTTATCCAAATGTCACTTTGGATACAAAAAAATAGAATACCTAGGATATTCTGTCTCACCTTCTGGGTTGACGCCAAGTGAATCACACATTGCTGCTATAAAAAAGTATCCTATGCCGAGAAATCAAAAGGAACTTCATTCATGTATAGGTTTGTTCTCTTACTTTAGGCGATTTGTGCGTTCATTTTCTCAAATTGCTAAACCAATGTTGAATTTATTAAAGAAAAACAGTGTTTTTAGTTTTGACCAAAATTGTGTTAATGCTTTTAATGAATTAAAAGCTAAATTAATAGAAACGCCTATTTTGGCAGTATACAGTCCTAAAAGAGAAACTGAGTTGCATTGCGATGCAAGTTCGCATGGATTTGGTGCCGTTTTACTTCAACGACAAGATGATGGAAAACTTCATCCCGTATCGTATTTCTCAAAAACTACTTCATCTGCTGAATCTAAATACCACAGCTTTGAGTTAGAAACTCTGTCCATAATTTATGCTTTGAGACGATTTAGAGTATATCTAGAAGGTATACCTTTTAAAATATTGACTGACTGTAACTCACTAACGCTCACCCTTGAAAGAAAACAAATAAATACACGAATTGCTCGTTGGGCCTTAGAGTTAGAAAATTATAACTATGTTATACAGCATCGAAGCGGATTGTCTATGGGACATGCAGATGCTCTAAGTAGGATTCAAATTGCCACAGTTATAGATGCGAATGATGTTGATCTTCAAATTCAGATAGCTCAAGAACGTGATGAAAACATAAAAAACATTCGTAGTCATTTGGAACAAGGTGAAGTAAAAGATTTCGATTTGATTGATGGGCTCATTTATAGAGTGAAAGAAAGAGGTGAGAAAGTATTGTATGTACCATCAGAAATGGAGAACAATGTCATTAGATTAATGCATGAAAAAGTAGGGCATCAAGCTGATGATAAGACACACGATAAAATTAACATGCATTATTGGTTCCCATGTATGCGTCAAAAAATCCAAAATTTTATTCGGAATTGCCTTAAGTGCATTATATATGCTACACCAATAAATACTAGCGAAAGAAATTTATATCATATTCCCAAAAAACCAATACCATTTGATACAATCCACATTGATCATTTTGGTCCTCTACCATCTATCAAGTCAAAGAGAAAGCATATATTAGTTGTTATTGATGGGTTTACAAAATACGTTAAATTATATCCAACAAATTCAACGAGTACGCGTGAAGTAATTTGTGCTCTTGATAAGTATTTTAGCTACTATAGTCGACCGCGGCGAATCATTTCTGACAGAGGTAGTTGCTTTACTTCATTAGAATTTTCCGAATTTCTATTAAATAGAAATATAGCTCACGTTAAAGTCGCTACTGCGTCTCCTCAAGCCAATGGACAAGTTGAAAGAGTCAACAGAGTAATTAAGTCAATGTTAGGAAAACTAAGTGAGCCTATAAACCATTCTGATTGGTCTAACAAACTCCTTCAAGTAGAATATGCTATTAATAATTCCGCAAGTAGTACTACTAAAACTTTTCCCAGTATACTTTTGTTTGGGGTGGAACAACGAGGTGAAATTGTAGACGAAATAACAGAACATTTAGATAGTAAAATAAATTCAATTAGAGATTTGCAACAAATTCGTGCTAAAGCTTCAGAAGCCATTATAAATTCACAAAAATATAACTTAAACTATTTTCTCAAACATAGTAAAAATGCTAAAAAGTATAAAATTGGAGACTTTGTAGTAGTAAAAAATATTGATACTGCAGTTGGAACCAATAAAAAGTTTGTCCCAAAATATAAAGGGCCATATTGTGTTCATAAAATTTTAGGAAATGATCGGTATGTCATTCGTGACATAGAAAATTGTCAATTAACACAAATACCTTACAATGGTGTCATTGAAGCAAATAGAATGAGAAAATGGTTACTACCTTATAATGATAAGGTCACTAACAATTAAATTTTTTTTTTTTTTTTTTTTTCTTCCCATATTCCATATTCTATTGATTTATTGTATGCATTTATACTCGCATAAGTTAAGTTTTTGTAAACTTTTAAGATATTTGTAATTAAAATGATTTAAGTTTTTTTTTTATTATATATGATCGAGGACGATCAGTTATCAGGTTGGCCGAGATGTAAGCACTGTATATGTATTCACTTTAATTATTTTAATATTTAATGATCAATTTGTATTTGATTCTTAATTTAAAACATAAATAAAAAAACTTCATTCGATTGAAAAAAGCTCAACTAAAAACATTGTTTTCAAAGACTTGAATTTCTTAAATGGATAATAGCGTTATATTAAAATGCTCTAGTATTGGCAACACTGGTTTCTGCTAATAATGCTACATCTACATGTGTATGTAAGCTGCTTTTACTCATTTATTGTTCCTTTCATACATTTCACTTTGTATTCTTTTTTATAATTTTCTTCTTCTGATGTTAGAAAATTTCAAACAAAACTCGTATTTTTTTATTTTCTTTGTTATTGAATTTTTTTCCGTAGGCGTCTAAGGACTTTTGTTTTTGTAACTGTTGTTGCTGTTGCTATCACTGCTTAGCTACAAAAAAATTCTTTAAAATATTCATCAGTTTGTTTAATGTTCTGTTGCTGCTGTTGCTACTCGTGCCACTGTAGTTATTGCCTTTGAGTTGATAAAAATGATTGCCGCTGACAAGCTGTGCCTTGGCAATAAAAGTAAAAACATCAACAATACTACAAAAACAATAAAATCAACAACAGCAATAACTGAAAGAAAAACATATTTTCCACAGCCACCAACAACAGCAGCAGGAACAACATTAAAAAATCAAAAAGAAAAAAAAAATTAAAAAAAAAATAAATAAATGACAGGATGAGGAAGTCAAGAAAGAAATCAACAGAATAAAAAGATTGATTTATTAGAAGTCAAAGGAGATTGCGCTTTCATGAACTGTTTACCGAAATTGAAAATTGAAATCAAAATGGCACATTTTTCGCTTCATTGATCCACTCAGTTAATGGTTAAATTATATCTGTTATGGGCAAAAGTTGACATCTTTATGTACATACATATGTGATAGAAGAGATCAATGAAAATATTAATCGAGCAAGAAATAAAAATTAGGTATATTATAGAGAGGTACTTCAAAATAATGTCTCAAATGTTTTTGTTACTCCTGTATAAGCTTTTACCAATAAAAAAACTTATGAAATATAGTGCATTTCTTGCCAATAAAAATTAATTTTTAAAATAGGTATTATCTCTGTATAAATTAACTTCACAAAAAAAATTATTTCACCTAAATTGCACGAGATTAATTTTGCTCTCGAAATATTTTATTCCTTATCAAATTTTTATTTTCTATGGACTAATATCTAAGACTTTGACATTTTAAATATTCTATTTTTGAAATCTGCACAAAAAAAAAAAAAAACAATATGAAAATTATCAAAATTGCTTTGGAATCTCAATACCTTTTATTTTTCTGGACTTTTAAAAAATGTTACTTCTGTTAATAATTTTCAAAAACCAACTCATTCGGTTTTGGAAAATAATGTATGTATATCAACGCTGTTAGGCCACTTAGGAACAAATGTACGATTTGTATTTTACTGCATACATAACTGATATTTATTAACATATCATATTTTAATAGTTTTCCTTCCTAAATTTGTATAGAATATTTGTATGTGGAGCCTTTCGATTTTTGTCTAAGCCGCATCTTTTTTATGTTGGATTCAGTAATTTTTAATAGCTGTTCTAAAATCGTTGTTTATACAGTTGTTAGGTTAGGTTATTTCCGGTAGATGGTAAAAAAGATGGAAGGAACCATTTCGATATTTTTATAAATTTCAATATGGATTGAGGATCTTTTGGATGCTAGTTCATCTAAAGTGTCGAAGAAGTAGCTGTCGAAAACCTAAAAAAATTATTGCGCTTACGATGGACATTTGCAGAGAAAATTTAAAATAGTTTCATCAACATCTGGATCTCTGCAGCCAAAGGTCTACGATGTTGAGCAAACTGAGCTTATCGAAGTGTTTGCCAACAAAATAGTGTCCAGTTATTGCACCAGTCAGGACTCTCAGATAAGTTCTGTCTAGTAAAATCGTAACATACGTTCGTTTAGCATCATAAGATGGCAAAATAGATTTTGATGTAATACACGTCGACAAATGAGTTGAAATTTTTCTCATACTACAGAAACGATGTAAGCTTAGACACAAAACACTTTGAGCTTAAGCTTCAAATTAAATAAAAAATTTTATATAGGGGACAGTGTAAGTGTAAGGTAAAATTTGTCAGTTAATACCACTCTTTTATCAGAAAATATTAATACTTATACACCGAGGTGTACTTGAGTCATATATGGTGCGATTGATTTTCCTACTCCCATGATAGTTACTGAAACTATTAAGTTGTAGCAGACGTATGTCATGACCATCATGAGGCCCAGCCCTCCTTCATAGTGCCAATTCACTTTTATAAATCAGCAAAAGCATGATCACACCTTACCTGAAAAATAAAAAAACAAAACAAGAAAATATGATGAATATTTTTGTTAAATGAAATAAGTAGATTATAATGGTGTTCCATAGTTAAATATAATCTAATAAAATTTACTATTCTTAAAGTAGAAAAAATTTAAGCTTTAACAGAAAATTTTCACAAATATGTCATTTAAACCTCCCAAAAAATATTATCTGCAATATAAAATTTAGAACCGAGCGATAGCAACATCAAAATATATATCGGCCATTATGCATACTTTTTTGACATTGATTTTTTTGAAACGAAAAATTTCTAAAACTATGGGGAATATAACCAAAAAAATCAATTTGGGACCACTGTGCATGTGTTTGGAGGCAGATTATCGCCTTTGTGATGTAAGACTCCGATGCAGTAAGCCCTTTAAAGACAAGTACCAGAAGGGGCCGTAAAATTTTGTTAAAATTTGGTGTGGGAAGGCATGGCATCAATAGAAGTTGCTGATTAAAAAATAAAATGTTTCCCCATCGGCACATCGGAGATATGGCTTGCGTAAAATTTTACCTAATTTTTAATTTTGCTCTCTATGAGAAAAAAAAAAGGTTAACCATCCAACCTTTCATTCAATCAAATCTGTTTTATTATTGCATGTCACGTAGGATCTTTGAATTTGTTTCGTGCTTTTTTCCTTAAGTCTTCAAACTTTCCACAAAAATTTTGGAAATTATATGTTACCTAAATTCTACCTTACAAAAGTACAGTTTAATCAAAGAAGTTCAGAAAAATAAAAATATTCATTTCAGACCAATCCCTTCCCTACCAAAAAAGCTTTAAAAACCATAAAAGCTTTAGGGTAAAAATTCACCCAAAAGACCTTTTTGAGTTAACCTTCACACGGGCACTATTAACATATGGGCATTTCTCTCACGTTGAACGGGACGGAATATTCTTTTTAAAGTGGAATAAAAGTCAAAGTAAAACACTTTTATTTTTTTCTGTTTCTTTGATAGCACTATATTTAGTGGTAAAGTTGATGCCAGACTTAGTACTGGTTCCAAGATAGAGGCAATTAAAAAGCCATTCGAACGGGACAAAAAACGGAAGTGCTTTTCATGGCCATCTATAGAAAAGCAGAAGTCAGCGAAACCTGGCAACATTTTTTAATGCGACTAGTTTTAAAATGTTATGGAATAATGTAACTTTTTAATAGATTCAGTTTGATTGGAAAATCTTATTTACTTTTTTTCTTACAAGGCATAATAATCCATTCGAACGGGACATATTTTTCCGTTTTGGCTAACTTGGACAATTTTTCAAAACTACTTTAATATTTATATAAATAATAGTATTTAAGATATATACTGTAATCAAAGAAACAAATTTAATGTTTATATTTATCAAATTAATTAGTGAGATCAATTTTAACAATGAAAAGAGGAAGGAGTAGATATTTTTCTTAAAAGAATATAAAACTTGTCCTTTTGCTGTTAAAACGTTTTTTCTGTAAGAGGCGTGGTACCGCCCACTTAAAAAAAATATTTTGACTCAAGTTTCAATCTATCTATGTACATACCAAATTTCATCAAAATCGGTGTAGTAGCACAGCCGTGATACAGTTTTTTCCCATTTAGAGTGATGCCACGCCCCCTTTAAGGAATAAGAGTTCCCAATAATCTTTCTTAGGATTCAATCTATCTTTGAGAAAAATTTCATCAAAATCGGTCCATAAGTTTATCCGTGGAAAAGTTTTTTTCCCGTTAGGGGCGTGGCACCGCCTACTATTGAAAAAAATGTTTACATGTCCCTCCTTCTCTTCACGACCTTTTCAACAAAAGAAATATTATGTTGTGCCATGGCTGTGAAAAGTGGCTTAACCGTTTTGAACTGCCCATTTATAACACTTATGTTTTCGAACATGACCAACTTCAAACAGCTCCAAAAATTTAAAATTTTATTTATTTTCAACTCGGTTTTTTTTTTTTTTAATTATGAACATGAAACTCTGTTTGTGCATAAATTTTGACACACTTGCTGCTGTTATCAATTTCGAAATGAGAACATATGATGTATTTCTATGTTATTTGTGACTTTAGAACAAGAACTTAAGCAAATTAAAATTTTACAGTTAATAGAGATTGGTTTGACGTTTTTGCATTGTTTTTAGCTAATTAACGTTGGAAGAGAGATTTTTCGGAAAGGCTATCATCATGTTTCGCCTCTCTTACACACTTAAATATTTAAGGCAAAATACTATTCAATATCACAAAAAAAGAAAAACTGCATTTATGCAAGTTTGCAAGTGGTTTGCTCAGTGCGATAAATGAATTCTGGTGTAAATTGTTTAAATTAACAAAATTTGAATATTTTCCTTAGATAATATCAAATAGTAAGCTCACTACTTTATCAAATTTCAAGACCACTAAAAAACCTAGCAACTGAACTATAGGTTCCCCCCAAAAATATTGTAACCATAGAAACTCTCACAAATCATGCTATATCGAATTATTCAAGTTCAAAAATCATAGTAAATGTGAAAATTTGCATACATTTTGTATGAAAACTAAAATATTAACATATGTTAATAGTGCCCGTTCTCGTAGGTAAACATTGGTGACAGTGTGAAGGTTAAAGGTTCATGCCTCAGAAATAGTTCCAATGAATAGAACAGTATAAAGTACAACTTTTTTATCAATCAGAAATCAAAGAAAAAGTACTTTAGTCTCTGAACATCACCATTACAACATAAATATCGTTGATGCCCCCTTTTCACTGTTCTTCGTTACTAAATCTCCCTTAAAGTGTGTTGCTCCGAAAAACTTACACATACTTAAAAGTGTAATCAGTTTGAAAAAAGAAGAAAAAACTCAACACAATTAATGCGAAAATCTTAAAGATTTCACTGTCAAACTCTTATTCTTCGACTTAATCAAAAGGGACTCTCGCATCAAATTACTTTTAAATATTTACACACGGAAGTTTATTACTGCTGCGCATCCTCTTACGCTCTTATCCGTGCTACAAAAAATAAAATTAAAAGGCAAAACCGAAAAAAAGGTCCAAATAACCACAAACATGCTTCAGTTAAATAAAGTTACTTTTTATTTGATTTGAGCCTTTTCACCAATACAAACAGAAAAGAAGATAAAAATAAAAACCTACACACGACATCAAAAACTGTAGTCCAGGACGCACTGCACGAACACAAACACAACAGCACCAAGTATTAAGTGCGTACTTGACTTGAAAAGAAAACCAACTTTTTAAAGCAGCAGAATAAAGGAGAAGAAAACCAAAAATCAAAAGAAAACAAGACGGCTAAAGACAGAAAAAGGACTTGATGATATCGCACACAACTGTTGATGTTGTTGTAAGCGTGCGCGTAACTGTATATTATAGAGCGGGGAAATCGGGAAGGCAATTGTATGTGTGTGTGTGAGTGGGTTCATGTTTATGTAATAAATACTACATGTGTTGCCAAACAGCTGCTTTCAATATCATCTTCTCAACAGTTCGCTTGTTTTTAAACAGCAACATTTTTAGGAAAGCAAAATCATTGCGGGCAATTCCATGAGGAATTGAATTTAAAATTAATTGTTCGATTTTATTTTTATGTATGACCGGTTTTTTTCTTCTTTTTTTTAAACTGCAATATTAACTTTTCATAATAAATGGCCTAAATAAAAAGCACAACATTTTGGGGCTACTTCAAATTGTTTGATATTAAGCTTATAGGGGAAAAATTGTGCAAGAGATAGCAAAGCAGAAAGCTTAAGTCATCAGGAGTATTCCTTCGTTATCCAGACAAACATATAGAGTCTATCAAGCAACATGCGCCGCCATTACTTAGGAAGTTTTAACGCTTCGTCGAAAAAGGGTATGTTTTTCTATGTAAATGCATCTAGAGCTTTGGTTCACCTAAGAGGAAATAGGAAAAAATTAGCTATTCTCGGCTTATCAGACAGACAGACTGTCTGTCTGTCTGTCTGCTTATCAGACTTTAAAAATACGGATGTGCCGCGTGAGTTTGAGTGACTGTCTTATGCAAGAGTGATGTAACCATAAATAGACATTTCATCGTTCCACTTATGGCGGAAGTAACGATGAAGTATTGCAAGCTATCCAATATTTCGGTGATATTCCAGGTTATATTATAACATGTTGATTGATTACTGATCAATCTGAGTGACATTCGACTCGATCAAAATGGTCTAGATATACTCTATTTTTGGGCGATTATATGCAACATAGATCGCAGCTAAGTCAGAAGGAAAGAAAAATAGTGTGCAACTTTTAAGAAAACCAAATAAACTAACATTACTTCTTGCATATATGATTTGATGATTCCAGCGCTAATGTGCATGTTTTCCTTATAGAAAAAGAGACGAATTGAAGAATTGCACCTCCGAGTCCCGAGCTGAGTTTGCTTGAGTATGAGAGCTTGTTTAGCGTGTTCGGAAACCACTGATCGACCGGCCAATTTCTGGTCTCGCGCGCTTGTGTGACTAAAAAAGACGTCGATGGACAACCTTCACTTCATTCAGTTTTGGGAAGAAATTGTTTTATTGTATTGATTCTTTTATGTTGTTAAGAACCTACCATTTTCTTGGTCGGACTGATAAACTGAATAGAAAGTCACCCGGCCAATTGCTCGCTTCTTAACAACTTAAAAAAAATTAAATGCAACAAATTAATTTCATCGCGAAACTGACATTTTTTTGATAGTAAAATTTGCATCTTCACTTGAGATTAAGTCGACATTAAGTCTTGAAGTTTTGAAAAACGCAGAATATAAAATTGATTTCAAGCAGCATTTGGATTTTTCATTATTTTATTAGTTGCATTTGAAACATGTTCTTATGTGGCTTTAGCCGCACTTTTTTTCCTTCTTGCATTGCTTTCTTCAAAGGATAATGAAAGACGATGCAGGGTTTGGTTTCCTTTTTTTCAAAAGCTTGGCACGTACGCATTTTTAAACAGCTTTTGGTTTGAGGTTTGTGGGAACAATTTGTTACGACTTAATACGCTATTGTATGAGTCCGTATTTGTGTGCCTGTGTATTAGCGCATATTTGTATATGTATGTGTATGTATTGTTGTTTCGTCTTATATAATTTAAGCAGATTTTGACCCTTTTTTTAATGGCACAAAATCATGATAGAATTTTAAATTCGATTTTATTATGTTTTAAACGTTATAATAAGAATTTTACCGATTTCCGTTTAGCATTATTTATTTTGTAGCAACATTTATGATGATAAAGTTATTATGTGCAGATATAAAAGGAACACATTTATTTCTTAGTGTTAGTGCTTAGAACGTAATCAAGGTTTTTAAACATTTTTACAAGTCAAAGATAAAAAATAAATTGGAACAATTGGACAACTACGCTTGGAATAAAAATCATATTTACGCAGTGGTTTTTTGCATTTTCAATTCATTGTTATTTGTACTCAATCAGTTGCACATATAGATTTTTAGAAAATCATTATAGTTTAAAAGTTTCTGTATAGAGCGAAATGTATGCTGTTGGAAAAGTTATTTATCAAGCTATAAAAGTGATTCATAAAACTGTACCTATAGTCGGTTTTGCATTTTTATTTTTTTTTTTTTATCAAAAAATTGCTCAAGACTTTTCATTTATTTATACCCGTTTTTATGCCGGAAACCACACATTTGTCACAATCTTGAAGCAGCTGTAAGCAGATCTGCACCTTTCCAAAAAGGAAAAAAAGTGAGAAAAAAATAGTGCAATTAATGCAAACATATGAAAACCTTATCAACCGTCTCTCTCTTATTTCCTGTATCTCCTCATGGGCAATACTGCCGCACTAAGCGAAAAAGACGTATCTCAAAAAAATTCATTTCGAGATAATTGATGTTTTGTTTATGTCAATTTGTTGAAATGCCTGTAAAATTGAGATAGAGGAAATTTTCTTAGTAGATTTTTTATATGATTGAAATAAGATGCCGACATTTGGAGTATTTCATTAGACGCGTAATTTCTTAAGCTATCCGATGCCATAAGAATCTCGGATATTTTTTTTTTTTTTGAGATACGTCTTTTTCGCTTAGTACGGCAGAATAGGGCCTTCAAATACTCTTTCACTATGCACGACCAGTTGCGAGTGCTTTCAATTCTATCTAAAATTTCCCGAATCACGTAGTTTTTGCGCTAGCGATCGTTTCCACGATGATCAAGGACGGCAGCGTTTTCTGCTGCTTTGGGGGTCACACTAAGTAGATAGTTTCACAAAAAAAAAAGTTCGAATGTCCACCTCAGTTTGAAAGCTTATATTGAAAGATTTTTAAGAAACAAAAAAAAAGTTGTTTTTTTTCGGCCTCTAAATTCGATGCAATTTTGATTGTTCTTATATCTCCGCCATTTGACGTCCGATCAACAAATATAGTATAGCGTTGTAAATGTCTCAGCATGAACTACATACATGGACGGATCCAAATTAAATGGAATAATTGCAGGCTAGCAAAAAACGGATACAATTAAAAAATGTTAATTGATATAACTAAACCCTTAACGATTTTCATTTAAAATTATTTAAATTAAATTGTTCAAAACTATCATAAACGTACGTTGATTTTCGAAGAAGTTGATTGGAAAAAGCCATTGCATAGTTTTAGGACTTAAGTTAAAGATGATTTTATTATTCTGATCAAATACTTGCACTGAAATTTTAAATTCGCTGTAACTTTTTCAATTTCAATAATTTGAGAAAACTTTGTAGATATGAATTTTATAATTTGGTACGGACTTTAATTTTATGATGTGTTCTTGGCACATTAGGGTGGTAGAAGCTGAGATAATGTATGCAACTAGTGGAAAAAAAAATCTGAGACAAATAACTTTCAAAAATAAAATGTAGTCCATGTTGTGACATTTATAACGAAATACCATACTTGTTGATCGGACGTCAAATGGCGGAGATATAAAAAAAAAACAAAATTGCATCGAATTTAGAGGCCGGAAAGAAAAAATTTTTTTATCCTTAAAAATCTTTCAATATTAGCTTTCAAACTGGGGGTGGACATTCGAACTTTTTTTTTTGTATGGGGGTCGATACTATCTAGGGTTACACTCCAATAATGTTGGTGAATGAATGAATGTGGATTTCCCCATTTAATTTGTATTGTAATCGAATCATGATAGGATCTGGTGAGCAATTCAACATTAGATATGACCCTGGGCCACTAAATTTTTAGGATTTGGCGCAGACGTACAAAAAAACTGACTTCAATTATTGAGTTTCGTTGCCGTTGACAAAAACAGATTGTGCCAGCCATATTGCATCAACATATTTTGTGCTTTGTGAGATCAGTTTATAAAAGCCGTAAAATTATTTTCTGACAATAGCCTTACATGCAGATAAACTACAAATTACCTAAGCATAGTGCATTTCTAACTTCCATAAACGAACATGATGTTCTTGGTATTCAATTTCTACTATTTATTCAATATTGTTGAGAATTACTCATTTCTTTTGCATAATTAAACAATTTATAATCAATGTTTGTGTAATACAAATAATAATTTCCTTATATTGTGATCATTGATTTCCTACTGATGAGCATGTTATCCTGATATTTTCAATACGCATGTAATAAAAACATTCTACGTATTCATAGAATAATGTTTAAGTATGTGTAATACTGAATTCGTGTTACAACAACAACAACAAAAATCAACAATTTCACATTGATTCCTCTTGATTGTATGTATTCTATACTTTAACTTTTACGTTGGTATGAGTAAATGTCTTATGTTTACTAATATAAGCTGCTTAATACCATTACTATTTTATTTGTGATTGCTTAAAGTGCCATCAGACGTAAGAAAACTATTGATGTGGAAATATTTTACTCATTTTATTGAAATTATATAGCAAGTGTGCATAATTTCCCAATTAAATTCACAAATGTGAGCAACATACATACATAACTGTCATTGCAACTAGGGTTACCATCTTTTCAAAGCTCATTTTCGGAAATTTTTAGTTATATATACCTAAGCTATTTCGGATGCGTATGTTGTATGAATAAGATTTTGAAAAAAAAGTTCTTTAAATAAATATTTGTTAACATTCAGGAAAGCAAAAATTTTGTACTTCACATTTTTAAAGTTCATTCAAGGCTACTGAAATTTTCAACATTATATATACAAACAAATAATTCGATAATTTAGAAAAATATACGTTACAGCTATTTAAAATTATAATATTAATATGATTTTAAATTTAAGTCAACGATTTTTATTTACTATTTATTTATTTTATTTAGTTGTTTAAAGTTTCTTTACATTCAAGTGGAAAACACTCGGGAAATGCCACGCGTTTTGTATTATTGAATTGAGATAACTAAAAATTGTGCTGATTTCGATGCCACCGCGAATTTTAATAAAACTTTAGTTTTTCTAATCGTTTACTCCTACCCAAACTTCGTTTAACAGACGCTTGGTTAAACAACCGTTGAAGTGAGCTCAAACCACAAAATGGCTCAGTAGTTAATAGAGTGGAAAGTGCACAATTTAAATGGAGCCATAAAGTTGGTGACTTTTTGAAATGAAACATAACAAAATGATCTAAAAAGAAAAAAAAACTTCCATACCAACTGGAGAAAACTGAGAGGAAGCACCAAAAAAAAAAAAAGAAGGGAAGAACATATGTGAGCCATTTAGTGTGTGCCACTTGTGTGAAATATGTTTGAAAATTCCCTAAAGTATGCGCATACATGTCATTTCGTTTGTGTTCGTGTGTCTGCTTGCATATGTATGTGACATATCAGGGTTACTGCCTTTGACGGCAACTCTACGCAATCTATCATAACTTTTTATGCCTGGCAAAATGTGAACATAAAAAACTTGGTTTTCTTTTCATTGTATTTGGTGAATAAATTTGAGTATGGGTATTAGTTTTATATACAGAAACACAACACACTCACAAACTCGTTAAGTTTTTTTTTTTTCTTAAATGATTTTTAATATGAATATTCGTACACGCATAAAATCCAGCAAATACCAGTTCAGCATATGGATATGTCATAGACGCACACACAAACAAGACGCACTGAGTTCGGAGTTTTATTTCAAGTGCTGAGTGACAGCAGTCGTCGTCACTGCATTCATAAAATGTGGCTGTTTCAAACCTACCACTACATAGTATCTAATAAGTCGACGTACTGTAATTTGATGGTGGACAAAAATAACTTAGTAACAAACGGCTTTATCAGTCTGGAAGAGGCCTCTAAGATAATAATACAGTTTGTTTGTCTGTACAGGATTTCTTTGAATCCTTTCTTCTGTTTTTTTTTTCATTAGTTCATTACGTTAACAAAATTCTTTACGGAACTTATGTTAATCTTAAACTTAACTCATTATAAATTTTTAAGGACAGTGCAGAATTTTTCCAATAGTAAAATTTTATTTTGGTTATATGTGCATTTCCACAGGAATTGTCATTTGAGCTGGCCTCGTGTTCGATTTTTTTTTTTTAACACATCCTTCAGCCATAGTTTTTTTTGAAGCTAAAGCTGTCTTGAATTAATATTCAAGGTGGAACAATTAAAGTTCAAGGACCTATTTTTTATGTAACTTTAAACATAACTTATCATATTTTTTTTAACTTATGTAAATGCAATTTTAACTATGTCTCCCTTTGAATTTGAATTGGTTCTCCTTGAATATTAATTCAAAATAGTCTTAGCTTCAAGAAAAATTCAGGTTGGAAGAATGTGCTCAAAAAAAAAAGAAAGATATTGTCATCTTAGCCCGGCCATGGTTTCGATTCTTTTTTTTTTTTTTTTGGGTCACACTAACATGATTTTTCTTGAAGCTTAGACTATCTTAAATTAATATTCAAGGAGGAACAATTAAAGTTCAATGGGACATTCAATGGCATAGTTAAAATTGCATTTAAGTTAAAAAAAAAAACATGAAAAGCTACATAACTTTTAATTTTTCCACTTTGAATATTAATTCAAGACAGCCAAGCTTCCAGAAAAACTATGGCTGAAGGATGTGCTCCAAAAAAAAATTATAATTGCCATGTTAAAATAACATTAAACTATTTGTATTTATGAAAGCCGAAATTTTTTTAATGAAAAATTGGACTTGAGTGGTTGTGATTTTAGAAATGTGGACTTGGCGGGTTTTGATAAAAAGAATTTGCCAGAAATTTGTAAAGGAAACAATTTTTTTTTGCAATTTAGAGTATGCTTGTAAACAAAAGTTTTTTCTGTCCCCTCCTACAATATCACACATTTTCTTGAACTTTGCGGGATTTGCATCTCAGCTCTTCATATATCTTTTTCTGTAAATGGCGCAGTTTATTTTAATTATAAATATGAGATTTGAGACGTTCGAAAACTAGATTTCGGTTGTCGGACTAACGTCTAATATCTCTATATTTTTTTATCTATTTCCACTATTTAGCAGATTCGAAATTCAATCATTAATCATAAATTGACTATAGCGTCTGGCTTTTGAATTATTAAATCAAGTTAATAGCATGGGCGTTATCATTGCCATGGCCAAAATATAAATGCTGCACTTAAAGTAGATTTATTAGTGAAAGTCTTACATTTTTTCGGAAGCATATTTTTTCAAGTTTTAAGGGAAGGACGCAGTGAAGGCAATCTATTGTATCATACGTAAAAGCATTCAGTTTTTGTTTCGCAAAATGCAGACTTTTAATTAGTTACTAGACACACATTCTACCTTCGTTGGGAAAGTAATTCTAAGTGAAAACAAATAGTTGTGGTGCCATCACCACTTGTCTAACAACGCTCACTTTTTTTGAAATTTATCGGAAAATATCACGATATCTAATATTTCTGTGGTCGCAATCAATAAAAGCCTAAGTCGACTTCAGAAAGAATTGAGTTATGTATGCAACCCTATTCTATTAAGAAAACTTTATATTAACGTGAAATCCCTATTCCTTTAACAATGTTTTTCAAAAAGTTATTAATAAAAAAGTATTGACTTAAGTCGTATAGAAGTCCCACTACATTTATGTACAATAAGTAATAAAATATACTTAAGAAAATATTTCCATGAAATGTTTTTATACTTAGATAATGACTTAAGCTGTTATCGAACATTTTTTCATAAATTATTTATCATAAACAAGATACATAGTTGGTTTTAGAGCCAAAGGAAAAATAAAAATGAGAATGATTAAGCACAACAACAAAAGCTATTGATGCATTTTAGTTGGGACGTTTTAACGATGTCAACATAAGCGACGAATGCAAATGACATATGCTCTCAGTTTTTGTACCGAGTACAGCTTGGCAGTCATAATTAAAGCACCTTTTTAAAGTGATTTAATTTGAGCTATTTCGTCTGACAATGCAGAGGCTATAAGAGTTCAGATGAAAAAAATGTTTGCTTCTATTGAACAATCTTAGCCAGTATGCGAAAAACATGTTTTAGAAGATTAATTGATGGCTTATGGCATATTCAAAATTGTCAGCTTTATGATTTACTACTTGCTAACATAATCAGGCCCAGATTTAGAAATTTTCCGCCCCTAGGCAGTTGCATATTTTGAAAAGAAAAGTAAAACGTTCCAGATATTTCTTAGATATATTCTTCATTAAAATTCTGTCTGGAGTTCTTGAAGTACCTACTTAGTAGGCAACATATTTATAATGATTACAGATATAGAAAGCTTAACCTATTCATGCGAGATCATAAAATGTTAAGATAAAGAGAGGGTTCCATGCTTTGATGGTTCTGCAGTTTCTTTTATACTATCGCACTTTTTCTATTGTAGCTGCTATATAAATTATATACCAAGGTTTTGGTGTTCAAACTCTTGACGCACCACAGTATGTTAAAAATATTTTTGCCAATACCTGGTTCCACTGAAGCATGCAATTGTTTTGCAGACTTTGCATCCAAATAAGCCTAAAAAACTTTCTCTGGACTACCTGTCTCTGCCATTCACCATTTACCCTAAGGGCTTTCATTTCGTTTCTTTCCAAGTTAAGAAATACTGTGCATCGACAACTAATGAAATTAAGTGATTTAAACATTTATGGTGCTGCTTATAGCTCATCCGAATTCCAAGCAAACATTTTAACTGCAGCTTAAGTCCACAGTTCATTTTCTCACGATTTCTATTTTATGCTTGCACTATCCTTTGGTTTCTGTTGACACATACAAGCATACTGTTGGATAACCCGTGTTTTTTGTAGTATATTTTGAGGCTCATAAAATTGCTCATCATATTCATGTGTTGTCGTGATATTGTAGTTGCTGCTACTGTTGGTTCACATTAAGTGGTACCCATAATCTTTAAAGTGTTTTTAGACACTATTATGCTTGTTGGTGCATTTAAGTTTGAAATCATTTAACGAGTCCTCGTAATTTAGGAGTATAAGCACTAATGCGATATTATTTATATTTGTTTTGAAGTATTTATTCTAGGTTAAGAAACCGAATTTTATGAAAATACCTGAAATTAATTGAATTGCTGTTTTTGTTACTTTCGAGTAACGTTTTCTCAACTATATATTTTTGCAAAATTTGGATTTTTTAAAAAGTTATGAGTAAGTGCACTTTTATGTGGGTGTTTTTTTAAATTGCGATTTCTCAGTAAATATAATGGAAAAAGTTAATGAAATTTTCGTGATAGGACAAGAAACGTCTTACAATTTATATGAAATAAAGTTTTTATAAAAATATTATTTATTATTTATGAAAAATTAAGTTTTTAATAAAACAATAGAATTTAAGCCAACTTCTCATATGTTCAGAAACAAAATTTTTCCACAGAATTGTTCTGTAAAGTCTACACAAATTTTTCCTGAAAAAAAAATTTTAGTACGTTTCACAAATAAAATATAATATTTTTTACGACTTCTTTATTTTAAATTAAGCTTAATAAAATATTTTTTTACAGAGGTTCTATCAAGGCTGTAACTCTACAATTTGTTGACTAGGGGTATTTCATTGAAATATTTCAAGATAAATTATAGTCGAAGGACCATTTTTATGCTCGTAACATGGATGAAGGCATTGATGTTATTTAAGCATTCTCTGCGGACCTGACGTCGCTAGTTTCGGACCTCATACGAATCGTTTTAAAGTGTCACCATATATATGTATATGTACATAGCTATTGACTATTTATTAGAAATGGTGAAATAAATCAATTTCCTTGTGAATAACGAAAAAAAAATAAATTAATAAAAGTAAACTCTCATCAACACACTCATCATTGCCGTCATCATCATCAATTTCGTTATTTTCATACTTGTTATAATTTTCTTTATCAGTATTATTTTGCTTCATATCATCTTGGCATTAATGTGAAGTGTTGGCAACACTGGCTGGCTGTACTCATATGTTGGCAGCGATTTATTTTTGCGCTCTGTTGAGTACGTATAACTTTATTATTAGAAAAGTTTTAATGTTTTGGCAAACACACCAACAGTAACTCATACAAAAGACCAAACATGTTCACAATCATATCAAGGCATGCAATTATGGTCTCATGTATTCTGTATGTGTGGGTAGCATTTGAGTGTGTGGCTATGTTTTGGAGTGTTTGTACTAAATATTTCTATTTCTTTAAAGCATTTAATAAGCTCGATTAAACTTTCAAATGCTTCAATAATTTTTTTTTTATTTTGCAAGCTTAAAAAATATTTTAGATTATTTTATGAAGTTCATTTAGTTCTGGAAAATCGTTTAAAAAGTTCTTTGAAGTTCTTGACAAAAAAAAAAGCTTAAATGGTGTTTTGTTATGTTAGTTGAAAAAATATGTTGATCCGACCACCCGTTAATGATTGCGGGTAAACTAATGATGCTTAACATCTTCAATTTGTAGAGATTTGTAGCAAAATTAATCCACGTTGCGGGACTTCCTTCATTCGGTAACAGTTATGATGGTTTTTTTAGCCAAGTTGCATTTAAGTGCACAGTAATGGACAAAATTAAAAACCTTCACACTGGCACCCATGTTTACCTACGGGAACGGGCACTATTAACAAATGTTAATATTTTGGTTTCCATAAAAAATGTATGCAAATTTGCACATTTACCATGATTTTTGAATTTGAATAATTCGATATAGCATGATTTGTGAGAGTTTCTATGGTTACAATATTTTTGGGGGGAACCTATAGTCCAATTGCTAGGTTTTATAGTGGTCTTGAAATTTCGTAGCACATGTGAGCTTTGTAATAAAAAAAAAAAAAATATTTAAGTCTCATAAGTGAAAATGGCAGATAATAATAAAAAAATTTGAAAATCTATGTAAGTGCTTCATCTATGGCTCAGTAAGTAAAGTATGAGCCATTTATAAGCACCGAAAAAATTAAATTTTCCAATGTTCAGGCTATCGTATGAATTGGAGACATAGCACACTGAGGAAAAAATTAACCAGGTCCTGGTTAATTCAACTAGGAAACTTAATGTTTTGGTGCCAAGTAAAAATCTGGTTATTTCAACCAGAAATCCGATTGAAAATAACAAAAATTAATCTAGTTAATTCAAAACTATATATGGTTAAAAAATGTATTCACTTTTCTCGGACAGCTCGGAATTCAAGCCAAAAGTTAGTTACTCATTTTAATTATTGGCCGTTTCTTCAATGAACCATCGACTTAAACAACTTTCATCCAAATTTATCCATTTTATATTTGGCCCAACGTTTTTCCAAGTTTCTAAGGTGCACTTGTGCTCCACAACCTTGCACCAGAGAGCCAGCCTGGCAACATTCACAGATATTTAGTACGTATATACAGTTGATGTCGTTTATATGCAATTACTAAATCAAAAAAGTAATAACGAATCATCCCAACGGGAAACGAAAGCGCGTTTGAAGGGCTTCGGATGTGCTTCAAGGGAAGTGGAAGCTGCCTCCAATGCGCTTCTCACTGCTTATCTTTTTAAACATACGATGTCATTGCGGCGATGCACATCTTTGGAAGTATATTTGATGCGCTTCCTTGGATGTTGAGTAGAAGCACATCTTTGGAAACATATTAATTACTCTTCCTTGGATGATGAGTAGAAGCATATTAAGCTTAAATTGAAAAAAAAATCAACTAATTTTTTTAATTTGCCTCCGATCAGATTCGAACCTAAGCCTCCTGCGGCATGCTACTCGTAGTGTTCTGAAATGCGCACATCTTAACCAACTGAGCTACTCTTATTATTAATGTGAGGGAGACTAAAACTGCAAAAGTCTTCTGTCAAAATGAAATTTGAGTTTTTGATCTCGTAACTGCATGTTACAGCACGGAATGCATAGGTTTGAACCTCAGCGGATGCGGAATAAAAAAGTTTTTTTTTTAAATTAAATTGAATTGCAAATTCAATGCCTCCGAAAAAGCACATCTGACGCGCTCCACTTGGAAGCTGCTTCCAAATTCCACTTTGAGAAGCACATCTGACGTGCTCCCCTTGGAAGCTACTTGGGATATAACATTATTCAGATTTCATTTAATCATACGCCGTAAAATATGCAACATTTTCATTGCAATGAAATCTATATAAAGTTAATGATTCGTTATTACTTCTTTGCTTTCACAATTGTATACATAAACATCAAATTTAAATACATTTCTATAAAAAAAATCCAATTTTTACCAGAGTTGCAGTTATTTCCTGTTTAATTTAAAATTTTTCTAGTAAAAAATATTGAAACACAAAAAAATCAACTGGAAATAATTTAACAAGTCAGCTGCACAAAAAAATCATGTTTCTTTTGCTTCAGTGTACTAAGGACATTTCATTGCCAATATGGACTCGGATGAGGGCAATGTGGAAACAGAGGTAACAGAGGCAACAGAAGGTGATATGATTGAAGAGGATGTATCAGCCTGAAGGATATGATGGGGAAGCATCTGATGCAGAAATCGAAGCATATTTCGTACAACTCGAGCACGGGAGCGACTCAGAAAATGAATGAATGAAAAGTGACTATTGATGATTAGGGTCATTCGAAAGTAAAAAGTTTTTTCAATATGTTCTAACACGAAGAAGCCAAACAAAAAAGCGCGGCTAGAAAAATGTGTATCCAGTGCGAAAAGCCTGTTTAAATTGAGCATAGCAAAATTCTAACAAAATTTAAGGCAACAATTTCAAATATCTGTGAAATCAATAAATATTTTTCAATTGATCAATTTTTTAATAAGCTTTTATTTAAAAATGTCTTCTAATTATTTGTTAATATTATAATAACATAAAATATGCACATAAACTAACAAAATCTTTGAAATAAAAAATATATTGACATATGTTAATAGTATCCGTTTATGGAGTAAAAACGTCAGATTTTCAAAAAAATAACGGAAAAATTCAAAAGTTACAACGGTTTTTAAGTTTTTCGAAAAGAGGCCGAAAACTTAGGCACTGAGTCAAAGTTTTATGAAAATCGGATCGTGAATAAATGAATTGCAGCAAGTTATAAATTGAGATATAAACATACAGTGATGTGCGAAATAATAAGGACACTTACGCTAAGAAAGTTCAAACACTCCTCTGCTCTGTTTGAATAAATTGAAATAAAATTTTACATTACATTACTTGCTGGGATACCAGTGCAGTAAAGAACATTTATAAAATATGAATGCATTGCATATGAGATGATCTAAAGTTATAATTTGAAAAAATAACCAAATAATGTAATTTAGTGATTCAGAATAGGAAGAGGAGAGCATTGCAGCGTCCAGCTTCGTAGAGACATAAAAGACCTTCACGATAACGAATTTTCAAAGCGAGAAATAGACATAACATTGAATTGCTCCAAGAGAATGGTAGAAAATGCAATTAAATATACACCACAGAAGGAAACGCCTGGACCAAAGTCAAAAATACCGCCAATTCATCAGAGGACTATGTTGAGATTTGTGAGACAGAACCCCTTTGCACTCTCAAATGAAGTAAAAAATGATTTTTCAATGGATGTAAGCACTTCGACTATTCGGAAAAGGCCAATTTATAATAATTTAAAGGCAAAGAGATCCAAAAAAGTACCTTCCCTATCCAAACAGGACGTCAGTGAAAGGTTACTTTTCGCTGAGCAGCATGTCATTTGGCCAGTGCAGAAATGGTGCAATGTCCTGGGGTCCGATTATAAACATTTTTGTTATTATTATTATCGTTATATATTTCCAAAAAAATTTTTTCCAATAAATTTATTTTATGTTTTTAATGTCTTTAATATATTGTAGCGAAATTTGGTTTATAATAGAAAACTCTTGAAATAAATACCAACAAAAGAAACTAAACGATATTAGCACCATCTAGCGCAAAGTGCTAAAAATAATAAACCGAACAGACGCTGCAGTAAACAATAAAAAGTCAACAACCGAGAGAAATTATCGCCGTCGTACAACGTACAACGCCATCTAGCATAATAGCTAGCTCAACGTCAGTGCGCCATGCTGGTGAATTGTGGTGGATTGTGGATAGTGGTAGAATGCACGCTACAAAGTAGCACTGGTAGGCTGTAGATAATGGTAGAATATACGCCATCTGGCAGCTAGTAGATTATTCGAGAAAGTGATGCCTGTAGTATAAAAGGGTGTCATTTGAGTTTTCGGACACAGTAGAATTAAAACCATGAAGCAGAACAGTAGTATTTCAACAGTGAAGTGGAACACTTGAATTAAAAGCAATAAAGTGAATACAGTGTGATCCGTAGTAAAGTAAAACAGTTTTCTATACAGTGTTAAATTAATATAATAATTTGAACGTTAATAAAATAAACCATTTTATAACTAAATAAGTTTGTGTGTTTTTAATTGTTACACAATCCAGTGATCGAACTCAGAAAAGTGTGAGAGATCGAAATTATAAAACGATAATTATCGTCGAAGAGACAGAAATTTCGTAACAATATGTTCAGAAAAAACTTGTGTTTTCATTAGAAACTAAACGTACAGTGCTTCAAAAGTCATTGCGACCAAATATTGCATTTACTTTTAATATTTTACAGTTATTTTATCAAAACAAATATAGTAGAATATTTGACAAGTTGTGGCTTCCGGAGAAGTTATAAATCTCGAAAGCTTTCACAAATATACCAAAAAACTGTCCTTATAAAAAGGACTACAATTGGTACAACATGCCTCCTTCCGTGCACAAAGTTCTAATACATTGATGTCAAATTATGCAAGAACTAGAAGTTCCAATTGGACGTCTTTCTGAAGAAGCTGAGGAAGCATCATATAAAGTTTTTAAAAACGCAAGCGAGATAAAAAATGTAAAGAGTTATCACCAGAGGCACAAGAAATGCTTGAAGTCTGTGAAGAAGACGATTTAAATAAATTTTAAAAAAAACATTGCTGTATAACTACTTTATCTATTTTTCAAATTAGGTTTTTTCTATTGAATTTTCAGTTTTTCTTTAATAACTTGAAAACTATAAATATATCGCACAATTTGTAACATTTTTGAAATCAGCATTGCCAAATTATTGGAAATCGATACCCATTAATTTCAAGAGTCTAGCGCAATCATTACTATTTATGGCCGCCGTTTCTTACAAAGCCATCCACTGTGCGACACATACTTACAAAACTAGCTTAAAAACCTTTTTAAATTCAAAAAGTCGTCTACTTATTACGAAAGCGCAGAGCCAACTGAGATTAGCTGAGCGTGCAGGAAAAAATAACTGTACTTTCAAAAGTTATTGGAAAAAAACTAAGGCAGCGTCGTCGTTTCATAAAAATAAAAACATCATGAAGAAGATGTATAAAAGTTTTGGGTTCAGTTTCTAAATTTCTAAAATTCAACATATTTGACTCAAATAAATATATGAGTTGAACATATGGCACAGAAATTGAATGCTCCGATTTAGAGACTTTGATTCTCCTGAATTTTCCATGTTTTTAAATGAAGTACAAAATTGGTCTACAGGTACGTTTACTATTGAATGGAACAAATGTTAAATACATTTTTGCAATAATTTTAAAGTTGTAAGGCTATATTACAGATCTCTGTAAATTGTGTGATAATGATATGTTTTATAACGTTTTCGACTATTGAATGAAGAAACACTAAATTTTTGAAGTGAAAACTTCTTATATCACGTTGTACGGCTGAGGAAAAAAGTATAAACTCGCGACACCGACCGTCATAGGGATTCCCCGTCATGAATGCGATAGTAGAATTTGAATGTTCTTTGAAGACTTGGGAAACGAACTCAATTTTGGAATTTTGAAGACTTGGGAAACGAACTCGATTTTGGAATTTTGAAAACTTAGGAAACGAGCTCGATTTTAGAATTTTGAAGACTTGGGAAACGAACTCGATTTCAGAAATTTGAAGTCTTGGGAAACGAACTCGATTTCAAATTTGGAAGACTTGGGAAACGAACTTGATTTTGGAATTTTGAAGACTTGGGAAACGAACTCGATTTTAGAATTTTGAAGACTTGGAAAACGAACTCGATTTCAAAAAAAAATTTAAAAACGTTGCGTACTTTTAGGCGCTATTAATAATTTGCCCCATAAAGTATGTAACACTTTCTGACAAATTTCAAAATAGCACCTAAAAGTAGGCAACGATTTTAAAAATTTCAGATAATGTTGCCTACTTTAAGGCGTTATTTTTGTATCTGTCTGAAAGTGTTGCATACTTTTAGGGGTAAATTATTAATAGCGCCTAAGTGTAAACAACGTTTTTTGAAAAAATTGGCCCATGAAAGTATGCAATTTTTTGGAAAAAAATTTTAATTTGTAGCATACATATGTTGACTTCCGGTTAGCTGTTGCTCAGTCGGCAAATTTTTCACTGAGAGCGCAGCCGAAAGCAGAGCCAGCAGCCCAAAGCAGAGAAAAATCTGAAATACCAGGCCACCATGAACCACAGCAGCAAACAAATTAGGTTTTTTGAAAAACTTTTAAACGTTATATCTCACCTTTTACTAAACCATTTTAGACAAATGAGGTATAATAGTTTTTTTTAAGAACAAGTAGATTTTTTTGAAGTCATTTGTGTTTTGATAAACTGTCACTAGATGGTGTTTTAAGCAGTTTGAATATTCTAACAGCCATAACTCGGCAATGAATAAGCCGATTTTGATAAATGTGGTGTCATAGTGTCTGTAGGAAGAAGCAGATTTTTAAGTTTAGTTTTAGAAAAATTATGTTCAAGCTATTTAGTCACAGGTCCAGGTACTTTCTTTACCTGATTTTTTCTTATACTTACATAATTCGCAATGATGTTTCTTACTGCAATCAGAATAAATTTTTGTTCTCAAACATAAGGAACACTTAGCTCAAATTTAATTATTCACAGTTGAGGCTACTGAGCCGAATATACTTCTTCCAGAAATTTTTGAAGTGAAAATTTCTTATGGCACGTTGTGCGGCTGAGGAAAAAAGTATAAACTCGCGACACCGACCGTCATCGGGATTCCCCGTCATGAATGCGATAGTAAAATTTGAATGTTCTATTGTTTCTTTTAAATAAATATTCTAAGTGGAAGACAAAAAGCAAAGCAGACACACTAACTGACACATTCCATTTTCATTCAACGATTGTTATGCTTACATGATTGCTTCTTTCAAATTCCGCGTTGTTGCGTTGACAAATTGAGAATGAGAGCGAGAGTAAAATTTGAATACATACACTCAAAAAAAAAAGTGTTTGCCACAAATGATATATGTAGATGGAACTACTTCAAGTGTTTGCGTGAAACAATAAAATTTTTGTCACAAAAACTTTTGATTTTACTTACAAAATAATAAAATTTTTCTCACATAAACTTTTGATTTAACTTACATCTTGATAGTTGAGAAATATTATACAAAACTACTCTTTAAAACTCAACATATCGTAGGACTACAGCCTGGCAACATCGTCATCATTCCTTGCTTCTAAACACTTATAAACATTTGAAATCGTATATGTACAATGTAAGTAACAAAAAAGTTATATCGAATCATAGCACCGCAAAATACAAAATACAAAAAACATGACAAGAATATCACTTTAGTTTTATAAGTGATAAATCGTTTGTTGAAATGAATAAGTGTTTGGGACAAAAGACAAGTGTTTGGGACAAAATACAAGTGTTTGTCGAAACATTTTAATAAATTGAATTGTTTGACGGAAATATTTTGACGTTTGTCGTAAATAATTATATCATTTAGAAGCAACATTTTATGAAATGTTTTTTTAAATTTTCCATAGAAGTAATTGAATCACTTGCCACAACTAAACTTTTCCTTGGGTCAAATACATTAATTTTTCTTATATTGTCTACAAATACTTATAGTTTAAGACAAAAGTTAAGTGTTTGCTTGAAATAATAAGTGCTTATATTAAGCATTCGATAATTTGCCACAAGCGCTTTCTAAACAATCCTTTTTTTGAGTGTATTCCGTTTTTGTCTTCCATTGCATTGCCATATAAAAAAAACGCACACATATCAATTAACACACTAACTTGCCATTAAACGATTTGTTTTCACTTCTGTCGGCACTCCCGGAGTGCAACCCGCCGTTTTTTTATTTTATTTTTAACCATTCTAATAGGCGTTATTATTAAAACTGCCAAATTTCCTATTTCAGATCTGCCCTTAGATACATAAATGATGCACAAATAAGTAAGTATGTATGTATGTATATTAGGGTGGCTCTTATGAAAAAAATATTGAAGACGCCCCCTAAGTTGGTTCGAAATAGGATAAAAAAATTTAAAAATTAATTTTTTAATTTTTGTTTTTAATCCCTGGGGACCCTATTTCAAAGTGAAAATTTACCTTTTTTTTGGCTTTTTTGCGAAAATCAAATTGAACGTCCCCTGAATCGGTTCGAAATAGGATAAAAAAATTATAAAATTAATCTAAAATTTTTATCTTTAACCTCTACGGACCTTATTTCAAAGCGAAATTTCACCTTAGCCGCCATTTCTTTAAACTATTTTTTCTTGAGTGGCTTTTAATTTTAAAAATGAATATATTGAAAAAAGTATCTTTTGGATCTAGTTTTCGAGATATAGTCATGGAAAATTGCGGATATAGCTTTTCTAAAAATCATTTTAAGTCGGAAACTCCTGAACAGATTCTACATGTCATATTGAAGATCATTTTACTGTCTATAAGATCGATGCATAAAAATTTGAAGTAACTTCCACGTGTTTTGAGGTATGGAGGTTTTTTAAAAGTTGACATAATTTTTTTTTTAATTTTAAATTTTTTTACCCCATTCCGAACCAATTGAGGAGGCATCCCATTTGATTTTTGCAAAAAATATATGCTTGAGAACCATCCTAATGTATATACTGACAAAATTTTTCATGAAGCCCAAAAACAAGAAGATTTTTGGTTAAAAGAACTAAAAACTTTAAGAGAATTCGCTACCTGTAATAAAGACGTTAGATATATTTAATGAAAGCCCAAAAATACCAAAGATTAAAGCAAAGTTCATATTTCGCTAATACATATAAACATATACATACAAACATAATACTTTTTTCTTTCGACTAAACGCTATTACAAAGTCATGATGTGCAAATAACACAAAAATGCGAGTATTTTGGCAATATTCCCACACATGCTATAAAATAAACGATCAAGTGACCACTTTATTGCAGGCAGACGTCTGACCCAAAATTTAATATTTAATAAAAAGTTATGCCGCAATAAATTGCACAATATTGAATTTTTAAAAGGAATGTAGTAGTACAAATTCTATAAGTTCTATCGAAAATCGAACCCAAACAAAAATTAGCCTTTTAAAATCCCTTGCTTCCACTCTTTCATCCCTTGGAAATAAAGAAAATAACCTAGAGCGAAGCGCCACATGCTTTGCATGTAGAACTTGGCAAAAAAGTTTATGCCACAAAATGTCGGAAGAACACCGAAATGTTATGAAGTATTAATAGATTCGATGAAATATTGTAATGAAACTAAGAGAGGATGATCAAGAGGGTGTTACACAAAAAAAAAAAAGACCAATAAAATAACCTACACACACTTATATACACATATATGTATGTGCACAAAGATTCATAGGGCCACACATGTAACTCAAGTGCATATGTTTGTGTAATTGTGTTAGTTTATGTGGATGCATGTGTTTGTTTCCTTAGTACGTCAAGCATGTACATATTTAGAAAAAGGATAAAATTGTGTAAATATTGTTTATTATTAAACTTAAGTGAGGGTCTTTCTTTCGTTTTTATACCCTACACTCAGGGTATATTAGTTTTAACATACCGTTTGTAACGCATTGAAACAATGTACATGTGTTTAAAATACAAGACAAAATCTCGATAAGCATCACCTCATTTTTAATTTAGCCTTGACTTCCTGCGCAAATCACAATTGCGGAAAATCAATGCGAGATAATCTAATCTTCAATCATAAGGGACAGAAAATGGGATAATCGGCTCACAGATACGTTTAACGTCTTTCCAAAAAATTTGTTAAGTACTAGACTACACTGAGAAATAAATACTATAAATATATAATAAATAAATGTATTTGGTTGATATATTCTTAAAATATGTATTAAATATAAATAAATTTTGGTAGATATAACTAGTTTCTTAACTGAAAGATAAATTGTTTTTTTATTGGGCCAAACATAATATTTGTTTGGGTTGATTGAATAGATTTGGTTGGGTTGAAAATATCTTTGATAATTCTATTTTGATTTGATTTCACTACTCATTAATATGGAAATTCTCAACATATTTAAGTAAAAGACAACTTAAGTATCTCCTGCTTGGTACGCAAATAAGGTATTTATTATTGTGTAAATACCAATGACATTCAATATAAGCATGTCACGATATTGAAAGTATCGATATATATATGATTTGATATTTTAAAATACCGCTTAAGCATAAATCGATATTAATATACATACATGATTAGGTGATTGTTAACAAGTGAATGTTTGCTACAAAGAAATATTTTTTTTAATCGAAATATGATTTGGTCATTATTATATTATTACATGATTGCTCGAATAATATAATTCAATTCAGCGTAATGTGTGACATGTCAAATTAGATATATTATATATTTATTTCGCCTACATAACCGATTAAATCTACAAGTTACAAAAGCGACTTAAGCTAGCGGAACCAAAATTTCATACTAATGCAGTGAAACCTGGATAACTGGGATCTCCATGGGACCAAAATTTTTGTCTCAATTAAAGAGATTCCCATTTACACAGGTTCCCAAATAACCAGGTTTAAAATTCGGTTGTCCCATTTAAAGAGGGTAACACTAAGAGAGATCAAGATGAACCTTTTGTTATTTAGAGAGGAAAAAGTCTTCAATAAAATAGCAAATTTTATATAAATGACCATTTGTAAATGACAGCCTAATTAAGTCAATGATTTTATGAAATTTTATCAAAACAACCATGCCACAGCCTACTCAGACCGATGAAACGTGCATATTCAAATTCAAAATAACAAATTATACAGAAATAAATATTGTATCCCATGGTATGGATGGTATTTCCATCATATTGTTATAGAGGGAAAAGCCCATGTTATAGAGGCAAAAACGCATAAAAACTTCAAAAATCATATACCAGACATAGATGTTTAATAATACCAGTAATAGAGGTATTTTGATGCAAAAGTGCTGGGACCTTGAAGTGAATCTCGCTAATAGAGGTTTTCCACCTATTCAGGTACCGCTTAACCAGGTTTCACCGTACTTGAAATGGTTCAAACAAGCAGTAGAAAAACCTTAAAGTACCAACAGAACTACTTTTGAAACTCAACCAAACTTTACACATGTCAAATGGTTCAAACAAGCACCATACGATCAGAATACACTTTCAAAAAAGGGAGTGTTACCTCCCTTACATGGAAAATTCTTTACTAAAAGGGAACTATGCTACTTTAGCACATTCAAATTTCAATTAATTACTGGGATTTGTTTGAGGAAGCTCTAGACATTAAGTGAGCAGATTTTGACATTAACCTCCATACAAGCTAACCCTAAAAATTGCTAAGTAAGTGCTTTCAAGTAAATGTTGCCCAACTAATTATGGAAACGTTTGGTAAAACCAGTTAGCACGTGGCGTTATGGAAAAGATTATTTAAACACAACAGTTATGCGCACTTTTTCTGTTAATGCAGTGCAGGGTATTAATATTTCCGTGACGCCAAATATAACACCCAAACATTTATTTTTATTTCTTGTCTTGAAAGGCTTTTCTTAGATTGCTTAGGTGGTTTCATGTTTTTGCCAGAAAAAGGCAACAAATCTTTAATATGCTACAAAAAGAATATTTTTCCTTAATTCTATATTTACCATAAAGTTACTTGTATACTATTCATGCATAATCGATAAAAATCATGAACGTTTTTGTTAAAATTATTAAATATGTACATTATTTACATGGACGCCAACGCAAAAAGATCTTTCTAAAAAAATTTAATTTCTTAAAAGGAATTATAATTTTTTTTTTTATTTAGGTACAGATCAAATACATTTCAAACCATTCAGTCGGATTGACTTCAAATTGCGGAATTGGTTGCCGATTAAATATGATGGTTTTCAGAGGGTATAAGGGGATACGATTTATGATGGTTTTTAGAGGGTATAGGGGGATACGATTCCTTCGATTTGATTGATAACATCAACATTTTTTGTCCGACTGAAGCAAATATATAGTTAAAATATTTGAAATAGAATAGGTTTTCATCTTGAATCTTAAACACATAAAAGAAAGATTTTTGGAATTAAACGGATCAATGGAAATGTTGTGACTTTTTAAAAAGATCAAACAAATCTCTTTTTTTGAACTTTGATTGCTTGTAACTCCATCAAATACATTTTGAACGGTGTGGAACTCACTTAGGTCGAAAAAAAATTGATAGAAATATGATAAGACAAATGAAAAAAATGCAGAAATACGGGATTTTCGGGGATATTTCAGAAACGATTCTTAAGAAAAAAAATGTTTTGTTATTTTTGGAATCTACGCTCCAAATTTCAATGAGAAACTAGATCTCGAGATGAGCCTCAAATATGTAAGTTAGTGTTATTTAACCTATTTTTTTAAAAAATTATTATTGAATTTATAAACATGTATAGAATATATAGGGTTGCTTTGTCGAATAATGTCCTAAACATTGGTTGAAACCCGTTTTTTGGGTCGACTTTTCTTAAATGAGTGGCAACCCAAGTTTGGGACAGGGCAACCCTATATATTCTATTCAGGCTCTTCGATATCTATCATTTGGCACAAATTTCAAGCTGTTATCTTCATTAAAGAAAATTGACCCAAAAAAACCGGTGGAAACTCATGTTTGGGACAGGATTCAACAATGCAATCCCATGTATTATATTTAGGCCTCTTCGAGTTCTATCATTTGGCATACATTTCGAGCTGTTATAAACTACAGTTTTGATTAGAGAAACAAAATTGGCTAAAATTCGGGCATCTTCGACCATCGGGACACGCTTTGGCAAGGCAACCCTAGATATTCTATTTAGGCTCATTGAGCTCTACCATTTGGCATAATTCTCATCCTGTAATCTTATACACTCGATTTTTTTACAGCCGGCTCTCCGCCTATAACAAAGAATGATAAATGAAAAGCATTGAAATACTACTGTGCAATAATTGCTAGGAGTATGCTGTAAAAACACTTTTAATGCAATTGACAAATCATTTGTTAGTTTTTTTGATGTTTTATTTAAAAGAAAATTTTTATTCTTTAAAAACGCTTTTACAGCTTGTGTCTATCTTAATATTAGCATTGCTTCAAAATATTTTCTTAACCTGCTTTAGAAGCGTTTATACAGCCAAAATAGATATTGAGAAGTAGCACAACTTCGTTGTTATTTTCTTTAGCTATAAATTTTAGTTTAATGAAAAGATAACAGCTAAATAAAAGCAACTATATTTATTGTTTTGATTTGGCATTTATAGCTAAAAGAAATCACAGATCATAGCATAGATTCCTGGCTCTTATTAAAGCACATTTAAAGTTAATTTACAGTAAAAGCAATGGCTATATTTTATAGCTTTAATTTTGCATGCATTCTTAAAATTATTGCTAAAAAATCCACACACATTTATTTTCTTTATAATGATGCGCACAACCAAGAGCGCTAGCTCGTTATGCTAGCTCTTGGCTTTAAATCAGCTTTTAAAATCAAAATTTTGCCGAAAAATATCAACATAGTAAAACCTATTTTTTTGCAATTTATTAGCTATTTTTTGGAATATTTAGGCCAATTGAGCTCCAAAAAAAAGCTGCAGCACTTTCGCTGTTAAATTCATATTTTTTTGTTAAATTTTAGCTTTTGAATCTTCCATGCAATTCACTTAGCGAACTCTGAAGACGACATTACATGAGTGTTGTGCAAAAATTATTCCAATAAGGAAATTTATTTGAACAATCAAAAACGCTCAACACTGATAATATTTCAATGCATGGGAAATAATTTTGCCAAATGAACTAGTACTATTAAGGCTCATAATATAAATTACCATAAAAAACCATAAAACCATATTTTTTATCAATTTAGAAAATGTTGAATTATTGTGAAAGGGAAAATATGCATTTTAATAAATTTTTTGATTTATATTTTGTTTTTATTTTTTAAAAATTTATAAATAGCTAACTTTGAGGCGCATTATTTATCTAAGAGTTTCAGAAGAAACTATTAAATTACTTGTCGATCATTTGATCATAGGATATTAAAATGGAAAACCCTCTGCGCTCGAAACCGATCCAAAGGTCGGAAACTATGAAATTAGACAAAGTTTTTCGTATAATATACAGAAAGTACTGCATATTTAGTGCAATTATTTTTGAAGTAGCAATAAAAATATGTATTAAAGTTTACATTGGCATTAATTAATTCAGTAAGAAAGAAATTTATGTGCGTTTGGTAGTTTAGTTAATTATGAATTTGTATTTTTTTTTCAAAACCTATTACAATTATATTTTCTCTCGCATTAGTTTTGCATTATTATCTAAATCTGAAGAATGCTAATCGGTCAAATACATGAAGTTTAATGCTAAACTTATAACTCATGTTGCTGTTAAAGGTCTTGCTGGAACAATACATCTTATCTAAAGAACAATAATTCGGCTTAAATTTTATAAGTAGGATGATTTGATTGAAATATAAGCTACGTTAGTTCGACTAGTAGGAAAGTATAAGCTGAAAATTTAATTTACGATGCAAACCAATATCAAATATGATGAAGACTTTTACTGCATAGGAAGAAACTTAATGAAAGTAATAGTCTTAAATACATATTAAGATCAACTAACCTTGCAATGTTTAAAGTCAAGAAATAAAAAATTATATTATGTTCATGTACATTATGCAATTTACATGGTAGCTACTACAGTTGTCATTTTCATTGTTGAATTAAACTCAAAACACAACACATGTGGGTTAACACAACCCTCAAGTGCATTTGTGCTACTGATAACCCATTTTATGTAAAATGCTCAAAGCTATATATTAACTTATAAGCATATGCTCAGGCAAACAGACGACAAGAACACAGATCAACTGCATAAATGTAATGTGTACGAAATGAAATGAGCCATTCTAAAACAAAATGTACTTCTAAAAGTTGCCAAGAGCGAAACTTGAGTACTTAGATCTGCTTGATTCACTGATTCCTGTAGGTTTTAACTAGAATCCGATCCAATTTTATATTCGTAAGAGCCAAAACACACTCAATTTTTTATTTAGCTATGTATTGTTAAAAATGCCTTCCTATTACTTTTTTTTATGTTTTTATTATAATGACTTTAAAGATGCACCAAAAGTAACAAAATTATTAAATAAAAAAAAATATTTACATATGTAAATAGTACCAAAGTAAGAGATGAAAAAGACAGTTTTTTAACCCTCTGATTAGCGGTAATCCAAAAGGCGGTAAATCATACTTTGTGGTCTGACAGACCACTTAATCTATTCTGAGGTTTGACCTCTGAAGTCGCGGCATGATCTATTTCAGCTGTGACATTAAGTGTGAAAACGGTGTTCAAGCAAACGTATAAATCTGTAGATTCTTTACTTTATTGAATAGATAGATACAACCCGAGAACTGGAAGACGGGTTTTGTTCCATACTGGTAGAATTTACATTCTTTATTTTATAAATTGAATATAAACATATAGCATACTAAAGAAAAAAGGCAATGGTTCCATATTTGAAACGAGTAAAAATAAGAAAAAACCAATAAGTAAAAATGGGTAAAAGTTCTCTGATAGTGCCCGGGTGATCTATATTCCAATTTTTGGTGACCAGAAGGGCTTTACGATCTGTTTAACATTCACAATTTCTGGAGCTATAAATTGAGACTGCATAAATAGGTTGGAACGATTGCCGTATGATTGTATGCTCTAGAGAAATCAGTTACCGGTGGAACAGTAACCCAAACTTTTCCATATTTGAAACGAGAAAATTCGCCAACTGCAGCGTTGGGAATAGCTTGACCAGGTAATGATTCCATTTCTGCAACGATCACGAGACTCATCAACTTGCTACTCGTTGACACTATATTTTTCTATATAAACTTTACTCTTCGCCAACAGAAGCATCGATACAAACATCAATTGGCACATAATTAGGGTCACTCTGCTCCTCATCCATTCCAAATGGTTCCTGCAAGTATATTTCGTTTTTTGACTAGCGGAAAGATTACGAAAAGGAGTGTTTCTGCGACCATTTTTCAAATTCATAGCCAACATTTTTTTAAATTTGAAACCTAAAACTGCGAATTGCGTACCCGAATAAGGAAATGTATATACATCAAGACCACATGCAAAACTGTAAGAAGTTTCGTTAAAACACCAACTACGTCAGACCGTATTTTTGCCACACGGAACATTTCCTACAATTTTAAAACACATTGCAGTCGATTCGTTACGTCTAGTTTAACAAAGTCATGGCACCATTAGCCGAAATATTTTTAGAAAAAAAAAAACAACGATACAAATAATTTTAAAATTGTCTGACAGACCACAACGCTAATCGGAGGATTAAAAAGCAACGGAAAAAAGCTTAATTTACAGTGATTTTTAAGACTTTCAAAATGAGGCAGAAAAATTGATCACTGAGTCGAGATCTTATCAGAATCGTTTCTCGAATAAAAAATTTACATCAAGTTGTGATAATTGCATTATAAATAGTGCCAATGTGAAGATTAAAACAAAAAAGACATACACGTGTCAGAAAAATTTAATTTTTTTTTTTTCGAAAAAATGCGATTAGCTACTTAATTTATCACTGATTTTGTTTACAAAATTAAGGACTTAGAAACCACACAAATCGAAATTGTTAATCAAAATGCGTACCAATTGAATTAATTGAACACATTACATTTTTTAAATAGACGATCAGGTAGTCCATTTCCCTCATATGTTTTTATGCTCTTCAGTATAAAGTTGAATGCAATGCACGCGGCTAAAACGCGTGCCTTAAGAGTTTCTTCTGCAAAGTAAAGGTAAATTTTTCTTTAAGTCCATAAGGTGTTAACACTTTGCGGATTGAATGCTAACTTATGGATGCAGCCACAAGTTCTGAAAGATTTTCAACCATTACTACGTTGAGTTCAGCCAATTCCAAGGGAAATACTGAACATCCAGCAAATCCTTTTTAAAGAATTTAAATTCGCAGTTTCGTTGGCGAGTATAACAAAGGTTTGATTTTTTTTTTTCAAACTAACACACACACACGCACATAAACACAAAATTGCTGACCATAATTTCTGAGCGCCTGAGCCATATCAGTTCCATTTGCCGTTATCCTGGTGCGCACAACGACAGAAATTTGCCGTTGTCGTTGCTCTCCTGCTGCTTACAGACCTGTGTGTATAGATGCATGCATGTGTTGGTTAACAACCACTTTGTTCTACTCAGTTTCATTTTTTTTTTTGACCCGTTTATTTTTAGTTGAAGCTAAAAACGTGTTTTCGCTTTCATAAATTTTTCCATTGAGTCTGTGAGTAAAGCAAAAAAAAAGATTTTGTAAAACTTAGTGAAAGCAAAAAGGACAAACTTGTGCGGAGCCAACAAAGTGCAATAACGATTTAATACCAGCATCGAAAACTGCCTGCAAAAGGACAACAGCTAAACTATGATGGAATTAATAATCTAAGTTGATTTTTTTCCCTGTAAAAGGTGTTTTATCAGTCAAAGTTGATAAGGTTTATAAAGTAAACGAAAGGAAACGTAAAAACGCTTTAACAGCTTTGCACTTTTCTATTCTTTTTGCTCAAAGTCGTTAAGTTATTAGATGTACACGTATACTGATGGTTGTTTATCGAGCTTTAAAAAGACCTTTATACTACTCAGCAGTAAGTAGCTACTTGTGAGGTGAAACACAACAGCACTTAAGAATTGCGTAACAGTAATGATTATGTTTCGGTTTGAAAAAAGCCCATAACATTATCAAATCTATCCATAATTCAAATAAGCCATATTTTTATTAAAGTCTTTATTAATATTTAATAAAATGGTAGAGATTCAAAATACAAATTGAAATTAAATATTTAATTGTGCCTTATTGTCTCATTTATGATTTGCAAATCGAGTAATCGATCGAAAGTTCTGAAAGTTTACCTATAGCAAGAAACGTGATAATGAAACGTATTCATGCCAGTTCTCATTCCGTTTCTGATTTGTTTCGAAAACGCATTTGAAATGCGAGATTTATATAGGATAATACAAAAAACAAGGAAACTCCGTTAAACTATCGCAACTAAGTATAACAGCTCAAGCTCGAAGCTCAAATGAATTCCATAGCAGATTTCGACATATAGATTTAAAAGATCTATTGACAATGAACTTCGAACTTCAATTCCACTTCTGAACTAAGTCGGAGTCAGAACAGGCATGAATATTTTGATTCTGACTGTTTCAGAATTTTTCTTTCTCTAAAACGTTTCCATGAATTTGCACAAACCTCATTGTTATCATATAGCAATAAAAAATTGATATTTTTAAAAGAATTTGAAGGGGGTTGGTTAGAAGGGAGGGAGTATCAAAATTTCACTTACACTCACACTCTTGGTGACTTTTCTTAAAATTAAATCAAGTTTATTTTTAATGGGTAGCCGAGGTCAATTAAAAAAAATTGGCTTGGCCTGATATATGAATGTGAAAATTACAAATATATGTATTAGTGTTTCACCGAGGCGAGGCGAGGTTCTTGTTGATCTCGGTCTCGCCTCGTCTTATAAATTTAAGTCTCGCCTCGGCCTCGGACGAGATCTTGCCATCACATACCTCGCCTCGCCTCGCTTCGCCTCGCCTCGCTTCGCCTCGCCTCGCCTCGTTCTCGCCTCGTTTTCTTATATTGAAGGCATGGTACCGCCCATTTTATTAATTGAATCTTAGTTATGCCTCTACCTTTTATAAATATACCAAGTTTTATTAATCTGCATCAAGTAGTTGATAATAAAAGGTTTTTCAATAAGAGCGCTACAAAAGTTTTTTTAAATAAAACAAAAACGGTTTGGGATATCAATAAAATTCTTTATTTTTGTAAAGAAACATTTAATGCCATTATCATCAATTATCGTCAATTTGATCTTGTAAGGATGTAGTCCAAGATCTTTTCGCAAAATTCGCCACAACGACGTCACAGAGATGCCCAACGCTTGAGAACGATGTGTGAGAGACTGATTTGGGTCTTCCTCTATTGATGCGCTAGCGGCAGCAATATTCTCGACACTACGGGCACTTCTTTGTCTCACTGGCACGGGAACAATTTTAACTGTGCCTGTGGATTCAAATTTTTCCACTAGACGCTCAATTGTTGATCTGACAGGACGATTATGACGACCATAAATTGGACGTTCGCTCTTAAAGTTGAGGCCACTGACTCCGAATTTCGGTAGTAAATTTTAATAATTTTGACTCGTTGTTGGATCGTATATCATGATGAAATGGCAAACCTTAATGAAGAGAAATGTCAAAAAAGCGGGAAAAAATATGGCGTCGTTTGCTTTCCCTATTGGTCTACTTTTGTAGCGACCCTATTGAAAAACCCTTTATATGATGAATTCTGCTCTTCTCTTATGTGGGGGTGGCATCACCCATTTATCGTAAACTATGTTACGGAGCATTCCAAATCATAAGAAACATATATGTATGTCAAATCTTTCGTCGGTCGGTTGAATGGTTTAGGAGTCCATTAGCAACGAACATACATATATTGATCTTTATTTATATACTAGCATTACGCTGTGCGTTTCGCTTCACCTTAACGTTTCTTAGAAAGACTATTAGAATAAATAAATTTCAATGCAGTGTTGTCAATCATGCAGTTTTGCTTATAGCCTTACATGCTTCCCTAATCGATCAATCGAGGCGTAGTCGCATAGAAGATGATGCGATCCAAGCACTTCTGTGCATTAGCGCTTGGACCAAATCTGAGCTCGTAAGAAGCACATGCGGGTTAAAAATAAAACAAAGTAGTTTACTCAAAATAAAATACTAAAATATTAGTTAAATAAAGATTTTAATATAAAAATTACATTCATATTTTGAATCTGCATATGGGTCTTACGAGTTCAGTTTTGGTCAAAACGCGCCTCGCTCTTGGTTTCGAATACGAGGCTAGGACGAGGCGAGGCTGAGGCGAGGACGAGGTGAGGTGTCGTGTGATCTCGCCTCGGTCAAGCGAGGAAAATTTATTTTTCCATCTCGCCTCGTTCTCGCCTCGGTCTCGCCTCGTTCTCGTAGTCAAAAACGAGGCTGCCTCGTAGCCTCGGTGAAACACTAATATGTATGCATACATATGTGCATGAGTGTGTCATTTAAGTGAGCGTATCCACCTCCATTGATATTATTGTAATCAATAACACAGCGAAACAAAACAAATTGACATGAAAAAATTTAAGTTTTGGAAAATCTGATTTTGTGATGATTAACTATCCCAAGCAATGTATACCTCTAGCTTGGAAACTTACACAATTTTTTGTGCGAATATCCCAAAACCAAGACTAGATTCGGAGTCGGCTCATCGAAATTTTTTAGATACGTGCACTTCTGTATTTTGTAAGATTTCATTTTCACTGAAAACTTTTTTCCAATAAATTATTATTAATGGCCTTAGAGAAGTTCAACGTTTTTAGATTTTGTGTGAAAAATCCAAAATTTTAAATAAACAAAATTAGGCTCAGACCAGCTCTTTCAGCAAAAATGTATTTTATTTCTGTGAGTTAATTTTTTTTCTAAATTGTTCAGTGTAATTGTTTCAGGTTTATTTTTTTCTCCCGATAAACTTTGTTATCAGATTGTATGACAGACAGCATAATAACAGCATGGCTTTATTTTCTGGAACATGACTACTAGAGTCATATTTTTTTCGGGACTCAGATAACGTACTTTCACTTTCCCTATTTTCAAGGGATATATTGTTGTGGAATGTAGATACTATATAATATTTAATGTGCATGTCAGATTTTAAGAGGACTATTCCAAAGGAGGTAAAAGAATGTTCGATCTTTTAAATGGGTGGCAAAGTTTGATAACAATTTTGAATGCAACTTGTTTGCCTTGCTCTAAAATTTTACGTTATTTTGAAAATTAATTTGGTAGCTAAACTTTTAGTTAGTTAAACTTTTTAGTTATGCAAGAAGTCCTGAACCACATACGAATACCGACTTCCTTGATACTCATATGATAGCTTAAGGCAGTGCTCGGCAAAAAGCTCAAACTTTTTTTTTCGCTCAAAAAAAAAAGGAAATCAAAAGCACTCCCACCACTGAGAGAAATGCTTGTATTTTTTTTTGCGATCAGTCCCTGTGGTCTCATTTACCCGCCTAACCGCACTAGAGGCGCATCCGTCTATCGCTCGGATCGGTGACCGACTACGAACAGCCCGGAATGCTCTGCGTTCATTAGGCGAAGCCCTACGTGAGGCACATCCGTCTATCGTACGGATCGGTGACCGAGACTGTTCAATTTCTCTGAACGAAATGATGACTTGAGCAATTTTCGATCACAGATTGAGCACAATTTCTACTAAGCCCAGAGGCTGTACAACAGAAACAAAGGAAAATGTACAGTTTCAAGTATTTAAGAAAATAATTATTTTTTGCTTTATAATATTGTGAGAGTCCATGGGTGTAATAATATGACAAAGGTTATTATAAGCATTACATATACATCAAAATGGACAAAAATGAGCATAGTTAGTATTCCATATATCAAGTCTTAAGAAACGAATGCGTCTCAAATTCCTTCCTGGATTATTAAAGTTGACCATACCTAGAAACAACTCAGAGTTCATTGAGCCGGAGAACAGTTTATTTAAAAAAGTTACGCTTAGCATAATTCTTCGACTGCGCAGTTAGGTTAGGTTAGGTTAGGTAGGAGTGGCAGTCAGTTACCAAAACCGACTCACTTAGATCAAATTTGGTCCATACCCAATGTGCACAAAAACGGACGCGAATTCGTTTCGTTTGTGCACATTCCGTTTTTTGTAAATAACGGACTTCAAATACGAATTCGTTTTATGAACAAAAAACGAAACCGAAACGAATTCCGTTACGAATTCGTCTCGAACTCGTTTTCGTATGAAATTCCTCTCAAAAAAACGGAAGGATCGTCCGAAATGGATGAATAGTACGAAGAAGTGTGGCGTTTGGCACACTGGGTAGTGATACCACAGGGTTCTTTACTATACCCTCTCATTGAACCATCCAGATTTCGTAATAAAACTAAAAATCGGACCTATGCTAACATGTCTAAGATCATCTAGGTTATCAAACAAAAACGAAATAAGTGTTTTGTGGCGTTTTCTAGCAAGTGCAGGGCAGGAGCAAAGAAAATGTTTAACGTTTTCCTCCTCCTCCACATCCCTACAACTTCTACAGAAGTCAAAAGGCCGAATTCCTAACCTCTCCGCATGTCTGCCGATAAGTCTGTGGCCAGTTATTACCGCAAAAACTGACGAGACACTATGTCTAGTGCGGGATATCAGTTCTAGAGATCGCTTAGCGTTCCATTCCGGCCAGATTTGCCTTGTTATATTGCAAGTTAACCCTTGGGTCCATCTTATGTTAGCCTTTTTTATCATGTCTTCTCTAAGCAGTAACTTGCAGGTAGCAAGTGGCATGCCAACACCTTCCTTATCTTGAGGAATTAGTGCAGTAGTCCCCTACCTAGCAAGTTCATTAGCTTTGCAACTGCCATAAATGTTCCAATGCCCAGGCACCCAGTGTTGGTAAACGTATTAGTTTGAGGCGGCTTTCATATGAAGGTAAATTTGAGTCCGTACTCCAAGGTAGCCCACGAAGTGCAAACAATAGAAATTGTTTCTACACCGACTCCAGCATATCAATGTATATATTATATTGAGGGTTCCACACCACTGACGCATATTCTAATATTGGTCTAACAAGCGAAGTGAGGGGTCGTCAAATTCTTTAGACCATCGTTTAATAAATCCAAGAACGCCTTTTGCGTTGTTCACCATTAAACTAATATACACGTTGAAGTGAAGTTTTTTACCCATAGTGACACCTAAATCTACAAAATTGTCAACCTTTTCCAGTTCTAAACCGTTTTTTGAATAAGAAGTCTCAAATTTTTTACTTCTTGAAAAAGTAATTTGCTTACTTTTTTGAGATGCAATGTTTTCAAGTTTATATCACACCATTTAACAAGTTCATTTAGGTTTCTTTGTAGAGTTTTATGATTTAAATGGTCACTAAATGAATACAAAAGTTGTACATCATCAGCATACATTAAAATATGGGACGAATTTGTAGCAGAAGGTAGGTCATTTATAAATAATAGAAATAATGTGGGGCCAAGATGGCTGCCCTAAGGAACTCCAGATGAAACCATTATATGTTTGAAAAACATGTTGTTGAATAAAACTTGTTGCTTCCTATTCGTCAGATACGATCTAATCCACTTTAATATCGTTAAAGGAAATCCTATTAAACACAACTTTTTTAAAAGAAGGCTATGACTTACGCAGTCAAAAACTTCACTGAAATCAGTGTACATATATGTATAACATCCGTTTTCTGTTTTCGCTTACATCCGTTTATAACAAGCGTGGTGAACTCCAAAAGATTTGTTGATGTAGATTTACCCTTTAGAAAGCCGTGCTGAGATATTGTCATCAGAGATGAAACGATGTTTGCAAGATGATCATTAATTATTTTTTCAAAAAGTTTTGGGCTTGCGCTGAGCTTAGCAATACCTCTGTAATTTTCGATATTAGCCTTACTTCGGATTTGTGAAGTGGAATAATGTAAGACTCTTTCCATAATTTTGTTTTCCTTTTTTTGTGCATATACGATATCATTATTAAGTTCGCTAAGAAAAATACTTGAGCGCATTATACTTAGACGAATTCAAGATCACATTGAACAACATGATATTATTCCGTCTGAGCAACATGGGTTTAGGCCAGGAAAATCGACAATTCACCAACTTTACCGCATCCGGAACCATATAAAGAATCACTTAGAACAGAAACAATCCACAGGAATGGTGCTTTGCGACATTGAGAAAGCTTTCGACTCTGTTTTGCATTCTGGTCTTATGATTAAAATGATCAACTATGGTTTCCCACGATATTTAATTAACATATGCAATAGCTTTCTAAGACAAAGGTCTTTTGTAGTGACAACCAAGCAGACGAAATCCCAACGCCGCAATATTCCCTTTGGAGTCCCACAAGGAGCAGTGCTTAGCCCAATGTTGTATAACATTTTTATTTCTGACGCACCACATCTCACAAATGGTTTTCGAGCATTTTTTGCTGACGATACTGCATTTTTCGTCACTTCGAGTTTTCGAGCCGCAATTGTTGATGCACTTCGAAATGCATTATCTACTTAATGAAGTATTACTTAAAATCTTAAATCAAAATAAATGTCTCTAAGACTAAAGAAATTTTCTTAGCGCATCGAAGGACTATTGAAATCCCTTCGCATCAGTAACATATTAATAAATTGGGAGACTAAAGTCAAATATTTGGGTATTGTTTTTCACAAAAAATTAACTTTCAAAAACCATGTAGAATACAGACTGGAAAAAATTAACTAATCGACTAAAATGCTATAAAGTTTAATTAATAAGAATTCTAATTTAAGTAAAAAAAATAAAATACTGTTATACAAAGTTGTATTTAGGCCTATTCTATGCTAGGGATGTCCAATATTTAGCAACATAGCTAAAACTCACATGTTGGGGTCCAACAGTTTAAAGTAATTCACTGATTAGAAGCTTTACTTACAGCAACGATCCAGTTTTCTGTTGCTTTTGATAACACAGGCCGACAAAATTTAACCAACATTCAGACCCAGAAACCAGACTATATATTTCCGAAGGTTTTTGATGCGCTGATTCCGAATCTGGTCGCAGAATTGCTCCATCACGTCAGGTTTTCGAGATATCCTAACCTAAAAGTGCAAAAAACATTGTTTTTGCCCATTTTTGAGGTTATGTAGCACCGTGAATTTTCTTTTTTTCAAAAAACTATATGTGTGATCTTAAAGAGCTGTTCTTCTTCTTTCCAATGTCGTTGAGTTTTCTGAAATATCTTTCTTTATCGTCCAGTTATCGCATTTTGAAATTTTCAAATTTTTTGACACACAAATGTTCCTAATGAGCTTGCAGGTACAGGCAAAGTCACAAATATGAAAATTTCAAAATGCGATAGATCGGCAAAAAAGAAAGATATTTCAGAAAACTCAACGACATTAGAAAGAAGAAGAACAGCTCTTTAAGATCACACATATAGTTTTTTGAAAAAAAGAAAATTCACGGTGCTACATAACCTCAAAAATGGGCAAAAACAATGTTTTTTGCACTTTTAGGTTAGGATATCTCGAAAACCTGACGTGATGGAGCAATTCTGCGACCAGATTCGGAATCAGCGCATCGAAAACCTACGGTAATATATAAACCGGTTTCTGGGTATAATTTTTGTCGGCCTGTGTAATTAGTGTTCTGAATGCTTGAATTAATGAGTCAGTTTTTAGCTTTCACATTTTCGAATTTCATTGGAGGCATCATCGATTTTTATTTTGACATTTAGCATTTTTTAAATTTAAGTGTATATTTCCATTTAAATTTTTAAATTATGGTATATCATTACAACAATATAATATTTGATGTTTCGGCAGTTGCAACTACTGAGTTTAAAATGTTTTTGATGGTATCAGCAACTGCTGTTGCTGTTCGTTTTGCAGCGTTTGTTAGCACAAAGTTTTTCTTCTTTATTTTCAGAAGTTAGCAACAAAGCGTTCTTTGACTGTCTTACCAAGTTTTCTCTTTCCTTTCGTTTTTCTTTATTTTCATTTCCTTACGAAATTTATTTTTATTCAACTCACTTGCAGTGGAAAACTTAAAAGTTGGCGGCAATGTTTCTGCTGAGTTTCCTGCTGTTATCGTTGTTGCCGCATGTCGTGTAGAAAATAGCGTGAAAATAATGACGCACACAAGGAAACAAAAGAGAGTAAAAAACAAATTTTGTGCGTCAAAAAATTTTTATAACTTGTAAACGTGTTGACATGTAAGTTTTCTTCCAAAAATTTGTCGTACAAAAAAGAAAATTTCCTGCTGAATTTCGTTTTTGAAATAAAACTGTCTTTTAGATGCGAAAGTTGTTGAAGTCATTTTGAGCGTTATATCGCACCTCAGAACAAAAATGGCATAATTCAAGTATATCATATCTCTAAGATACTAAATTTTTACGAGTTCGCGCCCATTGTGATGAAGCAAATGAAAGTTAAGCTTACAGTTTTCAGAAAAAGTATCTTTCCAAATATTGAACAAAAAAAAAAACGGCGGGTTGCACTCCGGTAGTGCCGACAGGAGTGAAAACTTGAAACAAAAAATTAATTTCACACGTAGAAAGAAGAATGCAAGCATAACAAATCGGTTAATGGCAAGTTAGTGTGTTAATTGGTATGTGTGCGTTTACTTTTTATATGGCAATGCAATGGAAGGCAAAAACGGAATATGTATTCAAATTTCACTCTCGCTCTCATTCTGAATTTGTCAACGCATCAACGCGGAATTTGAAAGAAACAAACATGTAAGCATAACAATCGTTGAATGAGAATGGAATGTGTCAGTTAGTGTGTCTGTTTTGCTTTTTGTCTTCCACTTGGAATATTTATTTAAGAGAAACAATAGAATATTCAAATTTTATTATCGCTCTCATTCGTGACGGGGAATCCCGATGACGGTCGGTGTTGCGAGTTTATACCCATTCCTCAGCCGCGAATGCTTTCTTACGGAGGTGCACAACGTGCCATAAGAAGTTTTCACTTCAAAAAATGTATTTGCTTGCGTTTTTGAAACAGATCAGTATTTGAGGCACAGGTTTCAAACCCGGACAAGTCCATATTTCATACTTTTGGTAAAACAACGAAAACCGTTTGTTTTCATCTATGTTCATTGAAAAATTAAAAAGTAGCACATAATAGCTTATAAAATTTCTTACTCAAAGTACGTCAGATCAGACATTTAAAGTTTTATTTGCGAATGTTTTTGAGAAAACAATTTTGGACTTGGCCGGTTTTGATTTCAATGAACTGGACTTGGCCGGTTTTGATTCCAATGAACTGGACTTGGACGGTTTTGATTCCAAGGCGTTGGAAAAAAAGTGGACTTGGCCGGTTTTGATACCAATGTACTGGACTTGGCCGGTTTTGATTCCAAGGCGTTGGATTGGTTTTGAATGCAAGTTCATGGACTTGGCCGGTTTTGAAACCCATGAATCAATAATAAATTAAAAAGTGTAATATTTGTGTCAAAAATTTTTTTTTTTAATCTAAAACCATTTTAGAAAGATAAAGCTTGGTCTAGATTTTTATATATGAGAATATCTCAAAATTTTATTTTTTTGGACTTGGCCGGTTTTGAAACCGGGCGCCTCATTTAACACTATATTTTTTACTGAGCTTCCTGTTCTGTACTGTAAGTGGAAAAAAAAAAACCAGAAAAATTACAAAAGCAAAATGCATTAAAGGCACAAAAAATCTGCAACTATCTGCTAATACTAGTTTCAGCCAGTGCTACATGGTATCATTAGTAAGCTTTTTAAGACGGCGTTCAAGAATTCACAGGCATACCATATTTTACCTTTTGCATTGACCATTAAAAAATAATTGAGTTTTAACTTAAATCGGCCTTAATTGAGCTAAAAAATGTCTTCTTTGGATCTAATATTTTTGTGAGAGTGATAAAGTCAGAGCGAGTATGTGAGAATGAGAAGGTGAAAGAAAATTGAGTGCAAATCTATGAAATTTATGCATTTTCTGCATTTAATTCTTGCTGTTTACGCATCGTATACTAAAGTAGCATATGCAAAAGAGCAAGAAAGGGATACTAGTGATTTCGTTTTATTTAACGTATTCCCTATAGATGATAATAAGTAATATGCAGACATTTAACACATAACATAAATATTAAGACAAACTTCAACTAAGTGCTGAAAAATTCTTTAGCATTTTTATCTTTACTGCTGTCAAGTCAACAAACCCACATACATTCAATTCAATTTCAATTTCATTCAATGTAAAATTCATACACGAACAATTCAACAATTTAATTTCGACTTTGTCAAACCATAAAAAGTTAAGAAACTTTTCGAGCATAACGAAATTTTCAAATAAATTCCAACATGGTAGCTGCCACAAATGCTCAATTGAAATGGAACCAGAAGTAGAAGAAGTTGAAGAATTCTATAAAAAAGTGGCAGTATAAAACTTGCAATGAAATTCTAAAAATTGAGAGGACACTTCGACAGCTTCAAACAACTAAGGACAGTTGACTTTATGTAATGCTGACAAAGAAACCTGAAAATAAATTGAAAAAGAACCCTCGAATGAGTACAAGAGAAGTTAACTCAAATAAATTTGGCGGCAGTCTATACAAAGCGATACCCAAATCAATGGCGTAACCTTAAATTCAAATGAAAATTTTTAAACTTTAAAAAAGAGACGACGCTAGGCCAAATCGAGCATAAAAATATGCTCAAAAGCGAGAGGTAAAAAGGGTCATTTAAATTCTTACCCAACCAACTATGGCTTGTTCATTGAAAGTCTGTTTCGAAGAATGTGTAGGTAACTTTTGCAGTGTGGCATGAAAACGATTCACTTACCGTCTGTCAGTTAGTCTCATCTGCATTTCTTTCAAACTGCCTGCCAGTTTATTTGTTTGTTTGTCTGTCTGTCAAATGACGTTTAAGAATTTTGCATTTGCAAGTCCAAAGAGACTTCTTTGCACGTTCATTTAGGTTTTTACTTTAGGTGAAACGAATTAGAGTGTAAAGGCAGTTCAAAGCATAGAAAGCAATAATATAAACTAAAGTATAAGGAATACAAGAAATGTTTTCCAATTAAATTCTCTCGTTTCAAGAGGACCTAAGCAAATTATTTCTCAATTTAGATGGAAGTCATTCACGTTAGCTCAAAATGTTTCGAGTTTTTGCATCCAAACTGATTTTATGAATTACTGTAAGATTCTTTTAATATCATTCACTTCAAAGTCTAGTTTCACAATTGTATTAGTTATCTTCCGCTGATCATTTAGTATATATATTAAGCTGTGAATTTTTCACAAAATTATAGTCAATATGCAAATAATAGCCTAAAAATCACAAAACAAAGAATAGTTTCTATTCACTCGAAACTCCTCTCTCAAACCTACTGTACAACGCATTAAATTCACTCATTGTTTTGTATAAAGTAGAGCAGTGAGATTTTTCTTAAAATATTTTCCCGCGTCGTAGTTCTATTTGTAATGGCGCTGTGTGGAGCAGAAGAATCAACTGAAAAAGCAATAACTTGTATAATGAGGTGATAGTACTTTGTTTAGGAGGTTACAGTCCCTCAAATACATTGGCTCGAACTCACGACACGTCATCAAACTGTGTATTGATCATGAAGGCTGAGAGGTACAATTAGCAGTTGGGATACATATGTACATCAATACAATCAGTAAGTAAAACTAAGGTCAATATGAGCTTAAACAAAACTCCATATGTTATTTCAGTACGAAAGTATTTCAGAGAATCTTGAATTCATGGACGTTTGGCAGTTAAATTACCCTTGCCTTGACCAACCAATGATAAAAAACGTATCACTGCAAGAAATTGATCCTGGAAAAATAAAGACTTTGGAAGAGTGCTTTGTTTTCAGGAGTTACAATTTGAGGCTTTTGGGTAAAACTGATTATTTCTTAACGCAGCGATGAAGAACAAGTGTTTTCGAGTTGTGTAGTGAAACTTATTAATTGCTTTGATATGGCTTAATGATGACTCTCTACAAATGTGGTATGAAATCGTTTATGAATCATTCGAACTACAAAGACTATCAACTACAAAAGCAGCATGCTCTACCGTTAATCAAACAAGCTTTTGCGATACAGTATGACAGCGACCAAAATATACCCGGCAATCATAAAGAGAGTTCCAAGCAGAGAGAAAAAGTATTTAAAGTCATGATTCTTGCCGCCTTAATTCTTGTGGAAAAGTTATATATACGATTCGAGATTAAAAAATTAAAATCCGTCAGATAATTAACGAATTTTGTTATTTACTTTTCAAAAGAAGAGAAAACACGAGCAAAATGATCTATGTAGACTTCATTTCAGATAAAGTATTTGCTAAAAGCAAGTAATGTATTTTTATGTACAGTAGAGACATCATTGATAGGGAAATAAATATTTAATTTTTTAACCAAGCCTAGTCACGGACCTTCAGAATCATCAGAGCATATTCCTACAAATATAACCTATTCAGCGGCAGAAGTGGTCATCTACTTTCACTGCAAAATAAAAATACCAACCACAACGGTTTCCATTGCCATCGATAGAGAATTCCGTTCTTTTAATTGTACCTCCTGCAGCAGATTTCACTGGATCAGGTATTCATACTTACAATTAGTAATTTATTTTTTATATAGAAGTTAGAGATTCAAGGGAATTTTTTAATATGACATTGCAAAAAAAAAAAAAAATAATGCGCTTGCATGTCAAAAATGTAGCTTTTCGTGGTGACTTATGGCTGTTATCCTTAATCAAAGAGCTAGAAAGCAAAATGGACATTTTCAGCTGGAGTGATAAATCAAACAGCTTGCACGGAAAATATCAACACAATTTTCAAATCTAAGGTACAAAAACTCGTCACTTCATAGGAATTCTAGTGTGCATGTCTATTATTCTTTATCCTAATTTTAAGAGGATTGAGACAAGAACTAATTTGCACCAAGCCAAAAGGCGATGTATTTGAAAAAGTTTAACACTATCAATATATATCATTTCAGGATGAATGTCAAGAAATCCGAAAGGGCAACTAGGGCTCTACATTATACCAAAATATATTCGATTGTGAGTGAGGAACTGCTACTGATTTTGTTGAGTGCTCCGAGCATTGATATAAAATCAAAACGTTCACTCGATGACTTCCATTACGACAGTCGTGAAAGCTTTTCAGTCGGACTAAAAAAATATGGGAATAATGCAGGTTATGTAAATCATTGCAAATGCAATGTTTTTGCGAAAAACACAATCTTCATGTATGCTGCTCGAATGCCAAAAAAAATTTCTATGACTATGAACATTTAAAGTAATCAACTTATTCTGTCTTTCATATTGTACTCTCATTTTCCCAAATATTTCTCAACAAAAACCACTGCAAATAACGAAATACACCTGCTTTTTTTAACTTAACCAGAATAAGTCCCCTGAGACAGCATATCATCTTCTTTACTTGGCATTTAACCAACGGATCTAAAACTTCATTTCATAGCTCGTTACCAACCATAAAAAATCCCTTACTCAAGGGCTTAGTGCTAGTGACAATTAATTTACACTGCAACTATATAATGCAAGTGGGATTTTATTTCCACTAAAGGAAAGGTTTAGTTTCTAGCAGAATTCTATTAACATTAAATGGTAAATTTTCAAATGAAATAAAGGATCACGACCACCAACGCTTTTTTTTAAGTCATCAAGGTCTCTTGTTTTTAGAATTTTTAGAAACAGTCGCTTAAAAGTCACAGATTGGTTTGTGTAATTTAAAAAACTTTCATTGTTTTTCGTGCACAATGAGCTGCTGCTGATTTAATTTTGCAAGCTTAATGGCAGCATACTATTTGGTGCTTAATTTTGTCACCTGTTTGCTTGCTTTTTAACTTTAAGTTAAACAAAATTAACACCATAGAAATAAATGAGCTGCAAAAGCATTTCACGGATAACAGAAACCTTCAAGCAACAACCGCACAGCACAAAAAATATTCAACAGCATAACAAAAATGTGAAAGTCAGTTATTTTTTAAGAGCTTAATAAACGTTATCATTATAAAAAGCTAGACATTAAAATTTATTCGCACGCTTATTACGCAATTATTATATATAAGAAAAAACAAAAAACCTAGGATCAAAAGGTATCATTACCACCTTAACATGGAAATTAACCTGCTGTCCCGGGAGCAGTCGCATAGTAAATGCTCTTTGAGTATTCAGTGATACTGGCAGTCAGTGGTGCTGTTGTTGTCAGCGTTCTTCTAAAATATGGGTTACAAAAATAATGTAAATTTTTGCTTATTTCAACCACCGACAATATTGCTTTTGTCCTTTGTATCTAGAGAAATTGACAATACGATATTTCACTTAAAACTATTTGTATGGCTCCAATTATAATTTACTGAGGGAAATCTAACTAAAGTCAGATTTTACAGAAGATTTTTGCTTAGCCTAATTTTTCTTTTTTATTCCCTACACATTCATTTTGCCGTAGCATTTGCAACGACAACAGAGGGCGTGGTAGATATAGAAAAGTGTATATATTTTTGATCAGCCCAACCTTCTTATTCGAATTATTTCAGTTCCTTTCTACAAATCACGATTAACCAGTTATTTACTCTATTATACCTCGTTCACAACAATCTGGGGATTTATTGAGGATTACTGAGCTAAATTTCAAAAATGTTGTACCGCTAGAATGCAAGAGTGATTTGTTGAAAGAAAGGCTATATTTTAATATTAAATTTTAATAGTAGGAAAAACTTCTATACTTGGGTTAGTTGTAAATGGACTACTTTTGCAAGGCAAAAAAACTTTAATACTTTTTACCTGAAATAACTATGTACTTACTTACTTACTTGGGTGGCCATAACAACCCGTTACCGGGTTACGGCCGACCTCAAAAGCTCTCTCCAGGCGCCTCTGCTTTGCGCACGCCTTCTCCAATCATTCACACCAAGCGTGGATAGGGTTTCCTCGGCTTGGTCTTTCCATCGGAGGCATGGTCTTCCTCTTCGTCGTCGCCCAGCGGCTTCCGCATCAAACACCTTTTTCGCCGGAGCTTCTTCGTCCATACGCACAACATGTCCCAGCCAGCGCAGACGTTGGATAGTGATGCGCTTGACTATGTCAATGTCAGCGTAGAGCTCGTACAGTTCGTGGTTCATTCGAATACGGTAGTCATAAATGTACTTTGGGTTAAATGTAATACTTTCGACCGTTTTTTTTTGTTCATTTAAAATATTTTTAATAAAATGAAATTAAGAAATATTTCAAATTTTTCAGATGGACTACTTTTGTTGTTGCTGGGCATCTGGTAACCCTATTCTATACTTGAAAAAACTTTGAAATGCTGTACCATTTTTAAATGAAAAAGATATTTGTTGTATGGCGGTGAAAATGATTAAATTGGAGGTTTTAAGATTAGACATCTGATATTATTATTGGTTATTTCTAACATAAGGGTGTTTGTTCCCGACTTTGATGTACAGTTGCGGCCAAAATAATAGCACGGCAGTGTCATTTATGAATTGAAAGAAAATTTTTCGAACAAATGACGTTTTTTTTCTTCTAAACTTTTAAAAATATATTTACTTGATAAATACACATAATAAGCACATAACATTTTGTTCCAAAAAAGTAATGGTACTTTCTAAGATTGCTATTATATTGAGTAATTTGTATTTTCGAGCGGTTAAAATAATAGCTACTCTACTACTTGTTACATACAAATTTTTTTAATAAGAGTAAATATCTGATCTTTAGAAGTAAAAGAGTTGAACATTGCTATTATTTTGACCGCTCGAAAATACAATTTTTCAATATAATAACAAACCTAGAAATTGCCGTTACTTTTTGAAACAGAATGTGCTTGTGCTTATATTTTGTATTTATCAAGTAACTACATATATTTTAATAGATTAGAAGAAAAAAAAACGTTATTTGTTCGAAATATTTTCTTTAAATTAATAAATGACACCACGGTGCTATTGTTTTGACCTCAGCTGTAAGTACTTCACAGCGTTTGTCTTACTGATTTTTACTTATTTGTATATCTCAAAACAAAAAAAAAAAAGATTTATCTGAGCAAAGCATAGCTATCTTACTAACACTTAGCGTTTTCTTACTTTAAAAGTAATTAATTACAAAAAAAGGTGAAAGCTTTTAACAACAAACAGATGAAATGCACTAAAAAAAAGCCTGAAAAGAAAAGCTCTAGAAGCCAATATTTAGTGGAAATCAAATAAAATTCGAAAGAAATCAGATCGTTCGTTAAATAAGCTCCCTGAAACGCGCCACGAATAAAATGATGTAAGAGGGGTAGTATCATCATAATTACCTTTTTAACAGTTATTCTTAAGTTTCTTTAAAGTTGCGAAAAAAGCTCTCATACTCGTATAAAAGAAAAGAGCTTCTTAAAAAAATTTTTTCAAAAAAATAGCATATTTGAGCAATTTTATTTAACTAAAAATTCATAAGGAAAAATTTCGCAAAAACTACCGTGAAAAAATACCAAAATAATAATTCGAATAATCAGCCATACTCGAAATAAAATATGGTCCAAACATTTATGAAATATTTTTTAAAATATTCGGCTTAGCTTTTGAGACAATTTTGGATTTTAAGTATCGATACATATCACATAACACCACGCATCTAATAGTGTGTAACTTTCTACTCTATTTTTTTTTTTTCCATTATCATAACTGGCTTTTTTTTTATTTCCACATTTAATAACAACATTTTTGCTGTCGCGCATCCTGTTGAATTTCATTTCATTTCCTGTTTTCTTCTATTTTTTTAATAAACGACCAAAAAAAAAAGAATACCAAATATAGAACGCAAATGTTAATGGCACCACTGGCTGTTAGTTCAATGCTGACTTGCTTGTTTACTCAACTGAAACACATTGTTGCCTCATTGCATATTAGAGCCCTTAGCAAGGATATCCAACTATACTCGTAAGTGTTACCGAAGAACGACAAACTCGCTTATTATTGTTGCTATTGTTGCGAGCTGTATTTTTCATTTGCTTTCAATTTCGCGCAACATATCCTTGACTGATATTGCGGCCATTTTGCCATATTTACGTATTTCCGGTTTGCATATTCAACGAAATGATTATCATTATTATTGTTATTGCTACAGGATATGCTTGACATTCATTCAGCATTCAGAGAGAGTGTCAAGAAAGTGCCAGTGAAGGCTACACAAAATGAAATTAGAAGCTTTAGTGTACTTACTGAATGAAAAACACACAGAGAGAAGAAAGTGAAAAACTGGAAAAATAACTATGTAGATTTTATTATTTTCATTGCAATACTTTTAAAGTTTCATTAAAATGAAACCAAATCCAACTAAACTATTTTTTTATCTATAAGTATAGTATCTTCGTACGTTCAAAGTATCAACATTTTTTGGCTTATGCGAGTAGTTGAGTCTTGTGATGAAAAACAATTTTTATTCTACAACTATCATTTACACCATCGTCTGAAAACATAACAACACACATCTCAAGTTTTTTGTTATATTCTTTTCTTTCGACTTTGTACCAAACTATAATTCTAGAAACATATCTGTGCTCACAAGCAATAACAGCTTAAGTCCATATATGATCACAAGGCAATCTACATAAGTTTTGTGTATAAGCCTGTGACTTATACCATTTCGGATTGTTATCGTAGATCGTAGATCGACTTAAGCTGTTGTTGCCACATATATATGGACGAGCACAAAATTTATTTCCGAAAACAGGAATAAATGTCGAAAAAGTTAAATTTTGATACACATCAATGTATGTACTTATTTATAGATATAAGCCAATTAAATTCAAATCAGATGTCTTTTCAACCCTATCGCGCTACGGCAAATGTGTAGGGCAAAATATCAGTTACAATATCCCAATAAATCTAATTGAATCTAAATTGACTAAAAAAAATGATGAATTTTAACTGTATTGATTTAAACTGCCCTAAAAAAGAACTGAAATTAAAATTGAATGTTCACCAAGTTAAGGTTTTGACTTCGGCCAGGCCGAAACTCACATGCCAAATACTTCACTGAAGGTACCTTTTTAATAAATGTTATAAAAACGTCGAAAAAGCGTTGAATAAGTCGAAAAAATGTGAAATTTAAAATAGGTTGAAACAGTTGAAAAAGACTGAAAAACTCAAGTTAAAAATGTTGAAAAATTCGAAAATATGAAAAAAGTTGAGTGAGATTTAAAAACGCAAAAAAAGTTGAAAAATATTGAAACAATTCAAAACAGCTCAAAAAGTTTTAAATAATGAAGAAAGTTGAAAAAGTCAAACAAATACATATAGGATATATTGGAAAAAACTAAAAGAAAGAATATGGAAAAAGTTGAAAAAAATCGAATAGAAATGAAAAAGTTGAAATGAGCCAAACCCAATTGTTTGACTCCTACTACTTTTGGTTCAATAAATTATATTCGTGATCAACATCCACATACCAAATTTTAGCACAATAGATTGTATTAGTTAGCCCCAAAGCTTAGGGCGGTGGCACACCCACTGGTACAATCCAGTCTGATTTCGATTCAAAAATAGCTTTCCATATACAAACCTTGTGAACCAAATTTTATTATGATTGCTTACAGATTTCGATAAATATGCGACTTAACATATTTTATTTGCATGGGAGGTGCCACTCCCACTCATGCTTTTTCGGTCACTTTTGATTTAGATATACTTTATAGTAAGTTAACCACTTTCATTTACCAATTGCTGCAATAGTCCACTTAAAACAGCGCTTACAAATGTATGTTTTTATGGAGGTTGACACGCCCACTGATCAATATCGTTGAAACTCATTTAATTTTACGCTTAAAGTATTACACTATCTATAACAATAAACGTTTTTTGCTTATATGGGAGGTGCCACTCCCACAGGTATAATTGAACAAAATTTTTGTAATAAAAGACCTTACAGCAAGTATATCTACCTCATTAAATTTCATAACAATTACAATGTTAATTATTTTTTACTGAGTCTCCTTTTCAGTACTGTAAGTGCAAAAAACACAAAAAAATTACAGCGCAAAATGTTTAAGAGAAAATAAAAGTGGACAAAGCTCACCGAAGGTAATTTTTTTGTTCAGGAGGCTCAGTAAAAAATAATTAATAAATTATGATCTCTTCTAAAACATAAACAATTACGTTGTCAATTCTCTTAACATAATGTTTATAAATATTGTGGGCTGTGCCATACCCTTCAACGAATTTTTTTAGTGAAGTGGCTTAGCTTGTATTAATGACTGCTTTCAGCGGCATTATCTCTTAAATTTTTATGAAATTCGTTTGTGCCAATTTTAAGATATACGCAAAGTATACAAGTATACAAGCTATTGTGCTGAAATTTGATAGCCGGATGTCGATCACGAATATTCTTTATTTAACCAAAAGTTGGCTAAATTGGAGAAGTGTGAGTTGAATATTAGGACTTTTTTTTTCATTCGATTTTTTTTTTCAACATTTTCTATATTCTTGCGACTTTGTCAACATTTAAACTTCTTGCAATATACCCGATATGTATTTATTCAACTTTTTCAACCTCTCTCAACTTTCTTCATTATTTTCTACTTATTCAGCGATTTCGAATTGTTTCAACATTTTTAAATATTTTTCAACTTATTTTGAGTTTTTCAACCGCTTTCAACATTTTTTCAACATTTTCCATATGTTTTCGACTATTTCAATTTCTTTCAACTTTCTTTAAAATTTTCCATATTTTCTAGACTTTTCAGTCTTTCTCAACTGTTTTAACGCTTTTCAACCTCAACCTTATTCCATTTAACATTTTTGTTTTTGACTCATAAACGCCTTTTTAACATATACTTAAAAGCTACTTTCAATGAAGTGTGAGTATGTGAGTTTTGGCCTGGCCAAAGATAACACCTTGAATAGTTTTCTGCTCGTCTGTATTATTCTTAATTACGCTCTTCAAATTTTTTCCCCTCGTTGATACCGCTGTCAGATCTTCTCCGGTAGAAGTGTGTTTGAAAATCAAAATTAATAAAACTAATAGCAACTGCTTTTAATAGTTTTATGATAAGAAATTCCAGTGTGTCAGAAGAGGAAACTTCACTAATTAGGACAGTGTCATAGCACTTGGTTGTGGTACATGCTTATTTATTCCGTTTAAGACTTGATACGTTTTTTACTGCGTTAAATACATCAAAAAGTGTGTTCCGAAAAAAAAACAACGGAAGGTTCTTTCTGTACCAATCAATTTAAATGTAATTTCCACAGCTGTTGTTTGAACTCTTTTCTCTTGAGCCAGATATGGGAATTCAAAGTTTTAAGAAAATTTATTTCATGTGAAAAAAAAACATACAGCTAAAACAATTATACTATTATATATTCAAATAGGTAATTTTAAAGAAAAAAGATCAGGATTTTTTTTGGTCAACAGTTAATTAACTAAGGATTACAAATTTAAGGAAAACTTCAACATATTTAACAATTTCTTTTATTTTCTTCATTATACTTTCATAGGAAATTTCAGAAAAAAAAAATTGTTGAAGGAATGTATCGTACCCTCGAATTTTGGTGGAAATAATGAAGATTTCAAATTTTGTCCATCACAATTTAACATCATGTACATCTTTTTTTTCACAGATTTTAGCAAAGATCAAATATTACCGCAAATCAGTTATGCTACCTTCAAATCCGACAAAAAAACTTTTCCCTGGGTACGGTTGATATGTGTCATCTCATATACTACATGCATTTAAACATACTTTGAAGTCAACGTAAGTACGCAGAAATTCCGAGAAATATTCGCTTTTCCAACGCACTCCACTTATTTCTTCATTGACATTAAATTAAATTCAATTTCATTCAAGGCTAAGTTGAACGTGTTCCACTACCATTTCCTACCTTCAACGCAATCACTATTGTGTTGCCGTTGTTATTTTATTGAATTTTGCAAAGGTCCTTTAATTTACGTTTAATGCACGTCGATATGTTTCAATTGAGAGGACAAGTAACAGCAATAACGACAACAGCAACGACATATAATCATGAACATAATATAAATAAAATACAAAATTGTACGTGTATTCTTGTTTTCTACGTGTGCTAGTCACGTGGCAACTTTGGCCCATTTTAGCAACATTAACACCTATGCAGTGAGCAACACGTAACATTGAGCCATTTTGTTAGACACATAAACGCCAATTTGTTGTTGTGGTCGTAAGGTTTATGAAGGCTCTTGAAGTTGTGCATAAAGATTTTTTGCATAATGAAACGAAAAAAAAAGAAAAATATTTTCAGTTAATTAATGATAAGTAAAACAATATGAAAAAGAAACATTCACACTGTGCGAAACGTTTTGTTAAAGTAGAATAAAAACTAGATGAAAAGAAGTTTTTAACTTACCAAAAATCCATTGATTCATGTTGAAACAAATTGAATCGTGTAACAGAACCATAAGTTAACCTTTGATCAAACTTAACTAAGCCAAATGAAGAGTTCAACAAATTTAAACTAGAGAATTTTTCAACTACTTTGCTAAGATTTATTGAAAAAGCTCCCCTGATAAAGCTTAGTCAAAAATATATTGAGAAATTCATGTCCCTTAAATAAATTGATCGTTGATATCATTTACGAGTATTACGCCACAGAATTTAATTTTCCTTTCACAGAAAATTTTTCCTCTTCTATTTTTAAGAAAAATAGATTCAAATACTCGTTTAATATTCCAAATGCGTTAAAAGAAAATAAAAACAGCTGGCTGTCAAGTTTGTGAAAATAATTATTATTTTATTCTATAATGCTGTCAGTGACGTACACTATTGCTTAATCCTTCTGTGCGTAACAAAAAATAAAACTTTCTCCAGGTGACAAAAAATAAAACTTTCTCCAGGTGACAGGGTACTTGGGTACCCCTTCACAAATTGTATGAAAATTTCAAATTTTTTAGCTTGTACAAAATAATGACATCTCTGGAATTGATCAGGTGAAACCACTCTAATGAAAATATAATATTGATATTATGTCAGAGTTCTCGTGAAGTTTCAGAATTGTAGAGCATGTTCAATCTTAAAAAATTTTGTTTTGAAAATGAAATGGGTACCTCGTCACACTGCCAATATTTTCAATTATCAAAACAAAATTGATCAGAAGTTAGAGATGAGAAATAAATCTGAATTAAAATGTTTACTATATATTTCAAAAAACCAACATTTATTTATATTGATATCAATAATACTAGAAATTGTTTCAAGTGCATCGACAATAAAGAATATACCAAAAACAAAAGGTGATAGGATCTTATTTTTCTAGAAACTAAAAGAAAATATTAAAATAAATAATATACGTAGTACTTACATATTTTTAATCTGCCAGCTAAATAAAAGCTTCAGCCACAAAATCTTAACAATAACAATTAAAAAACTAAATTTTATTAATAAAAAATGTTATCAACTCGATGTACTAGGTTTAATAGAGCAATTAATTTCAGGGTTATACAGAAACTTTTGAAAACCAAATATTCTAGCATCAATCTTCTTATTATTATTATAATTACATTGTGTGGTTTAAGCCACGAGTTAGAAGTGGTACATAATCAGAGCTTTGTTCTAAACTACGAACTAAACCAAACCAATAAAGAATGAGCTCAAAACTTGGTACCATAAATAAAGAATATAATTCAAAAAGCATATAAAGGTACATCAACACATTCTGTGCGCTGATAAGATTCGATTTCATCAAATATCGAATAGTATCAAAAATATTGAGAGACTTCGAAAAAGATCATAAACGTGAAAATTGTAGAGAAAGACATCAAAGAAGTCTCTGACATTCGAAGAGAAACAAAAAATCAGAAAATATTAAATAGTTTTTCTATGCGCTGAAAAAGTTTCGAAGAGTATAAAAAAAATTGTAAAATGTCAACAGTACAGTACCGAAAAACATTGACGTTGGAGAGCAGCGAATTATCGAAGAATTCGATAAAAGTCAAACGATATCAAAAAGTATAAATTCCGAAGAAGTAGCTATAAGTGAGGTACAATCGAAAGATTGAAAGGTATCCAAGATCAATAGAAGTTTAAAAGTATTGAACAATAATGAGAAACTTCGACAACAGTTTAAAAATATCATATATTATCGAGATACATTGAAAAGTTTATAAAAAAAGTTATATAGTTCCGAAAAATATCGAAGAAAGTGATATAAAGATTGAGAGTATCGAATGGTATCAAAAAACGATTAAAAAGTGTAGGAATGTCGAATAATATTGGGATATTGGAAAATATCAAGTAGTACCGAAAACACTGAAAATGTCATTTAAGTCTAAAAGTGCCATTGGCAGTTCCCTTGCAAAAATCAATGGGAAAAGTTATGGATTATTTTTTTTAATATTCAGGGTATTTCCGACCTTTCAAAGAGTTTGTTTTGTCATAAGTTTTGAAAAAAAAAAAAAAATTTATATTAATGTATTAATCAATAGGAAAATCATGAATTTCATACCCGCGTATTTCAACAACAAATAATACTAGGGCGAATTCCTGAACGCAGTTCTATTGCTGGACATCGATATTACAATAACGCCAAATTTAAGCCAAATCTGAGCCAAAATATATTTTCGCTGGCGTTTTCGTGCGTTTTACCCCATATTTATGAAGAATATTTATTATGCGGTGGTCACTATTAAATGATTCGATAGGGGCTTGTCAAACAAATAATTTGATTCTTCAATATTTCTTTCAACTTGAAAAATTTATCTATTGCATTTTTTACCCTGTTAATTGTAAGTAAATTATGTATTGTTTTTACTGCATAGAAAATTAACATTTTTTTGGTATTGGAATAAAATCTTTCTTAAACTAACCTAAATTTTTGTGCATGTATGTATATCCAGCTGCATAGAAACAACTTTCTGATATAACGCTGAAAACTGTATCGTCAAAAGAAGTCAACACATCCCTTCAAGTTAAGGATCGTATTTAACCACTTCTGAAAACAAATCACGACTAATTTCTGTGTGTGGTTGAGATATGTAGCATAAATCGATAAGCAATTTTATGACATAAGAAAAATACAATTTTCATTCTCCCTAATCAAAAACTAACCATTTCCGAAACAAAAGCATGAAAATATAATTTTTACGACCTGGTATTCGGTTCATATATTAATTTAGAGACTTTGTCAACGAAAGGGTCCCTAACGTGATGTATGTGGCTAAAGTCAGAATGCTTATTTTTAGTTTACTTAATTGAACAAGAACTGATATTCATATTTTTTAAAAATTTTTCAGTTGGCTTGCTTTAGAGAGTCTTCAAGGTCAGTCACACAATATTTTTTATGACAAATTTTTTAAAACCTTAGACTATTTCTCATTAAAAGAGAATTTAGTATACCATTAATATATTATATATATGTATATATGAGTTTTCGATAATTTGATGCATTTTCTCTAATCTTCTCATACTTGAAGCCTTATATCCTCTCTAGTACTGATCGTATCATTTCCGCCATCCAAGCCTAACTCAACATACGTTAGCTCCCGAAGAGTATTAAAAAAAAACTTCACTGTCCAAAATTTAGAAACATTTGATCTACAAAAACGATTTGACGAAAAAAAAAGGAGTACACATCTTGGGAATTATTGAGTTATTTAGATTCTGAATTAAATTTTACTTAAAAACAATCACACAGTACGATGAAATATTTCATTAATAATTTATTTTAAAAAAAATTTTCGACTTCTTTATCTACATATGTACATGTATTAAAGAAAGATTCTGTCGCCATCACAAATAAAATTTCAAAAAATGTGTTTTTCGATTCATTCTTATGTATTATATGTAGTTATATGAAAAATAAAAAAGTGAATCATCCACCAACAAAAAAAAAATTTCGACTTATCCTTATACACATATATGAACGTATGTTTAGTTGCATAAAAAAAATTAAAACTTGACGTCTCCACCACACGGTAGGGAAACTCTGAAAAAAAAAATGCCATACAAATCATAGGAACAGAGCTGCAAAATTTTTATTTTTCATTTTAGTAAAAAAAATAAGAAAATTTCACTTTTTTCTCATCTAAATTTTTTTTTATTCTATTATTCATTTTCTTGTTCTGCCCTCAGAAGCGAAAAGGGCTTATCTCAAAAAATGCATATCGGCGATTCTTATGGCATCGGATGCATAGCTTAAAAAATTACGAGTCCAAAGAACTAAGCCAAATAACGATATTTTTGTTAAAACATATAAAGAATATCTTAAGAGAATTTTCTTTATCTACAGTTGCGGTCAAAATAATAGAAACGGGGTGTCATTTATGAATTGAAAGAAGATATTTAGAACAACTGACGTTTTTTTTCTTCTAATATTTTAAAGTATAGTTACTTGACAAGTACACAAGATTGAGTAATTTGTAATTTCGAGCGGTCAAAATAATAGCAGTGCTCAACTCTTTTTCTTCTCAAGACTAAGTATTTACTTATATTAAAAAAATTTGATCGTTACAAGTAAGTTCCATTATTTTTGTATAATAATCCAATGATTTTTTTAAGTTCTTGCATTCTAGTGGGCCTTGGAAAGAATTCTACGACAGAGCGAAGTAAAATTATTAAAAATTCCATTTCGCAAGGTGAGACTTTTAAGGAAATATAAAATTTTATCGGATGTTCAACGAAAATGGTTTAGAATACGATGAAATACATAAATCAACGAAAACACGAGAACGGAAGCCTTCCATGTCCCCCCGGGACTTGAATTGTCCAATACGGCTTTCGATACATAATCCGTTTTTGACTGCTATGGAAACCAATTTGAGTGCCCAGAATCCACAACCAATCCCGTTGTTAAAAAAAATTCATATCACAAAGAGATCGGACTTTGCGCACGGGCATTTGAAATGGCCACTTACAAAATGACAACCCGTTTCTATTATTTTGACCGCAGCTGTAAGTTTTGCAGGTATTTCAATGCATTTTTATGAGATACGCCTTTTTGCTTCTTCTTAGGGCAGAATAGTTGTATAAGATAAAAAATCTTAAAAGAAAAATTGAAAACTAAAGTTTATATGCAAAGCTGAGGTTTATATATAAGACATCACTTCACCATCTAATAACAGAAAATGGAATGTCCTTTTGGAGGGAATTCCCTACTTTTAAAGCTTGAGATTTCATAAGTAACAATATTGTATGATTAATTTTTGAAATCATTCCTTCAGTAAATATAGTATAGTTTCTTAAAATATAATTTGATTCTAGTTTTTATTTAATATTATCTGTATTTTATACGATAGCAAATATAAATCTTTTGTATAAAACTAACTTTGTCTTGAGTAAAATGGCGTATCTATATTTTTGAAGCTATAAATATCAAACGAAATGGCAGTATCTCATGAAAAGGGTATAAACTCAGGGAATATCGATATTTTGCTTAAACAATAAATATATATCCTAAAAATGATATTTATTTTGCCATAAATAAGTTAGAAAATCCGTGGAGAAAGTAAGAAGAAAACGTCATTTACAAAACATCTGAGGGCAGTGTTGTACACATAAGGAAGTACCATAAAAGTTTTTATCACTATTTCTTAAAACAATATATCGCTCACTTACTTCAAGACTGGCATAACTCAAAAAATATAAAGTGGGAGAAAAACGCATTTAAAGTTTTCAATAAGTTACTTTTTATATGAAAATGATGAAAAGTATATCTACATAAACTCTTCTCACAGAGCAGGTTTATAAGATAATTTTCTGATCTTTTCACACAAAATTAAAAATGAAATGGCTGATATTTTCGTATCATTAACTCAGAAATCACGTTTTTTGAGTTATGCCAGTCTTGAAGTAAGTGAGCGATATGTATAAAAAAAAATCCGCGATCTCTGCGCAAGTAGAGCTTTTTCTGATCGAGTTTAATAGCTCAAGTTCTTTTCTATTTTGCTTAATACACAATTATATTAAAGTTTCATTGCCACTATATGGATGATAAAAAAATGTATGGTTTCGACTTAAAGAAAAACCGAATTATATACTATATAAATACCTTTGTGTTTGAAAAAGTTACAGCAGACCTTTTCTATTGAGTATTGCTGACGTTTGGCAGAGCCAACCTTAAATTAAATTTAATGTTACTAAAGTTTCATAAGCAATCAAAAGCAAATGAAACTTACAGTAAGCAGCAAACAACTACAAAATTATAGCATAGTTAAAACAATAATTAAGTGGGAGGAGAAAAGAGGAATTCATTACGTATCCAGAAAACCCATAGCAAACATCGCATCCCATAACATATTCCACAAATAATGTGGGTGGTTCCATTGAACATTATTTATATATGCCCACATTCGCTTGACAAAAGACCTTGGCAATAACGTTATACCAGGGATTAAAACTATTTGTAAGCTAATAGTTTGTTGAGAGTAAAAAGCATAGCCTATAGGCAGGAACCAAACTAGCGAGTTACGTTTTTCTAAAATAAAGCCGTTTTAGCTGAATTTGTACAGAAAAAAACACATTACCAGAAAATTTTTGTGTTTTTTGTAAACACAAATTTAAAAAAAAAAATAAAATTCTTTCGGAACTCATTCACGAGTTCTTTAATAACTCCTCATATCCGAAGTTGATAACATTCTAAGAATTTATAGATAGTGGCACAAAAGTATCTTATATCAATTTATCAGAAAAGTAGATATGATTGTTTTTTAGCCCATTTGCAGTTCTTGCAAGCATCTCGATAACTTATATGTTCAACATATGCACTTCTCTTTTTACTTCATTCATTAGTTTACAATGTAAAGAATAATGCAGGGAGTAAGTTTTTTTTTAAGAGGGCCACAGTCTTTTCAATATTTATAAGTTTGTGTGACTTGATTTTATTATTTATAAATTTTCCAGTGTACTCGGCTACCTTACCCTATTTTGAAAATTAAATCCACTAATCCATCCCCTTTTCGCTGTGCTCCCACAAAAATTACCCTGGTTCACGTTCGTTAGCCGATATGGTGCCGCTTTTGTTGTAAATGCTAACGGCGCGTTAATTATGCGATTAGTGTCGTGGTCGCTGTTTGGAATATAATACGAGTATTGCCGGAAATGGTAATGGGTATGGCAACGGCAATGACTAAAAACGATGATTATACAACGGCTCTTGACGGTCGACATATTGGAAATTTTGAATTTTGGAAAATTTGTTCAAATTGTCAATAGCACATTGCTGCTATCAGAGGCAGCGAGGCAAGCAAGAGGGAGTTTATGCTTAAAAATATGATGCCCTGATTTTAAGCTTTGCATTTTTGTCCTCCACTTTGCTCATGTCCTTGTCATCGCCATCTACTATTCGTTCGGGCTAATTATTGAATTTGTTGTGCGATTTCTGTTGCTGCTGCGGTTAATTGAGTGGAAATGTTTTGTTGGTTTTGTAAAAGTTTTAACTGGTTGCGCTTGTCAAAGCGGAAATTGGAGTTTGAAGTTTAAGTACACATCATTAGTGCAGCAAAGGGTTTACGTTATTCTTGTGCAGAGAGTAAGGTTTTGGGATTTCACAAAAGCTAATGTGAAAACTTTTCTCTAAAGATTAAGCAATCAAGATAATATTTTTAATTAAACTCTTATGCATCACTTACTGTGCTAACTTTAAGGTCTTTAGATATTTCTTATTTTATTCTTCTAAGATGTCAATTTATAACTCTTTGTATTTTATCTTAAATAAGCCTAAGAAAATTTAGTGCTTTGGGCTCTTTTTGTTCTAACATAGTCAAATGAAAGTATTGCTTATAAAAACATTAGCATTGCTTTTAAGTTCTTCTGAGTATGAAGTTTTCTAAGTGAGAAAAGTTCTGTCAGTCTTTCTTGATTCCGAACAATTTTTTTAGAGGTCACGCAAGTCGTTTTTTTTTGTCCAGATAGGGGCACTGAAGGTTTCTTGGATCTTTCGAACAAGTAATGTTATATTTCGAAAATTTTTCTCATGTCCGCATGATAGTCGACAGTGAACCTTTGATACATATTTATTCTTAACGTAGAAAAAGTTATTTTCTCAGCGGCATAACGCTTTTTTCATACCATTTACAGAGTTTCTAATTAATAAGTTCGTAGACCCACCTTTAAATCTTAAAATTAAGAGATGAATAACTTTTGACACATATTCAATACCTCAATAATATTTTCGTCAAAAGTTTTTGTCAAAAATTAATTCATTTGAAAAAAAAAACTCTGCTTATCTTAAAATAGAATAAAATAAAACTTAATAAAAGTAGAAAACATAATTTCTGCAAATTGACAATTGCAAATAATTGATTAGAACATACCGCACGAATTATATTTAAGTTCCTTAAAGTATAAAGTTTCCTATGTTGCCCAACAAATTTCACCTGATATTTTTCTGACTCTCGTCTGTTGACAGAGCAGAAAAGGTCTTTTATATTAAAGATATTCGGTGATATTGAGAAGAGTTTTAATCAACTTAATGTACGAGTATTCTCAGCGTAATCATTATCTATTTTATTTTGGAGTTTGACATTTTAACAAAACATTAACAGGAGGTATATTACCTATTAAACATTATTTTTATATAGTACCTTTCAAAGAAAAATCTTTAATTCCTTTAAAAATGGGCCAATGTTATTTATTGTTTGGAAAGTTAAAAAAAACTCAGTTAAAAAAAACTATGGAAAATATCGATTTATTAAACCATATATGCAAATACATAAGTGTATACATATTCAGTGTCTTTTTTCTTTATTGTGTCGACTATGTGACTTACTTTCTTAGATCTTAATATAAATATTTGACGTGGTTCAAAGGTTCTGTAAAATGACACGAAAAAAGTCGATGAGTAAACAATTTATTTAATACTTAAAATAATTGAACGTCTGTGCTCAATACTTATCTTCACGTTGACATGAAGAAATTCTTTGATATAGTTATTAAATCTCGTAGTAAATGATACAAGAGCCTATGGAAACAAAGTCCATTGCATGACCTCTTAAAAGAAGAAATGTTAAATAATTTTATAATTTTAGTGGGCTAGTTTTGACCAAAAGAATAAACAGAGCTTATGTGTTTTATCTTCTATTTTTTTAAGTCAGCGAAATTCAAATTATTTTGTCTTCAGTTATATTCAAAGAAGTCTCTCACATAGAAAAAAAAAATTAAACTTAAACCTCTCCTTGTTATAATATCGTAGTTGTACCAATGCAAGTCCATTTTCTTATAAGTACCTTTTGTATTTTAAAGTCATAAACTTAACCGAACAAATGTGACACAAACGTGACGCTACTTATACTACAACTGCAATCGCTCATGGTGCTAAGTTAAATGGACAATTTCAGTAAAAATGTTGAATTTTATTGTGCGTGGCCAACTACGAAATCGTGTGTGCTACAACTATTCGTACAACTATGTACAATACAATGCTGTGGCCATAACAGCAACACAACGCACATGCAACATTCTCAGTAAATTTATGACAACAACAGTCCCAAAAAACAATAAAAATACTTAGTTTGGGAAAATACAAAACAAAAAAAAATGTAGTAGAAATGTACATAGCAAACAAAAGAAAAACTACGAAATAAACTCCTATACAACAGTAGTAGGAGAAAACACAAAAGTGGGTGGGTATATGAACAACAGAGTTTGAATGCGTCGTTTTGCGTATAAAAAAGAAACATTAAGTTTTGCGAAAACTTTATTGCTGAGGTGAAAATGTGCTTTTGTCACTGATCATAAATTTCTGTTGCTTCCGATTTTTTGTGATTTTTGTTTTTAGATTTATTATTATTAAGGATATTTTCACATGTCACAGCGCTCCACGGTCAACGAAATTTGTTTAAGCTTTATGTAAAATTTTGTATACAGCATCAAATGCATATCTTAAAAAGAAATAAATTCAAAACACAACAATTGAGTATTTCCATAATCCCAGCTTGGTTTATTTTAAGTTCCTGTGTAAGAAAGCCTGGACAGAGGACTTCGTTGACACAATTGGAGGATAGGCAACAAGACTAAAATGTTACAGAACCAATGATTAAGCGCAGAAAATCGCAGTTTATTTGAATGAGGATAAATTAATTTCTCAACGTTTAAAATGGAATATTGGTAATGAGAACTCAAACTTCAAGCCCATACATGAAATCTTGAAAGTCGCCAATGTCAAACGTATGGAAAACTGAGAGCGTTTGAACTGAATTGGTGTGTTGGATATCAGTGGAATTCGTGACAGCTAAACAGTGCGTCCTCTGATTTTTTCCTTTAATAAGTTCACTGAGTGACATTTTTCCTAAATTTTTTGATAAATTATCTCGCCGTCTTGACAAAACAAATATGTTGTTGTCGTTCAGACCCCTAACAGACGCAACAACGATTTTTTACAAAAAGATCATTGATGTATGAACTCATACGGTGAAATGTAAGAATAAAACGTCATTGAAACTTACTTTTGCTCCTAAACTTTAACATACATATGTATGTATCAAATCTTTTGCGTCTACGTAGAATTATTGCGGCGATATAACTTTAATTCTTTCATTGAAAACAACTTTTGCGCGTACCTTTTATAAATGCACCAAGTCTTCAGCTACATACATTTGTCAGAATAAAATTGTTGATGAGAAATGATGAATTTAATTTTTTTATATGGGAGGCGTGCCATAGCCCATTTGTTTCTAAACCAAATTATACTTACCTTCTGCAGACGTTTGGAAAAAATATGACCCGAATCGGTCAAGTCACCTTCCTTAGATTTTTTTTTTAAAATGTTCCCAAAATTCTACCCTATATTACGGAACTTTTAAGCTTCAGTTCGAGATGTGATCACAATTTTTTCTATTTTTTTCGAATTTTGAACTTATTATATTTTATTTATGATTAATAATGTATATCACTAGCTTACACAAAAAAGGTCTGGTTTCTTATATACTTTTTTCTATGTATTTTAGGTCGTAAATTCCAACCATTTTTTTTTAAAGAATTGTTTTCGAAGTATCCCCAAAAACCAGTTTTTTGCACTTTTTTCATTTATTTGGCCGTATTTCCATCAATTTTTTTTAACTAAATCAGTTGCAAACCGTTCAAAAGATAAATTGTTTTTGGAACAAAATTTCATAATTTCAAAATAGCGGACAACGAAGCGCTCGTCAAGATATGTGTGATATCAAAGAGATTGCAAGGTCAATTGCATTGAAATGTAGAAATTTTTGTTTTGTTTACTGCTGTGATTCTTAACAGATCAAGGCAAGAAACTTTACATAGTAGGCTTGTAGAACTACTATACTTCGGCTAACAAAGCTTACTGATGATATGACGTAGCGGTCATTGAAACTAGTATAAGCAGCTCATTGCCCATTTTAATGCATTTTGCGCTTGTATTTTTTTTGATGTTTTTTGCACTAAAAGTACTGAACAAGAAGCTCTGTACAAAAATATTATAAATTGTTTTTGTTACTAACGGTTTGGTGTTGATCAAAATCGGAAAAAAGTTTTTTTTTTTGTAATTTTTTAAAGTCAATAAGTTTAAGATTTACAGTGGAACCTCTTTAAGTCGAACCTCGATAAGTCGAAAACGTCCCAAACTCGAAAATATGTTGTGTTCCCTTCCCTTCATGCCCCAAAACCTCCATTGCTCGAAATCTGACCCCTCTATAAGTCGAACTTATTAGTGGGTCTCTACAAGTAAATTCAGTACATATTTTCCCTTTATAACTCGAAAAAATAAATTTGACCTAAGCATCTCGAACATAGCAACGTTTGATTTTACAACCTTTACAACTCAATTATTTGAAACGAATTTCCTCGATAGCTCGAAGAAAATAAAATACCGACTTTAAGAATATGCTTAAAATGTACAGCATTGTTTCTTAGAAATCAATGTGAATGGCTACTTATACAACAAACCAATTCTATGAAATGATAAAGGAATTCATGATTGACGTAATTTCATTTAGCGAATTTACTTTATTGTTGGCGATTGAAAAATTATTACAAAGTTTGGTCCTACTGCAATACCCACCAATTTGTAATACTTATATAACTTGGATTTTATTTATTTCACCCCTCTAACTCAAAATTAGTTGGACTAAATCTTAACCTTTACACATCTAACATTTCCTGACAAACTTATTGACTTATTAAGTCGAAAGCCTCCATAAGTCGAAAACTCTATACCTCGAATTTTTTGGCGCCTCCCTTCAAGTACTACTTACAGAAGCTCTACTGTATAGTAAAAAAAAAAATAAAGACCCAGTGTGCCAAACGGATTTGTTTCTAGTTCGAAACGGACTCGTTTCGTCGTACTACTTACTTATTTATTTTTTATAGTGTTTTATTAGTATTATTAATACTCTTTACAAATAACATAAAATAAATAATCAAATTTAAATCTAACACTTAATAAATTTTGTACATAGTGTTTTAAAGATACTATAATTTTTTTCGATCTTAATGTGGCTTGGTAGCCTAACTCAAGGCCATTATAAAAAAGTCAATTTTGTGCCGTTTCGAACTCGTTTTCGTATGAAAATCCTCTCGAAAAAACGTTTCGAATTCGAAAAGGCTCACATTTCTCACATTTGATCCGTTTTATTTGCAAAAAACGAATCCGTTTCGAATTCGAGATTATATAAAACATTTAATAAAAAACATGAACTCGTTCAAGTCGTTCAGAAGTTACGCGATCACAAACATACGCAATAACAATTATCTATATAACGATTATACAGTCATTATAGAAAACTTCTTAGCATTAGAAAATAACACGAGGAACTTTCCGATCAATAAAAAAAAAACTAACCATCTGACACATTATGAGTTCATTATTCGTAACTTCGAGATGGTTAATGACTTTGACTTCCTTGAAATAAGCTGTACCCCCATAATCGATATCTCAGCAGAGATTTATATCATAATTCGCCTCATGGTCTGCATAATGTCATGTGCTGGTGAACGAGCAAGTTTGTGTAATCAATTAGAGTATTCAGACTGAAGTAGCCGTTAACCTGTAAGCTAAAACTGAAATTTAAAATCAGTGCAGTAGCCTTTCAACGCGTAGTATAGCGTGCGTTTAGCGGCTCAAACATTTTAATTAACTACTTGCCCTCATGTTATCGCATATCATTTTGAAGCTTGCGGATGAAGCTGTAATCTGAAGTTTACCGAAAAAATATTCAGAAATGGAGTTTTCAAAAAAATATCAAAAATTCATTTCAATGTACAAAATTTTAACTCTGTAATCTTTTTCAAAATGAAAAAAAAAAAATATAAATAATATAATAGGCAAAATCCTAAACGCACTTTTATTGCTAGACATCGATACTACAATAACACTGTGGAACAAATTCAGGTTAGTAAAAGTTAGGTCGATTCTGAGAGTGAGGGGTCAAAATAGAGGCTAAATTAGAAGACCCGTATCGCGGCGTTTCTTTATGTTAGTTCGAATTTTTTTTTTATCGACCTTCGAACTTTGCAGTCAAATGCCGATTTTCAGCATATTGTTTACATGGTTTTTTGGCTATAACTCGTCGATTAATTGATATTTTTCAATCTGTAAAAGCCAAATTATTGCTAGAGACCTGTGCAACAGTTAAAAATTTTTAAAAAATTTATTTATAAAATTTTTGTAGTGCTTATGAAGCAAAATGTTGGAAAAAATTTTTTTTTCATGCTTTTTGAAAATATTTTCCACAAAACTAAGTCTTTTTCGCATTCTGTTTGATCTATAAAATGCTTCTCAGTTTCTTCAATAAATTTCATTATAATGCCAAATTTCAACCAAATCGGAGCCAAAGATTTTTTTCAGGTGGCGTTTTCGTGTGTTTTACCCCATATATGAAAAATTTAGAATTTTGGTCCTCGCAATGAAGTTTTTAAAAGTTTTTTATTTTCTTAAAGCAGTATTATTTATTTGTGAGAAAATATATTTTTTTTATATATTGTTGTTGTTACATCACCAGCTTAAAGGCAATAAGAGGTAGCAATTGTCATTACTGTTATTTATAGGATTTATTGTGCTACCTAACGTAGGGTGGCGCAAAAAAAAACATTTATTATATAATAATTATTTTTTAATGAGACAAAAAAATTAAAGCGCAAAATGCATTCTTATTTATTTAAATTCTAAATATTAACTTAATATTAAAATTATATTAATTTAATATTAACGTAATATTAACTCTCAAGTGAAAATCCAAAATCCGCAATGAAATCGGTTCCATAATATCTGAAATCTGTAGTCAGCAGCAACGCGAGCCGTGGGCGAAAATTACTGGGAAGAGAGAAAATAAGAGAGGCGCCTTTGAGACGCAAGAACCGAGAACAGGAAAGGTGCGTGCGTGAGAAACTCGAAGTGCGAGGGGCAGGAATGATGCTCAAAAATTTCACCAACAGCTCAATCGTCTGCACAAAGGTTTCAAACGGTAACGATGCAAAACTCCTAGCCATGAGGAGGTACGAGTTGTGATCTAACGACTTAAGAACAACAAAGCGGCCGGTGTCGATGGTTTCCCTGCTGAAATAATCAAGACCAAAGGCGATGAAATGATATAATGTATGCATCTATTCATCTGCAAAATTTGAGTAGCAAAAATCATCCCCGACGATTGGAGTCTCAGTGTCCCTTGCCCTGTACTGAAGAAAGTTAACGAGAAAATCTGCACCAACATCTCGGCAATCAGTCTTCTTGCCATCGCGTGAGTCCACAATCGACCATATCTTCACTTTACTTTAAGTCCTCAAAAACTCACGAAGAACAGATCGATACTCATCACCTCTTTATCGAATAAAAAGCTGATTTCGAAAGCTCGATACGAGATTGAGTCAGCGAAGGTGGGTATGACGGTGCACGTAATCAAAACAAATTATGCTGTCTTAAAACAGGGAAACGCGGCGTATTCCTACATTACTGTGGACAACTATACTTTTGATGTTATCAGGGAGTTCAACTATCTTGGCACCGTGATCACTCAAAGCGATGTCAACCTGGAGATAAAGCGAAGACTCACTATTGCTAATAGGTGTGACTATGGCCTTAGTAAGCTAATGAGCAGTAGAGACATCTCTCACCCGACAAAACTGACATTCTAAATACAAGACGTTAAACTTACCCGTGGTACTCTACTCATCCCTTGGTGTGAGTGATTGAAGAAGGCACGCGCGAAGCAGAGGTGCCTAGAAAGAGCTGTTGAGATCGGCCGTAACCTGATATTGGGTTGATATGGCCACTTAAGTAAGTAATCTTTCACGTAGATACTTAACTAAATATTATAATTTAATACGTAGTACAAAAAGCAGCTTCAAACATTACAGATCTTTTTGTGCCACCCTGCACTATTTGTCAGTAGTTAAAAAATTTCAAAGAAAAATGTAAAGCAATTGGAGGTGAAAAGGTAGCATAGCAGGAATTTTATACATTGATACCAAAAATTATATCATGTTTTTTATTCCCACTTTCTCTTCTATTTCTAGATAAATATTTATTGAGCAATATCAATAAAAGAAGTGGAAGAAAAGGGAGTAACACTTATATGAGTTTTTATTGTTGTTGATATTATTGCAGTTCATATGGGACCTTAGTCAGACTGAATTTACTAGTTCAGTTCATGTTCTTAGAAATGAAATAAAAATTTTATTTTTGCAATGGAAAAATTTTATTTTTCAATTTAGAGCGTTTTTATTTTTATTTGGGCAACAACGGCATGGGAAAATGTAGTTGGTAGTTTAGAAATGCAATAGTTGTTATTTTGCCATTGTGGTAGTAGGTTTATGCTCATAAATTTGAATGTGCAAGCTTTTACGGCATAGAGCAATTTTTCAGTCATATTTTTTTGCCATTAAAATACGTTGATATTAGCCGCCGGTCGATTTAACACCAGCTGGTGTTGCTATTTCCTTCGAACACTGTAACAAGCACTAGCCGGATCTTCGATTTAATATTTTTCTCAGATATAATTTTAAATCTAACGTAATAGTCTTTAAAGACTTTCGTGTATTTCAAAATTTATGTAATTTTACGCAAAAAAAAAAAAAAATCTGGACCTTCGCTTCTTCGACTCTATTTCAACTTGGTGTTACTTCAAATAATCAATTTCATAAAAGAAAAAAGAAAAAGAAAAAATGAATCTGTTTCCAACTTTTCACTTTCATGTCATCCATTCACTTTTGGGAATTGGCTACGAAATCTGTCCTACTCTTGTTCCATTTTGTCTGTTCCAATTTTGAAGAGCCTCCACTCCACGTAGTAACAAACTACTTTGGCAGTGTGCTTTTGTCACAAACGAATATTTGCAGATATTTTGTGTTACTTTATCCCCACGCCTCACCAGCTCCATAGCATTTGGTTGTATTGTGTGCTGGTGCTGGTGCTGTTGCTGATATTGTGAGTTTTGTGTTCTCCCTATGGAAATGTGCTGCAATAAATTTCCATCAACGGCGGTAGCCACTTTTTGTTTTTTTTTTTTCTTTTTCTTTTGCAACAAATCTACACTTGTGTTCTTCAATGCCAGCAGCAATCGAAGTTCCATCGCTATCAAAATCCTACCAAAAGCTTGGAAAATCGTCAGTAAAACAGAAACAAATAAAAAAACTTGTAGCTTTTTTCTCTCCCATTAAAATGAGGAACTGATGGGGTTTTGGTCAATAGCAACAAATCTGGTGGCTCAGCTGTTGCGAATGTGTTGCGGTTACTTTGATTGCTATGCTCTACTTGATATTCACTACGTTTACTTTTGGAAAAAATATGGCAATGTTGGAAGTTGTTGTTTGTTTTTTCAATATGTGTACTCGATACACTAAAAAAGTATTTTATCGATAAGGTTTGAGCATCAAACTTGTATAAACTTGAATATACTTAGCTAACTATCAGGCAATGTATTGGATCGATTTTAATGAAACCACCAACTAGATAAGCTAACGAAGAAATTGAGGGAATTCTTCAACAATACAATGAAAAATTAGTCGTATAATGCATCAAGTAGTTATAAAACCTCCTAAGAAGCCCTCAAAAAGGGACTGGCGCTGTGCAAGAGAAAATAAGACAATTATAAAAGTAGAATCTCGATAATGACTCTTTACGTACTTATTGGCATACAACTCCATAAATGCAACCTGGGGTTGACACCGATAGCAGAAAACACAATTGCAGAACCTTCATACTGAGACCGGATATCGGCGCCCCAGGTTTATCCAGAATGAATGAAACAAAAATGGGTGATTCAGCCCTTCTCTGGGTGTAAGCAACCTGACCTAGGTGGTATTTATTCTATCTTTGTCCAGATATAAGAGGCTGCCCAATTGAAATCTTAAGACTTTGTTATTTTTTAATTAGAACCAGTTAAAAGTGACTACTGCGATGTAAAATTCTTTCACACTATCAATCTTATATCCTTCATTTTAAAACCTCTCGAGATGTTGGTCATCGCCTTTATTAGAAGCGTGCTTGTAAGACTCTACCTTCAAGCACCCAAAACGTTTTTCAGAGCGGGAAGTTTGCCACAAGTGTTTTTTTGATTAATACAAAAGGGCAAAGTAGGTTATATCATGGGTATTTTGCTTGATATAGAGTAATTGCCGACCGAACTGATAACTTTTAAGTATTTCTTAGTCCCCAAAAAATCAGAGACATTGATGTTTACGAAAAGAGATAAGTGCATTATCAATAACCCACGAAGATAACTGACAGAAGGCTAAACAGGGGCAAGCATATCGACTGGAAAGTGAGAAAAGGGGACTCACCGTATTTCCAAAACATATTTATGTCACAATTTGACTTTAACTTTATATAAAGTTTAGATTATTAAATAGTTACTAAGGCAACAATTTGTGAATGACCTTGAGAGTAAATGTGTGTTGTGAATGACCTTGAATTTAGCTTAATAATATGAATTTAAAATTACACATAAAGTTTAAACATAATACGACCAAACAATATTAGCCAACCGGCTACAAATTTATTTCATCTTGATCGTAGGGAATCAAATTCATGTCTTTTTCAAATGGCTGTAAGTTTGCGAGGAAACATCGCAAATTACAAACTGAAAGCTTATTTTAAATAGAAAGAACGGTACTAAATGATGATTTTATTAGAAATAAGCTGAAAGTAGTGGTATCACAGATGGCTGGCAAGGTTGAAACAAATATTTAAATATTTTTTTTGGAAAAAAAATTCTCCCCACCTCAAATGTCTCTAAGCGCAAATTAAACTCATATTATTCCTTTCTTATATCAGTAAAAGTCCAAAATAAAATTTTAAGCGAAAAAAAGGTGGGGTTTTTCAGAAAATAGCTTTCTTTTTTCTCATAAAAAGCGCTATAGCTCTGCCGATTTTCAACCATTTTAAATTTATTTTAAAGATTCTGACACAAAATAAGAAGTTCTATTAGAATCAAAAGACAAAAGATAATTATTTTGATTTGGATGAAAATGCCGCTTTTTTGAAACAATTTTCAGCCTAAAATGGGTATATCTTAAGATGGCTATAACTTCATAAAAATTTTTTTAATCAAATCGGAGAAATACGGGTCCCCTTATATCCTTTGAAAAATAACATATCCGTAACAATTCCGTAACATGAAATAATCTGCGTGCATGGTTTGATATGAATTTGGTTTAAAGAAACAATAAATTTTTAAATTTCTTTTGCTAAGTAGAAAATATTTCATGATTTGTTTTGAGACTAATAATTATTATATTAATAATTTTTGTATTGAACTTTTTAATCATTTATACGACCAACATGACAAAGATAACAAGTGGATCAATTTAACCTGGTAATTGGTGACATATGTTTCAGCTATTACCACGTATATACATATTTATATGCATATACATAGCCTCATCAGACCAGTTTTGGTTAAGTTGTACTGAGAATCGAACACCCGACCGTATGCATTTTTGAATTGCGACGGCCGCTCTAACACTTGAGCTATTGGGTATGTGACCTTGATGTGTACAAAGTGCATGTTTCTTTGAATTTCGCACGTACTGTTCCATTTTTCTTGTTATCTTTCTGAGTTATGTTCAGTTGACATAGCTCTTTTTAAGCTTCTTTGGCTTATACATGTGCTATGATTTTATAATTATATTTTTCATATAATTTCAAAGTTCTGGAAAATTTTCCAGCTACTTTTTTTATAATTATTGAAAAATTGGCGGGTTCTCCTTATTAAGAATGTTGGTTGTATAAATGACTTAAAAGTTCAATACAAAAATTATTAAGAAAATATTTCAACCTAACCGCAGTCTGAAAGCTTGAAAACTCTTGTTTCGCCAAATATTTGAAAATACATATGTGAATTTATAAATTTTTACAATTTCTTATTTTGGAATTTACAGCATTTGAACTGGAAATAAGTTAACGAGCTCTCTAATTTAACAACCTACGTACAAGCCTTCAGTTTTTTGATAAAATGATTAACAAATTCACGAATATTCAATATGACAATTACTTTATTGTAAATAATTTTAGAAACTTTTCGAAATTGGATTTTAAGGCGTTATAAATAGCGTCAATATACTTTTCACTACTTCATTAAAAAAGAGGTTCACTAATCTATAATTTGAAGGAGTTGCATAAAAATTGCAAGCTTGCCTATTTCTACCGGTAATGCTTGGATGAGCTTAACACATTTATAATTTATTCATAGTCAATGTTTCTTGAATGATTAATTTTGATTGAACAAATTCTCAAGAAATGTAAGTCATTCGAAAAAATTTGACCGAAATTGTTTGATGTTCAAAAATGGACTTATCTCTTTAGGGTCATTTCGCATCGATAGGTGCAATAAATAATATTTTTAATTCAGCTCCGTCTCGCGCGCCGATAGTGTTTCGGATAGCGCTAAAGCTCTTTTCGATTACGGACACTCTTGCTAGTCAAATTATAAGTAAGCTCACAAGCGGTCTTTTCCGAGACGTGCTAGGAAGCTGGGAGCTATAAATCAAAGAGCATGCTTGGCCCTTGGTATATACTTACTAGTAGTACTCTGCCGTACTAAGCGAAAAAGACGTATCTCAAAAAAAAAAAAAAATATCTGAGATTCTTAAGGCATCGGATAGCTTAAGAAATTACGCGTCTAATGAAATACTCCAAATGTCGGCATCTTAGTTCAATCATATAAGAAATCTACTAAGAAAATTTCCTCTATCTCAATTTTACAGGTATTTCAACAAATCGACATTAACAAAACATCAATTATCTCGAAATGAATTTTTTTGAGATACGTCTTTTTCGCTTAGTACGGCAATACTGTAATCCAAGTATTATTCGAAACAAAGGTTTTCATTACCATGGTGTGCGCGTATTCCGAATTTGACGAGGAATTTTTGTAATATTTATTAAGGGCGCTGTATGTTAAATTCGCTGAAAGAATTTATTTATTTTTAATTTTTCTAGCATTCATTGTAACTGTTACTTTTCTTTTACTTTAAGAAACTTTGTGTTGCCTTTATTATTTTTCTTTATGTTTTATTTCCCTTTGGCAAAATAAATCAAAACAATGACAAACAATACTTTCGTTAGCTTTTTTCATACAATTTCTTTTAGCATGCTAAATGCTAATGCTAAAAAAGTTCCAAAAGCGTCGTATGGAGTTTATTTCAACCGATTGTTTAAATCTTTTCAAAACATTTCTTTAAGTGTACTTGTACATCACAACTACCACAATAAATGGCAATGCTGAACTGTTCATATGACTTAGACGAAAACTACATCGACGAAAATAGCAACGATCATGATAAACAATTTTTATTGTGGAGAAGTCATATTTCAATCACAAAGACGATGGTTAGGGTCGCTAATATCGTGATGCCTGAATCTTGCCAAAGCGATTGGCGTATTAATTATTAGGAAGAGTTATATAAAGAACTTGTATGTAGCTTATATATGATTTCAATATGATATTTTATTAAGGTATTTTTAGAAGAAAAAAATTTTTTTTGAGTACTTCTCCATAAGGAACTTTGTTAAGCATCCTGTAACTCAGAAGATGTTTAAGATAGACTCCCTAACATACAATTTCTTTCTCAAATGTATCAGGGAATTGAATCTTAAAGTATGGCTGCTCAGATTTGGCACACCCTCTTTTTACAATTGATGTGTACATATCAAATACAAGAACGTAATGTAAAATCCCAATAAATGAATATACATACATACGTACATATATGTATGAACCCAATGTGCACAAAAACGGAAGCATTGTGAGCATTCCGTTTTTTGTAAGAAAAACGAATTCGTAACGAACTGCAAATACGAATTCGAATTCGTATTATGAACAAAAAACGAATTCGAAACGAACTCGTTTTTTGTTCATAATAAGCGGAAAATTCTTCCGTTTTTTTGAGAGGAATTTCATACGAAAACGAATTCGAAACGAGTTTGTAACGAAACCCGTTTCGGATGAATAGTACGAAGAAACGAGTTCGTTTCGAATTCGAAACGAATTCGTTTTGCACACTGGGAAGTTACATTTATAAGCCAAACATGCCAACTAACTCTTCTGAAAGAGTTATAAATTCATAGCATGTAAGATTAAAGATTCAAAAAATCTCCCCAAATTTGGCTGGGATAACAACAGTGGCAACATTGTCCCAAAGGAAATTGAAAATATCATAATACCAGGAGATTTGCGTTGTCAGCATAAATATTTTTTATGTATGCATTGAACAAGTTACAGCATATTTATTGCAATTTGTGCATGTATGTGAATGGATATTAGGATGAGCCTAAATAACAACAACTTTTTTTTCGGTTTTAGTTTGTAATAGCGAAAGAAAATCATATAAAAAAGGAAGCCAAAAATTTCTTCAAATAAAGCTGTCAAACTTTTTTATAATAAGCTCAAGAGAAATTGTTCATATTAAGAGAACAAATTTTTAACTCCCAGTGATTTGTCATCATTCGAAAGCTGTTATCATTATTATAACTTGTGTATAGGCTATGTGCATAAATTGCTTACGAAGTTTTAATTTTTAACTGTTGTACTTGTCATATATAAAAAATGCTGTGTTTAGCAACAGAAAACATTAGTTGATCATGTTAACTTTTGTGAAGAGACGAATGGTGTTCGAAATATGTGTGTTTATTCCAATGTTCCAAAATACAGTTATTCATTTTGAACGCAAATAATATACAAACGATATTATTTTTGCCAATATTTTGTTTATATATCAATCCAGAAATCATCATAAGCATTTTGACTTTTATCTCTGAGTGAACTTAGTAATACAGTGTTTTAGATCAGTGATGGCACTTGGGCTTTGTGAAAATGTACTGAATGGAGACTTGAAATGTACTTTTTTGATGACGAATGTACTTTTCCGACATTAACATGAAAAAAAGTTACGAAAGATTACTAAAATTCAGGAAAATTTTTATTATTTTACTAATATTAATTAAAAAGAAAAGGTCAGCAAAGCATACTCTAGTCATATTTTATGGTAAATTTACTAAAAAAAATTGTAATTCTTAGAAATAGACGAAATGTACTAAAAAAAAGGTCAACAAAGTTTACTCCAGGCGTTATGCGTGATAAATTTACTAAAAAATGTTAATTTTTTAGAAATTGTCCAAATATAATGAAAATGTACCAAAAATGTACTGAAAATGCGCCGAATGTACTAAAAATGCGCCGAATGTACCGAATTTACTGAAAACTTGTCGAATGTACTGACGACGATTTTTCACGATGCAAATGTACCGAAAAGAGTACAAATGTACCGAAAATTCCATCACTGTTTTAGATACATTCAGTACAATGTTAATCATACGCAATGCTGATATGTATAAAACCATTTTTCAATATGCGTTCATCATTGCATATGTGAGTCTTGATCTCTACATAACTCATGACTGACATAGTTAATATGCATAAGAGTACTAAAAACGAATTTCTGATTGAGTTATTTTGATTACTGATAATCGTATTGTTTTCATTTTATTATTATTACGAACCAAATAGAGAACATAGTTTTGGTTCAATAGTGTATTACTTATATTCTTATCAGTGACTTACAGATATTCAACCTATATCCATTAACTTCTTAACAATGTCTCCACTTTATTTCAAAAAACCTCAAAAAACTCTAGGGTAAGATTTTTCTCGCAAAACAAGAAAAAATATTTCGAAAATTTATTTTTTTGCAACAACGAAAAAAAAACTCGCAAAATATATATTTTTTTCAAACTGGCAACGATGAATATCTACACGAGCATGTCCACAGTGTTGTCTATTGCTAAGTATTTGTGTGCTGTCTTTCTGTGTGCATATTAAGGATATGTCAATATGAATCATAAATAATTTTCTTATTTTCTCATATTTTTCTATGTTTATTTTGTGGGGAAAAAATTTCTTTTTTGTTTTGCTTTATTTGGTTTTGTTTTAATTTTAATGGAAATACGTGATTTCTGTATATCTCTGAGTTATGCAATATGTAATTTCTTTTCTACAGAAAGATAAATGTGGCTTTGGTATTCACAAACAGTAATTTTCATTAAAAAGAATTTAAAAATATAACTGGAAAATAACAGTATAGTCTAGTTTTTTATATGTTAATTTGCATATTTGGGTACATGCGAGTACACACATATAGTGTGCTTTAGGAAAGAGCGATTAGCGGAAAGGATATATGGGTGGTTGTAAAAAAAATCCCCGATTTTTGTGAGCTAAGTCACCTCAAGCAAATTTGCGCATGAAACCAATGCTCTCGCTTATATTCTTGAGCTTTTTTAACTACCCCTTTTTTATTCTTGCTATATTTTTTATCCCTCTGATGCATTTATATAGTAAAAATGGCTTTATAGTGTCAAGCCCCAAATGAAAAAATTCAAGGAAAATTACAAATAAAATTTTACTGAGAGAATACTCTTATCTGTTTAAAATATGTACATATATTTGTGACTTTTAAAGATTGTGTACAAGACTATAGATTTATGAGGCAACAACAAGACTTTAACATCAAAAACATTCGAGTGTAGGGCACATAAAATGGTCCCATGAGTTATTGTAAAAATTGATTTTTCCTAAGTAATGGCTCCCAAAAATCATCTATTACCGTGCTGGTAAAGTGCTCATATCATCTGAATACTTGCATCAGTTCGAATGTTAGCAATGCTCTATTTTTTTCCTTTGATTGGACATGAAGTGTTGTAAATTTTTCCGAAAACTTTTTCGCAACGCTATAGATCTCGCTTAACTTCTAGCAGCGAGTCACTTACAGTAGACAGATACAGCGACATATTGTTGACTCAATCACAATTTTGTTTTGTGCATTAGTCCGCCAGCACTGCCGTACTAAGCGAAAAAGACGTATCTTAAAAAAAAAAAATATCCGAGATTCTTATGGCATCGGATAGCTTAAGAAATTACGCGTCTAATGAAATACTCCAAATATCGGCATCTTAGTACAATCATACAAAAAATCTACTAAGAAAATTTCCTCCATCTCAATTTTACAGGTATTTCAACAAATTGACAATAACAAAACATCAATTATCTCGAAACTAATTTTTTTGAGATACGTCTTTTTCGCTTAGTACGGCAGAGTAGGCATCGCAAGTCAGCTTCTTTAGATTTGCCCACATGTGAATACTTTCATCTCTGTGGTTGAGATGGTTGGCAATTCTTTTAATGATCTCAATAAAAATATTTCCTTTTTTTGGTCTTTGAATCGTTCCACTTGCTCCAGTCCTCGCACTTCTGAGGTGGGCCTACCATACAGATATTAAAAAGTTGGGAACTTTTTCTTACAAGTTTTGCTTATTACTTTGAATAGTTACGGTAAGAAAGGCAATGAGTTCTGAAGTATTCATTTGAATTAACTGTTAAAATTTGGAAACTACGTACCTGTTTTTGCTCATAAATTTCACAACAGTGAGAATATAATAACAGGCCGTCACAATAAGTAAATTATGTTTCTCAGGCCCCATACTTTTACGTGTCGGGTCTGCATGGAGCGTTTTGAATTTGTGCAGTGCAACTTTATTTTGCGTCGTAGCATTTTTCAACCTTATCTTCATCGCAAAAAAAATGTTCATGAATTGCTTTTAACTTTTACCTCACCGTTAAGAATTTAGTCGCTATTTTTCTTTAACCTACTTCATTCTTTAAAAATTCCACTAAAATATTTTAAAAGCAACTGAAGATAATTTAATGGAAGCATAAGAATTTTAAAAATCTCTTAAAAGAAACAAAATTAACTTTAAGTAGAGCACAATCCGCTTACAGGCACTCACACATGCAGAGACAAACTGCACCCAACAGGAAAATTCAGGAGCTTTCTAAATTTCAACTAGAATGGTGCACACTATTTTCAAAGAAGAGTGAATGCAAGCACCTAAACAGCATCAAATATCGGTATACTTTAGCTCCTGCAAATAATGAACAATTGCAATACTTTTTTTTAAAGATTTTTATCAATATCTATTTTATCATGTCAATATTTAAAGTAAATTTCAATTCAGCCGTCAAATCACAACCAAGATTATTAAATTTGCATCATCTCCTGCCAGGAGTGTCACTAAGAGGCTAAGTTTGTAATCCCTTAGTTCAGCATGCGTTAATTATTACTGCAGATATTCAGAAAATATTGAAAATATTTGAAGTGAATCAAAGAGCGATCCGTTTTCTCGTTGGGCACTCCTTAGTAACGTGACACATTTTTCCATGCACAATTAATTATGTACACACACACGCTATCTTTCTGGCAGCTCACAAAAACCCACAACTGATTTAAGTTTTAATTGCATAATGTTTATCAAGTTTTATTTGTAATTTTGCAAGTTTTTGCACATTCTGCTTAAATTTAATGTTTTTGCAGTTTTGGTGCTAGTGTAAAAAAAGATAAAAGGTTTGGCTTTCAAAACGGGGTCCAAAATTGTTTTAAAAAAATGGAAGAGTTATGTTTCAAAACCGAGGAAAACAAAACCACAGACTCACATTTTACAAGCGAGGGAAACATTTTCCGGTCGCAATAGTGTCTGGCACAAACTGTGGCTGAACCGAGATAAAGTTCTACTAAAATGGATCCAAAATCGGTGCTTCCGTTAAATTCAAAGTCGCACCTGCTCTTTTCTTCAAGAAATTGGCATTTCAGTTCTCCATATCCGTAATATATATATACGAAGGGAAAAAATCAACATTTGAAATTTTTGGGTGTCCTTGACTGAAACGGTTTTATAACATCTTAAGTATACCTCAGTAAAATTTCAGCCAATTATATTACGATAAAGAGGTCGCGAGTATCATTTAAAGTATTTTTATTGTCTTTTAATGTTTATAACAAATACAGATGACCAGCTGAGCCGTTGGAAAGAACATTTCTTGGAGACATCAACCATTAGTAATTGCCACATGCCCATCGTTGAGGGAAGATCACAGCGACTACCCTTGAGCTTGCCTTCATTAGCGGAGATTACAAAAGCCATCAAATCTCTCAAAAACAACAAATCTGTGTTGAAAGCTTCTCCGGAGTTCACCGCTGAACTTATGTACCCAGTTCTTGTTCAAATATGGGAAGTAGATTAAAAATCTGAAGACTGGCTCATAGAACCTAAGTGAAAGTTCCAAATAAATGGGACTTACCATTATGCCAGAACATTAGTGACTTCACGATATTTTCAGTTCCGTCCAAGGTCTTATCGAAAATCTTCCCTACCAGAGTTATCGAAAAAAGAGATTCACTTACCAGAAAACAAGAGGCTGGTTTTCACCCGAGCAGATTCTTTATTGATCAAATTATTACCCTTCGTAGAGCAGATAAATGAGTGGTAGGCTTCGTTACATCTTTCATAGACTACAATACTGCTTTTGATAAAATCGACCGAAATTGCATTGAACAGACCAAGTCTTAAATTTATTATTAATTTCATCAAGGCTCAATACGAAGATTTCAAATGTAGAATATTACATAACGAGAAACTTTTTTACACTTTTGAGTCCGACTCAGGAGTGCGTCAAGGTTGCTTGCTGTCACAAATCCTGTTTTTGATAGTACTTGGTGATGTTCTTAGCAGAGCCTTAGACTCTTCAAATCGCGGCATTCAATGAACTTTCAGCGAGCATCTGAAAGACCTTGATTTACCGTTGACATATGCCTGCTCGCCACCAAGCAGTCCGCCATGCAAGAAAAACTCACTTTTCTTCGGAAAAATTAGGTCTGAAAATCAACATTACTATGACAAAAAGCATGTCTTTTCGCCGAACCGGTGCCAGCAATAGCTTCATAATAGGCGAATCCAGCACGAAAGTAGTGAAACAATTCAGTTACTCTGTATACTATTTATTTTTTGCAAAAATTAATCTCTGTTCCTACATATTTCTATATGTATAAATTACTTCTATTTCATTAGGAGTGATTTTGCTTGTCGTTTCTTGTTCACTCCACCAGCATCACCTTGTTTTCCGATTCTGCCACCAGCACCACTTTGTATTCCGCTTCTGCCTTCAGCGCCAGGACTTTTGCGGAAATTTTTTACTTTTTCCAAACCTCCCTCCTACTTAGGCAGCGTATTTACACCTAACGGTGGTACCTTTAAAGATATCCATGTTAGAATAAATAAAGCAAAAGGCACCTTTGCCCAACTTCGTAATGACTCACAATCTTCGTTTCTGTCAACGACAACGAAGCTCAAAATTTGTGAGTCAAACGGGAAGCCAGTTACTTTGTACGGCTGAGAATCTAGGCTTACAAACAGCACCCTGCTACAGAGTTTCTTAGTGTTCACCAAAAATTGTCTTCGCCGAATCCTGAAAGTTTTATGGCCTAGTCTAGGACCATCTCTAATGACGATATGCTTGCAGTCAGGATCCGATTTTCATTCAAATATAGCGATGAAAAAGGAAATTGTTTGGAAACACGTTGCGAAAACCACCAACTGAAGTCTGTCGGCAAGCATTAGAGTGGAACCCTTAAAGCAGTAGAAAATGCGGAGAGAACTGAAGGCACTCGCTACAAATTGTTCATGTTGGAAGAGTTTTGTGGAGGCCCTATGCTCCGTGAGGAGATAAAGGACAAATAAATGTTTCTAAAATCGAACAAAATGTTTATTTACCTTCAAAATACGCTCTGACTATGGTTTTTCATGTATTTTGAGTTGCTGAACACGATGATGCTACTAATTTTCCCAACTTAACAAAAGTTTGCCTACGAAAACAAAACGTCAAAGTAATCAATTTATTAAAAAATGCATACGAAAGAAATGTAGAATATGGAATTAATCAGACAGATATGCAGCAACGCTCAATCAATAAATTACTTTCTTAACCCCAAATTTCAGATGCGTCAAACAGCTGTTTTTTCTTTTTTTAACACTTCATCTTTTACCCATTTTTGTGATTTTTCAATTGTTGTATGATTCGACTTGCTCAGAGAAATTACAGCTTTCACTCTCTTAAGTCTTATGATTTGACATTACTCATTTTTGCCACGAAATCAGAAAAAATAAACTTTTAATTTATAATTGAAAATGATTGCACAAAAATACACTAAACATAACATGAAAAGAGTGGACCCACCCTGGAAACAGTGATACCGTTCTATGTAAAATTCACATCTGATTCATAAGACATTGAATCAATTATTTTATGCGTTGTTATTTATATTCTTGGAGAGTGTTAAAAGTTTTGTTTATTAACCAACCTATAGTCTGAACGCGTAGAACTTTTCTAAAAGAGTTACAAGTTCATCGCCAGATTTTGAAATCTTCCAAGTGTTTGCTGGGAGTGGCGCTTCAATTTATACATTTTCAGCCTCTTCTTTTCGTTATGCTTTCGCACATGTTGTTTATATCATTCATCATTTCATCAGAGCTGCCAACTATATGTAGTCGTTGTAACTTTGTTGTTGTGCCGCAAGCGCAACGGAGTTGCATTTTGATATTGAAGAGCATTGGATGCACAGTGGGGCGAAGTAGGTAAGTATTAATATTATTTTCTATTAAAATATAATCATTTTGGTTCGTCAGTTATGAGTGAATTTGTTCCAGAGCAGTATGAATTATAACTACGATGTTGATAATATAGTTTGACTATTTGTACCACAGAAATGGTTGCTACTTTGAAGCAAAAGCCAAATCGATCGACAAATTTTGAAAACAAAGGAAGAGATTTAATTAAGCAAACCGTTAAGAACTACTGAGTGTTCGAAATGATATCATAACATGATCTAATGCTGAAGATAGGCTTCGAGCACTTAAAAAAGTTACTAAAAAACACATTTCTAGAATGCGCTCACATGATGTTATTCCGGCGGTCATACTTGTATCCGAACTCATTTATAAATTCTGCATTTCATTGAATTTTCTATTAAATGAAGCCAAATAAATTATCAGATCTGAATGATCTCAAGTGAAATGCCATTGCCAAAACAGTAGGAGGGATTTGAAAAGCAAGTGTAGCACATGACACTTAGGTAAACAAATTTAACCCTATGTCAATAACACTTAGATCGATTCTGCCTTGAGATGTATGTCTATACGCGACTAACGACGTTTGTAAAATTTTCCATAAAATTTAACTGAAATGTTTCACAGGGTTGTTAAGCAGTGGTAGTGGAAGGGTAATGTAAATGGGAAAACTTTTTATATTTTCATGAGAATCAACATGCCTCACACCAAACATATTAAACTTGATATTAAAAAAAGTTTCAAAACAGCATTTGGAACCGTATCAATTACCAGTTTAGCAAAAATCTGATGGCAGATTCGAACTCAGCGAAATTAAATTAACATGACTTGAGTTGATCTTATTCTTAAACATCGTATTATCATTAGGAGAACAATAGATGAAAGGAACATTGCATAAAACGCAGGCCGTATTGAACAAGAAGCACTGGAAAGCTATTCAAACAAGTGTTACCAATTTCAATACTGAAAAGTTAGTGACACCAACAAGCAAACATTGGACAAAAATTAAATGGGATCAAGAAAAATGGCATGGTACCGCCAACACAAAAAAAAATGTTTATATATGTTGATAACAATTCAGTTAAGTTTTACTAAACTCGGAATTAATTTTGGATAAATTCTTTATCAGGGTAATATTATTTGTACACATATTTGAAACCAGTTAAAGTTTGTCAGACAGGATGACACATTATACTCATTAGTTGGCCATTAAGTGATTCGCAGTTAGTTTGTACTGTATTTTAAAATATGTACTGCACACAGTTTGTAAAGGAAAACTCCGTACTTTTATTCACGGTAAATATATGTGCGTTTGCAAAAAATATAAAAGTGACAGTTATAATTTGTCACAAAAACAGAAGTGATGGATTTATTCTTAATAAGTTTCATCAGATTTTCTAGTTTTAAAAGACTTGCCTGTGTACATTACGAAAGCTTTAGTGGCTGCCTTCAAAATTTCTGTAGAGTTTTCTCCTGTCAATATTGTTTCCTTAAGTCTAAGGGTAGTGGTAAACATTGATTTTTGTGGGTTCAATGCTGTGACGACGTGAGCTTTAACCCTTAATAAGTCAGGACCCTTTTATAACTAATCAAATCAAAATGCGCCTCAGAAGCACATATGAGGAAATTATGAATTTTTAGTAAGATTTACAAAAGAAATATTTTATTTTGAATTCATTTTATATAATAAGCTTTAGGAAATAATAAGGAGATAAATATATACATAAGTAATATATATACTAGATTATGATATTTATAAAGAATTTTGGAAGCACATTAGAAACATTATTTTTAGTAAGCTTCGATAGACTGCAACGAAGTAAAATAGCTTTATTTACCGCTTCGCAAATAACGTTTTGACAGCGGCTTCTTCCAAGTGGTGCGGCACTTGGCGATGAGCTTCAGATGGTTCCATATTTTCCAACGAACATATTATAGTAACAGCATTTAATTGTGGCTCATTAAGATTAACCACGTCTGAGCATTCTTCATCCATTTCGATATCAGACTCTTCATATTCTCTGACACATTCAAAGACATATTCCCCGTCTTCGGAAAGCAAACTTCCTTCTCCATCATCACTTGTTACGAATGCATCAAAATCGTCCTCACCATTCTCGTTGAATACTTTTTCAATTTCTTCAATTATTTCTTTAGAATACAGTGATTCAAATTTGAATTTTCAAAATTTTTGTAAGCGAAATCTCATATGTGCCTGAGAGGCACATTTTGAGTTGATTAGTTACATTTTTAATCTTTTTGAAATAAAATGCAATCTAAAGCTAATATAAAAACAAAAATAAGTATTTTATGTGCAAAAATAAAGGGAGAACAAAGTCAAGTAGTTTCATTAATATTCTTGTTCATTTAAAAAAATTACAGGTCTACAAAGTCAAAAATGTGCCTAGGAGGCACATGTTGACTTAATTAGGGTTAAGCAAAGTAATTCAGGACTTGTCGACGCAATTGTTTTAGTTCATTTTTGCAAATGTATGTTGCAAGCTTAAAAGTGTGTGATTTAAGTAAGTGGTATGATCATACCCAAGGCAAAAATTATGCGCAAGCGCAAGAAATTTTGAAAGTAGTTTAAAGAAACAATGGCAATTCGCCGGATTTACTACTTGTTGAGATAACTCAGCTGCATTACATTTTAAAAAACTAGTAAGCAATTTAATAATTGAAATGTTACCACATAGATTTTTGCCGACTTATTGCTCAAAATCATTGCACTATGCAGCCAGCAGCACGCGCTTTTATTTGAATTGCAAGATAAGAATTTGCTGAAAGGAATTCACCTGGAAAATGTATTATGTTGCATTGCTCATATCTCTTTGTTTTGAGTTTATGTGTGTGTGTAATACATAAAATTTGTGCAACACTGAATGTGTTGAGTGCTGCAATTTTCGTAATATTTATACATATATACATGAAAGCGAACAGAATCAGACAAAAAGGTTAAATAGGTAAGTATGCATTGAGAGGGGAGGATAACACTTTTGTTATTTTGTATACATTAAGTATTTTACGCGCTAAGAGATCTTCTGCTTCCACTTGATACTCTTAAATTTACAACACCATAATTTTAAGTTGTTACAGTAAAATTGTAATTCAACAGTAACCACCCACCCGCCTTGCCCACTGTTCTACTAAACCAAAAGTAGTGCACGTGTCCCTGACTGAGATTTACGTGGCTACAAGCGAAAACAACAAAATAAGGAAGTAAAACTTTGCTTGCAAAGTTGGGTATTATTAAAAGGAGGGGATGACGTTCTACAAAACTGCAGTGCTGCAAAACAAAAGCGGGTAAAAAGTTTTATGGCATAAACCGCAACAACAAAGGTTTGGATTTTATTTTTCTGACGGTTTTTGTTTTAATTTTTGCTTTAGTATGGCAACATTAACAATTCACTATTTTTTTACATCACTGAAATGTAGAAAAATGTAGTGAAAAAAGTAGTAAAACAAATAATATAAAAAAGTTTAAATTTTATTTTTTTTTTTTTGTCGTAGCAACACACACATTTGTTTTGTTTTGGTTGCGGTTTTGTTATTTCCTTTACTCACTGGAAACCATTGTGCTGTTGTTGTCAGTGCTACATTTTTGCTTTATATATTTTTCATTGCTTAAATTTACACATTTTAGAAATTGCATTTTTACATAATACTTTTTTTTTTGTTTTTGAGTTTATTTATTTTCTACAATTTTTTATTTACATTTGCATCGAATGTGTGCAAACATGACATTTGTGTCAATTTACTTAGTGTGTGCGTGAGTGAGTGTTTGTATTTGAATGCGTTGGCACCATATGCGAATATCTTGCTGGCAGCGGAAGTGAGCTTTTGTTTCGCACGCGTAGTCAAATAGAAGATGTTTGTTCTACATCTGACAGCGTTACAAATTGCATTCATGAAATTCTTAGAATGTAACAATCAAGGATTTAGATTCTTGAAGGGCCTTAAAGTATTTATATGTTAACATGGGAAAGCAAAATTTCTTTCATAGCTTGTTTTTCCAGATAGGTGAAAAACATTGAACAATATGTTACACTATTTGAGATGAAGAATTGGCGAAATCCGTTAGAGAAAACGCCAAACATCCACGGTTCAAAAGTTTACTAGAATTATTCAGCCTTAAGATGAATTCTATTGAGGAAGAAAAATAGAAAGCTAAAGATTGATAATAAAAAAAGTTTTATAGAAACGTAGCTTTGAAAAAATTGCATTAAAATATATAAACAACATATACTTTAAGTGACGGGTTAACAATGGGGTTTTCATAAAATGTTTAACGTTATTAAGTTTTAAAAAAAATGTTTCAAGTAAAGCTGTTGCAACTAAAAAGTCAGTTTTTGTAATATAGGGAATTTTATCTAAGATTTATGCAGAAGTTTAGTAACAAATGTATTACATTAAAAATTATTTGCCGACTTAAAGTTACTTTCAGTATGTTGGAGTAAAATTAGCTCCAATAAGCAACTAAAAATCGATTTAGGCGTCGCACAGTGTAACAGGTGCGGCCATAGACGGTAAAATGAAAGTAATATATTGACTTAAATTTTTATGCAGATTAAAAAACTATACTTTTTCAAGTAAGAAAATCCCAAAATTTTATTAAAACTTAAATAAACTTAAACTTATTAAATATACAGCATCAAATTCAACTTTTCTTCTGTATGTTGGGATGATTTCTGTCCCATACTTGTGTACAGGGTTTCGAACCCGAACCGAGCCCTGAACCCGCTCCGGTACAATGTTTTTTTTACATTATGTAAGCCCGAACCCAAACCTATTCAAAAATGCGGTTCAGGTTCAATTTTTATGGGGCTTAGAAATTCAAATTACATATTTTACAGAAGTTTTTAAGATTTCAAATCTCATATTTCACAAAATTTTTTTGCTCCAATCAAGATAATTTTTTTCCAACTCGCTGGAATTCCACTATTTATGTATATGCTCTAACGCTTATTAGATTACAAAACTTTATACATATGTAACTTTTCATGATTTTTTACTTTGCAATTTTGACTATGCGTCTCTCTGAATTTTAGTTGTTCCTCCTTTAATATTAAGGGAGTACACCCTTCAACCAACGTTTTTCTTGAAGTTAAGACTTCATTAAATAACGTATACAACTATGTAAAATCATAATCAAAAGGGCTTTCTTGCCTTAGTATGCCCGAAATTAACTTGTTTTCAACATTTTTCACAGTGTATCTTTCATAGCAACCCCGCGACCAAAATAGTAAACGTTGTTAAATTCTAATGAATTTGGGTATATGATATTTTTTTGGCATAATTAAGATAAATTAGAAAAATCTAACCATTACCACGCCCATTTTAATTGCTTTAAGTTCGTTATTTTTGACATAAGAAGATAAAATTTAGTATGCGATATCATAGTTACATTATGCCAAAAACGGACAGATTTCCAAGCATATTTTAAAAGTGAGGAAGTAAGCCTAAATCAGAGGTTCCCAAACTTTTTTTTCTCATAGACCACTTTCAAAATTTAGCTGGTTCCGGTGGACCCCATGAAGCTACGTTTCTACCATATTCCCAAAACTCGGCAAAAAATGTGAAGCTGGAAATTTGCGTTTCGGCTGAGTTCCAACCACTAAATAATAATTTTCGAAAAAAATTTGAGAATTGATTGGTTTACTAATTAATTGATGTGAGTGTGGATGTTAAAAAAGTAAAGTTGGCCAATCTAAAAAGTGATTTCATCCAACTTTACTCTTTTGACATCTACTCACAGCACAAGGAACCAATCAATCCTCACTTATTTCATTTAGAAAACTCCCCATTCGGAGTGGTAAAAAGAAATAGAAAAAATTATATTTTTTTGTGTTGTGTTTATTCAAATATGTTATTATGACACTATTAATTATTATTGTTATATTGTAATATGTAATATGATAGCAGTCGTAATTAAATTAAATATATAATTAAAAAAAAATTGAAAAATTCAATTCAATTTACAGAATTTTAGCTCTTTAATTTTTTTTTAAAATTAAAAAAAATATAAATAATTTTTTTCCCACGAAAATTTTTACGGCAGAATAAATCAAAGTTTTTTTCAAAAAAAAAAAAAAAATTTAAAATATGGTTTTTTTAAAAAAAAATGCAAAAATATTTTTCAATTCGCATAATTTTTGTGCAAAATTTTTTTTTTTCAAAATCAATATTTTTTTTTTAAAAGTACAAGTAAAAACCTAAAACTGTACGTTCACCAATTATTAATTGATAAAGTTTGCTGTAAGCTATGAATTTTCGAAAAAAAACACTTACTCTGAAAAAGTACGAAAATCGTGAATTTCATACCCGCGTATCTGAGCAATAAATAATATTAGGGCAAAATCTTAAACACACTTTTATTGCCAGACATCAATACTACAATCATGCTAAATTTCACCCAAATCGGAGCCAAAAATTTTTTCAGGTGGCGTTTTCGTGTGTTTTACCCCATATGCAGCTTAAAGAACGGTTGTACTTTCTTTTGACAGCTTACCACCATTGCATGTTTCACCTCGGAGATAAAAGTTTTGTTCGGCATCAATTTATAAAATAACCCCCGTTTCATCGGCTTTAAAAATTTGGTCGTCAGATAATCTTCTTTGTTAGTTTTGTCAAACAGTATTAATCTAATTTGTAACTAAATTTTGGTTAGCACATGATGACTCTTCGCTTATCTGGCCGTATCTGATATTATGCCTAGCTTTGAATCTGTAAGTCCAATTTGGTGTACATTCAAAATTTAAATGGAACTGTAACGCGAACAAATTTGCTTTTTCCAGCAAGATAGGACCAATGATAGGTATACCGCGGTTCTGTTGACCCACTGCAGCAAATATTTTTCCACATTATCTTGAGTAAAGGGTCTTATTTTTTTAACTTTTAAATTGAACGGCTCTCTAATTTTTTGTTTATATGTTCTTTTTATAATTTGAAATTTAGAAAATCTTATCAACATGTCGTTATAAATGGATGAAACTTTTGAAATTGTGTTGTTATAACCGAATTGTCGTTACAAGCGGTGCCGCAATAAGCGGACTGAACTCCATAGAAGCTTGTATGGGGACCAAACTTATAGGTGCAAATACGTCGCAGTAGCCGGATTGTTGTTACATGCGGAGTCGCTATAACCGGATTCTACTGTACTTCTTTTTTTTGTTAAAAGGTTTGTAACGACACTAAAACTTTTTTCGACAAGATATGACGAGGGGAACGCTATCAGTCCAGGATATTTTTCAGGTATTTCTGCCTGCAGCCAAAATGTCCTCAGCTTCAGCTCCTCATTAGTGCTAAGCTCGAGTAGCTTCTCTTCTAATATCACACTCTCCACTTCCGATTCATCAAATGGATTTATGATCCATGGTCGTATTTCCATCGTCAGAATATCTTCGAATCTTATCTGAAATCTGAAGTCAATCTAACATTTTAGTTCTTCACTATCGAAAGCAGATCATTTTTCGTGGACCCCCGCTTACGAATCGTGAACCCCTATTTTTTTGTAACGACAGCGTAGACCCCCGTCGAGTCTCCCATGGACCCCTGGGGGTCCACCTGGACCACTTTGGGAACCAATGGCCTAAATGAATCATATGAGCCGGTGACAATGAAAGTGGTAAGCAAAACAAACAAACGTCATTGGTTTGCTTTGTTTGTTTTGCTTACTCAGCTGAGAGGTAATTATAATTATAGGTATAAATAATTAAAATTTAAAAATTTTGGTTATTGTTTTTACTTTTAAATTGATTAAATAGTTTTCAAGTTAGTGAAACGCACTCTCGCACGCCGGTGCATAATGATTTTTGAAAAATATAATTTTTTGACGAAATGGCGGTCGTAGAAAGAAAATTTTAATTTCTTGTGTACAAAATTGAGGTCATTTCAGGTTATAAATAAAAAAATATGAATCCAAAAAAAAATTCGAACAATCAAGCGCCCAAGAACTGTTTACTAAACCAAAAAATTTTTTCTTTTTTGGATTAACCAGTCTCTAGATATCTTGCTCACCGCAAATTTTTAGGTCTTTCACGGCATTGCACTGTTCTAACTTATCGACGAATATTTATTATATTTTTGGACCAAATTTCCAGGGATAAATCTTGGTCTAAAATAAAATGCCTGTTAAAAAAAATTTTAAGAAAGTGTCTTTTTATTTTTCAAAAAACTCCCGAAGGCCCTTAATGACATACTGTTTATATGTGGTATTTTATGTATGTATGTATGTATTTAAACTTGGATGACTGCTTCACGGTACTATAGAGCAAGTTAGAGCTTTTAAATATTTGAATTATTTGACGTTAGACAAATCCAGTTTTCTCATTCATTAACACATATTAAAATCTTGGACTTAATATGCGGTCAATCTGAGGATTGAACTTAATGTTTTGATAAATTGTTATACAAAAAAGAAGTTAGGACTTAAATCTGGCAATACCTTTTCGCTGTTAAAATAAGCAACTTTGACATGCAGAAAAGCTATAGAAAATTTCACAAATGGTCTGCAATTGTACTCGTAAAAATATCAAGGGTTTTCAATGCTTTGCTTGTCACATACAAAATGTAACCTAGATTTGAATACATTTGTCCAACCATCTGGTTAAAAAAAAATTATCGAAATTGGATATGAACTGAGGTGTCAACAGTTTTTTGTTCAAAAAAGTCAATTTCTACCGTTTTTGATAATCCAAAACATATCTAAAAAAGTTTAACTTCCGTTTCTTAAAGGAATAACTTAATTTTGTTTAAATATTTCAACATTTCCTTATAGTGATATATGTAGTCCTAAATACTCGTATTTCAAATATTAATTTACGAATTTTTTTTGCAAGAAATTTTTAACGTCTGCCCTCAGAAGCGAATAATGCGATTCTCAAAAAAATTCATATTCGTGATTCTTATGCCATCTGATAGCTTAAGAGATTGCGCGTCTAACAGCACTTCCTCAATGCCAGTATCTTTATTCAAACTTTATTCAAACATAGAAAAAATCTCCTAATAGAGTTTTTTCTTCCTCAATTTTACAGGTATTTCAACAAATCGACATAAACGAAACATTAATTATCTCGAAAGGCATTATTTTGAGATATACCTTTTTCGATTCTGAGGGCAGTGTTGCTCACGTCGTGTTGCAGGGAATTATGCTTTTCATAAGAACTAAGCACAAGTGTTAAAACGTAATATGACTGCGCTGTGTAGAGACTACACAATTACTAACTAACTAACCGCTTACCTACTAGTCAAAAAGTTGTACCTTTCCATACGCGTTTCTCTACTAGCAACCTCAACTGTCAACCTCGACACCCTCCCTCCCCATTACTAAACGCAAGCAACGTTCTTATTTTACATGCACACACTTACCTCGATTCGAAATTGCAGCTTCCGCAGCGGTGTTCCACAACAGATTCATATGCAAAAGGCAGCCGAAGCTAATTATAATCAAGAGCGGGCAATTCATTCTGCGAAATGCAGCAGTGGCAGCTTTCGTTTTAACTGCAGTTACTGTTGTTGCTGTTGCTATTACTGCAGCTGTAGTTGTTGCTTTTGCGGCAGGCTTTGCACCATAACGTATGCCATGTGAAATTATTTTCATTGTGTGAAATTCTCTATTTTGCACTTCCGTCTTCGTCGTCGTCGTCGTCGTTTGTTCAGAATTTTCTACAGCGATTTCCTGCGTTTTTCCGTTCTACGCTTTTTTCCACAGTTCTATTGGCTTTTTTGTTTTATTATTTTTATTGCGGTGCGCGTTTTGTTTTTAACAAACTCACACACACAAAGGGGAAAAAAGTAGAAAATTAAATGTGAAAAATAAAAACAGTCCCGTTGAGGAAAGCAAGAAAATTAAAAGAATTTCCGACGTTTTATTTATTTTTTTTCTCTGTTGTTTTACAATGCACGATTGAGATGCAGTTGACTTTTTTCACTTTTTTGCTTTTATTTTTCGAAAAATTACGAAAAACGGAACTAAGTTTCTGAAAAAGTAGAAATAAATGCATCAAAAGTAATGATTTTTAAAATGCAATTTATTTGTTTTAAGGAGCGCGCTCACGTTGCCTTTATGCTTAAACCAAACAAAAATTTCATATATTTACTAATTGTCGAAGTTGTTGTTTATTTGTTTGGTTTTTAATTAATTTACCCGCTTTTCACACTTAAATACCCGCAGCAAATATTTTGTTTATGTAATTTTTTGATTGCATACTTACTGGCGTATTACACAATGTTGCTTATTGTTGTTGTAATAAGTATTCACTACTGTGTTGAGTACTACATTTTATCACTGATTCATAAAATATATGTAAATTTGCATATATGTAAATGCAAGAGTAAGCATAATTTAATATAATTTTCCGCTTCAATGTTTTGTTTGCATTTCTGCGTCACTTACGCTCGAGTTTGATTTTAATTACACAAATTCTATATGCACACTTTATTTAAATGAGGGTTATAGCACTTGCACGGATAACCAGTTATTGGGGCTTAGTTAATTTTATAATAGTCTCCAAAGTTGCAAACTTTTCGAATGACAGTTATTAACTACAGGGAAACATTCGAACCTCAACTCAGATTACAGCTGTAACCTGCAAAAGAAGAGCAAAATAAAAGAAATTAATTAATATTATTTTAAATATAAGCAGTCGTGCTTAAAACTACAAATTTTCGACCACCATCCGTTCATTTTAGACACTTAATTAAATCTAAGTTAGTTAACTTTTGCATACTACGTACAAAGGCGTGCAAGTTTTAAGTTAAATTTTATTACATTTCTTATCTCAAGAAAGCTTTTACTCATTATTTTCACTTTCTTTACTCAAATTTAAAAAAGTTTTCCACTGCATAAGCAAGATAAATATCTGCATCACAGCAAAACATTTGTAACGATTATGTTGTATTTTATTGAAAGTAAAAAATTACATAAAATGCAAAAACAAAATAAAAACAACATTAAAAGTATAAAAAAATATAACTAGAAAGAATTGCTGGAAGCAGGGGAAACCACAAGAAAATTAAAAAAAAAGATTAAGCAAAAAATATTCAACAGAATGGGTAAAGGTACACTCATAAAAAACAATACATAATGCAATTCTCACAGATTATTTGTTCTGTTCAAGAAAATTCACTGAATTTAATAATTCTTTTAAGCGAATCTTATGAAACAAAGTTGAAGTTTTTTGTTGCAACAATTTTGAAGAAGGATGTTGTCTTTATCCATTTGGCGAACAAAGTTATTGTCCAGCATGTTTTTTATCTGCATTTGAAGCTTAAAGATATCATAATAGATTCAGGAAGTTAAGAAGTCGACAGTATATCATCAAGTATAGTTTCAATTGTATGAAAAAAGTCTACGAATGCCAAAAATCTAATCTTAAACATTTACGCGCACTTGTAGTTATATATTTTAGAGTATACAGAAATATGTTAGCAGATTTTGTTTTTTGGAAATTTAAGAAAATTTGTGTCTTTGGTACAAGTGTACAAAAATGTTGAAATATGTCAAAATTTTGAATATTTTCGTGCACTTGTACCAACGAGGTTGATCTTCCTGGTACTTAATTTTGCTCCAAAAAAATTAATATTCTTGGTTAATGCGCAAGAAAGTGGGCAAAAGCTGAATTTTTAAAAAATTCATAGTCTCAAAAACTACATGTAATAAAGACTGTGTATCAGTTTAACATTCAGCGTCAAACTACAGTGAAAGTGTTAAAAAAAGTTATACAAATGACCAAATCCATCTCAAACCATGCACGCGGATTATTTCATGTTACGGAATTGGTTGCCGATTATATATGTTGTTTTTCAATGAATATAAGGGGATCATATTTCCCCGATTTGATTAAAAAAAATGTTTTATGAAGTTATGGCCATTTTAAGTTATGCCTATTTTAGGCTGAATATTGTTTCAAAAAAGCGGCATTTTCATCCAAATAATAAAATAATTAACTTTTGTCTTTTGATTCTTACAGAATGGTTAAATATTGGCAGAGCTATAGCGATTTTTATGAGAAAAAGCAAAGCTATTTTTCTGAAAAACCCCACCTTTTTTTTCGCTTAAAATTTTATTTTGGACTTGTACTACATAATATAATAAAGAGATGATATGAGTTAAAAGCGCACTTAGAAGCATTTGAGGTGAGGAGAATTTTTTTTTCCAAAAAAAAAAATTTAATTTTTTGTTTCAACCTTGCCAGCCATCTGTGATACTGTCAGCTTATTTTTAATAACAACATCATTTAGTACCGCTCTTTTTCTTTAAAATGAGCTTTCAAGTGGTAATCTGCGATGTTTCCTCGCAAAGTTACAGCCATTTGAAAAAAACATGAATTTGATCCCCTACGATCAAGATGAAATAAATTTGTAGTCGGTTGGCTAATATTGTTTGATCGTAGGGGATCAAATTTATGTCGTGTGCGACTTAACATCCTTGATACGACCTTATTGATAAGGTCTATACAAATAAACCATAAGCAATTCAAGAGCTAAAGGACGAGGTGGTAAGGCGTATTGATGGAATAGAGCAAAACAATTAAAACAGAAAGTAATTTTTAATCTTGGCAAAGATATCCCACAATAAGCCAATTCCAAGAATCAAGAAAGAATGTAGAAATAAAAGTATACTGATCAAACGAAACGAAAGAAGCTGTCCTCAATGTGCGCATTGCTGTTTCCTTGCTCTGACTATCTTCGGAGTTTTTGTTTTTTTCTGATTGATGCAACAATAACAATAAAACAATTCCATTGCAAAGCTGGTATGTTTTTTTTAAGAAAAACAACATATTTGTTATAAAGAACTAAAATTGGATACTTTTTCCTATTTTGTCAATCGCTGACCTTGATGGGCAATTGCCATCGCAGTCGAGAGTTTAATTTTTATTGGTCAGCCTCACTTGGCTTGCGTTCATCAATGGAGATATTAACTTTGTTATAAATTCTTTGCGTGTGATATAATGGTTTTTAATATTTAAATGCAAATTTAGTTTGCAGTCCAATCTAGATCAGAAAAATTTTACTTTGCATCTCAGTTTCTCTAAGCTTAAGCTTTTCCTTGTTCCTTGGCTCGTCCAGATGAGGTGCGCTTAGACACTAAACGTTTATGTCAACTAAACTTTTAATTTAATATTTCCTACATTATGTTGATAGTTTTACTCTTTGAACAAATATTTATTACAATTATTTTTTTTGAGTGTATGTGTGACTTGTAAAGCATTTTATCAAAATGAAACAGAAACGTTGACAGATGAAGTTATCACAAATTGCAGACAGAAACATATTTTATTTGTAAATTAATTTCACGCATACTTTTGTGTTTTAGTTTCGTCTTTAAAATTTATAGCTGATATAAAATAATTTAAGTCTCTGAAGAAGCGAAGAAGAACTTTGCGCTAAAATTGTTAAGTCTTGACAGTATTTTTTTTATTAAAACTTAACTGTAAGCACACTAAAATTTTTTTAATGTTCGACCTTTAAATTTTCCAGTCATTAGCATAAAATAAGAAAAAAAGTTAATGTGCCACGTTTTCATTATCAGCAACACCTTCTTGCTACTGTTGTAATAAAGATGCATAAAAAACCTATAAAAATTCATAAAAATTATGACCTTTACCTTTAAAGGTACAGTAAACAGCTTCATTGGCTTACCTTCCAAAACAAACAACCGAAAAAAATACCCCAATGGGAGCAACATTTGAGTAATTACAAATGCTGCTATATCTGATTTTTCATCAACCCACCCTAACCTTAACTTTCCAGAAAGATAGCAGTATTTTATTGCTCCAGCAGGATATGCCGACGACAACAGCAAAAGGAATAACAAAAACAACATAATCAAAAAAAAAAAAAAAAATGTGTGTACCGTAAGTAATGATGTTGATAATTATGACTTTCAGACGACTTTCCAAGTGACTTTTAATGGCAGTGACCAAGGGTACCATGTTCTATAAGTGAATCCTGGTGTTGCTTCTGTTGCCTGTATGCGGCTTAATCTAAATTTATAACACTTTTTGGTTACATTTTGTTCATATTGTTGTTGTTGTTGCCATTGGTGGGTCACCAAAAGTAGGGTAACAAATTTTATGCTACATGAATTATATTTAATGAAATAATTTTAAGGCGAAATATCGCAAAACATTATACAAATTTTTTGATACTATAAATAGAAATGGGAGCTTTAAGGATATTTTTATGAAACCGGTTGCTTTGATTTTAAGTTTTTAAATTTGTATTCGATTATGTATGTATATTTTACCTAAAAGTTATTTCGTTAAATCATCGGGCAAGTAACCAGATCGGTCGGAAGTAACTTGAATCATAAGTTGATGACACTTTGCATATACATATGGTCCTGGTAGCAGAGAAAAGACTGCTATGAAATACTATACAACATCAGGGCTGCCAGATTTGGTGACTTTCGTTTGGCGCTTTTTCATGATGTTGCTTAAATCTAGGGTGTTTCATTTGAACCTATGCGAAAGACAAGGAGACATATAGTCACTGAAATCCTTATCTTGTCTGAGTCCTGCGAATTTAGTATGGAAGACGCTATCAACTTTTTTGATGATGGCAATTGTGAAATAAACTTTTTAATTTTAATGTATTCAGCATAACATATTTGATTTACTGAGATAACAATTCTAATACTTCATATATTCCTAATGTATGTAACGTGTTACATTTATTTTTTCTTCTCAAAAAATTTAGTTTCTTTCATTTCAGTTATAATTGACTAAGTATTGTCACTAAAAGTGTATTTTTATAATTTCGAAAATCGAACCCAAGAATAAATTTAACCTACGAAACCTAAAGTTTTAATATTTTCAATTTAGAAATTGAAATCTAACGATTGATCTACCCTAAGTTTACCTAGGTTGCTTGGTTTGAATTTAAAAATTGGAAAGGTAATACTCCAGGTTCTGTACGTTAGGTTAATAAATGCTAGTTTTGAATTGGATTTTAATTTCAAATCCTCAGGTTCACTACGTTACATCAATTGCTAGGTTTCAATTTGCTAATTCGAAATGAAAAACTGTTGTTTGTCTATTTTTTTTGAATTGGCTACTCTTATGGCGACTTCAAATTTGAGTATTTCGATTTTTGGCGACTTTAGCCCCACATATTGGTGACTTCGCGTTCAAGTCATCTGGCAAGCCTATACAACATATCTGTGGGCATTTGACAAAACAACCTCTTTCGATCTGTACTGAGTCTTAAAAAATATCCTTATTGAAATTTCAACTGTGATGTCACTTAGTCTCTTCGCACTGAATTAAGAGTTGAATAATAAAATAACAATCCAATTTTAGTTATGCCTACCAGTTGTGGCATTATCGGTACAATTGTACTTTTTTCGGTACATTTGCGTACTGAAAAATCGTCTTCAGTACATTCAACAAGTTTTCAGTACATTTGGAGAGTTTAATATTTTTTTTTAGTTAAATATAGAAATTTTTATTATCACCCAGAAACGACCTTTTTGTTTAGTAAAATATAATTTGCACATTTTATTAAAATTTGACAAAAAAAGACAAAAAAACAAAAGTACATTTCCACAAAACCCAACTGCCATCCCTGATGCCTACTATTTGTTGCACAGCTAATTTTTTATCTTGAGTAACATTCTGCAAAACAGTCGTTAGACTATAATCATTTTCGAATTAGTTTCATCATCATTTTTGGAATGATATATGTAATCAAAATTTTATTATCTTGCCATAAGTTCTGAAAGAGCTCTTTGTGGGACAAAATAATTTTCACATATAATCAATACAATTGACATCGTGCAAAATTCAGGACCCCTCATTTGAAGACAAATTTGTTATCAATTTTTTATTTAAAAAATTATATAACTCCGAAAAATTAAGGTTATGTCACGGCACCGATATGTGATACTAAGAAAATGCAAAATAATTAGGAAAAATGTTCACCCTGTAATTTCCGATTTCACGGTATACTCAATACGAATATTATTACAGTTTCAGAATTTTATTTTTTTTTTTAAACCTAAAACTTTAAAGGATAACCCTTTGACACGTGGTGCGTTAGCTTCAAAAGGGGAAATGTCAGAGTAGCAATGAGAGCAACCTATTCAGCAATAATTTTTTTTCTTAAATTTTTAATTATTCTGGCACAACGATAAGTGATAGGGATCTGAAACAAATGTTATGCCTTTGAACTTCATTACACTTCAGGTATTGATGCTTTGCCGATATAATGTACTTTCTTACCACAGCTGGAAAGTTCAATCTGGTGTTAATTTGGTAAGACCTCAATAAAAAACCTCCAGAAAATTAAGGAGAGGTGAAAGGAAATTATTGGAAAGAACGAAAACTAGGAAATATGGAAATATTATTATTAACATGCCTGAACCGGAAATCGAACCCGATACCTCTGGGTTGTGAGCGCACTACATAAATGGAATGGAAAATATTTCAAGTGGTAAAGTAAAAATTTAGCTAACAAAATATACTAATTGTAAATAATTATTGAAAGTGATCGATAAATAAGAATTACAGGGCAAACTGTAAAAGCTTCGATAGTACCACTGTATACTGTAATATATGTAACACTCACCATCAATTACTACAGTTTTTCGCATAAAACTGTTATTACTATCAGAAATTCAAAGAATTTTCACAGATTTTTTTTTTCCGAGTAGAAATATTTTATGAAAATATATTGTGAAGATCATGCCTTATGTAATCTTGAGTCAGCCCAACCATGATCATTGCCATAAGCCCAATTTATTTTCTACACCTTGCAAAACCATGCCGACTCGTGAAATTTACATAGTAAGTAGTCCACAAAAGAGTTTTCCGACTTTTTTCCATTTTTTAGTTGATTTACTGTTTGTTTAATTGGGTTTTGCCAGAGAGATAATGGTCAATCATTCCAAAAATGCACCCAAGTAAGAATTTTTTTCCAAAATATGCTAGAATTATGCGTCTTCTCCAGGATGGTCGGATAAGGATTGTATCTATTTCCTTGGTTCTACTACTATTACTTGGAACAACTATTCTAAAAGCAAAGTTATGTCATCCTAGATTGAAGAGTTAAATATTTTTCAGCTGGGTGCGCAAGTCCCATTTTAACGAAAACTCATAGCTGCGTAAGTACATTAGAAAAGATCAATTCCGAAGAGAAGCCTGCCAAAGTTGGTGCTATTAAACAAATTTGATTGACGTCACACTTATGATACTAAGGAGAAAACAAATAAGCTAAGAGCGTAAATAATTTCACTTTGATTCAACGCTCCTCCAATTAACATAATGAGGTTATTTGGTACAGAGCAGATTCGTAATTTCAGGAAATTATAACAATTTCAAATGATAAATAAATAAATATTTTTTCAGTTATTTCAAAAGAAACATCCCATATTTTCTCATTCTGGTATATGTATGTTTCTGTTCATTATCTATTTAATAACATTGCAAGTTGCAAAAAAGTCAAACTAATGTGTATAATTCGATTCTTGTCACTTCAGCCAAGTGTGAAAAATTACAAAAATTCAGTTACTCAGTGTATTTGCTACAAGTCTCGTTCTAGCTATGTAGTTGTGGCAAATATAGAGTAGAGTCTGAAGTTTTATAATTTAATATTTGATAATTGCTCGCTGTGGAGTCATTTAGCCAATGTTGTTTTAGTTGTTATCATTTTCGCTGTCTCATTTGTTTTTGTTTTGTTGTGACCTAAAGCCAAACTTTTTATTGAGTTTTGCGAAAATTTGTGGCACACAGATATTTTTGCATATACATATGTACGGTGTATTTCATTTAAGTTGAAATAATCTAATTAATACTTGAAAATTATTTTAGAAAACTAACTTTTATGCAAAAGTTTAATTCATTCTTAGAACTTAAAACTATATTCGTTAATTGTGAAAGAGTTTATATGCATTTCGGTTTTTTACTTTTCCCTAACTATGCAAATAAGTGAGAATAAATATGAGATGCTATATAAAAAAATGGATATCGACTTTGAAAAGCCTTTGAACAGAACAGGACCTCCCAAACAAAATTTAACGCTTCCAAAATTTAAGTACATATTTAAACTTTTGTATAAAACTTTTTTTCCTAAAATAATTTTTAAGAATTTATTAGCTGGTTATAATTCAATTTTTTGACCAGAAATATCCAGGGTTTGCAGAAAAAAAAATTCAAATTTTCAAATCTTTTTGGTTATCGATTTGAAAACTTAAGAAATATCTTTGTTTGTCAAAAATGATCTCTTGTCATCGAGTTTCGATTTTGGTTTTCTTCGAATATCCTATTTGTTGAAAAAATATGTACGATGTATTCAAAAATCAAAATAATTTTTTTTCTATTAATCTTATCTGATTGCCGAACTTTCGTAGAAGGAACGTTTGCGACTGTGCTGAAATGCTTACATACGATAAAAAGCCAAATTGTACTACAAGTTCAATACTTGCACGTGGCATCATCATTTGAAGTAAATGATGCTTATTATATTATTATAAATCAGCTTTTAAATTCAAAAATTTCGCGAAAAAATACCAATGTTGCATAACTAATTTTTCTGCAAGTAAATAGCCGAAACAGCTCCCAATCAAAGCCGTAGCGCTTCTCTATTAAGTCTTTATTTCCTTGGCATAATTTGAACTATTGGTGCTTCAATGTAATTCAATAATCAAACACGAAGGACGTCATTATATTGAGAGCTGTGCACAATTCATTGGAAAAATGAATAAAATCATATTCATATGCATTATCGCAATAACAATTAAGTTCATGGGAAAAACTATAAAATGGGCCTTGGAAAGGGAGCCTCAAAGGCCTTTTTTGATTGCATTTATAAAAAGAGTTATGGTCCGAAACTGACTTAGATAGAGAGCGATTTCTCAATGGTTTTCTCCCCATATTGCGAAAAAAAAGTGCGATGAGAAAAGGCTCAAAACGGATGTTTAGTAAGACCAGGGTAATAAATTGGTTTCTTCAAATGGAATCGTAATAGACCTTTTCGGGTTTTATTTTTTCAGGTGGGCTTTCATATAATGAAACTTTATAAAAATTTATGATCATCCTTAAGATTTAGAATTTTTATCTGAAAGTTTCTGTTTCTAACAGAGCACTGCAGTGTAAAAGAGGGATAACTTTTATTTTAAGTATGTCGAGAAAACTAAGATTTTATATAAGCCACTGACATATAAAGTCCCAGAAAAACATTTTCTTACTACGCAGTTGTTCTCACTGGTGCTTCAACTAAAAAAAATTTTAATTTTTACAAGATGGAGTACCTTTCTTAAAGGTGTTTGCCGTCATAATCTCATTTTCATGAATCTTGTAGTTAATCTCATGTAACACTTAGGTATTCATATACTTTCCAACATAAGCAGAGCAATATGTTTTAGTGTACGATAACGTAATGTTCGAATGCAAAATTTTGTAATCTCACTTACATAAGCAATATTTATTACTTCCTATGCTTTACCTGCTCCTTCTGCTCACACACACCGCCTAACAGCTCTCTCGTTTGTTATTTATTTTAATGGCTACCAATGATTTGTTGATTCTGTCTGTTATATTTTTTTGGGTCAAATTGTCCTTGGGCGTAGAATTTTATCAAATAAAGCTTTCACTAGGTCTTATGTTTGTAACTGCGTTCATGTTGCTGTGCTCGTATCTACCTAAAAATGACTGCCAGGTATTTTATTTTGCTTTATCCACTTTATGTTTTTATTTTAGGTATTTTTTTTTGAAATATTTTAACTAACAGCTAACAAAGGATGTTAAAAAAATTTCTACCTTCCAATTTTTTTCAACTAACTTTCTTGCTCAGACTAAATTCCTTTCAGAGCATAAGTTTTCAAAAAAAATCAATAAAAATTTACTGCTGTTATCACTTGAGTGATTGAAGTCCCTTACATATGCCGCGATCAATGAATAGTTTTAAATTAAGGAACGCTACTCCAATATCGAAAGTTGATAAAGTTTTTATTTTTAAATAATAAAATGAAAAGAGTGAAATATGAAAGGAAGCAAACGGTGTTAGTAACAGCAAAACATATTGCCGCTGAACTTTAACGCAGCCGCATAAACATTTGTGATAAAAAAAACGTTCATTTTATTGAAATGACCAACGCTGTGCGCCGTCCTAAGATATTTGGTGCATCTTATCCAGTTCGCAGTAAAGACAAGTTTGTGTCGTGTCATGTCTTTAGTTTGTATATGTATTAGCAAGGTAAAGTAAGCGTAATAGGACACAGTGCACTTAATTAGCCCTTTTTGCTATACACATACTTGTAAAGCTTATAGCATTCTAAAAGCTATATATACTTACTTGTGTGCAGTGTTTTCTAAACAAACATCATGTAAGAATTCAGTTTAAAGATATCAAATATTTCTGCTTCTTCAAAGAGGTACGGAAAGAATCAGAATTAAACATTGCTAGCTCCTGATCTAAAGAGGTAACAGTTTTCACACAATTTTTTTTGGAGAAACTCTTGAATCAACCCTGCCGCCCAAGTATTGTGGACTGGTAGACAGTAGACATGGAAACGGAGCTGTAGCATTTTTTGAGGTCTCCTCCAGCATTACAACGGCAACAACAACCTGAGGCCTAACGGGAGGAAAATTGTGAAAGGTATGTACGTTCCCGGTTCAACCAAAAAAAGTTGCAAAACTTATACTCAGTGTTCGTTTTGCTTCAAGCCGATTTGTGTCAAGTTTTGTACAATTTTAAGTCTGGACTTCGATTGCTTGCTGTGAATACCGTTTGGTAAGTTGTGAAATTTTAATAATATTTCGAGCAGCAAGAATAAAATAATATTAGAAAAGGAACGAACAAAATTGATGCTTTGATTTTTCTTAAACATTTTGCAATACAAAATATCGGGCACCCCGGTAATCGCGTCCATTTGTATGTCGGTTTGATTTTTCAGATGCTTATTCCTCAAAAATTGATTATATATTCGAAGCATAAGTCACGTTTTATATAAGCTTTGATTATTCTGGTTTCATAATTTGAAGCTTCAAGACACTGCGATCACAAGTTCCAGAGAAATTTTTTCCTGAAAATTAATACATTTTGCACCAAAAACCCTTTAAAAAATCTCCACAAATCGGCATGTCTTCATCTACAACGCTCGATAGGATTTTTTTATAAAACACCGATCGATTTGTTTATTATATGCCCCTAGAAGCATACACTTCAAAACGTACTTACTTTTTTATCGATGCATGCATATGCTTAAACACTGCATATGTTTAGGGGGCATATGTTGAATGTACACACATATAGTTATATGGATGTGGGCAATATGTACAGCAGCAACTTTGCAAAATCCTTAAACTGCACCAAACTAAAATAAAATGAACAGGATCTATTTTCAATTTTGCTGAAGTGCACATAACTTAAATAAATTTTCCTTCATATGTAAGGACATGCACGCCAGATCATATGCAATCACAGGAGTATACAATGCTTTCGCCTTCAACTTTTATCAATATACTATTTTCTCTCTCACTCTGTCATGCATACACACACACATTTATTATGCCAAAATGGATTATCCTTTAAGCCGCCTGGGAAGAATTTTTGCTTGTGCTGCTATTTTTGTGGACATTTTGTGTAGTGCTTCTTCTTTGTTTGTTTCAACGATGTTTACTTGTTTTTTTTGTTTGCTGCATGTTTGACTCATCATCATCATCGTTGTTATCATATTCGTAATGATGATAATCGTTTTGTGCTTTAGGGACAGCAGCAAAAAAAAAGAAAATCCCCTCAATATTCCCTATTACCCTGTTTGCATTTAACGTGCATTTATGCAATTTTTTCTTTAGCTTTTTAAGATGCAGTCTTATGTTTTCTGTTGAATACGTTTTTATTATGAGTTGTAATTGATGTGGAAAGTCTTTTATGTGTTGATATTCAAAGAAGGGGAGAATGTGGTGCAATGGCAGTTCAAATAAGGATGCTATATCAATTTGGCTGTCATTGTAGAACACTTGCAAAACCACATGCAAAGTGTAAATGATGCAAACAAAAGTAAATCTTTATTACTTTCGTAATGATTAAGTACAATTGCTGAAGTATGGATATTTTTTGACTGGCAAGCAGTTATATATAAATCACCAAATATTAGGGCTTATATCTGGAATTGCGTGAAGATTATGTTTTCAAGACTATATTTAATTAACGCAATAAGAGTGCAGCTCTCTTTACATACATCCCTATCTTTTTGAGTATTTCAAAGACGTACTATAGTCAGACTCATGATTTGGAATTTTAATTCATCTAAGAATTTATTAAGCTTGCCATTGTTTGCTGTATTTGCATGCGATTGTCTTACTTTAAAAGCTTTTAATTTTTTCTAATTTAAGGACATATACAACAAGTCTCATCTAAGTCCATTCAGCAGTTAAGGTGTGAATGAGAAGAGAACAACCATTTTGCCATATTTATAACAATACAATACCCTAGGACACTGCAAATTTTATGCAAGATAATAAAAATAATGATTTAAAAAACAAAATATAGATGAGCAAAAATTTCGCAACATTCATATGACCGAATTCCACAATGCAAAAGCATTGATTAAAAATTGTCTAGACGAATTGAGGAAATTAAACCTATTCTGAAACTGTAAAAATAAAGTATTAGACTGTAATGATTGCAGTTCACGCATCAATTTGTACTGAGTATCCCATGAAATTAAAAATTACAGGGCTATACGACAATTTTTCCTGATTATTTTGATTTTTTTGAATATCTCACGCTTTTTTTTACAAAACCTTTTTTTCCGTGTAGGCATGATCAACACATGACTTCTAGCAGAAAGGATATATACTAACTTTTCGAATAAAATCGTTGGTGTCATAGTGTGTATTGGCTTATGTAAACATATAGAATCTCTGACACACAATTATAATTTATATATTTTAAGTATAATCTTACGGAAAGCGGTCAAAAAATGTAGAAGTTATTCGAGAAAACAGTAAAAAACTTGCAATAAAATTGAACAAAAATACATATGTTTTTATCTAAAAAAAATGGAGAATTAAAGTAAAGAACCACACACATATGTACATACACAATCGTATGTATTTTCCTTCAATTTTATTGCAAGTTTTTTACTGTTTTTTCGAATAACTTCTACATTTTTTGTTCGATTTCCGTGCTGAAAAGCGTTTTTGAGTTGAAGAAAAAATTCATCCAGATATAGCCAAATAAATGAAAAGTGCCGAAAAACAGTTTTTTTGGGGATATCTCGAAAACGATTCTTAAGAAAAATAAATGGTTTTCATTTTTGGAATCTACACACCCAAATACATAGAAAAAAGTGTATGAGATCTTGCGATGAACCCTGAATTTGTAAACTAGTGTTATGGAAAAACAACAAAAAATTTATGTTTTTCTCGTCCGCCCGGTACCAATATAATATTTATACCGTCAAAACTAATTGAGGCTCCACGATTTTTTTGACGAATACTAATTTGGAATGGTTCAATGCATCTCTGTGATTTTTTTTCAGATTTTTTCGAGGCAGCGCACATCATTAAAATTCAATTGTGGATAAAAAAATTGCTAATTAACAACAAAAATGCAAAATTTTTGCAACTGTTTTTTTAATATATAAGTTCAACTTATTATCTACAGAAATTGAAAAATTTCATCACGATCAGTCAAGCAGTTCAAAACTTATAGCATTTTTAAAAAAGAGTTAATGAAAACTTTGATTGGCAATAATTATTACAAAAACAATTTTTTTTGAAAAATTCTTCCGTACACTAATTTCTACCACTTGCAGCTACTGATTTATATAAAAAACTTTGAAAAACATTTCAGACATGTCGGTTTCACGTATTCTGACCCTATGGCGAACAAAATATCTAACGACTCGAATTTTAAAGTTTAGCGGCCCGCTTCCAGAACGTACTGGTCCGTAGGTTGACCAAACTTATAGCGCGGACAATTTTTGACGGACTAATTAAAGTTTTGACTGAAACAAAACAAAAACTGGAAATCGCAACACTGAGAGACTTATTTGATGTCGGTGACCTATGACCAAGTTTAAATGCAAGTGTGAGTAACAACAAAAACTTCAATTGGTAATTGATTGGGAGTCGATATACATACATCAAAAGAAAAAGATCTCCAAAGTTTTTTTTTAATTCAATATTGTCTGTTTTTTATGGAATTTTGCAGTTAGCAGGTTTGATCTAAGAAGCTGAAATTTGTGAAGGATACACTTCCGGTGTATTTTGTTCACTTTTTCAGCCACATGAAAAACGTGGGCGTAGTTTGACAACAGTGGGTGGCATCGCCCATACAACTTAAATACCTAAAATAACATATATTGCTACCTAAGGTAGTTTTTTCTACGTTTTAGTAAGTCGGTTTTTTAGTAAAATTTCAACAAAATTGGACATAAACTCTGTCCGCGTCGTTTACGGGGTATTGCACACATGGTTTTCAAACTTAATAGAAATGACTTAGCAATTTTTTTATGAAGTTTTAAGAAATTTTTGTTTCATACCTTTCATTGATAAAATGTACCAAATCAGAATATAATGTACCAGTGTACCAAATGAAAATAAATGTACCAGATTTGGTACAAATGTACCAACTGTGGCAACCGTGATTGCATTGAAATGTAGAAGTTTTGTTCTGTTTATTGCTGTGGTTCTTAACTGATCAACGCAAGAAATACAATATAGTAGGCTTGCAGATTACTAAACTTTAGCTAATTAAGCTTACTGATGATATGACGTAGCGGTCATTGAAACTAGTATAAGCAGCTCGTTGCCCATTTTAATGCATTTTGCGCTTGTAATTTTTTTGTTGTTTTTTGCACTAAAAGTAATGAACAAGAAGCTCTGTACAAAAATATTAATTGCCTATAGGCAACATTGTCTTCACTTGTAAAAATACCGTTTTGTTATTTTTTTCAGTGATTTGCTTAGCATTTGTCTTACCGGCAGTTTAGTTTCAGAAGGAAGAACCAGGATACCGAGGAAATAAAAATTGATATCAGTTAACCTTTGTGATCATAGTTAAAGAGCTTGAACTGAAATATTTTTTTTCCTTCAATTTTAATTCTGTCCTGAAAGTATTTTTTTCAAAAGTAACATTATATAAACCATGAATTTAAGTTTTTGAACTTATGACTTGAATAACACTAGCTTACACTAAAATTGTAACATTGACATAAAGTTACTTTCCTTATATATTTTTTACGCTGAAATGAAAATGAAATTTTTTTATGTTACAAGTTTTGATATATACATATATTTTAAAATTCATATTTTGATCTAAAAATATCCACTTTCATTGCTCTTGGTACCAAATAAGAAGTAAAAAAATGACAAACAAACGTATCTGATTCCATCTTCATTGGATAAGCGGTATAAAAGATATCTATAAAAACATGCTAGATTTTAAAAACACTTTAAAATTCATGTGGAAGGTAATTTTTTATTAAGAAAGAACATTTTTTGACAATACAAACTGAAAATGAAATTAAATCGTTAAGAAATAATTTTCCCGTGGAAAAATTGTTTAAACCAAATATGCAGCACAAGAGTTTTCAAAGGCAATATCTGCTACCTCACTTTTATTTCTATTTCAAAACAAAAAAAAAAGTAAAAAAGCGGCGCAGGATAAATGAGTCATATGAAAATAAGATATCTTTATTTTCATTTCTGAAAAAATGTTTGAACTATTGAACTCGACGCCAACTCCTTAAAATTTAATATCGTTACAAAACTCATTCAATATATAGATATGTTCCAATGAAATTTTCGTTGGTGCTGTGCCCAATCCTTCACTACACTTTTTTAAATTTGTAAAAATCATTCTAACTAGATGTATGAATAGGGTTTATGCCAAGGCATGTCAGTTACTTCTACCCTATAAAGTTGTAGCATGCATAGTCACTTTAATGAATGATTTTGTTACAGCTGCATATGTATATATAAATACATATGTGTACATTTGCATGGTTGTTCGTGTGTGCTCTTAAGTATCATTTTTGCATTCAATGCATTTCTCTGTTATCTTGATAAATAAAGAATTACGAAACGTTTAAGAGTTTTGCTGCAGGTTATTTCATTTAATTGAAGAACTTTAATAATTTTATTTTGTATACAAATATGTTGACAGATATACATATATTGCATTCTAGTCAATCTATGTCATAAGCACCAAAGACATATTTAAGGAAGCTTTAATTTGTTTTTATGGTAAATTTCTAAATTTTCCTAATCATCAAATTACTTTGTGTCAAAAGAAAGTTGAAGTTTCACAATCTTTTCTTAAATTTTATATTTGAATTGTTATAATCGTTCTAAGGGCAAGTTTATAGTAGTCAGTTAAGAAGCGGATAAAAAATTAATAACTTTTGTTCGTGTTATAAAATAAAATTTAATAACTATGTTTTGCTGAGCCTCCTGTTCGGTATTGCAAGTACAAAAAACAAAAATTACAGCGCAAAATACATTAAAGGAAAACTAAAATGGGCAACCAGCTGTTTATACTAGTTTCAATGACCGCTACGTCATATCATCAGTAAGATTTGTTAGCCGACGCTTAGAGTTTTTGACGCACTATGTTTACATTTTTTGAAATGATTCTTAACTCACCAATGCAGAAAGTAAAATACAGTATGCTTGCAGACTCTTAAGCGTCGGCTAACAAAGCTGACCAGATAGGAGTTGATGATATAGTTTTGAAATTTGTGAATATTTAAAATATTCAGTTCATACTTGGCTCTTGATTTACATTAAAAATGATGGACTTATTTAATATACTCGACGATTTATGTTTTTAGGGAAAATTGGAAATGTAAAAGGATCTAACGTCAAGAGAGGCAAGAGTACTGAAGATTTAGATTGAGGAAACATTACGCTCACTATTGTTGTTTCTTAATTGGACATACAACTAAAGATATTCAAAGAGGTCAGCCTATTTATTTCGTTCCAGAAATCAAGCTATTCCAGCCATGCTGGAACTTTTAATAAGTTTATGATCTAATGCCACAGGAAGCTTTAAGATAACTACTGGCAACTTTTCTGGCTTACATAAAAAAACAATACATAAAATTGTAAAACAAAAGAAGCTGAAGTTTTAGCATCCTCAAGACCAAAGATTATTCATTTGAAATAAAGGACGAGATATTAAATATACATCCAATAAACATTTTCCAGTACTTTCTGTTTTGATGTATTATGCTGAAATTCAAAAATAAAGGCTGAAAAAAATGTCACAAAAGTATTTAACAATAAATATTAATGAAATATCAATACATCATAACTTGCGGTCCACTTCATACATAAGGAAAAACCAATAAGTTTATTTCATTTATGTCACCTTACTATCAACATTGCGGAATAATTATTCAACGTTTATTTTCCGAATGAAAAATTGAAGTTATTATTCAATAAAATAAGCTATGGAATATATTTATTCATTAACTAGCTGTTATGGAATTTATCTGACGACTTTAAAAGTTAAACATAAACTAACGAACATCTCTTCAGCTATAAAAGTTTTTCAAATAAAATATTCATAAGCCTGTGGCATCACGGACTTTAATCTGTTTTATTGAAATCGTTAGTTCTGTAAAGTGTCTACAAAGGTTATAGATGCTTAAGTCATTAGTCCACGAAGCTAAAAAATGTGTATATATAGCATGCCGATATATACAATAATTTGTTGTAATATTTTTTGAAAATAAATAAATATTATTATTATAAAGAAAACATTAAAAGTTTTACAAAATACTACAAGAAATGCATACTTTTAAAATACAACGATACAAACCATTATATCAAATGGCTTTACACAGCGGTAACTCAACCGATTCTGCTATATGGCATTCTAGTTTGGTGGCCTGTCTTAGACAAGGTCACCCATTGCAAACAATTGCAAAATGTTCATAGAGATGCTTCCATGTCCATCAGTGGTGCTCTGAGGACCACACCGACTGATCTCTTGGAGGTCTTCTTTCATCTCGTTCCCCTTGACCTGTTTGGTAAACGGATGGCAGAATGTACCGCCATTAGACTCAGGGAAACTGTTTGCACGTCCGATCGAAGAACAGAGCACTCTATTATCCTTCATATCTTGAGTTCTGTACCTTCTAAATTGGACAGTAACCTCATTCAAGAGGGATTACGTAACTCACATTCCAACTAGGGATGACTGAAAGGGAGGAATCCCGGGGTTATGGTATTTGCTCTAAGGAACTGAAGATAAGAATCGCTGCGAGGTTATCAGACCATGGTAGCGTAGGATAAATGTCATATCCAAAAAGCATATGACATAACATTTATTCAGATAGCCAGGCTGTTATCAAATCCCTAGAATCAGTCTTCCTAAACATACTAGTGGCCCATCATTGCCCATCGTATCTTAATGAGATTATCTGTGTTCTTGTAACCCATTTGATTTTACAAAAAAAAAAAAATAAAAATAATTTTTACATTACTACGTTTCACTTTTTGGCTTGGTTCGCAACAAATCTATGCAAAAAGTAAAGTATATCAGGCTAAGAAATTTTTACTAACAGGCTTATAAGTCACTGATGAAACTAATGTTAACCCCTTTTTTCAAAGATTTATGTTTTGTGTGATTTTTTTGGTATTGATATACATAGTACTTAACAGTAAGTTCAGTCTAATAATTATAAATTATTATCTGTTCCGATACATCACAAATAAACTTTTCGTTTGCTTATCTTTAAATAAACACTCCAAAGGAAACATAATTTCTTATATTTGTTTTCAATGTTGCAAAGTTTTTAGTGATCTGTAAATAATGAAAGTTAACTCAAAATTAAATTAAGAATTGATACTAAAACCACAAGAAAAGCTTCACATTTAGATTGAAATATATCCAATTTACCGATTTTAGCTTTGTATTTGTAATATATTTATAAACTATGCTTTCATTATTAAATATAAGTACGTTATAATTAATGCATTACTTAGTAAATCCATTTTTAGTTTATGTACATATGTATAAAAGTATTTATGAGTGGCGTATCCACGAACGGGGAACATCGAGGCCAGGTCCCCCACATCACTTGATTTAACATTATTTGTATTTCAACACAATACACCCACCCATCACTCCCTCCAAACAGAATCATCGATCCGCCATAGATGATCTCGGATGAAGTACTGTGAGGAATAGATAATTTAATTATTCTAAAACTGACATTTTGGTATAAAAATGTTGGAACCCTGCGCATCACTACAAAAGTATTTGGAGCGCACATACTAGTTTGCCCGCTTCTGCTTTGCATATTTTTTATAAACTGCATTTTGCAGTAATGCAGTTTTGGTGATTTATTTCTCTTTTGCACTTTGCTAGACTATACGCCGTTGTATTGCAATTGCACTCTACAACCTGTAAGTAAAGTCATACTGTTTTTCAGAGATATAAAAAGCATTTAATTGTTAAAAGATTAACTTATTTTATGTTTCAAAAGTAATGATTAAAATGGTAAATCATAGTAAAAACTTTATTTTGATTCTTGGAAATAAGAAAAAGAGAACGAATAAGTATTTAGTATTTGTAAAAATACTGTGATTTTTACCCATTAAATTTTAATATATTCCCTTTAAAACTTTATTTTTGTGAAAAATAAATTGGCCTTGATTATCATTTATATAAAACAAAAAGTTTACCCATTTATAATATAAAGACAAATACGATTACTAATGTATAGAACATATACGTCATCATGGCTGGTCATATTTGTAAGATGGCAAGTACCGTACGGTCATCTGTAGATCGTCAGCCAGTAGTTGTTAGCCTCGATTGCAAGATCAAAAGTTCTCTCGTTCATTTGGCCATCGACATCAGCAAGCAGCAGTCCAGCGAAAATTCATACGTGTTAAAAAAATAAAGTGTGTTTTCTGTGCATAAGCTGTACTTTTCACAGCTTGGGATTTCGTATATACCTTTTGAACAAAGGTCAACATAAATTTTTGAAATTTGAAAACTTTCGAATATTGTAGCTGGCTATAACAAACCTAAAGGAGCCCCATTATTATTTTCTACCAAAATTGGTAAGTTTTAAGAAAAAAAAAATAGTTTTAAAGAAATTAGAGGGACCCATCTAATTCCTTGTTTTAAATTTCAGCGGAGCGCCCTGTGTGCCACAAACTGCCGCAGGAGTCGCTCCCACCATTATTTTCCAACTCGAGAAATTTAAATTCCAAGAATACTTGCATGAAGTGCACCTGCTGCAGTCTCAAGGCCAAGCGAAATTTAACCATCGTGATATCTAATAAGAAGAAATTTGAACACTAACAAGTTCAGCTTTAGAAAAGTGATAGCTAAATTTATAACAAAATTAGTTATATTCTAGAAGAATCTAACTAAATACGAGCTTAAACTATCTTAAACCAAAAAGCGACCTAACATTTAACTATGCTTGAAAATTGCTGAATTACGGTCGTTATGTCGTCTTAAGTCATATATGTTCATGCATAATTTATAATCGGAGCATAATTATTAGAAATTTAGTGGTAACATGCATATAAAGAAGACCCATGGTTCTTAAACCAATCATTTCCAGAATGCAGCAAATTCTATAAGTAGTAAAATTTAACTTAATATATTAATATCAAAACTGAAATTTGACAGTTAATACAAATTGTATTAAAATGATAAACTCAAGAGCGAGGGAAAAATTTGTTTAAGAATCATAGATATATATAGATAAGATTTAATTTAATTTAATGACTTAATTTAACGAAAGCAAACAAAAAAAATAATAGAAATTGAAGAAAATTGAATTAACTAAAGTTAAAAAGCTAAATTAGTAAAAGGTGAAGGCATATTAATGGTGCTATAGTCGGATTGCATCTTAATGCAAAAAGCTCAATAAGATACATTATTTTTATGGATCTAATACCTCCCGCAGAACCGATGCAGATCTACGAAGGCCTTCAACGATCGGCGGTAAGCAGAGTTTAAGGTATGTTTTTTTGTTGTTTTTATAAAATTTAAAGCTTTATTGCTGCAGCAATGGAAGTGGAATCTCAATGTTTCATTCCCATTGTGTTGCTTTGTTCATAATCGGTGTTTTTACTTTTTCTCTTAGCTTCTGAAAGCTAAAACTCAATATTAATTATAATTTTTTTTTTCTGAGTGCGAGTATGCTCTTCAAATTTTTATTATTTATTTTTTTTTATGCTTTTGCAATGCAGTCTGTTTTTGAATAGTACCAATGAATTTTTATACCGTAAACGCTGGTTAAAGCAACCGAACAAGTAACATTCATTAACTTTTCTTCTATATATCATGTCGTTAGTTTAAAGTGAAAATGAAATTTAAAAGCACCTACTTATATGTAAATTTATAATTATTTCATATCTTAAATTTTCGGAAGTTAAACTATGAAACTTCTAAATTGTAAGAAAACTAATAATTTTGGATTTTTGAGTTCATAAGATTCAAATTTAATCTCAAGAATTTGTTTTAGAATTGTGAATTAAGCATACCAAATAACGATACCACATATCTTTAGGATTAATTAAACTCATATTTTTCTTTATTCCTTTTTATTTAAGTTCAATTATTTCGTAAGCTTTACAATTGTGAAATTTGTATTTCATTCTTGTATATATAAAATGTTAATTCAAATCTATTTTTGATCTTTGATTTTTTTTTATGGCTATGTGAATTTTCTAGTTACTACCATGAGGCTGTGTAGATTAATTTGAGACAGACCTATAGGTCTAACGTGGGTTACCGAAACCTATATTTTTTTTTCTCTTCTTTTGGTAACAGGTTGGGTGGGTGTAGACAAAGAAGGCAACACCAACTAGCTCCTTCTTTAAAATTTATATGCATAGATCTTTATGATTTCACATTGGAAAGTGTGCAGAAATCATGAAAATATAGTTTCAGTCTATAGTTTAAATTTCTATTAGCCCTCTTTTGGATTTTCCCTTCATTTTACCTATCTGCACCATATTTTGATTATGTGACATTTTTCGTGACTAGAAGCAACCCCACCCCCATTTTCCCTGAGCTAAGACCGAAGCATAGCTAGGTGTGCAGAGCCCGCTTCAATGTCATGAAATCTTCGCCAATTTCCATCATGGCTAAGAATCCCTAGAATGTTGTCCATCAATCGTTACATAATTAAATGGCGCCCAACGTGGGGCCCAAAAAAGTTTGTTGTAAATTTTTTTACGTGAATCAGAAAGATCATAGCTGATCGTTTAAAATGTGCCCCTACTCTTGCTTCAATTTCCTTTCCTACTCCTATTTCTGATCCAAATTCTACTTCAAAAATACAAAATTCTATTCTGTTAAGTTTAATTAGTTTTTCTTTATGGACTAGCAGATGTCTGGCTTACTCGGAATCTGACCGAAAGAATTCTAATGCCGTTTACAATAGTTTTGCCTTTTATAAGCTTTGTTTGATATTTTTGTTGTCATTGGATTTAGATGACTGGTTTGTTGCTGATCATTTACCAGTGGTAATAAAATGTCGAACTTTTCAAATACTTTCAAATATTGAGTCATGTTTTTTTTTCTGCTGAGATGCTTAGTTCTAGATAATTTTGGAAACTAACTCGTAGAAAAGCGTGTACAAACTAAAATTTTTTGTGAATTTTTTTTGTAAATTTTTTTTTCTGCACAGACCTTTCTAATAAATCGTGATCTTGTGCATATGAATGTCTGTCTTAGATAATCTACTTATAAGTCCTCAAATGGTAGTAGAATAATTTATTCTCTTTCTATATTATTGCATTATATCTTTATTTTGGTTTTGATTGGGTTAAGAATATCTTGTGAAGATTTTACAATACATAGTCCTTTTCATATTCTCAATCGAAACTTCATTCTTGAATACTTGTTCGTATGCCGGATATATATATATATTTTTTTTTGCGGATTAGCGTGTGATATGTGTGATCACAATAATCTTAAGAAATTTTATTTTCAAAATTTTTTTTTGTTTGCATTTGCAACTTAAAAAACTTCCAGTATTAAACTTTTTTTATTAATTTGTCTGACTATTGAACCAAGTGCATCGTAAGAGTTCACAATGCCAGTCGTTCGCAGCACTGAAGATATTCCCGCTCAAACAGATGGAGCATCCGCTGATGAAACACTTTGTGTTATCTGTAGCGAGACCCTCCATGGTGATGGCAATAAAATAGAAACACCGTGTAAGCATAAATTTCATAGCATTTGTATTCGCACATGGTTGGAAAATAATTCCACTTGTCCTGTGTGTAGACAAATTTGTAATGTTGAAAGTCTTACAGTTGCTCGTGACATGGGTCATGAGGCCTTGGTTCAGCAAAGCACTTCAATCCGTGGAAGGGATGGTGTTTCACATCGTGATCGACCTCAAACCAGAATGTTCACTCGAACTCATGGTTCAGATGGTGCTCTTCAATCCCCACATGCATTTCACCAACATAACCAGCGCAATAGGCGCAACGCAACGCCTCGAAACTTTGTTCAGAATAATTCTGAACAATTAAATGAACAAAGAGTTCACGAAATTATCTCCAGTTCGCTACAAAATTTTCGAAACGAAGTTTCATCCACTATTTCAAATGAGTTGCATAACCTATTTAGAAACATAAACTTGAATTCAGTTTCTCGACCAGCACCCACAAACACTCCTCAAGAGGAAAATTTTCCTTGGCCTCAGAACATGCCACAAGAATTAGGTCATCCAGATCCTAGATCAAGCCGTCCTAATCAGGTTTTGGATTCAATTTCATTTTCGAATGAACGTGTTTCCAAAATGATTCACAACTGGCATATTAAATTTAATGGATCATCAGATGATGTTAGCGTGGATGAATTTATTTATAGAATAAACATGTTAACTGCAGATCATTTGAATGGTAACTTCAATGTTCTATGCCAGCACGTACATTCACTATTTGATGGCAAAGCAAAGCAGTGGTTTTGGCGATATCGACGCCAAGAAGACCATTTAGATTGGTTTGAACTGTGTGAAGCATTGCGCAGGCAGTTCAAGGACTATGCCACTGATTTTGATATTAAAGATGACATAAGGAAACGAAAACAGAAGTTCTCAGAAACATTTGATGATTTTTTTGAATGTGTTGATGAGTATGTGTGATCGCTTACGTTCCCCTATGAGTGACACGGAAATGGTCGAAACTGTAATTCGTAACCTTAGACCAGACTTACGCCATGAGTTGTTGCATTTTAATTTTCGCAATATCTCGGATTTAAGACGTGAAATTCGCAAGCATGAAAAGTTTTTTAAGGATATTCAGTCCACCTCATTTTTGCGACCATCTAGCTCTCGGAGGCAGATCTCAGAAATTTTTCATGAGCCTCAAACTTTAGAAACTCTCCAACAGACTATTGATGAGCCATCTGAAATGGATGCAGAAATTAATGTCATTAGTAGACCTCCCCTCAAATGTTGGAATTGCGATGAGGAAGGACATGGGTATCAGGAATGTCTGAAACCACGACGCATCTTTTGTTATGGATGTGGAGCAGCAGATACCTACAAGCCATCCTGTTCCAAATGTTCCACAAAATCGGAAAACTCCATAACGGATGTTCGTCAGCGGGTCAGCGGACGTCCGCTTGTGCAACCTCGGAAGTAAAAGGCGTAAAAATTCTCAAAAATATCGTTAACCAAGTTTGTCCCACATCTTCTTTTAATAAGACTTCTAGTCAATTTAAACCTTATCATGTACGCTTATTAGAATACCAAAAAGCTCGTGAAAGGATTTTTGCTCAACCATCCAAATCTCGTTTGCGTTCCATAAATCGTTTGCGAAACTTTTGGCAGCGTATTAAAACTTTTCGAAAATATATTATATCCGCAATTGTTTTTCAAAAACCAGATATTCGGCCGTATGCTAAACTGAAACTTTTTGCAGAAGAATACTATGCACTTCTTGACAGTGGTGCAAATAAAAGTTGCGTAGGAGGAAGCTTAGCGCAGTTGATAATTAGCAGGCATACTTTCTTAAAATGTAGTTCTAACGTTAAGACCGCAGATGGGCAAAAGCAGCAGGTCGTGGGTTCGATAATAATTCCAGTTACCTACGATACAAAAACAAGGAATTGTGAATTTTTAGTTGTTCCATCGATAAAACAAGATATCATATGCGGCATGGATTTTTGGAAGGTTTTCGATATTAAAATTGCTGTTGAAAACAATATTACTGAAGTCGTTCAAGAACCAGTGTCTGATAAAGTTAGCTTAACCCGCGAGCAGCATAGAAGACTTGAGGCAACCATTTCGTGTTTTCCGTCATTTGAGTTAGAAGGACTTGGCTTAACGACCATGATCGAACATACTATCGATACAGGAAATTCCACTCCTATAAAACAGAGGTACTACCCTATATCACCTGCTCGAGAAAAATTACTCTGTCAAGAGATCGACAGAATGTTAAATTTGGGAGTGATTGAGGAGGCGGAAGGTTCACCTTGGTCTTCACCTGCTGTTCTGATAGTTAAACCTGAAAAGGTTAGATTCTGCTTGGATTCACGCAAGCTTAATGAAGTCACTATTAAAGACGCTTATCCTATACCAAATATTGATGGCCTTATTTCTCGATTGACACCGGTCCTCATCATTTCTAAAATTGACTTAAAAGATGCATTTTGGCAAATAAAACTTGATTCTGCTTCTAGACAAAAAACAGCGTTTACTGTGCCTAACAGACCGTTGTATCAGTTCACACGAATGCCGTTTGGACTGTGCAACGCACCTCAGACCATGTGTAGGCTCATGGATAAGGTGATACCTTATCATTTAAAAACCCATATTTTCGTTTACTTGGACGATTTGCTAGTTGTTTCTTCATCGTTCGAAGAACATATAATCCATTTGCTTGAAGTAGCATCTCGGTTGCGAAAAGCTGGTCTTACAATTAACGTCAATAAAAGTAGTTTTGGCTTGAAAGAGGTCAAATATTTAGGATTCGTAGTTGGACATGGTTGTTTAAAAGTTGATCCAGATAAGGTCAAAGCGATAACCGATTATCCAGTTCCAAAATCTGTGCGTCAAATGCGTCAATTTCTGGGTATGATAGGTTGGTATCGTCGCTTTATGAATGACTATTCCACAGCCACTTTTCACCTTACAGAACTTCTATCCAAAAATAAAAAATTTGAATGGAATCCCTTAGCACAGGTTGCATTTGATTCTATTAAGGATAAACTTTCTTCAGTCCCTTTCCTAGCACATCCTGACTATAACAAAGAATTTATTGTCCAGTGTGATGCCTGTCGTTATGGAGTAGGTGGTCTCTTAGCGCAAGTTGATGAAAACGGCGACGAACGCCCAATCGCTTTTATGTCACAAAAATTAAACAAAGCGCAGAGAAATTATTCCGTAACAGAACTGGAGTGCCTTGCAGTGGTACTGGCGATAAAAAAATTTCGTCCCTATATCGAAGGACATAAGTTCCGGGTGGTTACGGATCATGCTAGTTTAAGGTGGCTGATGAGACAAAAAGACCTTAGCGGAAAGTTAGCGCGTTGGGCCTTGAAACTTCAGGGATATCACTTCACTATAGAACACAGAAAAGGAAGTGAAAATGTAGTGGCAGACGCTTGGTCAAGAGCTTTTGATGATGAAAATGAAGTTGCAGCAATTGATTTAGAAATTTTACCTGAAATTGATCTGGACTCGCCGGCTTTTGATTCAGAAATGTTTAAAGTAATGCGAGAAAAACTTACTGTAGAGCCTTTGCCAGATTTTCAAGTTGATGACAAATTTATTTATCATCGGGCAAATTTTTCTTCAGACGATCCCGATGGTTGGAAACTCTTAGTTCCCGAAGAATTGCGCGAAAAAGTGATTTATAGTGCTCACAATATACCTAGTGCAGCACATGGTGGTATTGCGAAGACCCTGGAACGAATTCGGCGACATTTTTATTGGCCTGGACTCGCAATACAGGTTCGAGAATACGTTCTGTCATGTGATCTGTGCAAAACTTCAAAAACACCAACACAAGTACTTCGGCCACCTATGGGCAATATGTCTGAAAGCGTGCGTCCATTTCAAAAATTTTATCTTGATCTGATCAGTCCTTTTCCTAGATCGAAGAAAGGAAATATAGGGATCTTGATTGTGTTAGACCATTTTTCAAAATTCACATTTTTAAAGCCTTTGCGAAAGTTCACTTCTAAAAATATAATTGAATACTTACAAAATAATATATTTGATTGCTTCGGTGTGCCAGAAACCGTTATAACAGACAACGGAAGTCAATTCAAATGTAAAGAATTCGAATCTTTTCTTGTTAAATATGGCGTCAGTCATATTTGTACTGCAGTGTATTCACCACAGTCAAACGCATCCGAACGAGTCAATCGGTCAATCAACGAGGCTTTAAGATCATTTTTGCGTAAGGATCAACGTGATTGGGATAGTTACTTGAGCAGCATCAATTGTTCGCTTAGAAAAAGTATCCATCAGTCCGTCGGTGAATCACCGTACTTTGTAGTTTTCGGACAACATATGTTGACCCATGGTAAAGACTATAAACTACTTAACAATTTAAATTTTTTGTCTAATGGTGACGACAAAATTGCAAGAGAAGACAATTTTCAAATTCTTCGAAATTCCATTTTGTCAAAACTTAAAAAGTCTTACGAAAGAAATGTACAAACATACAATCTTCGATCAAGAGCGAGAAATTTTGAAGTTGGCGAAGAAGTGGTGCATAGAAACTTCGCACAAAGTAGCTTGTTAAAATACTTTAATTCGAAACTTGCTCCAAAAGGGATAAAATCAAAAATCAAGAAAAAACTGGGAAATTCCTATTATGTTTTAGAAAACCTTCAAGGAAAAGAACTTGGTACATATCATGCAAAGGATATATGGAAATAGCACATAAAAAAAAAAAAAAAAAAAAAAAAAAAATTTTTGAACATTAAGTTTATCATTACTTGGTTACACAAAAGCTTATACGAAACTCGTTAAAAATATATGATCCTGTGTCTCATTATTGAGATAAAATTTGAAAATCGCTTTCTATAAACGTTTTGGGTTTTATAGCAACTTGAATATTTCAGCAATAAGATATTATTAAATTTTTTCTTTGTTAAATTAGTTATGGATTCCTTTTTCAGATCCTATCCATCAACATGTCTTGTTAGAATCTGCTTTGTGAGGAATAGATAATTTAATTATTCTAAAACTGACATTTTGGTATAAAAATGTTGGAACCCTACGCATCACTACAAAAGTATTTGGAGCGCACATACTAGTTTGCCCGCTTCTGCTTTGCATATTTTTTATAAACTGCATTTTGCAGTAATGCAGTTTTGGTGATTTATTTCTCTTTTGCACTTTGCTAGACTATACGCCGTTGTATTGCAATTGCACTCTACAACCTGTAAGTAAAGTCATACTGTTTTTCAGAGATATAAAAAGCATTTAATTGTTAAAAGATTAACTTATTTTATGTTTCAAAAGTAATGATTAAAATGGTAAATCATAGTAAAAACTTTATTTTGATTCTTGGAAATAAGAAAAAGAGAACGAATAAGTATTTAGTATTTGTAAAAATACTGTGATTTTTACCCATTAAATTTTAATATATTCCCTTTAAAACTTTATTTTTGTGAAAAATAAATTGGCCTTGATTATCATTTATATAAAACAAAAAGTTTACCCATTTATAATATAAAGACAAATACGATTACTAATGTATAGAACATATACGTCATCATGGCTGGTCATATTTGTAAGATGGCAAGTACCGTACGGTCATCTGTAGATCGTCAGCCAGTAGTTGTTAGCCTCGATTGCAAGATCAAAAGTTCTCTCGTTCATTTGGCCATCGACATCAGCAAGCAGCAGTCCAGCGAAAATTCATACGTGTTAAAAAAATAAAGTGTGTTTTCTGTGCATAAGCTGTACTTTTCACAGCTTGGGATTTCGTATATACCTTTTGAACAAAGGTCAACATAAATTTTTGAAATTTGAAAACTTTCGAATATTGTAGCTGGCTATAACAAACCTAAAGGAGCCCCATTATTATTTTCTACCAAAATTGGTAAGTTTTAAGAAAAAAAAAATAGTTTTAAAGAAATTAGAGGGACCCATCTAATTCCTTGTTTTAAATTTCAGCGGAGCGCCCTGTGTGCCACAAACTGCCGCAGGAGTCGCTCCCACCATTATTTTCCAACTCGAGAAATTTAAATTCCAAGAATACTTGCATGAAGTGCACCTGCTGCAGTCTCAAGGCCAAGCGAAATTTAACCATCGTGATATCTAATAAGAAGAAATTTGAACACTAACAAGTTCAGCTTTAGAAAAGTGATAGCTAAATTTATAACAAAATTAGTTATATTCTAGAAGAATCTAACTAAATACGAGCTTAAACTATCTTAAACCAAAAAGCGACCTAACATTTAACTATGCTTGAAAATTGCTGAATTACGGTCGTTATGTCGTCTTAAGTCATATATGTTCATGCATAATTTATAATCGGAGCATAATTATTAGAAATTTAGTGGTAACATGCATATAAAGAAGACCCATGGTTCTTAAACCAATCATTTCCAGAATGCAGCAAATTCTATAAGTAGTAAAATTTAACTTAATATATTAATATCAAAACTGAAATTTGACAGTTAATACAAATTGTATTAAAATGATAAACTCAAGAGCGAGGGAAAAATTTGTTTAAGAATCATAGATATATATAGATAAGATTTAATTTAATTTAATGACTTAATTTAACGAAAGCAAACAAAAAAAATAATAGAAATTGAAGAAAATTGAATTAACTAAAGTTAAAAAGCTAAATTAGTAAAAGGTGAAGGCATATTAATGGTGCTATAGTCGGATTGCATCTTAATGCAAAAAGCTCAATAAGATACATTATTTTTATGGATCTAATACCTCCCGCAGAACCGATGCAGATCTACGAAGGCCTTCAACGATCGGCGGTAAGCAGAGTTTAAGGTATGTTTTTTTGTTGTTTTTATAAAATTTAAAGCTTTATTGCTGCAGCAATGGAAGTGGAATCTCAATGTTTCATTCCCATTGTGTTGCTTTGTTCATAATCGGTGTTTTTACTTTTTCTCTTAGCTTCTGAAAGCTAAAACTCAATATTAATTATAATTTTTTTTTTCTGAGTGCGAGTATGCTCTTCAAATTTTTATTATTTATTTTTTTTTATGCTTTTGCAATGCAGTCTGTTTTTGAATAGTACCAATGAATTTTTATACCGTAAACGCTGGTTAAAGCAACCGAACAAGTAACATTCATTAACTTTTCTTCTATATATCATGTCGTTAGTTTAAAGTGAAAATGAAATTTAAAAGCACCTACTTATATGTAAATTTATAATTATTTCATATCTTAAATTTTCGGAAGTTAAACTATGAAACTTCTAAATTGTAAGAAAACTAATAATTTTGGATTTTTGAGTTCATAAGATTCAAATTTAATCTCAAGAATTTGTTTTAGAATTGTGAATTAAGCATACCAAATAACGATACCACATATCTTTAGGATTAATTAAACTCATATTTTTCTTTATTCCTTTTTATTTAAGTTCAATTATTTCGTAAGCTTTACAATTGTGAAATTTGTATTTCATTCTTGTATATATAAAATGTTAATTCAAATCTATTTTTGATCTTTGATTTTTTTTTATGGCTATGTGAATTTTCTAGTTACTACCATGAGGCTGTGTAGATTAATTTGAGACAGACCTATAGGTCTAACGTGGGTTACCGAAACCTATATTTTTTTTTCTCTTCTTTTGGTAACAGGTTGGGTGGGTGTAGACAAAGAAGGCAACACCAACTAGCTCCTTCTTTAAAATTTATATGCATAGATCTTTATGATTTCACATTGGAAAGTGTGCAGAAATCATGAAAATATAGTTTCAGTCTATAGTTTAAATTTCTATTAGCCCTCTTTTGGATTTTCCCTTCATTTTACCTATCTGCACCATATTTTGATTATGTGACATTTTTCGTGACTAGAAGCAACCCCACCCCCATTTTCCCTGAGCTAAGACCGAAGCATAGCTAGGTGTGCAGAGCCCGCTTCAATGTCATGAAATCTTCGCCAATTTCCATCATGGCTAAGAATCCCTAGAATGTTGTCCATCAATCGTTACAGTACCAAGTGCCTTACGTATCGAACTAGGTGTCTTTACCAGAACATTTTTGATTTTTTGAATTTAAATTTTTGCTTTATTACATTATTCGGGTAATTCAGATCGTACTGTAGGTAGTTGAATTGAATGTACTTAATATTAATTTGTATAAAACTTGGAAAAAGCCACCTTAGCGACGGGTTATCGTAAGTGCTTCAGTATGTTCAAGTGTCTTTGAAGGCCTCGGATTCCTCAGAAACCTCAATTTGTGCTAATCCGTATACATAATTTAGAAATTTAACTATTTTCAATATAAGCTGAATTAATTCCAAAGAAAGTGGAAGAATTGCTCATAAGGCACTGGTGTTACGACTGATTTTCTTGTTCAACAAAAGCAGTTTATTTGAGCTAGTTTTTATTCTAGAGGAAAAACATTCAAGTTCTCATTAATTACTGCATAAGCCAACAGTAGAAAAAGAGACATCTAAAGTTAATAGATACAAAAACGTTGCATTATTCTTCATTTGCAAAGCATATGAAGGATGCATTTCAAATGTGCACAACCAAATGCACATGATAGCACACACGTACATACAGAAATGTCAACATAAATCACTCTTTATTCATACTCATTCATTCATAACCAAGACGGATAATAACAAATTTCAAAAGCACTTTGACTCACATGGAGTCACATTGTAGTAGCGTATAAGAGTACGCATAGTGAAGCTGAAATCGTTAGGAACTGATGTTGTTAAAGAAACATGCAAAGCGATGCAAGCGTTGCAAGAAATTTTGTTAAAGTTCTGAACCCTATTTTAAAGGACATGAATGGCATGACGTGTAGCGAGTTATGTGTGCTAGTCCTTTGTTTATCTATATATGGTTATTTGAGATTGTGAGCGTATTTGTGTGAATATGTGTTTGTATATCTGTAGGTATTTCATTGGTAAGGACATCACTGCAGATCAACTCATATGGAAAATTTTAATAATCCTTTATCGAGGACCAAGCCAAGGTAGAAATATAAAAGACCTAACAAGTATTTTCAAGCTTGCCATGACAAACATTGAACTTTTATCTCTAGCTTCTGGATTTTTTGAGTTCAATGAATTTTTAAAGTAAGCGGAAGGAAGTATTAAAGGAATTCTTGATTTATAGTTAAATTTTAAATATGCATCTTAACACTCATCAATGATTTACGAGCATTCAGTACCTGCTGTAGTGTGGGTAAAATTAAATTATGTATGTAACTATTATGAAAATAGTTTGAAAATTTAGTAAGTTAGTGAATAAAAACAAAAAAAAAAACACTAAAGATAATTGCTGAACAAATTTGTCAATGTTAGAAATTTTGGCCATCATATAACTGACACATGCACACTTTTGAGACTTCACTTCCTGGCATTTAATTAAACATTTTAAAAAACTTGGCTTCTCTGTTTGGTTTCACACAATTGCCTGTAATTTTGGTCTTTATCCATAGATTTTCTTTAGAAGTAAGTTATTTTCCTTTATAAGGTACCCACGTACGTTAAAAATAAGAAAACTGGCCATCTTTATTGATTTCGGGTTTTCCAATAATTTTATTTAAACTCTCTGGTTTGGTTTAAAAAAATGTTTTCATATGCTTGTATCGGTTTCAGGTTTAACCTTCAGCACCGATTTAAAAATTTTCCAGACAAATTATTTGATGACTTAAGTATATATCATTAATTTGCTTTCATTTTTGTCAAGATTGGTAATTATTAAATTGTAATTTGTTTGACTACTCCGGAAAAATCGGGAAAAAATCTAAACTTCATATCTCAAAAACTCGCAACATAACGCATAGTATATACTGATCCAAAGGTATCGGTTTGATATCGCTCACAGCTTGGTCTTTGTCCGTCCACTGTATGGAAAATTTTATGCAAAGGTTTTGGTTTGAAGGCTTACAAGACTTAGCTCATGTAAGAATTGAAGCCGAATGACCATCGTTTGTGTCGAAATTTCAGTCAATGAGTACAAAATCAACTGGCATTGGATCCGCTGTTCTATTGAACATATTTTTGGCTCAACGAAATGTGAATAAACAAAATTGTCGCAGTTGGAGCGAAGATGAACGCCATTAAATTATAAAAAAATCCTTAAACAGGATTTGGTGACTAATCAGTTTGTTAGAGTCAACGATCTTCGCTATAGAGCCACGATTTATGACTTTACGTTACCCTATTGAATGGCATGAATGTGGAAGAGATATGGTTCCAGCAGGATAGGGATTCGTATCATACAGCCAACGAAACAATCAATGTATTAATGGAAACATTCGATGAAGACAAAATATCACGTAATGGATCTGTAAATTGGCCTCCAAGATATTGTGACTTAACGCCTCTTGAATATTTTCTTTGATTTACGTAAAATTACTAGTCTACGCCAACAAGCCAACAACAATCGACGCACTGGAAACCGGTATTATTCGTGTTATTGACGACATGCGGCCACAAATGCTTGAAAAAAAAGGTCAAAAACATTGTCGCTGGGATCACATTCATAAGATTCAGCCGTGATGAGCATATGCCTAAAGTTGTTTTTAAAAACCAATAGCAGAATGTAACCTCTCGATTGAACACAAATAAACTTTATTGAAATGAGTTTATTGAGTTTAAATTAAAATCAAAGTTAATACTGGTTTATAAAAACAACGGATATCATTAAAAGATTGTACTGAAATAAGTAAGAACATTTTTATAAACTTACTGAATGTAAACCAAATGAAATAATTCCTTAGATTATTAAAATGTTAAGTAGTATCAAATACTTGTTTGAAATAATGGTAGAAAAATAGAAAGAGAAAACTAATAAAGAAATTTACGTAAAAAAATGTGCAATTTAATCCTATACTGTCAATGTGAAAATTAATAGAAAAAATTCGTAGATATAATAAAAAATACTTGAATGTTTGAACTTTATACTTTTATATTATATAATTCGAGCTATTGTTGGAAAGAGCATCCTTTAGAACTTTAGAGTTTACTTTGGATATATATCATATTAAGTTAAATTTGGAAAGACATGAAAAATATGTAAATGTAAGTTATCGCAAACCTTAGATCGTTCTTTGCTATTATGCTTCTACAGTCTATTACTGTAATAAATTTTTTGCCCAGTCAAGAAAACATAATTCATAATTTGATCGTTCACTTTCAAAACATTGATTCCATCGACCACCTCAACATAAATTCAACTGTCCTAATATATTTGATATCTCATCGATTCTTTTCGTTTCAAAAACTTATATCCAACAACTGCACGATACTTAATTTTATTTATTTGTATTTGTTTGTAGAAAAAGATTCATTTCAATTTAAATATTAGTATCCACGAAGAAAATCATGGTGATAACATTACTTTAAAGTCTGCTCTCATACAAGATCTTAAAATTTGAATTTAATCTATGCTATCAATGGTCATCTGACAGATCTCGCTTGTGCAAATGTCATCAGCCTCAAATCCCTCCACTCTCACATGCTGTGGCATGAAACAAACCAGAAATTAATTTTGTTGAGAAAACCAAGAACTAACATCAACTACGGAAAAGAAGACATTGTTATCAACTAAAAACTGAACTTAACTAACTAACTGTAATCATTTTTTTCTAATTGCGTTAAAATTTTTCTAGTACAGTATTTAATCAGAGTTTGAATACTATCAGGATATTCTAAAATGACGTGGTTACACCGTAGTGACTCAGTTGCTAACGACCTTGACTCAAAATAGACTTAATTTGTTGATACCTCTGTTGTTAACGAGCTATTCTTAAGAAGTTAAGTTCGACTAAACAGGTTTCTAGTTGATTGTAGTGCTTGGACTGAGTAGTTCAACGACTAATGTTTTAACTATCTTTTACATGGAAGGAAAATCAAAAAACTCCACAATCTTCACAAACATGAAACTTTCGTACAAACATACATACATATATCTATTTAAATATAGGTTTTAAAGCAGCACTTCCAAAATAATAACAAACATAGAATAACGAATCATTGCTGTGTCCTTGAATTGACAACTCATCAAAGTCTTATAGTAAAAATTATATGCCAACAAAACTCTTCTTCAAAAAATGCAGCGCAATTAAAGGAATGATAAGCAAATAACTGATTGGCAAAGCAGAGAACATAAAGGTGTTCTATATAAGACCCTACCTTAGAACAACTTTTGCCATTAAGATTGTTGTAGCTAAGCAATTTGCTTTCCTTTACCTTAGTATAAATATGGTATTTTATGCTATTTGGAAGAAGTTGACATTTCAACAATTACAAAAATAAATGAACCAAAAAAGCTATAATTGAATATTTGATAGTTTGCCTTTATCTTGTAATTATAGATAATAACTGTAATAACAGCAACTAGGCCAACAACAATAAAAACAAACTACAAAAGACAAAACAAAAAAAAAACCGTCTTATGTCAATTCTCGTACAAATCGAAAAGGACGAAAATAGTAGGTAAACAGAAATGCACACTAAACAAAAATACACAAATTTCCGACAACAAACATGGACGAAAAGGACACATAACACTTGGAATTAGGTTAAATAAAGGCAAAAACACGCACATACATACATTGAAGCATTAAATCAAGTTCAGACAGTAGTCACTTAAATGTGTGCGTACGTGGACCGTGTACAGTATCATGATTGCATAAAAAATCAATCAGAATGAAGGTGAGTAAATCAATGTGTTGATGTGTGCAGATGTGGGTGATTATCCTAAAAAGTCCAAGAAAAAGAGTCCAAAATGAACCGTTCTAATATTGTTTTATAACAGAGAGATTCTTAGAATTGTCTATATAAATTTAAAATGAAGCAATGTAGGTTAAATGTCATTACAGTAGTATGAAAATTTTCAAAAAATGAATATACGACATTAATATGTATGACTAGAAAAATATGATAAAAAAATTTCCTCAGCATGTGATTTCAATATTTTAACTTTTGTAAGAACTGATTTTGGCGGCTGGGAGTTTTTCGAAAAATAAAAAGACATTTCTTTAAAACTTTTTTTTTGAAGGTGCATTTTATCTTAAGCCAGAATTTTTTTTACATAATTAAAGTATAACTATTCAAGAATTATCTCTGAAACTTCGGTCCAAAAATATTTGTCAGTAAGTTAGAAATTTGAAAGTTAATTATTTGTTATTATCTTAATAACATATAATATGCACATATGTAAACTAACAAAATCTCTGAAATAAAAGAAATACTCGTATTAACATATGTTAATAGCACCCGTTTATGGAGCAAAAACGTCAGTTTTTCAACAAATAACGGAAAAAATCAAAATTTACAATGGTTTTTAAGTTTTTCGAAAAGAGGTCGAAAACTTAATCACTGAGTCGAAGTTTTATGAAAATCGGATCACGAATAAATAACTGCAGCAAGTTATAAATAATATATATATTAATAGTGCCCGTGTGAAGGTTAAGCCAACTTCATTAGCACCATTACTACTACACAGTTTTAAGGTTTTGCTTGTATAGGATGTAGCACGCCAACTATAACTTTATAAGAAAAGCTAAAAAAACTTAAAAAAATTTGTTAAAACACTAATTTTTTTAGTTAAAAAAATTTTTCTCAAATTATTTTCAATATAACATATGTATATATACCGTTTTTTTTTATTTTTTATAGGTTATTCCTCAATCAATTCTAAGAATGCATGTAATTTAGAAACATTTTTTTAATTAAAAAAATTAGTGTTTAAACAAGTTTATTTAAATTTTTTTAACTTTTTTTATAAAGTTACAGTCTTTCTTAAGAAATATGATTTTGTGATTTTTTATTCTATCTACTATTGTTTTTGAGATATTTCGTTTCAAAAAATGTTCAAAAACGTCAAAAAAAACAAAGTGTGCAGTTATTAAAATAATGACCGATATTCATACATATATATAAAACCCACTCGAATTCATTTAAAGCGGAGATAAGCTGTTTACTCCTGTCAATATGTTCGTTCGACAATTTTGTTATTTTAAATCAAAGTATGTAAGATTATAACTGGAAATGTATGCCAAATGATAGCACTCGAAGAGTATAAATAGAATATACAAGGTTGCATTGTTGAATGTTATCCCAAACAAAGGTCGCCACCGATTTTTATGGCCAATTTTTGTTAATAAAGATTACAGCTTGAAATGTTCGCCAAATGATAAAGCATCAACTGATCTTCTGCAATCCTGTACTACACCTGATACATACGCAAGTTGAGTGGCTTTTTCCCTAGTGCATTTTATCTTTGAAGCTATTTTTGAATCTGGACAGCATACACATACTTAGTACATTCTGTGATGTTAACATCACCAAATGTAGCTTACCTTGACGAACTTTATTTTCTAAAGCTGTACATTTTTCGTTAAGAAATGAATCAATTTTCAACTACTTACGTAGTTGATTGACAAATTTTAACGGGTAATCTCACCGGTGACCTCAATATACACAAAAACAATGTTTTTATGGATAGGATTTCGAGACATGAATTTTTGACTTCTTTTTCGATTTTTCCGGAGGTATTCCAACATTTTCGAGCATATTTAGACTTAATATTTACAATCTGGATTAAAGTTATATCAAGTTAAAGACTAACAAGTTCGCCAATAAAATGTTCTCAAAACTTTCAAACCGGTGCAAATTTAGATTCAATCGATGGAAATTTGTGATAAAATTTGGATAAAATTTGAAATTGAGAATTCAATTAAAGTCTTGGAAGAGTTGGAACTTTTATTAAGTAAACAAGATACTTCCAAAAAATCTACAAGTAAATACCATATATTCTCGAATTTGACAACTTGCATAAGCAATTATAATTGAACCATGTCAAAGTTCAAGAATATATGAAATGACTCACGTGGCTGTGTAGCTTCACACAACTGTCTATAATATCGGCATTTATCTATGGGTTTTTAGCAGTAGCTTGTTTTCTCCATAAAAGTACCGTAACCCTCAGAACACACTACTCTGTTTCTACGTTAAAAATATGAAACTGAGCAATCTTTATTGGGTTCCTTTTTTTAAAGAATTTTAAGTTTCAGCTGTTCATTTAACATACCAAAAAAAAAAAATAGTGACAACTGCAAAAGAAAATAGTGGTAAACTAGTGTTATTAATACTAACTTGAAAATAACTAAACTGACAAGCTCAATGGAAATGAACAACTGTGTGTTTATTTTGTAACTTTTTTATGAAACTTAAAGAATTTTTTTTCATAGTTTTCATTGATAAAATGTATTTAATCAGATTATAATGTACCTGTGTACCAAATAAAAGTAAATGTATTAGTTTTGGGACAAATGTACCAATTGCGGCAACCGTGTCTGCACTGATTTACTACAAATGTACATACTTTTCTTTTCTTTTCGATTCGATTTTGTCTTTCTCAACATCACTCTACTCAACTTTTCCATATTAACGACATACACGTTGTGCTACTGTGCAACACTCAGTCCACTGTAGGCAAGAAAGAAAAAAGCGGAAGGAAACGTGCGTGAGAAAATCAAGCCGGCAAGCCACTAAATTAGAAAGCGCTAAAATCGAAGCGCCTTAATCGAATCGAAACGTAGCCAACAATTATTGAGTTATAACATATTTTTTGTATGTATGCATGTAAGTATATAAAAGTGAAATGTGTGAATTATTGCGTGGCTGTGTGCGTGTGAAAATATTTGTTTATTTATTTTTTTGTTTAACTAGTAAAATTTACTTTTATTTATCGTCTTCAATTTGTCAGAGTTGTTTTTTTTTGAAATGTGCTCTTGATATTTTTTATACAATCTTATTATTTTTGTTGCTATTGTTATAGCCTTATTTTTGTAGTTGCTAGTATTACAGCTTTTATTTTCTTCTACTGCTTTTGCCCTGCAATTAGCCAAAATAAACATTAATTATCTATTTACTCGATTTGTTTGCTTTTTCTCTTCTTTTCGATTTTTTCATTACGGTGTTCGTTTTTCCAGCAAAAATTTTATTTATTTACTTTAATTTCCGTTTTTATTTTGCGAACAAGCTTCATTTGTCAACTGCCATTGAGGATACGTAGTTTCCATTTTTTTTTTTTGTATTTTAGTCCTAGTTCAGATAAAGCCATAATTGCCGTATATTTTTGCACTCTTGAGTCAGAATACGCGAAATATTCAGAATTAATATGACCATCATGATATTTGTCGAAATGTTGAAAAAACAGGGTCAATTTATTTTTACAACCTAAACGTATTCTGACCCATTTCCTTTTGAACTTTCCGTTTACTTTTAAAAAACGCAAAACTGGCTATCAATTTTATTTTCTTTTTGGCTTAGCTGTTTCGGGTTTCCTTCACTCAATGACAATATTTTTAGTGAAGTTTTTTATCACAAGACTTATTGCACCCTCAACCGTTTCGATTTTGACAGTTCGGATGAAGGCAGGTCGTATAAGAAAAGAGATGAAAATCAGAATACACCTAATTCTGTTTTTGCACGGTAGATACGTTCCAGACAAAACCGTGTCAAAAAGACATGAAGTATGTTTGTACATACATAGGAAAAAATGGATTAGTTCCATATGCCTCATCCCTATTAACCTTCTAACCCAACTCCTTAGCTAAATTTCTAAAAGATTACGGTTAATGAAAATATTTTTCTTTAAATTTTCACTCAAATGGCTTTTTTTAATCGCGCTAAATCGACGAATTCGGACAGTGTTAAATCAAAACCATGTAAAAAAAAAAGACCGTGTAAAAACATAATTGGGTGTACTAAGTTTGACTTTTTTTCATCGTACGTTTTCATACTTGCTTTCACTCTTCATTTGTTTTTTGTCTGTTGGCAAGCAAACATCAAGTATACCGAAAAAATGGCTAGGTTTTCTTCAGCTCCCAATTTCTATGAAATCAAATTTTTCCAATGTAATTTTAAATTCTTAGAATAAATATGTAATCAAAAAACGTCAGTCTGATCTAGATTCAAAAATGTAAGTTTTGTAAAAATCAAGTTGATTAATATTCAATTATGGTTGCCCTACTATACTAATTAAAAATCTTTTAAATTTAGTTTAGGAGAAATAATGATTTTTCTAAAATTTTAACAAATTTTTTGAAAAAAACCGATATTTCTCATAAGAACTGTGTTACTTAGTCGTAGTGATGCTATTATGAAAAGTCCGTACGTCTGAGGCGTCTATTAACATTACAGCATATTTAAGGAGGTACCTATTTAAATACCACCGAAAACATTTAATATTGCCTCGTGTAAATGCTGACTTAAGGCCTTTCCACTTGTAATCATCATACACATTCTGTTACTCGCATGATAGTATGCTTGATGGTTTTTGTGTCTATTCAACTGTCAAACATGAGAGTCCTTGTCTACGCGCTCAGTTCAACGTCAGTTTTGACAATAATTTTTGTCAAATAAACAAATCAACATAAACGTTTGTTTTTTTCTTTTCTTCTGCTGTTATCTTGTCGCTACCGCTGACTATACAAGAAAAGGCAGTGGAGACTTTTTGACAGCACACAGTATAGGTTAGTGGAAAAATAAGTTGTTAAATATTACGCAACTGAATGAAAAATTGTTTAAACTTTTTAGCTGATAGCTTCTTTTCAATAGTCAGTTTCCTTCAAGCAATTTATAAAAGATTACAGAAACCCCAAAGTTGAACACATTCCATTGAAAAACCGAAGCATACTTAAAAATCAGAATGACATGTACTGGACATTTTTCTATTAAACAAGCCATACAACCTCCTTCAAATAATTCTTTGGGGAAAGAACATTTTTAAAAACGTAGTAAGAAAAATGACAATGGGTATATGTATCTATCTAATTATTCACTGCGGTAAGATAAATTCTCTTTAAGTCCAAATTCTGAAATGAGATGTTGATAAAAACATAAAGAAGACTAGGTAAACCGATACCCAGACCAGTAATTCATTGAATCGGCAGAGCTCTTTATTAGCGCGAACTCATATATGAGCTTGAGCTCATATATGTACATAAAACATATTTTTGATATCAACATTTTCGACAAATTTTTCTTATTTTCACTAGCTTCCATGTATTTAATGCATTCTCATGTCCATTTTATTTTGTTTTTTTTTTTTGAAAAAAGTACCGGATACACTAAAGGCGAATCTCATGCTCGAGAGTACAAAGCCAAGAGTATCTGAACTGAGATATGACAAGTCTTTTGACGCTATGGACCAGGGAACTTACAATTTTAAGAGCAAACTGAAATAAAATCTTTTGACAATGGAGATCATATATTTCTGCCAGTTTTTCATTTGATATATAAATTGAAAAATATTTATTTGAATATATAATAGCAATTCAAACTATTTGCTGATCATCACAGCAGCACGAGTGATTAATCTAGAGAGACAAAAACTACTGCATATAGTAACTTCGGGTATTGTGATATGGGTATTTTTGTGTCTTAAATTACACGTACTTTTTATACCATAGCTTCTATTTCTTTATGTATTATGGTTTGTTGATGCATTGTGTAGTATATTACAACTTCGGAGCTCTATAGCATATGCCAATCTGAAGCTATTTCAACGAGATGGAAAAAAGCCAAGTGACACCTCTAAATGAATTTGGCGGGTCATGTGATATATAGCGTTCGGATAATGTGATATACCATCATGAAAAGTATAACAAGTATAAAACAGTAGGAACTAATAATACAATAACATTACATCTTTCAATAGAATTTCCATAAAAAAGGAAACTAGATTTAAACTGAATCAATAAGCGAAAAACAGAAGATATTAAAGTCAGATAGATGACTCACATACAAAAATTGCTTGCCGTCTTGGAAGAAAATCATTGCGAGCCCAAATTAAATCGCATTGCAGGCTTTGAACTCAGGTCTGAATCTTTGTATCCCTTTGGAAGGATTTGTTGCAAAAAGCACAGGTAATGTCCTTGCTGGGTGGACCAAATTGGACTATATCACATTACCCGAATTTCAGTTTTAATATAGTCGGGTTATTTTTATTAAAACACATTTCAGCAAATAAAGAATTCACATTATTTATGACAAAGTATATGCATCTACTAACAAAATTTAGTACTTCGCCTATAATACTTACTTTATTTTGAGCTTAATTCACATATGCAAAGCACACTAATAAAATCTCGACGTATTACTAAATCAATTTCACCGCACTGAGGCCAAAAAAAGTGAATACGAACGCACAAAACCTTGCAGCACATATCTTTTTCCGTTACTAATATGTTGACAAAAAAAATTTTGTCGAGAATTGCTTATTTAACCTTCATAGGGTCTTTGGGTCAAATTTGACCCATTTTTGGAGAAAAATGTTTTTTTTTCCTAAAATGAGTGATTTCCATTTTTGATATCTTATGACTTTTATTTAATTTTATAACTAAATAGATATTTCGAGATTTTGAATAAATATATTTTTCATTATTTGAGTTACAAATTTTTTTACACATAAGGTCTTCGGGTCAAATTTGTCCTGGAATAAAAAAAGTTAGTTTTTGTGATGCTTCGTGGAATGATTTGCGCAATAATCGATTTTACGATAACTTTGATACCAGTCAATTCACAATAAGCGATCACAGATATCTGTCTCTTTTCATTTCATCATACTATCCTTTTCTTATTCTCTGATATCAGTACAATAGTTTGTTTGAAAATGGGGAATACCCGTGCTATTGGTTTGTATGTAAAAAAAAATGCTATCGAATTACTTCATATTTGTTTACCGAAACATTGCTGCAGTCGTAGAGTAAACAAAGAGCAAATAACAAGTGTGTAAGATAGAAAGTTGTGAAAAATTTATTTTATCGGAAAATGAATGATAGTGAAATCGAGATAATTTTGAATGAAGTATCAGACGAGGAAGAACCTTGTTCAGAAAATGAAGATCTTGTGGAATATGCTGAGCCATCTGATAGTTCTACTGAGAGTGATAGTGAAGTTGCGCCTGCTCAGACAATGATATCAAAAAATGGTCAAATAAGATACTCCAAGGTAGCTTCTACTACTACATATGGAAGAGCATCGATGGAGAACATTATTAGGATAATTCCAGGATTAACGCGTTATTCTTGTTCAAGAATCACAGAGGAAGAAATCTCTAGCTTCCAATTGTTTTTTCCACCGCCTATAATGAACATCATTCTGAAATATACAAACATTGAAGGTAAACGTGTCTTTGGTAATGATTGGGTTGACATCGACGATACCGAAATGTTCGCATTTATCGGATTACTTCTGTTAGCTGGAGTGTTTCGATCAAATAATGAAAGTACCGAAAGTTTATGGGATTCCGAGAAAGGTAGACCCATATTTGGAGCAATCATGTCAATAAAAAGATTCAAATATCTTTCGAGAGTAATAAGATTCGACAATAGAGACTCTCGAAGTGAACGAAGATTGCTGGACAAATTTGCACCAATTCGTGAATTGTGGAATCAATGGGTTGATATATTACCCAAACTCTATAATCCTTCCCAAGATGTAACTATCGATGAGCAGCTGGTGGCATTCAGAGGAAGATGTCCATTCCGGCAGTACATACCGTCAAAGCCAGCTAAATATGGTATAAAGTTCTGGGTTCTTTGCGATTCAGTTACAAGTTATGTTTGGAATATTCAACCTTATACAGGCAAAGCAATAGGAAGCATGCCCGAAAGAAATCAAGGTATGCGTGTGGTTCTTGATTTGACAGCTGGTCTAAGAGGCCATAACGTCACTACAGATAACTTTTTCACGTCGTATCAACTTGGGCAGAAACTACTAGAGAAACAAATCACATTGGTAGGAACAATACGTAAAAACAAGCCTGAATTACCGCCACAGATATTGGCAACGAAAGGCCGACCTATATACTCTTCATTTTTCTGTTTTACCGAAAACACCACCCTCCTGTCTTATATCCCCAAAAAAATAAGTCAGTGAATCTGCTCAGCACTTTGCATCATAGCTCAGAGGTTAGTAATCGTATTGACAAAAAACCACAAATAATATTAGACTACAACAAATGCAAGGGTGGTGTAGATACATTAGATAAAGTTGTGTCTTGTTATACTTGCAAAAGGAAGACAAATCGATGGCCTCAAGTGGTATTTAGTAATATATTGGATATATCAGCATATAATGCTTTTATTTTATTTACATCCGCTAATCATGGCTGGAACGAAGGTTGCTTAGCTAAACGGCGACACTTTTTAGAGAATTTAGGTATGCAGCTTACTACGCCTTATATAAAAAAACGAAAAACGTTACCAAGAACACAATTTTCACGAGAAATCGCAAAGAAGATACGTGATTCGACTCTACAAGATCAACAACCGTCTACCTCAACACAAGTTCAAAGAAATAGTGGACCGGTCAAAAAGCCACCCAAGAGAAGTCGATGTCAATTATGTTCCAAAACTGATAGCAAAACACCTTTATTCTGCCTTACTTGTAAAAAATTTGTCTGTAAGCAGCATTCTAAAACGTTTACTTTGTGTAACCAATGTAACGATCAATAAATTGATAACAAACACTTCTAAAAATAAAATTTAATTTTAATGTCATTCATATGTTTCTTGTATTTATTTTGTACAACTGATATAAATTTGAAATAAATGCCTTTAAAAAACACAGTTTCTCCTGATTATCATAGAAAATAACATATAAGCTCTAATAATACACTTAAGTATAACAAATAATGATCCAAATAAGAAATTTACTACTTGGGTCAAATTTGACCCGAAGGACGTTAACGTCAGTAACTTTGAGGATCTTATGAAGGTTAAGGAAATATGATGGCATATCACATTACATGACCATATCACAATACCAGAAGTTACTCTGCTGACATTTCTTCCAAATAATAGCAAAACTGACAAAAGAAGTTGAACTTTATGTTGTAAAGAGTTGGAAGAAAAGTTAACATGACGTATAGTTTCATAATTGTACAAGCACCACTGTATGCGCTTACCACTGGTCACATTTCATTAGTCAAGAGAAAAACTCAAAGAATTTGTGGTCATTATAAGCGCAGCATAAACATTAATTAATTCATCAGCCAATAATTTTGCTGATGTTGAAAAAATCCACAATTCTTTGAGAAATTTAAAATAGTTTAGTCAATTTTTAGTTATACTCACAACTGTTAACAAGTAAAACATTTTAAAGAAAACAAAATTACATACAAATAATAAAAGTAATAAATGTTTAAATAAACTAAAGAGAAGTAAAAGAAGTTCTAAATTAAAGTGTTTCATTTCGGCTCACACTCATCACTATATTCAGCACAAATTAACTAGTACTATGATACATGTAACATCTGATTCTTAAATTCTGCACAAGCTAACAGCGTTCCCATTGTTCATCGATTAGTGAAATTACACTAGAGGATAGAGAATTGCTTCCAATTGATTTCACTAAATCAATCAAGAAAATTCTTGGAAAATTTTTTGTTGATATGCAAATAAATTATATCAATCGTTTTTTTTTTCTGCTTTGTTACTAAAGTAACTATAACATTTAAAAAAAAAATATTTACTATATAATTAGTCTGGTGGTTGCACTATCGCTGTCGATTTTCTGCACAAAAGAATATCCAATTGGATTGTAAACTTCGAAAGTTTTCATTTCCGCATCATCAAACATACTTAGTTACATTATGTTGTTTCTAATTGTTCTGGATGTTGTGCTTATTCCCACTCTTACTGATACTCATCTGGAAGAACAGGCTTAACAGGCTTGATATCCAAACCAACCTTGTACGATTCAGGTATCATCTAGCTACTCTTCGACGACATATTTATCCTGCGAAAACTCATGCAATATCAATAATATGAACGCATTCCTCAATTCTAACTTATATGACAATATCATAACCACCAATGCATCAATTTGCTAATTTCACAGTGCCTTGACTACTAAAGACGATACTGCGAAATACGTAGCTAAACCCATCCAAGCGATGAAGCACTGCTTCATAAAGTATGAAAGTCAAACATAATCTGAACTTAGACCAAACTCCGAAAATTTAAATCAACGGTTCTGTCTGAGTTATCTTGAGATTGCGAATTGTGGTCCCCCACAAGCAATTCAAATCACAAATCACAATGACGAAACAAATATAAAAGTTTCTAAATTCCTGCTTGTAGGAACACTGCACAAATAGCTGGGTATTAGGATAGCTTTAGAAATTTTGTTCAGGTCCTACGCTTCAAACTGAGTTTTAGAATAGTAGCAGTATTGTCATCAAGATAGTTTCTAAATTCCTGCTTGTAGGAACACTGCACAAATAGCTGGGTATTAGGATAGCTTTAGAAATTTTGTTCTGGTCCTACGCTTCAAACTGAGTTTTAGAATAGTAGCAGTATTGTCATCAAGATAGTTTGGATCACTCTGCTATGAGGAGTAAGGATTTTCGTATATCGACGAGAATCGAAAACTTTTGCATTTGATATCATTTGAGATTTCTTATAGACTGCAAATGTTATTAAAAGTATTAATTGAGAAGTGATCATTGACCATTCGAACTCAAATATATTCTCTGAGTACAAAAAGATTTTACGAATTAGGTACTCAAAATGGTACCACTGTGCAGTTTGTCCGCTTTGTATTTTTATTTGAGAGTGCCTTTCTATTGTAATTGTTGTTGTACCAACCATGAGTTACTTTGTATGTGAGTGAACTTGTTGTCACTTGTCATTGAAATTAATGACGCTAATGACAGCTCAAGCAGTTGTATGCATAGACACAGCTAAGCAAAGCCAAAGCGAGTAGTTGGGCCAGAATGAATGAATTGAAATATTAACGCGCCCAATATTGAGGATGGCCAATGCTGACATAACAATGACAGTTGCTTGACAGTGCCTTCGTGAGTGTGTCGTGTGGGGAAGCATCAAGATGATGACAATCAAAATAAAATTAATTTAGTAAATCCTTGGTGGTTCTTTGTCAAGTAGTGCCTTAGACAAAATTGAATTGTTCTTTTTTTATTTGTTGTAGTATGTAAGGGAATTAATGGTTACTTTAAGAAAACCCAATTTTATTACAGTGCCTTGCTGTTTTAATCAAAATGAAAAAAAAAAAAACAAGTTAAGGTGTTATCTTTGGCCAGGCCGAAACTCACATACCCTACACTGCACTGAAAGTACCTTTTCAATAGATGTTAAAAAGGAAGAGGTTCAATAAGTCGAAAAAATTGTGAAATGTTGGAAAGGTTGACAATGAAAAGCCGTAAATATATGCAAAATGTTGAAAAAAGTTGATAGATGTTGAAAAACTCTAAAAAAGTTGAATGAGGTTGAAAATATTTGAAACTATTCAAAATTGATGAAAAAGTTGAAAAAATAAAAAAACTTATGAAGAATGTTGAAAGAGGTTGAAAAAGTTGAAAGAATATGGAAAATGTTGAAAAAATCTAATAGAAATGAAAAATTTGAAATATGCCACGCCCACTTCTCCAATTCCGCACACTTTTGGTTCAATAAATTATATTTGTGATCGACGCCCTCATATTAAATTTTCGCACAATAGTTTGTATAATTTGCGATATATGCCGCAGTTAAATTTAAAATTCAGGGCAGTAACACACCCACTGGTACAATCCAGCCCGGACTTGAACCAGAAATAGCGTTTCATAAGCAAACTCCTAACACCAAATTTAAGTGTGATTGCTCACATTTTTCGATAAATATGCCACTTACTGTATTTTATTTGTATGGGAGGTGCCACGCCCACTGCTTCTATTTCAGCCACTTTTGATTCAAATATACTCTGTAGCAACTGAGCCACTTACATTAAATTTCATAGAAATTGCTGCAATAGTTCACTTAAAACAGCGCTTAAAATTTATGTTAATATGGGAGGCGCCACGCCCACTGATGCAATCCTATAAAAATTCATTTATTTCTAAGCTTATAGTAACTGACATCGATACACTAAATTTTATGAAGATTACTCTCATAGCACACTAGCTATAACAATAAATGTTTTTTGCTTATATGGGAGGTGCCACGCCCACAGGTACTATTGGACAAAATTTTTGTATTTAGATACCTTATTGCAAGTATATCTTCTTCATTAAATTTCATAACGATTACGTTGTTAGTTCTCTAAATATAACGTTTATAAATGTTGTGGGCGGTGCCACGCCCTACATTGAGTTTTTTCAGTTAAGTTAAGTTGGTGACTGCTTTCAGCAGCATCATCTCCAAAATTTTTATGGAAATCGTCTGTGCCAATTTTGAGATATACGAAATCAAAATTTTTCACAGAAGAAAATTGCCTGCCCACTTTTCGATTCCGCCCACTTTTATCTCAATTCAAGATATATTTGATATGTATGCGTCTACCAAATTTCATCGCAATATCTTGATCGGCTTACAAGATATGGTGGTATAAATGATAAAATTTAGGGCTGTGCCACGCCCCTGTACGACCCTTTGGAAACTTTAAACCCAGCCTAATCCTAATTTGGTTCATATGTGCACCAAATCACCAAGCTTCATCAAAATCGCTGCAATTTTTTTCAAAATTGGCCTGGGTAAATATACATAGTGTATGGGCGGTAGGCGTGTCCATCAACCGAGTTCGCCCATTTTCAATAGCAAGATGCCTGCAAGAAGATTTGACCAGTGTGTGAAAGTTTCATTCAATTAGCTTTCTTAGTTTTCCCGTAAACCTGATTTCAACAGACGGTTAGGCAGACAGACAGACAGACAGACAGACGGATATATCTAAATCGACTCAGGTGGTGACGCTGATCAAGAATATATACTTTTACATACCTGCCACGCCCCCTTCGATGTGTTACAAACGGAGAGACAAAGTGAATATACCCTCGGTGTAGGGTATAATAACAAAAATATTTTATAAAAATGTCAGCAATGTTCGCGCATGAATGAGCAACAAAAATGGACATAAATCAATTTAAAAAAAATTGAGAAATAAATATAAACAATCAATAACGTTATGAAATTTTTGAGAATCGTGCAAATAAAGAGTAGAAAAATTCCATGTACATGAACTGTCAACAAAAAATGTAAAATTTAGCAAAAGTCAGCAGTTTACATTGTAGACACAGTGTGCGTTTATCAGTTATTCTTTTTTTAGCCAGCTTCTGCGAACAAAAAACAGTCACTCAGCACCTACGACATGGTGATAAAAAAAAAGCGGAATAAATGCTCGATAAAACAAAAAAGAAAAATTTCATCCCCTGAAAAAACAACATCACATGTCCAAGTAAATACTGCAAAAACTGGGCAAAAACCTTGTACACGCAACAAGAATACAACAACAGCAGCGAAAATAACTACTGCTATAGGCGAAAATACTGAAGAGATAAAAATTACTACAAACACCGAAAATTTTATTTTTCTTAAGATTTCATTTTGATTTCGTTTGAAAAAATGATTCTTATTTCAATTGATTTTTTGAGAGCTATTCAATTTAAAAAAAAACGTTATATAAAGGGAGGTAACTGAATTACCTCTAACTTAAAGTCAAGTTACTTTTCCCTACTTAATTGAATTGAAAAAAGAAAAACTGACTTATGTGTATGCATCAATATTTGCTAATAGTTAACAAACAGTATACGCTAAAATTTTGTATAATGTTATCGCATCAATCATATGCATATTAACATTTATGAAAATAATATTTTGATTGAGCCACATATTCGTTGATGCAAATACTCGTTTGTTGATAGTTACCAAATAATGTATTGGACGAAGTAAACTTTCTTTTCATAGGGCATTGCTGTATGTAAATGAAAAACTAAATAAGTAGATTGAATTTGATACATAAGTTTTATGCAATTAAAAATATTGCTGCAGGGTTTTTTTAATAAAATTAAATTTGGTACACGAATGAAAATATTATTACAATGACTTTCGAAAAGTATTTTGCTTTTGCAGATTTAGCCTTATTGCAAAGATTTTGGAGAATTAACTCAATAAATATGTTATTGCCACGGACTGTCCAAAAATAATGCTAATGCTAATTTAATGAAAAAATATTTGCATTAAATATGCAATAAATTCAATAGTTTTTGAGAAAAATGCTATATTTGCTATATATGCTAGCAAAAAAAGAAACAAAACATTAATATTAATAATTATTGGTACCCGCGGCTTCGCACGTTCACGTCTGAATTTTTTTTTAGGACTTAGTAACATATAAATTTTTATGAAATACAAAAAAATCAAATCTTTTGTAAAACTCTTTGAATTAGGTAACAAATATTTATATCTGGAAATAATTTTTTACCAACTCTGTCTAGAACGAGGAGTATGATCTCTGCTTTCTTACATACAAATTACGTTAAGGAAATACGCATACATTCGACGAAATAGTGTTGCGACTGATCGTACATCTCAATTGTTGCATGTGTGATCAGACCCGCAGAATCAAAAACAAAAGTTATCAGCACTATTAACCCTAACCGTACTGACGAACTTTCTATACACATTCGGACGGACGATGTACCTGGGTACCCACTTTTGTTTTCATACATATTGTATGGCATGAGTGCTGGTGAAAGTAAAATTTTTTCGTTTTGTGGGTTCATTTTCATAAAAGAGCTCTGCTAATAAGCGTTAGAGCTTATTTTTTATTTGTGTAAGTGTATTGTATCAAATTCGTCACTCGGAGCGATGATACGAAATGGAATTTTCGTTATAGCTCTCGCTTTTACTCAAGCGCTCATCGAGAATCGTTCTGATTATATGAAATGAGATTTTTGTTACTGCTTTCATTTTTGCTAGAGTGCTCCTTAACACTTATTTCGACAGTTTTGGCTCTATAACGCGGCCACTGGCTGTTATATCTATCAAAGAAAGCTGCCTAATGCTCAACGCCAAACGAACTTAAGCGAGAGCTTTGTCATTGATTTAGTCAAAATGTATGAGAATTCAAACAGGAACGTTACAATGGACAATTACTCCACGTTTTTTTGATTGAAGAGCTCTCTTCTGTTGATGGGTCTAACGCTGGTGGCGACCTTGTGCCAGAATAAGCTCTTCATTCTATAGGAATTGAAGCCGCATCCTACCCCTACCGATGACGTCGGTTGTGTTTGCTGAGTTTATCGGCAAGATTGTTCGTCGATCTTGTGTCGTGAAGAAGAAGTAATCCGTGTACATGCTCAGCAGCATGTACTGCCATGTTTTAACAAATATATGGCACGGAAAATATCAATAACCACTATAATAGCACCTATGGAGGCGTGAAAATTATGGATAGGATGCTACGTAACTGCACAACCAGAAAAGAAGATAAATAGATAAATGGCCTCTCGCTTTTTTCTATAACATGTTGGATGTTGCTGCCCTGGTTTCCTACATAATTTATCTAGAACTCCACGATAAGAAAAATGTTGCAAAATTTTTGCACAATTTTTCTGGAGGATCTCTCGAGTCAATTCAGCTGCCTACGTATTGTGGCCTGGTCCAGAATACCACGGATAACCCAGCATTTTTCCAATCGACTGGCCATAGAAACGGAACTGGAGTATTGGTTGTGCTCTCCACCAGCAGACTGACAACATCAGCAGACCTACGCGAGGAAAATTGAGAAAGGTGTGTGCCATTACAGCAAGTGTCTAGGTCAAACCTAAAAACGACGCGAAACTCATACTCAGTGTTCGTCTTGCTTCAAGTCAATGTGTGCCGAGCACTCTACAAATGTATGTTCGGATTTCGAGTGCCTGCTATGAATACAGTTTGAAAAATTGTGAAATTTTTATTATATTTCAAGCAGCAACAATTAAATTATATTAGAAAAGCCCCAAACAAAATTGTCGTTTTGATTTTTCCCATACATTTTGTACTACAAAATATTGGGTACCCAGGTACCCACGTCCGTCCGAATCTCGGATTGAATTTTCAAAGGCTTATTACTCGAAACTTAAAATACATTTGAAGTTAAAAACACGTTTTATACATACTTTGACTATTCTAGTTTCATAATTTGAAGTTTCAAAGTGCTATGATCACAACTTTCAGAGATACATTCTATCAAAGTTGCCGTGGGTACCCAAGTACCTCGTCCGTACGGTTAGGGTTAATAACATAATGCTATGTAAGGAGCTCGTCAATAACGTTTCGCACTAGAAGTGGTCAGCAAAAAAAATTTCAAAAAAAAATTATATCAATTGAATTGATATTGTGCATTTTTCATGTAGTTAGTTTAAAAACTATCTCAATAATACTCATACCTATAAATATTGAGACTGTATTTATTAAATACCCTTTGTACCTTAGAAGGGGTTTTCATAAGTAGTTTTGTTACCGCAAATGCAAAACTACGTGTGAATACCTCATATATATATCGTCGTTTAAGCAGCAAAACCGTGTATTCTTTTGGTATAATGTTCTCCTCGTGTATCTTTATGGCAATTGTACCATACATTCGATTTTACAACAGGCAATTTGTGCCATATGCGGTTAAGAATTTTAAACGACTACATACAAACATATTTTAAGCAAAAGGAAGTGATTAACGCATTCAATGTTGAATAAATTTTTTTTTTTAATTTTGGTAGGTTGCAAATGATATTGGTAGGTTTTCGAAAAAAGTTTGGTATGAAAAAAAATTTCTCAGTGGGAACATTGCTTCGAAGCCACATTGAAGCGGTACAACTTAAAAAAAAAATTAAAAAAAAAAAAAATAACAATATCAACAATGAATTCAAGAAGCAGCATAAGCAACGAAAAATCAAACGACATATTTTGTGTGAGGTTTTGCAAAAAACTTACAGCCCTATTCTGGCAGCCCAACAAAGCTCACCACATTAACAAAATATTTAATATTAACAAGTTGTTAATGTTTCGTATTCTGGCAAAAAGTTGAAAGCTCTTTTCTTAAATATTTTGTTAATGTTAGAAAGTATCTCAACAACGAGTGATATTTCAGTATTGAGCTAAGTAAAAATGTTTTTTTTTATAAAATTTAAAAGACAGGACAACGTGGTTTTAAATATTTACAACCATGTCTTAAAAAAATATTTATTTTCATTGATATCATAAAAAAAAATTTTGGATTTACGAGTATCGAACCCACGCACGCGAGCTTTGAGTTCACTGTCCAAACTACTTCGCCACCTTGCCTTGTGTGTTCTAGTTTTTTATTACTCTATATGTTATATTATTAATTTAAAATTAAAAAGTCCAATTTTGACAAGTTTACCACGAAAGCTTTTATGTGGAGAATTCAAAAGCTTTTATATTGTTAATGATTTTTTAGAATACCAATATTTACATTTCATAACAATTAGATTAACAAGAGCACCTTTATTATTCCTTGTTAAGTTAACAATCAGAATAGGGCTGTTAGTCCTTAAAAAAAAAGGATATTTAAATTTGAAAAATAAAAAAATAAGTATACAATAACCATCTTCACACAAATCTTTTGTTTTAGAAAAGAAACCATTAAAATAGGCTCAGTATATTTTGCGGTTTGGCATTATAAGTATTTGGTACAAGCATTTTTTTATAAATAGTATAGATTATGTTGGATATAACCTTAGAGTATGGAAAAATTTTAATTATTGCACCATAACTACATAAAAAATATATATATTTTCATGTCAGCTCTTGGAATATAGATATTTTTTTTTGGACAATTATGGACAGCTTGACTCTTAAAAATAATACTAGCGTTAGCGCTACTTCTTCAGCACAAATTATTTTGTCTTACCCGCTAGAAAAAGTGTTCACAAGTCAAAAAAAATTAGGAAAACCTTAATAAAAGTAAGGCTCAAAACATTTTAATATCAGGTCGCGGCTTACTCTTACGATGCAATAAATTCAGTGTTTGATTTTGATCTCTCTCCATAAATAGGTGCTACAATTTTTTTCTCTTAATTCCGGCTTTAAGGTTACCTTAGCGAAGTCCAAGTTCGTCGATTGATCCAATTGCAAAATTGTTTTAAGAAATGGTTTTTTGTAGAACCAAATTTTTTTAATTAGAATTAACCACATGTAACATTTGCATTTTACGATGGATTTTGTTTTATAGCAGTACGTATAGAACAAATAAACTCTGAACCCGACAAGTTTATGGTATTTACTTAATTAAATGCATAATTTTATTACTTTTTTGAAAGGAAATGGTTGTTTAAAAAAATTTAATTCTGTACATAAATTATTAAAACCATATAACACCGTTTGGTACTAATTTGAAGAGCCATCGTTTTTTAAAACCGACAAAAAATATATGAAAATATATCAACAATTAAATGTGAGAAAATTATTAACTAAATTTTTCGAAACCAATCGTCATCAATAATTAAAACACAATAAAAAAGTGATTCTACAGCGTAATGTTAAAGAGTCGATGCAAATTGAATTAAGTCTGCTGCATTTAAAAATTCGCTCCGTTTTGCATAATATGCTTTACTTTTTGATATAACTATATCAATTTCCATATCGATTTTTACCAAGATTCATGATTTTATTATTTATGATCTTGCGTTTGTTATTATTATCAGAGACGATATCTTTTTTCTAATAAAAAAATTAACTTTTTTCTTAAGAACTCTTAAATGCCATGCCTACGGCTTTTAATACGATAGCTATAAAAAGTTTCTTTTTGAAAATTTTTATTTGGCCTTACACATTTTTCTTTGTGTAAACTGCGTGTAGTATGATCATAAAACAAACGAGAAGACAAAAAAAATAAAGTCGGTACCAAAATAAATGAATGTAAAAAATTCATTGTTGCAATGTTGATTCTATCTACGTTTGTATAAGTCTTACAGAAAAACGTTTGCATATACATATGCGTATGTTACATAACGAGTGTGATAAAAATTCATTTTGATTTAATCTCCTGAACAGCTGATGATCTTTTCCCAAAAATTAAAATATCAAAATTTGATGAAAATAGGATGTGATTAGTTAGATCATTTTATTGGGTAACTCGATTTGGCTATAATGCAGTATATACAAAAATAACTTACACAATATAGCTGCGTACAACCATTATTTACATTGTTTAGTCTTAATAATTCATTTCAATTTAAAGGTTTTAATTTAAATCAGTATTTTAGTATATCATAAATTTTTCTATATTATTTTCTACGTGATCTTGCGAATAATTGTAAAAGGCCTTTTAAGTAAAGTTTTTTCATGAACGATTCGTCAGGAAAGTGTAATTTCAAAAGAGTTACAAAGGCAATTGAATAAATGAAGAGTTTTGGCGCACTATGTTTATATTTTACTATGATTTTTAACGGGTCATTACAAAAAGGATAATATAGTATGCTTGCGAATTCTTAAACGTCAGCTAACAAAGCTTACTGATAATACCATGTAACATTGTTTGTAACTAGTATAAGCAGAAAACTGAACAGGAAGCTGAAAACGAGTAAAAAAAAAAAAAAAAATTAAGCTGCATCAAGTGACTAAAATATAGTAAAAAAAACGGCGGGTTGCACTCCGGGAGTGCCGACAGGAGTGAAAACAAATCGTTTAATGGCAAGTTAGTGCGTTAATTGGTATGTGTGCGTTTTCTTTTTATATGGCAATGCAATGGAAGACAAAAACGGAATATGTATTCAAATTTTACTCTCGCTCTCATTCTCAATTTGTCAACGCGGACATTGAAAGAAACAAACATGTAAGCATAACAATCGTTGAATGAGAATTAAATGTGTCAGTTAGTGTGTATGCTTTGCTTTTTGTCTTCCACTTGGAATATTTTTTATTTAAAAGAAACAATAGAACATTAAAATTTTACCATCGCATTCATGACGGGGAATCCCGATGACGGGCGGTGTCACGAGTTTATACTTTTTTACTCAGCCGCACAACGTGCCATAAGAAGTTTTCACTTCAAAAATTGCTGGAAGAAGTATATTCGGCTCAGTAGCCTCAACTGTGAATAATTAAATTTGAGCTAAGTACTCCTTATGTTTAAAAACAAAAATTTATTCTGATTGCAGTAAGACACATCACTGCGAATTATGTAAGTATAAGAAAAAATCAGGTAAAAAAAGTACCTGGACCTGTGACTAAATAGCTTAAACATAATTTTTCTTAAACTTAAGATAAAAATCTGCTTCTTCTAACAGACACTATGACACCACATTTATCAAAATCGGCTTATTCGTTGCCGAGTTCTGGCTGTTAGAATATTCAAACTGATTAAAACGCCATCTTGTGACAGTTAATCATAATACAAATGACTTCAAAAAAATCTGCTTGTTCTTAAAAAAAACTATTACACCTCATTTGTCTAAATCGGTTTAGTAATAGCCGAGATATAACGTTTTAAAGTTTTTCAAAAAACCAAATTTGCTTGATGCTGGTTCAAGGTGGCCTGGTATTTCAGATTTTTCTCTGCTTTGGGCTGCTGGCTCTGCTTTCGGCTGCGCTAGCAGAGAAAAATTTGCTTACTGAGCAACAACTAACCGGAAGTCAACATATGTATGCTACAAATTTAAAAATTTTTTCCACAAAATTACATACTTTCATGGGCCAATTTTTTCTAAAAACGTTGCCTACTTTTAGGCGCTATTAATAATTTACCCTTAAGCGGCCCTCACACGATCAGTATTACTGACAGGATTTTGCATACTGACAGTATTACTGATCGTATGAGGTGAGTACTGATGTACTGTCAGTATAGAAAAACGATACTGATGACTGATGAAAAAATCGGATATTACTGACGAAGTTTTTAAATACTGACAGTAAAGCGGCCCTCACACGATCAATATTACTGACAGTATAATTACTGACAGTATTTACATTACTGTCAGTGTACCACTCACACGGTCAGTATTGTTTATTGTCAGTAATCAGTTTTTTTGACATTCGACTGGTGAAGGTGCGAACTATGCTCCGGCTATGTGACCGACAGCCGAAAATGGCATGCCACTTTTTGGGGCAGATTCCATCCAAACTTGCACCACGCCTCCAGCTAGGCATCGGACGACCATACCCTTGGACGCAATGTTCCATGCCACTGAATGAGGAACTTTTCCAAGTTTCTTTCAAGTTTCGCTGCCTCATCGTCTATCTGCCACAAAATGGGGCATGCCACGCCCCCTCCCAGGATTTTTCCGTCCCGTGCCTACTTGCACCCTCTGACCAACTTTCAGCCGGATCTGAACCAAAAAGTGGCATGCCACTTTTTGGCCACTTTTCTGTGCAAATAATACTGATGAACTGTCAGTATTCACCTCACACCATCAGTATTAAGCGGCCCTCACACGATCAATATTACTGACAGTATTTTGCATACTGACAGTATTACTGATCGTATGAGGTGAGTACTGATGTACTGTCAGTATAGAAAAACCATACTGATGACTGATGAAAAAATCGGATATTACTGACGAAGTTTTTAAATACTGACAGTAAAGCGGCCCTCACACGATCAATATTACTGACAGTATAATTACTGACAGTTTTTACATTACTGTCAGTGTACCACTCACACGGTCAGTATTGTTTATTATCAGTAATCAGTTTTTTTGGCATTCGACTGGTGAAGGTGCGAAGTATGCTCCGGCTACGTGACCGACAGCCGAAAATGGCATGCCACTTTTTGGGGCAGATTCCATCCAAACTTGCACCACGCCTCCAGCTAGGCATCGGACGACGATACCCTTGGACGCAATGTTCCATGCTACTGAATGAGGAACTTTTCCAAGTTTCTTTCAAGTTTCGCTGCCTCATCGTCTATCTGCCACAAAATGGGGCATGCCACGCCCCCTCCCAGGATTTTTCCGTCCCGTGCCTACTTGCACCCTCTGACCAACTTCCAGCCGGATCTGCCCCAAAAAGTGGCATGCCACTTTTTGGCCACTTTTCTGTGCAAATAATACTGATGAACTGTCAGTATTCACCTCACACCATCAGTATTAAGCGGCCCTCACACGATCAATATTACTGACAGTATTTTGCATACTGACAGTATTACTGATCGTATGAGGTGAGTACTGATGTACTGTCAGTATAGAAAAACGATACTGATGACTGATGAAAAAATCGGATATTACTGACGAAGTTTTTAAATACTGACAGTAATACTGATGGTGTGAGGTGAACACTGACAGTTCATCAGTATTATTTGCACAGAAAAGTGGCATGCCACTTTTTGGGGCAGATCCGGCTGAAAGTTGGTCAGAGGGTGCAAGTAGGCACGGGACGGCAAAATCCTGGGAAGGGGCGTGGCATGCCCCATTTTGTGGCAGATAGACGATGAGGCAGCGAAACTTGAAAGAAACTTGAAAAAGTTCCTCATTCAGTGGCATGGAACATTGCGTCCAAGGGTATGGTCGTCCGATGCCTAGCTGGAGGCGTGGTGCAAGTTTGGATGGAATCTGCTCCAAAAAGTGGCATGCCATTTTCGGCTGTCGGTCACGTAGCCGGAGCATAGTTCGCACCTTCACCAGTCGAATGTCAAAAAAACTGATTACTGACAATAAACAATACTGACCGTGTGAGTGGTACACTGACAGTAATGTAAATACTGTCAGTAATTATACTGTCAGTAATATTGATCGTGTGAGAGCCGCTTTAAAAGTATGCAACACTTTCCGACGAATTTCAAAAATAGCACCTAAAATTAGGACACATTATCTGAAATTTTTAAAATCGTTACCTACTTTTAGGCGTTCTTTTTGAAATTTGTCAGAAAGTGTTGCCTACTTTTAGGGGCAAATTATTAATAGCACCTAAAAGTAGGCAACGTTTTATAAATTTTTTGAAATCGAGTTTATTTTCCAAGTCTTCAAAATTTTAAAATCGAGTTCGTTTCCCAAGTCTTCAAAATTCCAAAATCAAGTTCGTTTCCCAAGTCTTCCAAATTTGAAATCGAGTTCGTTTCCCAAGTCTTCAAATTTCTGAAATCGAATTCGTTTCCAAAGTCTTCGAAATTCTAAAATCGAGTTCGTTTCCCAAGTCTTCAAAATTCCAAAATCAAGTTCTTTTCCCAAGTCTTCCAAATTTGAAATCGAGTTCGTTTCCCAAGTCTTCAAATTTCTGAAATCGAGTTCGTTTCAAAAGTCTTCAAAATTCCAATATCGAGTTCGTTTCCCAAGTCTTCAAAATTCCAAAATCGAGTTCGTTTCCCAAGTCTTCCCGATGACGGTCGGTGTCGCGAAATTATACTTTTTTCCTCAGCCGCACAACGTGCCATAAGAAGTTTTCACTTCAAAAATTTATTCATTTCTGTATATATTTATTGAAATAATTTATTAAAAATTTTTTATCAACTCGAAATAAATAAAATGTGATGAAAACAAAGCATTATTTTAAATTTTATGTGCAGGAATTTTTCAATACAGAAACGTACATAAAAACTCACTTTATTAATGAGCAGTTAGATTAAAATTTGTTTAATGAAACTTTGTACTTGTTTACGTATACACATATTAAATCTAGAATTACACGTTATCGTTTTATTTTTACTAATGAATTATTTCACTTTTATACTTAAATTTCAATAAAAAGAAAACAAAAGTAGTGGAAATTGTTCATGAAGGATTTATGGATCTTTCTCTTCATATTTCAATTATATTCAATAACTCATATGCATAACTTTATAACTTACTAATAAAAAAATATAAAGTTTACTGTTTAAGACCTAAAAGATTTTTTTTTTAAATATTTTCAATTCTTTTCCATGGAAAACGATGAATAACAACTATTATAAACATTTTTTTATTTTTTTTCTATGTGGGCTTTGTAGTCTGAAAAAAAGTTTTAAAACCCACAAAAGATAACAAAAAAATTCTTTTTTTCAATTGTTTTTCGGCAGACAAAAATTAATTTTTTTTTGTTGTATTGACTTTTTTCCATGAAAAATGGTGAATAACACAAAAACATTTGCATATTTGTAAAAATAAGTGCCTTCATCGTGTTGAAATTTCACTTGATCTTAAAAGCATCAAAAACTGTACACGGTTCGCTTCATAATTGTATTAAATTATCGGTAAAAGTGTTTACCTTAAAATGGCCATAAAACGAGTAAGTAACCAGATACGATTTTACGGATCTTGTTTTTGGAATTTCAGAACACTTAATAACAATTACTGATCTTGATCTTGCTTGAAACGCACCATGTCGGCCAAAGTGCTTAGCTTAAAATGGCCATAAAATGAGTAAATGAGCAGCTCCGATTTTGCGGATTATGTATTTGGAAACACCGGATCCTATATAATAATTGTGCATTGTCAGATTTGGTTGACAATTTAATCGATCTTGATCTTGCTTAAAGCGAACCGTGTACTAGTTACAATAAAAATGTAACCAAAAAGTGTTGCTCGGATCTAGTGTCGGAAATATTGCATCGAAAGTTGCTGATATAGGTTACCTAAAAATCAGTTTAAGTAAAGAATCCCTGGAGCGATTATCACAAAATTGATGTCATATGAAAGTTCATTCAATAGGCTATATTATTGTTGTCGAATAACACTAGGCGACATCAAAAATACCCATGACATTTCTTAATTTTTATGATTTAATTAGGTCCCCTAAGTTCATTAAAATTTTGGATTGATTTTTCTACAGTTTTTGTACTGATAATTTTCACCTTAACCTCAAAATTTTTCGAAAAAATGGCTGAAAACCAGTTTTTTGGTTTTTAATTTTTTTCTTTGACAAAAAAGTTTCTATGGAGCTGAAACTTGGGCAAAAGATACTTTGGAGTGTTACACGAAGGCAGTAATTGTTAAGACGGAAATATTCAGAGGTTGTTGATAAATGGTCATCTTTTACAAGAGTTTGTTCAACAATAATCCTCTGTCAGAGTGCTGCAACGAATTATGTTTTTTTTCTCATTTTCACGACCAATTAAAATATTATTAAAATATTAAAAAAGCGTTATTTAATTCCTTTACAATGATAGCCACTTTTACTAATTTTAAAACAAAATTTTTGATTTTCAAGGAAAATAAATTGGTATCTTTTTTTTCATGTATTTTTTATGAATCTCCTTTTTATTCGAAATCCTCTGGGCCATCATATGATTGATGAGGATTTATTTCCTTTGAAATGGTTATTGAAGTTCGAAGCTTATTTTAAGAATTTTGATGGTCCCCTTAATAAATCCTTTTCATCAAAAATGTTAAGGAAGTGAAGCTTTAACGTGTCTCGACATTTCTTTTACGTTATTAGTATGGGCCTAAATATCGCCGCTAATGAAAGATTTTTATTAAAAATCGTGATCGCAATTTACTTTCAGTTTTCCAATAAAAAACAAAAGACAAAGAATCTGATTTGGAGAATTTCTTCAGATTGGCTCTGGAGTTTTGAGATACTTATAAAAATTTAAAACTTTTTTTCAAAATTTGAGCTCTGACGATTTGTTAGGCATTTTAGCCATGTGCCAGTTGCTTTTAACACAAAAAATTAATTTTTGATAAATATTCAGTGTATAGGTGGTGATGTGGCCATTTAAAATAAGTCCGATTTAGATCTTCTGTAACTTTTGTAAAAATATATAAAAAAAATACCATTTTCTCCCATTTTCTGACATGACTAACAACTCCCCACCATAAACAGCATAAACTATTAAAAACATAATCATAGAGAGCGAGAATAAAGGAGTATTACAAGATTTTGTTCATAAAAAATATGATTATGGCACAGTGTAGGTATAAAAAATATATTTCAGTGTAATAACATTTATCAAATTTATTAGAGATAGAAAACTTTTCGTGGGCTAACAGATAACTATAAAATGCCTTTGCACAGTGGTAAAGCTTTAGTCACCCAAGAAGACCAAGACCAAACAGGCTCTTTTTTCAAAAATACTTCATTAATTTTATTATTTACTTATTTACTCAACAGCTACTTTGTGATTTTCAATATCATCCAAGACTTTGCCTTCAATTCTAAATAATAATTCAAGTTATAAAAAATATTATATTTTGACAGTGAAAAATTAGATCTTAAAGATTAACATAAGACTTATGTATGTATTCAAAGGTAAGCAAGTAGATGTGTCTTAAAATATATATCTTTAATTCAAGTGTTGTTTATTTTAAAGCTAAAATATGACTGGTGTTTTTTTTTATATCCATTCAAACTCTGAACTTTGCGCAAATAAATGACAAGCACATGCCTTTTTGTACACACATTCCCATACCTGCTTGTACACATATTCAGACAAACAAATAAACAAACATAAAATTAAAAAAAAAAAATATTTCATTACACACTTGAATAAAGCGCTAAAGGCACTGCTTAGATGTTTTTTTAATGTCTCTTAACATGGCGCTAAAATTGTAGCTCCCAATTGGATTCTTGTAGGCTTCTTAAGCAGCTTTAACCCCCAAGTACGTAAACTTACTTACTGTTGCTCAGCCTTCACCTTCATCTTATGCTGCCCCTACTCTTTCAGGTAATTATAGTAATTGCTTTTCTTGCAGATTTAATTTAAATATAAGCGCTACAGTGGCGCAGCCTCACTCGCTGACTAACTGACTTTAGAAGCTTAAAGACATCCTGCTACGTGTGCTTTCAAATCTTCTCATTCACTTTCCTACTGTTTATTGTCAGAGTTGTGAGAGGCATGTACTCTTTCAAATTTCTGACACCATAATTTCTTATATGTAGAAAATTGTGCAGAATTTGACAAAAAAAAAATGTAAGGCAGTATAGAATAAGAAAAGCTATGGTAAGAACATAAATATGACCAGCACAAAGTATGTAAAATATCGCAGCAATAATGGTGATGCAAAATAAAATCAATCTATCTTTCATATTAACCGCTAAGTTTTTAAAAACTTAACAAATTTTTTCCACAATTCCTCTATTGCTATTTTTAACACTCGATATCTGCTTGTGATAGAAAGTCTTAAACGTAAATTGCTACAAAATATAACTCTACGAAAAAAGTTGCTAGCACATAAATTTATGGAAATTGGTAGTTTTTTCAAGTTTTTGTTTTTAGTATTATATTATTTTGAAATGAGCCTTAAAATTTGCTAAAACTCAAATTTAAATGTATAAAGTACTTAATTATTTCATAAAAAAAAAAGAAAATTATTTAAATTAAAAATAAGTGGCAATTCATATTAATATTAATTTTTGAAAAATTTTACTTTTTTAGAAAGTTATTCAAAAATTCTGTATGATGATGGCAATTTATTTAAAATTTTTGTGCGTGCAAATTTTATAAAAGTAAAAATTCAAAAATTTGAGTTTTTCTCAATTTTGAATTCAGATCAATTAACTTATAAAATATTAAAAATCGATAAAAATTGTTCCAAAACACAAACTAATTCATGAGATCTTATGTTAAGATTACTTATTTTGTTTTTACAAACACATAGTGCTCCATCACGAACCGTTAACTATCGTTTTCATTTTCGGTTCCTATGACGATAAAAATACGATGTTAAAAAAGTTATTTCTCGTATGATCGAGGACAAGAACCGTAATGTCTGGCCGATGTTTCGAATAAGATGCATTATCGCCAATAACGAGATATCGGCCAAACCTTCTTGTTCTGCTAAGCAAATATTTTTTCACTTATAAGCAACTTCAATACTAAGCCTTGTTTAAGTGACACAATTGCAATAAGTTTTGTAAATTACGCACCTTATTGATTGATTGCAGTTCCCAGAATAAAAAAATTCAAAAAAGCAACCGTTATGTTGTGATCAACAAAATTACGACGCATTTATAAAATGAAGTCAAGTGAGTCACATGTGCAGAAATGTCAGTGCAAAATATAAAACTTATATAAAAATACTTATAATATTATTTTCAAAAATCACAGTACACCGTTTCACGTAAAAAAATGAGAATTTGAGAATTATTGCGTTATTACGCTTCTATAATTTTTTGTTGCTTATAAGCAGCTTCTAATTATCTAGTGACCAGGTTAGTCTAGAAAGCTAAAAACTTCCAAAATACCTTATATAGACTTAATAAGACTGGAAATTAAGAGAAATATTGTTTCTGGCAGCTGGCCTTGGAGCAGGCGCGGAAGGGTTAATATAAATAAAGCTTTATAAGTGAACTCAAAACTAAAAACATTTTTTTTTTGCAGGCTCAAAAGGATATAAAAAATTTGAGAGATAAATAAGTTTTCTATATCATTTTTATTGGTTTGGTACATTTGAAGGTAAGAAAACTTTTATATGTTAATTGTCAGAGCACTATGCCATTTTTATCAGCTATTTTGTCGTTCTTTTTCTTAAACCTTCTTTTTTATATTTATATTTTTAAATAAGCATAAGCTTAGCTCTAAAATTATGTGACTCATTTGGCTTTAAAAATCAAAAGAATGTATTCTCAAATTTTCGAATGGGTCAAAAAATTTTTATCCACAAAAAAGGACGCAAACTAAAAAAAAATAACTACTGACACAAAACCTTTTTTTCATCCAATTTAAACTCAAAATTGCACTAAGCTTTGAAAAATAGATGCAACTTTTAAAAAACAAAAAGCCTTTTTTAAGATTTACTTTAAGACTCAAAATGTTGCAAAATCTTCTGTTAGTAGCCTGTTGTTTACTTACATGTTACTTGATCTACAGTCGTGGTCAAAAGTATTAGCCACCTTATGTATTTTCATATATTTAGACGTATGTTCGATTTTGAATTTGTGGAAAATACTAAAAGTAAAGATGCACAGACAGTTATATTCAAATCAGGAGCAATTGGTTGAATGTAAGTATAAAAGGAGAAGTTAGTTAAATTTCCCACTCTATAAGGAAATGCTTTTTTGATAGTATGCTTTGCTACAAGGACTAAGAGGGAGTCAACTTTATATTAATTTTTTTAAAGAAAATAGCTTATATAAAAATTGTAAATAATAACTTTGTAAACATTATGAGTGGTATTAGCAGAATTGAAAAAATGAAGGGGTGCCTAATACTTTTGACCACAGCTGTATATTATTAAGTATAAGAACTACACGAAATAGTATGAATTTAATTAATTACTTGGATAGACTTCATAAGGACATTCTGTTCAGTACTACACTATTTCGTATTGTGAAATTAAAAAATCCAAAAAAAATTTTACAACAATATATTTATTTGATTCCAAAAAATTACATTACAATTTGAAAATTTTTCAGCTGCATTTTATTTTAGACATTTTTTTTTACATTATTAAAGTATAAATATTGAAGATTTTTCCTGAAAACTTTGGTCTTAAAATATTCGTAAATAAGTTAGAAAAGTACAATGCCGTGAACGACCTTAAAATTTTTGGCGAGTAAGATATCTGGATACTGGTTCATCAAAAAAAAAAAGTAGATTTTTTTCGGCTAATCAAAAAGTAAGAGGGCGTTTGATCGTTAAATTTTTTTTTTTTTGATACATATTTTTTTTATTTGTATCCTAAAACAACCTCAAGTTTGTGCACAAAAAAATTAAAATGTTCTTTGTACGCCCGCCATTTTGTCAAAAATTAATATTTTTCAAAAATCAACGATCAAATGCCCCTTAACTATTCGTTTAACCGAAAAAAATTTAATTTTCTTTTTCGGATGAACCAGTCTCCAGATATCTTGTTCACCGCAAGTTTTGAGGTCTTTAATGGTATTGCACTTTTCTAACTTATTGACAAATATTTTTGGACCAAAATTTCAGGAATAAGTCTAGAGTAGTTATACTTTAATAATGTTAAAAAAACATTTGGCCTAAAATATAATGCAGCTTCAAAAAAAAATTTTAAAAAAGTGTCTTTTAATTTTTCGAAAAACTTACGGAGGCCCTTAAACAATTTGTAGAACTTCAATATTATACAAGTCCTGGATTTTGTTTTTTTTTATGTTATTAAATCAAGAGTTTGCATACATCAAAATAAGAGAATCAGCTCAGTTTTTAAAGAGAAGATCCCTGAAGTAGTCCAAGAGAAGTAATTTCCTATCACTCTGAAGTATTGGAGCTTTTAATGATCCAATTGGTGTACTTCTTATATACTGTCTCAGAAGCATGCAGTTAATTTTATATGAAAAACATATATTCGGACACATGAAAGTGAAAATTCAAAGCTTTGAATTTATCTCTATGCTATGTCGTAGATAAAATAAGTAATTATAAGATGGCCTTGTATATTTTGGTCCTTTTATACCACAACTGGAAAACTTATGAAACATAAATTATATAAATAATTGTGAAAAATATACCAGATATAATTAAATGAAGTGTAAATAAGTAGATAACAACTTATTTATATATTATAGAGATAAAAAGTTATGTTAACTAGGTAGAAAATTACTAAGAGAAGTTGTATATGCATAGAAATTGGAAAAAAAAAACGAAATTAAAATAAAATTGTGTAGATTTGTGCAAGTAGGCAAAAAAATATGTTGAAGAAATGCATAACATGACTGCGAAATATAATCTAATGTCTAGAATAATTTTTTGAATCAGATATGTTATAAAATTTTTTCTATTTTCTTAGATTTTTTTTAGGCATTTGTTTGTGAAAACAAATCTTAGCTTCATGCGACTATATCCTATTTTTAAAAAACTTAACACAACTCTTTTCTAGAAATATCGCTGTGTAAATATCAGTACATAAGAGTTTGCTAGTAATTATTTCCAAGGTATACAAATTTTCGCTGTTGTTATTTTATATACCTAAAACCAGATTGTTGGGTGGCTGGTGGTGGTGGTGGTGGGAAACAATTTAAAGCAATGCCATTAACTAAAACAACACAGCAAACCCAACGCAGCGTAGTGAGCGACATTCGTTTACGATTCTATGCGCTTAAGCAAATTGGCCTAAAAGTAGGCTGGCTAGAAAACAAATTAAATTGAAACTGTCAACAAGATTTTAAGGCGATAAATCACACAAAATAACAACAACAAATTTGCTAAGCATGTACAAATTTTAAATACTGCTCCAACACACACACACACGCTCGAGTAAACATGTCGTATTCGTAACTTTTAATTGAATACGTAAATAAGAAATGTGAATTACTCATACGACATGTATACTAACATTTTAGAGGGTTCCTCGTTTGTTTCGTATAGTACCACCGCTGCTACAGCTGTCATTGTAGTTTCTAACAAACTAATTTTATAAAAAGTTTGTTGCATAATTTACACGAGTGCTGCGTTTGTTGTTTTTGTTAGTGTGTGTCTACGACTATTTATGTGTTAGTGAAAATTTAATGCTAAATTCGTACTGAACCCTTCATTAAGATTTTGAAAAATTATTTGCGCGACACTGCGTGCAAATGGTAATGTCACACTTTTCAAAGTATGTGATATAGCAAGCTCAGTTATGTATTTGTTATTGCTGCTGATTTTTGCGTGTGTGCATTTTATAGATAAGTTAACCTTGTAAGTCGTGAAGGAAATGTGAAATTTGAAGTATTCAATGTTGAGTTTCTACAGAATATATCACAATTACTATGTGACTTATAAAGTATAATTATTGATTGAAATGAATGTTGAAAATGCAATTTGCATTTAAATTACGTTCAAAAAGGAGAGAATTATTGATACCGTGGACACATATTTCGATTTGTTACCGCATAGATATTCAGTTGCCTACGTCAGTTCTCACTAGACAAAAGCTTATCTACGTAAAATAGATGATGGTAAAACGATTTCATCCCTTTTTAGCTGCTATAGCACAACGCAATCGCATGACTCTATTGCATAGAGCGTTAGTACCGAACATAATTTTTTTTTGCAGGTGTCACGCCTTTACGAGGAAAATACGTTTGCACGGTTAAACTAACGGACCGATTCTGATTAGTTTCAAACTAATGGACCGATTTTGATGAAATTTGGTACAGAGATGTATTGAACACTGGAGAAAGATATTTGTTTTTAATAGATGCCCTTAAGCATAAAATATTTTTTCACAGCTAAACTTATAGACCGATTTTCGTTGAATTTGAAACAGACATAAGTAGAGTAAACCCTGAGGAAATATATTTGTATTTTAATGGGCGGTTCAAAGTCCCAAGCCAGAGAATATGTGAACTCTAGTTTGTTTAATTGGGCTCTCAATTGATATGAGTAACACAGGCAAAATAAATGTTAAAAAATGACAATAACTATGCTCAAAGGCTAAACTTACGTATATTTCGACGGACAATGTCACTCGAATATGATTTAAGATTTAGCTTTTTTAAAGAATATTTGTAGTGCATAAAAATCTCATTCAACTGCTTTGTTAAAAATAAGACTTTTAGAATAAATTTTGGCAGAGCTGCACAATACCCAAAATATGTTTATTTCATACAAAATTTTGACAAGTTTATCTCTACTTAAAAAATGTACTTCGCTGGTACAAGTCAAAATTCAAATTTAAGTTTTGTTTAGCCATTCTACTATTGTGTATGTACGTATACTGTACTGAACAAAATTCTGTTAAAAATTAATAACAAAAACTATGTATAGCTAAGTAAAGTTAAAATCACTTTTATCCTCAAAAATTAATCATAAATCAAATTTAGAATAAATAAATTCCACGCAATCGCCTACTTACATTTGTTTGTATATTATGTTATAAAGGAAGCCTTAGCCCAGAGCAAAGTGTGGGTAAAGCCGAAAGATATTTGAGCGAGATCATTTTTATCTAAGTGGAAAAATAAATAATATCTTGTAGCATATTTGAAGTAATCTCACGTCAGCTAAGGCTCAATCAGTCAGTTGTATTTCGGAATTGTATTTTTTTTCTAAAAATTGTGAAATCTGTTGTGAAATTCGGAATTTTCAACAGAATGCCTCTTATCTAACCTCAGTCGGAAAAATAGCATACTTTTAAGAATTTCTAAAGAGTATAATTTGTCAGTTTGGTTTCGTTAGTATAAATAATCTAAATAAGTTCTGGAAAGAGTGAAATAACACCATCATACATCTAGCAGATCGCTTCAATTATTAAGAAAATTTATTACATCGATAGCAAAATTGTAATAAGCTATTCTAATATAAAACAAATAATCCATAAAACTTCGACATTAAAACACAATTTGCGTTTGCAACCTTTAAATTAAATAAAGCAATAGAGAAGTATAATAACCATTGATTTTATTTGTTTTCAAGAAATGCATTATCAGTATCTATGGCTAATTTGCGCAATGTAAAAGAATATGTCTGTACTATGTGTAATAGCAAAAAGTTTTTGTTATATGTTTAAATTTGCTCCAATACCCACTCACAATTTTTGTCTTGTCGACTATTTATTACAATCTTCTGCAGTTTTGTTGTAAACGGTACACGTGACACTTGTACGTATATACATTTAAACATGCGATTGTGTGTACAAAAGTTTATGTGTGTATGATATTTGACACACGCGTGTAATCCTATAAGATATCTTGTGCATGTGTCCCAGTAGTCAAAATAGTAGGTTTAGGAAGCGTTGTCAGAAGGTAATTCATGGAAAGAAGCATCTACCATCTTTCGTATATTTTTATTCACATCAACTGACGCGTTTCAATAGGGCTTCATTAGGAGACCTTAGAGAAAGTATTCTTATAATATTTTTTGTAAATGAGCATTTTTTAAATTTTTTCAAAATAAAAATATTTTCATAAAAAAATTTTTACTTTTGTGAGAGATGTAGTATCACAGCTTTGCAGTTGTTCTAGGAAACCTTCGTAAGAGGTCTTTTTCAGTTGCCTACAGGGGTACTAACGTGTCTTTAAGGCTGTCGTGTTGACGTTACGCTCCTTTGCTGTGCAATTTGTTCTATTGGTTTATTTGTTATTTTTGTGACGTGCCATGTTTGCTCTATAAATTTTTAGTTCTAAAATTGTAGTTGTTAGCCATGGAAGGATCTTAAAAAGATTTTATTGTAATATGGTTAATTAATTTAGCTTAAGGGTAAATATATTCCATGCAAATTTAGCTGTTTTTTGTTTATGGAAACTTTAAATTTTGGAAACTTAATTAAGTAGCTTTGAATATTTAATTTGTTTATTAGCACTTCCATTAATTGGAATCCTCCTTAAACCTTAGAAAGCATTAATACCATGATATAAATATAAATTCAAAGTAAGCCAAACATCCTAACTAACCTTAGGGATAGGCGTTTTGTGTTTCAATCCATAGATGTTTGACTTATCTCATATGTGTTTACATATAAAAAAAATGTGCCCATAATAAAGTCATTACTTTTACTAAATTCGTTAATAAATTGTTAAAACAAAACAAATTTTCTTCGATAGCTTAAAGACATTTATTTAACAGAATCTTTGATTCCAACTAGATGATAACAAAAGTTTGATTAGTCGAAAATTGGTTATGCTGGAACAATCAAATACGATATCTTTTCAATGTATTGGTTGGCCCATACTGACTTGCGTTGCCTAATTTATGTACTCAAAAATTTAAAAAAAAAATTAAAATGTACAAAATGTTAAATATCCACACTTTCTGCACTTTATTTATTATATTCGAAAGTAAAATAAAAAGAAGAAAAATTGAACTTACTCTGACTTGTTAATATTACCAAAACAGAAAAAAAACCAGATATCATTTTCAAGATATGGGGTGCTAAGCGCACTGTAAAAAGTTCAACCCTTTTTTGTTTTGTTCACTTGACACCACATACTTTCGTCTGTATAGAACCAGCAAAAAAATGGCAATCATAGAAATCAAAGTTTGGCAATTCGTAGAGGAGCAAAAAAATGGTAAAATACAACGAACTACTTCTCCATTGAAAAGATATCATTCGTCAACATGTCAATGCTTTTTAGAATGTCCTTTTCTTATTATTGTTACTGTTTTATAGATGTTGTTTCATTTCTGTTTTTTGTTGTCATCGCAAAAGGATATACCAAATTGCCAGGAAGTTTGAATTTGGTTTCAATTGCTATTTTGTTTGTAACATTTAGCATTATAAGTCCTTTTGGGATCATTCTCAAAGAGGTTGGGTTGTAAAAGTTGCATTAAAAATTTCATACCATATAATAAAATGAAAATGCTTTGTAAGCATTAGAGGGCAACCTCGTATTTTGCACAAGAAACAGTCTACTATTAATTCCATAATCGTTAAACCAAAAATATAAAAATGTTTGGCAAGGGTTAGAAAAACAGTGATTTATGTAAAATGGTTAAAGCTTTAAGTACAACGATGTAACAAAAAAGTGAATTGAAACACAAAAAGAAATAGATTGCGAATTTATACATATTTGGATTTTATTAAGTATCTTCTCAGCTTCAATACACACAAATGATATCACTTTTTATTCTGGTGTCTTTTACATATAATCGGGAATACTTTTTTTGTTATTTCTTTTCGGAAATATGATTGAAATTCAGCAACAATTAGGGACTACCATGAGCTCTTATACTTTAGAATTTTCTATTTATAGATAAAAGGAAAAAAATACGTTATAAAATTAAATTTTTTGGTATAGAGCTGCTACCTTAACCCAAATTTCAGAAGATAAAACTAAACTTTATGAGCATGTTTTTTTTTACATGTTCAAAATAGTGCTTTGTAGATAAAATTTTAAATAGCAGTTATTGAGTATTTTGCATAAATCATAACTAACATTTTTTTACTTTAATTTATTTTTCCAAAAGAAGAAAAAACAAAAATATGCCAACAAACTTTATCATTCGAATTCGGAAGAGTAAATGTCTCACAATACTTGCAACATAAATCCAGCACTTGAACGATAATTTTTAATAGAAAAAACACTAAATTTACTTTTTGCTATAGTTCAAAATATAAGCGCAGAAAAATTTTTGTAATCTTGAAAAATTTTGGTTAATTCAAAGTTGAAATATTCTAAAAAAGTCGAAAGGAAAAAGGGAAAATGTTGTAAAAGTTGATAAAGTCAAAAAATTTTAAAAACATTTTAAAAAAATTAAAAAATACCAGCTTTACAGGAAGTACCACGCCCATTGGTCAAATCCCTTGGAGTTCCATTTAATGTCAAAACTTATGGTATTTGATTAGGACTACTCTGATTATACGTTAAATATAACATTAAACGTTTTTTGCTTGTATCTGAGGTGCCACGCCTACCAATGCCATCAAGTTGATTTTTATTTTATTTCAAAGTAAGTATATTGTAGCCGAAATCTCTACAGAAAATCTTATTATGAATACTCTGATAATCCGTTGAGTATCACCTTAACCCTTCGTTTATTGAAGAATTTTTAATCGGTCGTTAGAGTATTAGTCACCCGGGTGACTAATTAAAAAATGTACGGAAGGGGTTGTCTATTAATTACGTGAGGTGTGTTTTTGAAAATTTGGACCTCCCCCTTCCTTTGGTAAGATTTAGTGAGTTCAGACGAGAGCACCCCCCGCCCTTACAAGAGACTTACTTGCCTTATCATTTTTAAATGTAATCTGCTATAGTCTCTGCAATAAAAAGTTCACGTAAGATTTTTATTGACCCCCCGTCTCCCTTGGTGAGATTTGGTGAGACTTTTCCGGACCCCTTCCCCCATTTTTAACTCACGTAATTTATGAACGTCCCCAAATGTGTATAACCCTAAAGTTAATAGGCATAAGATTGATAGGCGAAATACATGTGAGATATTGCCGAAAACCTAGTTCGCTATTTCCAACAATCTAGTTGATTTATTATTATATTTGTGTCTATTATAACGAATGTTGAGTGAGTATAAACAATACACATATATTAAAAGTTCGTTATAACAGTGTCGATAGTAAAATTTGAAAGTGAATTTGAATTTGCAAAACATTTTTCGGCCATTGTCCTTTTCGGCAGTACATTCCATCTAAACCAAACAAATACGGTATAAAAATAAATTGGTCTGCTGACTCGAGATCTCATTATACGCTGCAAAGAGAATTCTATTGAGGGAACCTGCCGGATGAAGCCCGAGGCTGATTGGTTAAATATGGGAAAAAATCCTAGCAAAATAACACAATGGATAATTTTTTACCACATTGGCGCTAGAAGAAGAGCTTGTGAAGAAGATATTGAACATGATCGGTACAATGCGCCGGAATAAAAGATGTGTACCTTCAGAGCTAATGTGCAAGCGGAAAGATCTGGTTGGAAATAGTACATTTACGTAACATTGGTATCATATGTGACTAGGAGAAATGAATCGGTGGCCTAGTTTTCTACCATGCCCATCTCTAAGGCTGTAGTCATAAACTCCGAAGTCCGCAAACCGATAATTATCTTGGATTATAACAAGACAAAAGAGGCTTCATTGACTCTTATCGTTGTTTTATTCTATAATTTAAAAGCTTCGATACAATGGACCAAACAACCCCAAACTATTCATGTAAACGTGGAACCAGACGCTGGCCCATGACTCTGTCAACATCGCTGCCCTTGCCGCTTACATAATATACCCTGAGAACAACCAGCTAGTCCAGTTTTAATTAGAACTGTGCAACATTCTCTGACGATTGCAAAATCTGCATGTTATAGGGAATTCGCATCAAAGGTCAGCAATATTCGACATGCTTGTTGGTATTTTTCTATTAACCTTTTTATTATTTCTTCACTTGTCTTTCATTCAATAAAATTTGACAAAAAATTTAACATTTTTCTATCATATTATGGTTTTTGCAATACATGTTGCGTGCATTATATACGTAGTCAACGGGGTGACTAATACTACAACAAGAGATCAGACTTGAACTTTCAGATAAATACGCTCATAGGTAAGAGCTAAAAATTAAAAATATATCTTAAAATGATCCTAACTAAAATCGTAGTGAAACGCTTTCCATCCTATGTAAATTTGAACATAAATAAATATTGGAAAATAACTGAAAAAGTCACCCGTGCCCATTTTGGGCTGAAAATTGTTTAAAAAAAGCGGCATTTCCATCCAAATCAAAATATCAACTTTTGTTTCTTAATTTCTTAAAAAAAAATTTCAAAATAGTTGAATATTGGCAGAGCTATAGCGCTTTTTTTTGGAAAAAAAAAATGTTTTCAGACTGGGCAAGTATGAGTCATCTAGAATATTAAACAATCTTGTTCTTCCATCATTCAATAGATTTTACGAAGAATTATCTGCTTATTACGATGAAAACAGCCCAATATCATCAAGAATCTTAAAGTTTAAGCTGAAAGTCGAACTTTGCGAAAACAGCAGTCTTAGATTTAATTTTAAGATAACCATTATCAATTATAGACTATCGTTCTTCTTTTATTATTTAAATTGTTATTATTTTGGATTGTATGTACCGCGCATGTATGTTACCCCTTTAAATAATTAAGGTTCCATATCTCTGAAAATTGCGCACATATTTACAGACATCTACCCAAAAATTAGCAACAGTTGACAACGGCTTAGCAAATCGGAATTTTATGTAAGACCACAAAAAAATGTTTATTTTATATAATAAGTATTTTACAAGTTACCAAAGAAACTGAATAATTTGATTGTGATTTATATTAAGTGTATGTTTTTTAATTTTCTTCAGCTCCCCTGAAGCTGACTTACAAATTATGTCGAAATATCGGGAAAAATAACATCTAAAAATCAAAAATTGAAACAAATTAAACTTTTGTTTTATTCTACGGCAAAAATCCAAAATAATTACAATTTCGATAACCATTATCAACACAAGTTTTTCCCAAAAAATTTAGTTTTTAAGTCTTTTGTAGCACAATCTTTTTTTTGTAAAGAAATATAAAATACCTCGCTTTAAAGGATTGGCAAAATATACCAAAATAAGGGTCATTCTTTGTGATTTTTACACTCTTCCCTCTCTGCTTAAAAGGCTTAAGTTGAAGTTTAATGCATGAATTTTTTATTCCCTCCTATTTTGAACTTTCAAAAAGAACCACGATAAGAGACAGTTTATGCTACTTTGAAATACGAGTTTATACGATAATGATTTAAAACAAATTGTGGCAACTAAGTAATTGCGGATTTTTTTAAGAAAATAAAAGACATTTTTTCATGAAACAAAACAACATCAATGTGTTGTCCATTTTTATCAATGAGCTTTGCCGCACGCAGCATCATAATTTCAAGTTTGTAAAAGTCCTGAGTTTTTCCAGCAAAAACTTAACCAGTTGTGATTTAGCATCATCATCATCATTATTAAAATTTTGACAGTTCAAGAAGTTTTGCCAAGAGCGATATTAAAAATAATCTGATGGTGTAAGGTCAGAACTATATGATGGATGTGGCAAAACATCTCAATCAATCTGCAATAATTTTTGCCTCGATATCAAAGATGTGTGTGGCCTTACTTTTTTATGTTGAAATATAATACTCTTACGATTTGCTAATTCGGGTCGCTTTTCTTGAGTTGCATTGTCCAATTCTGAATTGAGCGCTAGAATGCGTAGTAAAAGTTCAAAATAGACAAGTTCTTTTTAATCCCAACAAACTGATAAATTAACCTTCCTATGATGAATATCACCTTTAGGTGTTGTTTGTTGTTGCATGACAATTAAGGTACCAACGATTAAACAACAATATAAGTTTGACATTTCGAATACATCAACGCACCTTTAACTTCAACGAAAGCTTTTAATCTCGAAATTTGCAATTATTTTAATCGATATTCAAAATCCAAAAATTGTTCCGCCTGTCACTTAACTAAAATAATTTATTTTTTAACATTTCTTAAAGTCCAATGTGATTACTTGAAACGACGCTCAAACGATAACACTTTCATTATTTTGATGATAATTATAGCTATTTGAAAACTATTAACCATGTAATTTAGGTAAACGGTGATACATGATAAACTGTTCTATAGTATGGGATGTAAATTAGTGTCACTTAAACGCCACATTATACATAATAACATTTATTGTTTGGAAAATAATTTTATAATTGTTATTTGTTACAAATTAATAGCATCGAATTAAATAGTAAGAAAGTTTAAGTGAAACTAAAATATTCACAAAAAATGACTGCAGTAACATTGCCCTTAGTTTGGAGTGTAAGAAACCGTTTAGTAAAACTAGTGTTCGCCCAGTGGTTGAAATTCAACCACTATAGTGACAAATCAAAAATACTTTTTTGTATTGAGAAACTGACATAAAAAGAGCTATTTTTGAAAAAAACTCGTTGAAGGGCGCGTTTATAAACGTAATATTAAGAGAACTAACTAACTAACGTAATCGTTATGAAATTTAATAAGGCAGATATACATGCTAGAAGGTATGTTTTCGCAAAAATTTGGAGCAATGGAGCATGTGAGCGTGGCACCTCCCATTCAAGTAAAAAACGTTTAATGTAATAGATAGTGTGCAATGAGAGTAATTTTCATAAAATTTGGCTTGGAGGTGTCGGCTGCTATGGGCTTTGAAGTTGAACGAAAATTGATGGAATTGTAGTAGTGGGCGTAGCACCTCCTATATTACCATAAATTTGTAATCGCTATATCGTATGAAATTTAATTTAGGTGACTTACTTGCTATAAGGTATACCTGAATCAAAAGTGGGCGAAATAGCATCAGTGTACTACAAGTAAAATACCTTAAGTGCCATATCTATCGAAACATGTGATCAATCACACTAAAATTTGCTAAAAGAGTGTTGCTTATGGAAAGCTGTTTCTGGATAAAAAACGGTCCATACGCCACCAGTGGGTGTGTTACCGCCCTAAATTTTAAGACTTATTACGGCATATATCGCAAACTATACAACCTTTTGAGCTAAGATTTGGTATGGGATGTCAATGACGAATTTTAACCTTCTTCAACTTTTTTGAACATTTTTTTATTATTTCCACATTTTTAAGCATTTTTTAACATTTTTCATATTCATTCGACATTTTGAACTTCTTTCAACTTTCTTCTATGGTTTCCATATTTTTTCGACTTTTTCAGTCTTTTACAACTATTTCAACATTTTTCAACCACTTTCAAACTTTTTTACATTTGACATTTTTTTCGACTTATTCAACCTCTTCAACGACTTTTAACATTAATTTAAAAGGGACTTTCAGTGCAGCGTAGGGTATATGAGTTTCGGCCTGGCCGGAGATAACACCTTAACTTTTTATAATTTTTCTTCAGTTTTAAAAATTGTTCTGTTATAACAAAGGGATAGGAAAAAGTATAAGGATCACTAAGGATCATATAGCTACGAAGAGAATATGGTTGACATTTTCGGAATCTACTTCTCAAAATAAATAAGAAAAAGTCTATGACAGCTCTTTTTTGGCGTAAGCTATTATCATAGACCGGAGTGGTTACAATGGGTTTTATTAAAGTTAAACGAAAATACGAAAATATCAGAGTTTTTTTGAGGTTTATGACGCTGGAAAATCCTAGTGATGTATACAAAATTCAAAAGTATAAATATAAAAAATGTTTGCCAGCTCAAACTCAAGGTCGGTTGTCGAAAAAAAACCTTAAAATCTATTTTTTCAGAATAACAGTAGAATGATAAATTTCTTTAAGATCGCATCGTAAATATATTTCAACGGCACAAAAGCGATAATCTTTTCCTTTTCTGCAACTACTTACAAAAATGAAAAATCCAGTATCGTCAGAAGTTATCGAGACTTCACGTCTGAATATCTCAAATAATTATTCCACGTATTGCTTTTTTATTTATTTGACCATTAATATCTTATAGGTATTGACAGAAAAACTTAAAGGGTCTCAGAATATTCAAATACACTTCACAGCAGAATTGATATAACACTTTTTTTTTGTATAAAAAAATTAAGACTTATAAATATCTAAGTATTCAACAAAAATATTTCGATCAATCAGATGTTAACAAAAATTTTATAAATGTATCTGACTATACTTTGCCTTGGGCTTCGTTCAAAATCGATATAAAAGATTTATGCAAATAAAATGATCTATCATTAGAATTTTCAATACTTGGCTGGGCTCTAAGAAAGGAGTGTATAAATGTCAGGGAAAAGTAATGCAGAGTAACTTAAGTAACTACTAAAAAATTGAATTGGTCGACTAAGTGTTATTTAACCTTGGATGAACTTACTTATTTTGCCATATCCACATAAAAAGCTACATACTCGTATACATACTATATATGTAAATGCAATCAACATTTTCATCTCAATATCAATTGTTAAATCATTTTGTACAGAACAAATTATTGGATAGTTTTTCTTAACAGTTCATACCTTAAGCAATTTAAGTGAATATTCCCAACTGCATAAAAGCTACATAGGTATATTTTAACAGCAGATAGCCTTTTTACTTACGCCTTTACCGCATTATCATAAATAAAGCCCACAAAAAGTAAAAAATAAAAGTTAAAGGATAATACAACAAAAAGGAAGGAAAGAAAACCTCAATCACGCAAAAACAATTTATTTAGGCTTAATATAAGCAGCTTCCTAAGGAACCTACCGGCCCCGACCGTAGCAAAACGACGTCGTCCCATGCAGGAAACGACAAAAATAATAGCAAAAGACCAAAAGAAGAAAAAAATTAAAGAATATACAAAGAGAATAAAAAGAGAGAAAAAGGATTTTCATGCTTTTTCTAGTACGTCAATGCAAAGGTTTTTTGGGCAACCGACCTTTTTATGTGTTTTAGCTTAGCTTTCAACAGCAGCTATACAATAGATTACAAAAAGGTGTTTGTGTGTAAATAATTTAATGAGCTTTTTGATGGATTTTTAAGAAAATCTAACGGTGACCATTTTGGAACCTTAATATTTCATACCTTTTGTTGTCAGCTGGCGGAAAATAATGAGTTGCTGATTTTTCAACGTTGTGGAAATCATTTTTCTTAATAAACGTAATTTTGAACAGATTGCATTTGTAAACGCGCAGATTATTGCGTGGTGCAGTTTAACATATTATTTAAGATTTATTTATTTCTCTTTCTATGTATAAATTTTGAAAAACTGGTTTCATTAGTTGGTTGTGAGAAATGGTGGAGAAAAATTTATTGTATGCGGTGTCTGCCCGGAAGGTATACTACTTTGTTTGATCATAAAGTTTGGTCAAATGGAAGGAACGGATTTAAATTTAATGTTGGCAATTATGTGTGGAACATTAGATAAATTTCCGTCTCTGCTAGTCTCACAAATACGTGCTCTTTTTAGCCGTTTTGACTCATTTCATCCGGTAACTAATTCATTAATTCAACAACGAATATTTTAATTAAGTATCTGGTTTGTTTTCATTAGCCTTGCTTTCAGTTATCTCTAGGAAAAAGGGTTTGCAGCAGTCAAATCCGGCGAACGTAGAGGTCAGTAGAGTATTTCTCCAAAAAACTTATCGTAACTTTCCCATCGTCACAGTAATCGATGTTTAATTTGCATGAAATTTTTTAACGATTAAATAAGTTGACTTTTCAACTATTTTTCCATTTTACATTTGTTACGCCTTTACTCCACAACAACCAAATATGGAACTTATATTTGCTGAAATGGTGCCAAAACAAAGCAGTATACCGTCCCTGCGGACACTCTGTATTTACAATTGCAAGCAACAAGAACTCTACAGTCTTCCGCCTCTCTTGATTTTTTACCAAACTTAAAGTATTATAACATTTTACGATTTTACATTCAGTACTTTAATTACATACCAAATCGGAATTAAAATGGCATACAGAAGAAACGCAACTTACGTTGATCACAAATAGTTAGGAAGACGGGGATTTTATCGTCATTGGTATTAATATACAATGTAATTTACATTTAGACGAATTTGAAAACTAATGGCAAAAAAAGAGCTATATTAAATTATTTTATGGCGTCTACCTCTTATATACTGTGTTTAAGGCATAGTGCAGATAACGAAAATATAAAAGGCAACCGTCCACACTGCCACATTTACAATAAAATAAATTCTTTATACATACATACGTAAATAAAAAAAACTGAATAATCTTATCGTTTTCTTCCAAAATTTTGTTGTCTTGACTTGTACATCTCCGCTTTTTCAAAATATATAGAGTTGTAACATTACAGCGGTTCAAAATAAAAACTTTTTGATTTATTTACGATGTGTCAGCGGATTACAATAGCCTTATATGCCTGAACAAATCCCATTACTAGAATGAAGATTAATAATGATTAAAAAAATTGTGCAAGAGGTTATCACATTTTCCAACAAGGTGGTTATGGTTTTTGGGCAATTATCGATCGAGAAATTCGAATTCTTGATTAATTTTCTTTCTTCTTTTTTGATTCTTATAAAAAAAATTTAAAATTGACCGAACAAAAGAAAAATAGTAAGATTTTCCACATTCTAGCAACACCTCAAATATTATTTTACTGGCGATCCCGTGGTAGATAATTTTAGATAAACTGTTATTTGCTTAAAAGAATGCCGAAACCGTACATCCATTACTCATTTCAAAACCAAAATATTTGCAATTTTCTAAATAAACAGACTTGACTTTTTTCGAATCGGAGTCGACAAATTTACATATTAAGGGATACAAATTTTTTTTTGTTTCAAAAAGTTATTATTGATCGAGGAATTCGAAACCGTGATTAGTTTTTCTTCTTCTAATTTTTTTCTTATAAAAAAATGAATCGTTATGTAGACATGTGTAATTATGTGTAAAAAAAGTATGAACCAAATCCATCTCAAACCATGAGACTTGATCGAACGATCAAACGCCCCCTAACTATTTGCTTAACCGAAAAAAATGTTGTTTTCATTTTTCGGATGAACCAGTCTCCAGATATCTTGTTCACCGCAAATTTTGAGGTCGCTCACGGCATTGCACTTTTCTCACTTATTGACGAATATTTTTGAACCAAAATTTCAGAGATAAATCTTGAATATTTATAATTTAATACTGTAAAAAAAATTTTGGTCTCAAAAAAAAGCAGCTTCGAAAAAAATTTTTAAAAAAATGTCTTTTAATTTTTCGAAAAACTCCCGGACGCCCTTAACTAAAAAGGAAATCTGTTAAACAAAAAATAAAACGGGTAAAATCGACACACAGTCTTACTTCTAATGGATAATAAGTTCTTGACAAAAACTTGAATTTTCGTTAGTTGATGGTGGCACCTTTCTAGTGCTATTGCAAACAGAAGCGTAAAAAGGGGGAGGGCAGAGGACGCAACCACTTGGTGGTCCTCAAAAATTGAAAACGAGAAAATTTATGTAAATGTTGTAGACCTTTTTTTTTTGAGTAAATATAAAGAATTTGCGAGAGGTACTTTTGCAATTGAATGTAAAATATAAAGTTTCTTATTTTGCTAGGGCATTCAAGAACCAAAATTGATTACTTTTTCAGAAAATTTTTCCATAAAAAAAATATTTTGTGTTCGTTAGGTTGTAATAGTTATGAATGAGTCGCTTTGCTGAAGAGGAAACAGATCAGCTTGATACTAAGTTAATTAATATAATAAATCTTGTTTGATATTATTTTAACATTATGGATTCTATTTATTGAATAAAACAAAAAAAAATCTCCAACTTGAAAGATAACTTAGCTGGTTTTTTTTTGCTCTATTAAAGCAACAAAAATGGCTTACGCACTTAATCACCACTGTTGCAGGTGTATTGTACTCAATATGGTACTAGACAATCTGTCCACAAAATCTCATATCGATTTAAATAATTCACGCTTTTTGGTCAATTTTGCACATTTTGCACCAGTACAAGCTAACAATTTTAATTATTTTAACTTTAATAGCTTGTAAGCTTCTAATCGAACACACTTTCAAGAACTTTATAGTCCAGGAGGTAACGTCACAATGTTCGAACTTCTCTAGCAAGCCTGTTAAGTTAGTTCACGATCGTCTAAACACAATGTCGCTGGTCATATGCTGAAACAGGGACGCACAGTGGGTTCAAATTGAGTATCCTTGGACATATTTCATTGCTCGGCTAAACATGAAAATTAACTAGCTGAAACTTGGTATTTTTAAGTCGTTTTGATCGCTAAATATGAATTCACTGTAAGTTTTTTGATTAAAAGAACATTCGAACTTAAATAGGATCATGAACTCGAACACAATCGGCATGTTTACAAGTGATGGCATTTTACTTGAAATAAACATCAAGTTTATGTATAAACGCACATCATATTTTATAATATTCAATAATGTTAATATAATTAATTTCTCCATAGAGTAAAAAGTCTCAACGAGCTTAACTCGTAGCTAAATATCATATCCAGTCATTTTAATCTACAAGGTGTGTTTAATAATTTACACAAAGAAAAACAAATAAAAAATAAGGATAATAAAAGGTTTTTCAGTAGTCACCCTTTGTTACATAAGTTGCCCCAAAATTTACGCAAAAATCTCGGTTATATGTAGGTACAATAAAGTTTCCTTTAAATAAAAGGATATACTTTCTCTTTCTGCTAATTTACTTATACACTAAGTTCTCATTTTTTCTTAAGCTTCATTAGATATGTATCGCAATAAAAGAACAAAATGCAATCATCGTTGCAAAATAGCAGTAAAGTGCAATAAAGAGAAACAGATAATGATGATTTGTTGCATAGTAAAATTTTGTAACTTTTTTCCCAGTTGGCGATTCTCAATATTATAACTAAACTTTTTTCATTTGCAGTATCTAACTATATTTTTTAATCTTTCACTACCATAAATTAAACTTAAAGAATTTCCGCTGTTATCGTCAGAAACCACACAAAAGGAGAAACTTCATATATCACAAAACATTTCCATTAGTTTAACATATTTCGCAGTCACTAAGACATTGTTTATCTGAAAAAATTTTTGCAACCAGCACTTTACAAAGAATTAGCTATTAAAGGGGAATATTCCAGACTTGAAACGTATTTGTTCGATAAGCTTCATGTGCCAAATATATAACATAGGTTTTACTTTTAAACACAAGTAACATTACGATCCAATACGTTTGTAGGAAAAACGTTCTTTATATCTACTTCTTTGCACTTTATATGAGAAAATTTTATTTTAGCTATCTACTCCACTCAATAACTTTTTTTTTTTGTACAAAGAAAAAAACGAATGACTGACTCAATTTATCGAAATGATGGATAATCGGAAATCAAATATATCACGCTAGAAACGAGATAGCTTAGCTAATGTCCCAGTACTAGGAGACCGCACGTGATGATCCTATACTTAAGAGAAAAATTAAAATTTTCATATTTATTACATTTAAATTTTAAGTAGTTTGAGCATTTTGTTATTATTATTATATTAATGCCGCCAATATGTATACACAATACACTTTTGTTGTTAACCCTTTGATCCCCAAATTATTTCTAGCAGGAGCAAAAATATGAACTGGGTATTTTAAGTTATTTTGGGTTCAAATTAAGATAAATTTCAAGTTTTATGAAAATTGGACCAATGGAACTGTTTTTAGAGCAAGTTGAGTATACGCAAAATTGGGTACCAAAATTTTTAAAAGACTATATTTTAACAAAATAAACCTAATTGCATTATATATCAATACCGTTATAAGAATAAGAGCATTAATTGTATTGAATATAACTCAAATGAATAAATAAACACATTTGGAAAACCTAACCAAAAGCAAAAAATTCTCTGTAATTAAAGCGACTAACGGTTTCAAATCGCTTGAAAAAAACTCAGTTACAGAGGTTCAAAGTTAGAAAACTTATATGCAACATTGGGGATGAAAGGGTTAAACGAATAATAAATTGTTTCATTACTCACTTTTTTTACTAAATTACTTAAAATTTTACTTTGTTAATTAAATCGAAAATGCTGGCCTTGTGAAATTACAAATTAATTTGTTTTTGTTATTATTCAAATGCAGTTTACCTTCATCTGCATCATCAAATTTACTTAATTTTTTGGCCAAATTTCGAAAAATTAAAATTTTGCAACTCTGGTACACGGTTCACTTCAAGAAACATCAATATCGGTTAAATTTTCAACCAAATCTGACAATGCACAATTATTATATAGGGTCCGGAGATCCCAAATCCATAATCCGCAAAATCAGAGCTGCTCATTTACTCGTTTTATGACCATTTTAAGATTAGCACTTTGGCCGAAACGGTCCGTTTCAAGAAAGATCAGTATCGTAAAAATTGTCAACCAAATCTAAGAATCATTATTTAGTGTTCGGAGATTCTAAAAACAAGATCCGTAAAATCGTACATGGTCATTTACTCGTTTTATGGCCATTTTAAGATAAACGCTATTACCGATAATTTTAAAAAAAAATTTGAAGCGAACCGTGTCCAGTTTTTGATGCTTTTAAGATCAAATTAAATTTTACAACATACTATGATAATTGTTTTTTATGTATTTTAAGTCGCTGAACATGAAGGATTCAATAGTTTTTGGAAATATGCAAATGTTTTTGTGTTATTCACAATTTTTCATGGAAAAAGTCCATACAAGAAAAAACATTTTTTTTTGTCTGCCGAAAAACAATTGAAAAAAAGAATTTTTTTGTTATCTTTTGTGAGTTTTAAAAGTATTTTTGACTACAAAGCCCACAAAAAATAAAAAATAGAAAAATGTTTATATATGTTATGTTATTCATCATTTTCCATGGAAAAGAATTGAAAATATTAAAAAAAAATTATTTTAGACCTTAAAACTGGTAAAAAAGAATTTAAATTATAATTTTGTTTTATAAATTTATGAGGTATGTAGTCGAAAATAGCTCACAAAAAAACACTTGTCAGATTTGGTTGACAATTTAATCGATCTTAATCTTTCTTGAAGCGAACCGTGGGTAGCAAACCTAGGATTATTTTTTTTTTTTAATTTTTTTAAATGAACCATTTGTATTCTAGAACATGCCATTTATTTGAATATGTCTAATGTACAAGTGTGAAATCTACACACAAGAGCCACCAACGTAATATTTTGTATTAAACCTCAAAAACATTTATTTAACGGAAAATCCATTTTTGTTTGTGAAATAATGTTGGCGACAAAGTCATAAAATTTGGAATATTTTGAACTAATGAGCAGATGAAAGTTAATAATTTTGAAATTTTTTGATCACATTGTTAAAGAAATTCTATGGTGGCATTCATTATTTATTTGCCAAAGGGAGTATTATGGAACAAAAATCCATTCCTTTTTTTCAAACCATTTTGGAAGTTTTTGGCTAATACAGCGCATTTCAAGCAAAAATCATTGCTGCATTGCTTTTCTTGCTACTAGGAATTGATCAGGAATGCACTGTCATATATCTTATAAAGCACTTTTGGCAATCAGAATTTAGCATTTTACACATCTTTGCAGAAGGAAAAATGCAAAAAAAATAGTGATAAACAAAATGGTTTCCATGCAAAGAAAGCATTAATAACAAAACAATAATATGCATAAGTTTCTGATCATTAATTTTTTTTTTTTTTTTTGCAAAAGACAATTATGCAATTTTAGCATTGACAGAGAAGTTTAAGCTATCGAAGAAGCGCTTCCGGACTGCTCTTCTTGGAAGTAGCTTCCTTTACTTCTAGTTGAGTAAGCATGCATTAAACTCATCCATAAAAAAAAACATTTTTACATGAAATTAAAAGTTATGTTACTCACTTCCATTAGAAACTTCCACTAAAAAACTTTTGAATTAAATGCATATTTAATACACTTCCACTAAAACGTTTAGTGTTAGTGGAACATATCTCCAGTAAACTTTTAAATGGTAATGGTATTATAGTGTGCTATCACTTAAGTGTAGTGGTTAGTTTGAATTCCACTTGCACTAAGTGCTGCGTGAAAAATGGGTTTGAGATTCACTACATGTTGATTTCCTTACCTTTAAATGACAATGTCATTCCATTAACCATAAACTTAGTACAAGTGCTGTTATAAATTCCACTAAAACTTTTAGGCAGTAAAAACAAAAACAGTCTATTGCTCACTTAACAATTTGAAACTGTTGAAAAACCTATAGGAATATTCTTGATCAAATTAAGCGAATACAATATATTGAGAAAAGGATTGGCCCATGCTGGTATAAAATATATGTTGCGGTTGAATTTATGTTAATTAAAAACTTTTTAGACTTGTGATTTTGTTAATATTTATTATAATACTCAAGTATCTTATTTGGAAAAATTTTCCATAAAAAACTTTATTACAAATTATTAACCAGTCAATTGTAAAATATTTAGCCACAGATATGCACAATATCATTAATGAAATTTCTATAGAATCTAAAATACCAAATAGACAAATATTAATTTAAGAGGTATTTACATTCAAATAACTTCCAAGTATGTACACAAGTCAACCCATAAAAACCAATTTGACCTAATTTAAGAATAGCGTTTCATTACAAATCGTTGGCTTTTGTTGTTGTTTTAATTAATATTCAAGTTTAATATTCAGCACAGCAAATGCAGATCGTAAATTGAAAATTTCGCACGTGGCACATCGTTTTGCGCGCTACTGCTGTTTAGTCGTTATATTTTATTAGAATTTTAGAAATTAGCGCGATAGATCAACAATTTTTTTTTCTAATTCAGTACAACATATTTTGAGTAAAAAGTTTGTATATGAAAGTATCTATAGAGAAACAAAGAGAAAATTGCTTAACTACAAATCTTGCAACGTACCACAGGCAGCTGCTGCCAAGAGTTTGCTGTTTTCTAAACAGTCACACTAACATAATAAAATTTTACTTCACACAGTGGAAGGTGTGTGGCGAAGAACTAACCCACCTGACACAAAGCTCGTTTTCGATATCAACAATAATTTAATGAAGTTTTAGAGAACGAGACTATAGTAAAACATTGTGATAAAATACTTTTAAATTTTTACTTTGTTTGCTTGAGCATAGCATTTTCAAACATAATTTTTCTTATAAACTTGTTTCATTCCACATTATTTTTAACCACAAAAAGTTGAATATTTTTTGTGAAAAATTAATTCTACTGTTCGCAATAAAAGTGAAAAGTTTTGAATCTTATATAAGATCGGAAACGCAATCATGCTATCAACATTCAGAGGTCAAATTCTAAATAGAGAAGACGGTATTCCAGGAATGTCACGACGATTTCAGCCATTCCATCACCGGCTTAAGGTCAGATTATTCTATTCGGTTCTCAAGCATAGTTTGTCTCAATTTTTTTAAGAATTCGCAATCAAAGGTAACTGTCATTATTCTCAATAAGACAAAGAAATTATTTATATGACATGGTCAATACATATATAACATAGTATTAATATCATTAGTCAACAGAAACAAATTTCAGATATAATTTTTATCACAAAACTATATTGGAAATTTGATTTTGAAAATTCTCTGGAGGTCTAAACATTATTCATTGTAATTCTTTAAGCGTGAATGAATGTACTAAAAAAAGCAGTCTTATTGCAGAAATTCCCTCAACTTTGGTGTAAGAGACCTAAGAGTTTGGTTTTTTCATATTAGGACGATTTTTTCTTACAACGCAAATGTGCAGATGAGCCCAACTTCCAACATTTGATTATAAACACGGAAGTTCAACTCGCAGTCATTAAGATATCGAAAATTCCTACAAGAGTTCCCGAAATTCACAACGTAAGTAATGTACTTCATCATAATGAAAATTAGAACTTTGGAGTCAGAAGATCTTCCATAGCTACATATGATTGCATTCAAGTTTATGTTGCACATTCCTGTACATCCCAGTTTAAGAACTAGGAAGAGTTAACGACATTTTTCGGAAATTCGTATCGTGGGTTTTCGAAAGTTTCACTTGTCTATTAACCAGCATAAACCACTGTTCAAGATGCCCTGAAGCCATACCGGCAACAGAAATTACAGCTAAATAGGTGCATTGGAATTTTTTTGATGATTGGGTTTAGAGATTTGTTTATCCCAGCGAAATAAACTTTGATTGAGGTCTACAGCTCCCCTCGAAAGTTTTAATCGAAAAGTTTTTTCTAATTTTATATATTTAACAAACCTGTGTGGTAAAAATACATTTTTACATTGTGTCATATGTATTTTTTTCATACTTTTTCCAATGAATTTCTTTTAATCTGATATGAAAATTATACCAAATTACAAAAAATGTTGTCTTTTTTTGTGAAAAAACTCTTATTAACGACTATCGAAGATGACATCAAAACGACACTTTTGCGATATTATCTACCATCTGGAACGAAAATTTGGTATAAAATCGAATAATATAACATATGTATAATATGTATTAATTATAATACTTTCGTTAAAAAATTTCTTACTTAATGAAATAAATGTATGTGCTAATTTTAACTGTAAACGTTCCACTGTGCAACAAATCGTTTTTTAGTACAGATTCCCCCTACCATTCTGAAGTTATTTTACGGCGGTTCCTCCCCACACAAGTCATTTTGGTATTGACTAACATGGAGTCGTTGCTGTCTTTTAACAAATCGATTCGTTCGAACTACGTCTGTTGCTCCTAAAAAGCTGCTCCTATTTCAGCCACAGCAGGATTTCTAATTTTGCAAAGGCTACAGCGTGAAACTCATCTTGCACGCACACCACAGCAGCAACAGCTTCAGCAAATAAACGAATAAATATTCTCCACACAATTCCAATTGCCGAAATGGGTAACGAAAATGAAAATAGTGGGCGTGGTACTGAAGTAACATGAATTTCATTTAAATACGTAATTAGTTTTAAAAATTTTGTTCTATTTTTAATCTTGTATTGTAGATACAAATACGAGTGCAAATGAGAACGTGGGGGAAGAGTAAGTTTTCGAGTGCGTATTTTGTACTTGCCGTCTAATACGACGATGGAAGCAAGTATCTGTGACTCAGCAGTACCCAAATTATTTGTTGTAAAGTTTTTTAATTAAATTCTGTATATTAACTTTTACACATTTTAATGTATTCCGCACAAAGTTGTTTTTCGGCTTTTAAGTTTGTAGAGCTCACAGAAAATTTCCATAAAGATATCAGAAGCTCAAGGCATTTTATGTGCAAATGGTATGCAGATGTTTAGAAGATGTCTACTTTGCTAGAGAAAAAGAATACAACAATGAGACGAATTAGGTAGAATATTATGGAAACAAGGTCACGTCTTAAATTTGCCCAGTCTACCAAATAAAGTATAAAAATTACTTTTCCAAGAGTTCGTGTATTTAAATTTTTTCATTGAAAAAGATTTTTATGCTACATACATAAAAAGTGTAAGTGTTAGTGCAAGTTATGACAATCATAAAAATCTGAAAATGTTTGCCTTAACTTTGATTACACTGATTGTTAAAAAATCGTATCAACATATCGGGCATTTCTTGTGAAGTGGACATAGAAAAAATGTGGCATTCTGCAGTTCATACACATTGAGTCTACTTCTACTTCCAGAAAGTGTGAACCTGAACACACAATTCCTTGTTTGCATGGGGTTTAGTTGTTAAGTGATGGCCTTTTGAGGAACTGAAGTAACGGAAAAACAGATTTACCGGAAGTAGTTTTACGAAAATAAAATATAAACATAGTGGTTGTAATAGCAAATTTTCTGAATTTTTTCAACTATTAAATCAAATAGAAAACTGGAAGTAAGTACGTCAACTCAGAATTTCAACAATTAAGTATTAGTATGTTCATATCACTTTCAATATACACTAATGCACAATACAGGTCTGGCCAGGTCTATTTATACATATTTTATATAAAAAAAATTTACAAATTTTTTTCAAATCGAGAAAAAAAAAGAAAACAAAGTTATTTATGTAATTATAAACACTAAGCCCATTTTATTAAAAGAACTTATGATAAAAATACATAAATATAGAAACATAAAAATTACCAATTTACAAAAGTTAAGTGACAAATGAATACTATGAAGCAATGAGTTAAAGTTTATATTACATAACATTGCAAGTTAAAACATCGGTTTATCTGATAATTTTAGTTTTTATCAACTAATTTGCATTTAATATACTTTTGGTATTGCCAGAATGCTACATTCAAACAGGTCCTTCACATTCCATACACAAAAATAATATTTTTTGCTGTATTTTGTCTCTTTGCCAGCACGTATTACATATTTTTCTTTGGTTGTCATAGCTTCCATACCAGATCCAGGACCAAAATGGTGCATGGAGTTTTTATTTTGCATTCTGTTTTCAATTTGTGGCCGAAAAAGTTGGTCAACCAGCGGATGTAAAAAGAATCGACTGCTCTCTGTTCTATGTTTGTAATTAATTTCGTGATGTTATACTGTAACTGTCGAATTGACTAGAAGATTCTTATTGGCTTACATAGCAGTTGGTATTCATGTATACATATTTTATATATTATTTAAATTATCAACCACTGTAAGTAGCATAACAATTTATATACATACATATGTACATAGGTTCACTTAGACCTATGATATGAAGGAATGGGTAGTAAGTAGTAAAATTGATATAATTTATGAACCAAAAAGAAATTAAACAAATTTTTCCCACATATACCTTGAGAATTAATTAGTCAAGGCTATCCTAAAGCATACATTTCATATTTATATTTTTCAATTGCCAAAATGACCTTAAACAAGTCAATAGGCCTGGCCAGACCTAATCATGAACATAAGAATTAAAAGGAACCAAAAAGTGGGCAATTAGTTGCTTATTCAAGTTTCTACCACCGCTACGGGATATCATCAGTAAGCTTTGGTAGCTGGTGTTTAAGAATCTGCAATCACACTTTATTCTATTTTTTGCGTTGACCAATTAAGAATCATAACAAAAATATTAGCATAATGCGATAAAATTCTATATTCTTTTCTCTTTTTATATGCAATTGCCTTAGTATCTCCTTTGACATTTCACATTTTTGACAAGCGCTCTGCTTAAAGCTTTTCTGGCGATACGAACGAACATGCAAGTGCTATATGTACATAAATATCGGCAAGCTCACCGATAATTATTTCGGTGTTTTTGGACAGGTCAACGCAAAAGGTAGACTATGTGTAGAGTCCTTGCAGATTCTTAAACATCGCGATGCGTCGGTTAACAAAGATTACTGGTGATACCACGCAGCGGTGGTTGAAACTAGTATACTGCCTTACTAAGCGACAAAGACGTATCTCAAAAAAATTAATTTCGAGATAATATTATTTTTACATGCTTATCATTGAGAGCCAAATTAGTTTTCTGATTTTTAATTTGCTTTAGCGCCTATCTAGCTATTTAGACTTATAAGTTTTAAGTTTTGTGGACAAAAGTTGAATATTTCCTATACCGTTTTTTTTCTGATTAGAATGAAATTTACAACTTTTATAAAATTTCATAATATGAATTTCAAAACTTTTATTTCGAGAATAAATGTTTAGAATAAGGGCTTAGATTATCAAGGTGCTATGCACAAAGCTACTCAGTTCTTAGTTAAAGCTAACTAAGAAAGACATCGCAAAACGTCTTTGTCTGCATATTGCGACATTCAATGTTCTTCCGCAGTATAAGCAACTGACCAAGATTTGCACTTCGCAATATCGATTAGATCGTACGAAAATGTGAACAAAATAATTTCAAAGAATCTTATGTCTAATAACATAATTTTCTAAGTCTGTAGTTACTCAAAATAAGAATACCTCTTTCAAGCTTTAAAATTTTTGAGTGGAAAACATCCTACCACAAGTGTGGTAGTATACAGGTGGATTAAATTTTTATAATTATTCACTTTATTTAAATTTCATCATCTTTCGTCAACTTTTCCCAATGCAATTGATTTTAGCATTTTAAATGGATTTTTCAATTTCCTTTCTTCTTTCATATTCATTGCCTTCTTTATGTCGGTTCAATTTTTTATTTAGGCCAGTAGAAATCTGTGGTTACTTGGTTTCAAACCAAATGCGCTGGTTTAATATTGTCAACCATTTAGTAGTAAATTGGCAGACTTAATTCCATTACTCGTCTGCCATTGCAAGTTTGGCTTAGGGTTGGATTTTCCTCTTTTATTTGCTTACTTTTTTGTTCAATTCATTTCTCTGCATCTTGTTTTTTTTTTTTTTCATCTCCATTCAATTGGTAATCAATTGTTGGTCACATGGCCTATATTTTCGTGCGCTTGCTTGCGGTAAGCTTAGTGGCCATATGATATCTTAATCTCACTTATATAAATGATGATTCTATTTCTATGCACACTGCTTACATACCCGTTGTTTGGTATTTTGGCGCCTTTTGTCATCGTTTTCAATGTCTATATGGAGAAACTGCAAGAGAGAATTTCTTACGGCATCTAGCGAAGAAATGTTTCATCTCAAAAAATTTAGGAAAGTAAAAAAACCACTTTCAGAGATATTTAGGGCTGAGTTCATACAAAAAAATAAAGTTCTACGACAGCACTTTCCAGTTTCTGGTAGGACGTACATGAAATTTTTTTATTGGATTCACTCGTTGCTTGGACTTGACCGACCAGTCAGGTTTTATTTTATATGCTGTACTTGAGGTTTTTTGTAATATTGCTGCAACGAGTGTTTACTTCTTTTAATAATATATATGCATGTTAAGTATGTGCTTGCTCTTGATTATATTCAATAATTAAAGATTTGTATGGGATTAGTTGCCATATTTTTATATTGAACAGGGAATGTTGTAAGAATTAAATTTTTTTAAAAGAAATTTGCTGAGTATTGTTGAAATATTATAAATATTTTTTTTTTTATATTATCCGATGCCTTTTTCTTAGCTTTAAAAAATTATTTTTGTAACTACTACGAAGAAAATATAAAATTCTTAATAATTAATTACATATATGCCAAGAGAATAAAAAATGTCAGTATCTCAGACAGTGGCGGCACTTGGGCTTTGTAGAAATGTACTGAACGGAAAATCGAAATGTCCTTTTTATATGCCGAACATGAACATCAAAAAGTTACTTACAATTACAAAAATTCCCAATATTTGCATTTTCTTATCACAAAATAAAAAAAGGTCAGCAAAGTTTACTCCAGGCATTATTTGCGATAAGTTTACTAAAAAAATTTTAATTTTTAAAGATTGTCGAAATGTACTGAAAATGCGCAGAAAATGTGCCAAGTGTACCGAACAAACTGAAAACTTGTCGAATGTACTGGTCACGATTTTTCACGACAAAAATGTAACGAAAAAAGTTATTATTACTGCTCTCAGGATTTTTTTTTTTCGTTTAAAGAAAAATAACTTAATTTAATCAAGAATTTCATTATTCGATAGAATTTGATGCATGATTTTCGGTGATGATCTCTTTGCTAGTTGTGTCTAATATATTCAAACCAAAATTAGAAAAAAAATCAAAATACAATGAAACCTTTCACACATATACACACACAAAACTAATTTTTTCCTTGCTTCAAATCATCTATCAGTTTTGAAAACCACTTAGGAATGAAGTGAGACCCAATTCAATTTTCAAAGTAAACAAGTTCGAATCCAATATGTGTTACTTAGGTAATATGGGATACAGTTGACATCTTGGATAAATACGAAATAATTCCAGAAATGAGCACTTAATGTATGCCAAACAGTCATGGCAAAGGGATGCAAGTTTTATGGTAAGTGAAAATCGTTTATAAAAAAAAGTGTTGCAATAAATTTTAATTACAAAAGGATACATCTTTAAAAAATTAACCCCTGCTCTTAGCGACCCGGGCGTGTCTTACAATAATTCACTTTATACCCTATTCAAAAAGACGAATACATATGTCATATCTAAAAGCTTCCTTTCAGGTGAAAGACTTTTAAGAAACAAAGTGGAATATATTCAAAATAATGAATAAAAACGCATGATATTTAAAAAATTTGCTTATAATTATTTGATCCAAGAAGGGCAAATGTTGGCTTCAGAGCCGAAAAAATATGTAAGTTGCTTGAATTTTGTTTGGATATTTTTCGATCAAGTTCTTAAGATAAAGTTGATGATTTCGAATCATTTGTGAAGTAATTTTTAAGCCTTATCAACTTTGTGAAGTAATTTTTAAGCCGTATCAACAAAAAATTTCATAGCATCGTCCCTTCATTGACTAGATTTAATTTTCATGGCCAATTTTCGACTGTTGTCAAAAATGACTTAAAATGACTTATTTTTGAATTGATCAAAATGTGCCATCTGTCATCGATTTTTCGTTTATTGCCTTTGTTGGTTTTAAGCCTTTGGCATGAAAACATTTTGCAGTGTCATTTAGATTTTTAAATTGGTAAAATTATCTTGTTTAAGTATTATTTAACGAGTTATTATTATGGATATATTAACGATAAGTGAATTATATATTTTTTGTATCTTTTTGTGTTGTCTGTAATTATAAAATTAAACTAGTAGATATTTATGTCGCAATTTAATTTAGTTTTTTCGCTTTACCAAATGCTCATCAAATTAAAATTTGTGTGAATTGTAATAAGGTAAGCTAAGGGTTGAGAAACCTATATTTTTAATTGATTTTTCAACACGGCAAAAATAAAATGAATTTATATTCTAAGCCATGAATTGAATTATGAGGTTTCATTGCCAAAAGCACATCCTTTTGACGAACACATGTATTCATTTAATTATACTATGTCATGGTGACATCCGCTCTATTGGCATTCGCATGTGCAAAAACTAGCTGTCATATGGCATTTAATTTCTCAGTATACTTTTTCATTGCTTTGAGCTTTTTTAATGTTTAATGTTGGTCTTAAAATTTTTGATGCTGTGTTGGTATAAATGAAATTAGTTTTTTTAAATAAATTTGTTGATTATTTGACCAAAATTTAATGTTAAAAGTAAGTACCATTTGGGAGAGACCTAAAGTCTTTAAGAAACATGAAGTACACTCACAGAACCTGGTTTCCTATATTTAATATAGTAATTTCCATGCGATGTGTAAATATTATTTTCACTACAAAAAATGTGTAAATCAATTACACATTTTTGACCGTGAATTCTCACGATAAACCAGGTAAAAACATAAACGTATAAGAAAAATTTCCAAGAGTCATTTAGGATTTTTATGTTTTTTTATTGTTTATTTATTTGATATATTTTTATATTAACAAATAATTTAATTGGAAATGATCACGCGAATACTTTTGTTAAACTTAACATGGAACAATCATAAGCACTGATGCATGAGAAACTTAAAATAATACCGATTAAAGTGAGTGAATTTACACTCATAAATTTGTAAATGTCTTTATAGTGTTGTAAACTACACATTATGTATAAATATACACATTTTGTGTAAAATTCTTCGAGTATTTATCGAAATATATGAGATGTGTAATTAAACTCATGTAATAGTATTTATACAAATTAAAATATGTAATTTTACAATAATGAATATAGCGATTGCACACAACGCTGTTTCTATTTCTTAGAGTGTATTTAAAATGAAACAAACTTCAAATTTCTTCAGAAAAACCACGACGAAAAGTATTTACTAACGAGAGAGCTGGAAAAAAGAATTGGATGGTACGGCAGCTAATACTGCGTTGCCATCGGACAATGTTAATACCGTTTCTGATTAGAATTTTATCGATGCAAATTAGATTCAAATAAATAAATTTGTCAAAGCTTCCTCAGGAAGCCTCCCTGTGTGATATCTTTGTATGTATATTAAAATTAATTCAATATGCTCTTTGCATTCATTTGAGAAACTTCCATGGTTATAGAGGAAAATTCTAGGTAACGGAAATCTGGCTCTTACCAGATCAAGACAGTTTTAAAATATATTTTAGATGCCTAGAAGCTGAGTTATTTCTTAGCATATATAAAAATGAAGAACCCATTCATCAGAAACATACTAAGTAGTTTGTATCACCAATACGATAAAATCAGGGAAAAATACCATGAAATCAATTGGAATTGGTATTGTATTAATAGTATTTTACTATTATTTTTGGTCAAATTGATTTATTGTATTAATTTCAATAGGGTTGTCCTATTGTTTATTTTTTATATTAAAATAGTATGATCACATTGAAATAAACTGACACAGAATTATTTTAGGAAGAATTTATATATATTTAATTTTGACGATAGTGAAAAAAAAAGTATATTTATGACGGTTGAGTTATAAAATGATTTGAATAACATAAATTGCTTCAACTGAGATTTAAAGCTGCTGCGTTTCTAGAAAAGTTTTAATGTGACTTCGCTCCTTAGCTAGCTTGGCTAAAGAGTGGTGATGGTTTATTAGACAAAATTGAAAAGGTAAAATGAAGTCAGGAAATTGATTAAAACAAAAATAATTATGCAGTGACTATGAAAATAATAGAAAATACCATTAATAATTCACACGAAACCGATACTTTTTTGACTCGCTTTATTCTATTATAAAGTGAGTCATATTGTCTCAACAACAGTGCAGGTCTTATTCATTTTGCCTGATAACTATTGTCTCAGTGGAATTTTAGTATTGTTTTCTTAGCTATTAAATTAACAGGACCATTATTAATCCTTATATAGATATTTTTCCCTGAGTGTGATATTGAAAATAATCTGAAACTGAAGACAAACTCGATAACAATGTGCCTCGTTTTATTGAGCATTCTGTGCTTACCAAGTCTTTTGACTTATTTGGTACGTTGACAGCGTTAGAGACAAAAAATCTTGAATAGCAGCCAAAGTTGGCACTTGCGAACACCTTTTACCAAAGCTTACAAGCTCAACTATATCAATGAACTTGGACTTATCAGTCCTTAATTAGACTAGGTTATATATCGCACCGTCAAAACAAAAAGTTCGCAAATCAAAATAACGAGTTTTCAAGCAATGTATACCACTATATAGCTCATTATGTGTTCTTAATTTTAGTCTTGCCGCCATATTTCTAGCTCAATTAATAACTTCTAAAATACATTTTTAGATAAGAAATATTTTGTTTTACATTTTTTTTTAACAAAAAAAAAACCGCCTCATTTCAAAATATTAATATTTTGCTGTTAAAATAAAAAAAAAACCAATTAAAACAGCAAAGCTTTAAGTCGAAAAAGATATTTTAAAATATTTTTAATCAAAGTAATTGCAACGCTGCCAAATTCCCAAACATGTCAATGTTACTCTATAGATTTGTGAGATAAGTTTGTAGTATTTCAGTACAAAACTGTCATTATAAAAATGGCTGTTTTCAAATTCAGTGGAAAATTTCAGATTTCTTAAGTCTCAATTTTCTCGAAACTTAGATGTGTTCCTCTTGTTCTGACGGTGCGATATTTTTTATACAAAAATAATAAGATTTAATTTTTTTAGCCGGACATGTGTCTTTTTGCTTTTTGATTAAAACAAAGCCGTGCGTCACATGGCTCATAACTATACTTCGGCACAGGAAATAATTTTTTTTGTTTTTTCACGATAGCATTATCGGAAGAAGGATATATAATTTTGACCACCTTACGCACAAATTTATTGATTTATTGATCTTAGGAGTTTATTACTTTACTTATGTTTTGTTTGCAGTACAAACTTTGTATATTGCTTCATTAATGTACTTAGAAAACTGAAGTGACTGTACTTGCAGTATATACCCATATACGCCAATTTTCACTAAGTACGGCAGCATAGCATTAAGAACCTTATTTTATCCAGTGTCCAAATTGACGATGTTGCTGGAAAATATTTTTCACCCAGTATCACTTGGTATCAGTTCAATGTTTCACACAGAGCATCGATTCAAAACGACAAGATAAGTCAAGTTTTCAAATTTTCTTATGTTTTCAATTTTAAAAAATCATAACTTTCGAAAAATTAAAATTTTTTGAATTTTTTTTTGATTTCTCATATTCTCGTCTTTAACAGTAAAGCTAAATCTCAATTTTTATCTCTGCCAATATCATGTCCATTTACGTACATATTGCATTGGATATATAAATCATTTTTAACGACCAAGGATATTTTTGTCTTACTACTTTCTATGTTTGACATATGCAAATTTTGGTCATTGGCTGATATTTAGATTCTGTGTAAGTTTTTGCAATAATAATCTGAGGATTTAAGTTGTAGTCATTCTCCAATTATAAAAATATTTCTGGATCATACTTAAAAAAAAATTCTACATTTTCGAAACAATATGGTCCGTCGTTATAATGCGAAGGCCTTTGCGGAAATAAATTTATATGAAAAACAATAGTTCTCAAAATATGTGCTGGACATGTGCTGGTCGGCTACTATGCCTCACATCAGGAAAAACTGAAATATGCAATCTAATTCTACACAATTAATATATTTTGCTTGGACTTGGAAAAAAAGTAGGCAACTGGACTATCACCATCCATACAAGCAAACAGATACTTCAAACTGCTATAAAGATAGAGTTACTTAAGGTATAGCAACCAAATTTCACACAAGTACAAGACATTTTTGGAGAAATTGTGAATGATAATCTTTCGAATTTTGACAACGGACCAAATTTATGAAAATTGAACATTAAAAAATCGGTAGCATTATTTTTAATTAATATTGCCAATGTATTTACCGGTCATGGATAAGCAAGAAAAAACGGTTTGCCTTTTGTGACTCAAACACCCTCGAATTCGTTAGCCTTGAACACTGCACTTCATTTTTTTTTTTTGCCCTTTGATATTAAATAAGTTACTGTTTTTTATAGATAAATAATACTCTTATAATAAAAAGTTTAGAATTTCACTGTGCACTGTTATTGTAGCGTGAGGTATTTATTTTTTTAAACACGAAACCTAACACCATCACTATTTTTTTTTTTTTCACATGAATTTAACGAACAATGTTAAACAAACCCCTTAAGTACAGAAGTCTAGAACTGTCCCTGAAAAGATGTTCTACTTACATAGAGTGGCAAAGAAATATTGCATTTTGTGAGAAAAAATACAAAAAAAAAAAGAAAACCACTAGGTTTTTTACTAAAAAAATACAAATCGCCAACAAACTTCTAATTATCTAATAGATAAATCTCCTTAACAAATATTACTATACGCCTATACCAGGCGAACTTATGAAGACACTTAGCCGAACAAACCACAATCGCAAATATAAATTTTATTAAAAAAACACTAATATATTTGAACACGACACACTTTTTTTCGAAAATGTTAAAAAATTAGTTCAAGTTTGATTTAAAAGTCTTTTATATTCACTTTTTAAGAACACATCTTTGCAAAAAAAAACTACGTTAAGCATATTTCATAATGCTATTCTTATTATTTTCTATGTATTCTTAAAACATTCTTTTTTTTTCAATTAAGCTGTTTAATAGAGATATTTGAACTTAAAACCTTTTAGTCTTAGAAAATATACAACTTTTTAAAGATAAAGAGATAATTTCTCATATCTTTTTCAGTGTGTTAGCAGGGTCCAAAAGATATCGCACTTTCAATAATGGATCCCTGATATTGAACTTATAACTTTATTCTCGTATCCTTAGTGACTTATTAGCGTAGAACTAAAAACTATCTTTAAAATAAGGTTAATACTAAAAGTATTGACCACAATTTTTTTAATGTGGAGTTCCAATTCAGCTGCTGATTTTATTAAGTCTTAAATTTGGAAACTCCTAGAAAAATCGTCGCATCTTGAAAAAAAAAAGAAAAGAATCTAGTTCTTTAAATAATATGGTAGATTTTGTAAAGAATTTATTTTCAGTGTATTTTGTATCTTTTCCAAATTTCAAAAAGTACATAAAAAATCCATGCCCACCTTTTGGACATGGTTTTAGTGAAGTTTTTAACTATTGGGACCCAGATTGTCTCTCACTTCGGCGGTCAATAGAACCTGTTACCAGATTTCGGCTGACGATGGTTGAATTGGTTTTTGGTTGCTGCGAGAAAAGTTTCTGGCTGCTTTCTAACTAGGGATCGCCAGAACTACCTCTGAGCTAACCATTAGCAAGTTGACACACAGCCTCCCCGAGGCTTCATCTGGGCATCTTTACATCCGCTGACATAGTGAGCGAATGTCTGCAGCGCGTCCTCCCTGAAAGTAAACTGGTTTGTGCGCGGGTTATGGTAACCACTACAGAAATATACTCTTCCATGAAAACGAAACTGTCTTTAATGATTGCAAAAATCATTTTTCGACCTTCTACATCGAATGGCGAAATTAGAAACTTACAAAAATGTACCAAAATAAGAACTACGGATCCCAGCGGCTTCCATTAGTGATGTCTTAAATAAAACTTAGATATTTCGCCCATACCCATGAAGTGATGAACAAATAATTTACAAAAACGATCCGAAATCAAGTACTTCTAGGGATCCGGGTTTTTCCACTCCCAAGTCCAATCTCGATTTTTACTCTCCGATTGGTACGAAAAAACTTTTCAAATAAATGTTAAATTGTAGTCCATGGCTTAAGCCATGATAAATAAATAAAATTCTAGGAACGTATCAGTGATGGCGTTTTCCTCATGCTTGTACTTTTTCCTGTAAGTTTTGCGTTGTGAAAAGTATGCGTCACGTCATATTCGACAAAGTTTTAGTACATTCGGTACTAGGAACAAATTTTTCAGAATACTTGGCACATTTTCGGTATAATTTGACTATTTCTAATAATTACACTTTTTTCAGAACATTTATGTAAGCTTTGGTAAAAAATGCGTAAATAAATTTATCTATTTAAGTAAACGTTGCTGAAATATGTGTCAAGAAATCAAATAATTTTAGAAAATGTTGGTGTCCATGACAAGGAAACGTGGCCCCCCCCCCCCCTCCCCCCGCCTCAAAACTTCTTAATTTATGTATTAGAAAAATCATTTTGTCCTTTACGGAACCACTAGCAAAATTAAAACAAAATTTTTCAATGAATAAAATGCAACAATTTTTCAAAGTTTCCGTCTATATTTGGCGCCCTTTAAATCTTGACGTCCAAGGCAAGTGCCTACTCTGCCTGTAAGGCTAATCCAGGCCTGCATACATATGTCCAGTTTCGATTCAGGACATTTCCGCAAAACCCACATGCCATCACTGGTTGGTATCCTTGAAAATTCAAGATCAAAAATTGAGTTAATTCTTAAGTACAGAATCCACAAAAAAAATATTTAAGTTTGACATGATGGTATATGATTAATTGTAAAAAGGATGCTTCATTTTTTTACCGTTTTTTTTTTATTTTAAGACATGAACATCGTAAAATATTTCTTTAAGGCTTTTAATCTAAACAAAATTTTTTAAACATTATTCTTATGTCTGAGCTGTTTCTTGTAAGTTCAATAGTTTCGATGTTGTTGTCCCCATTTCCGCATAGGTCTTTTTTTTAAGTTCGATCCGTATAAAATGATGGTTGACACGACAGAAGGAGATATACTCTAAAATGATAAATAATCTCACGGTGCTTATCTCGAAACCAAAGCTTGCTGGGGAAAAAAATTTACTTGAATGATTTTGCTTTTGTCTCTAATAAATAAATATGTTTTTGCACAGTGTAGGTATGTAAAAATTGAGACAAGGCAATTAAAAGTGTTATCAGTAAACTTTATTATTGTTTTTGTTTTATACTTGTTATTCGCCAGAGATGTACTGTTTGCTTCGCATAACTTTGCATAACTTTTCTTTAATTATCGAAATAAAAAAAAAAAGTTTAATTTTCACGCTTACTTCCTTACCACCTTACATCCCCATTTAAAAGTATGCTATGATGCATGATTTTACTATCAAATTTGTATGTAGTAAAATGTAGAATTTACTTACCCATACAAAAAAGCAGCTGTTTCCGTTTGCTTTATCTCTGAAAGAGTTTTATTTGTTTTATTTTTTATTTACTTTTCTTTTCATGCTTTCACTTTCACTTTTTTTTTTAAAAAAAAAGAAAAGTTTTCTCCTTTTTGCAGTATCACAACAAAACCAACAACAATCAACCACAATGGCACAAAATCACGTTGTATCCTACGCACACACCAGCACTGCAAAAGAAAGAAGTTAAACTTTTTTCTTTGTATTATTTGATTGTTGTTGTTATTTTAAGTAAATGCTTTTGGCAATTTTTATTTATTTTTTTTTTATATATTTTAGGCTTTTTACCATCTACTCGGGAATTTTCGGTAACTGTAGCAGTAGTGTAATAGGAGCAAATACTTTATGATGCAAAAGGCGCAAAAGACCAAACGGATTTGTTTTACTTTGGTTGGAAATTCACGCACTTCAAGAATGTGGCATTATCATATGAAATCCTTAGTGTAAGCACACGCAGGATATATAAATGTATAAATTTTTTGTTTTCTCATTACTTTTGAAATTTTATATTTCTTTTTTTTGCTATTTGCACTTTGTTAGTGTTTAAATACTTGTTTTTATATGGTTATTTAAATATTGATATGCGTGCATCAAATGTCAATGTTTGCTTCACATGAACACATATATTAATCCTTTGACGGTTGACTGAATTTGAAAATGTGTATGTGTTTATGAAAATTTTTTCAATAAATTGTATACTTTTTTAAACTTCTTGATGTTCAGCACAAAAATATGCTGTGCCAAAATTTAAATTTTCTTAAGTGTTTCACCTCATTAAGCACGGAAATGTGGTACACTTTAGCAGCGCTAAAAAACTACTCACTTTGAACAACGAAACAAATGCTAAATTTAAACTTTTTTTAGCACAAAATTTTCGAAAAATTTTATTTGTATTAATGTGTTTAAAAATAAAAAAACAATTGTTGTTTTCTTTAATTTTGGATTTAAAACACTCGCTTTAACGTAACATACCACCGTTCCGCGTAAACGTGTCAATTTAGCCGAAAAGTCTACTTTAAACTAATCGCTTTGGTTCGTTTCAAATTCAAACTCAGACTGACTTCGTGTGATACGCGTTTTTCCAATTGCATTCGACTGTTTCGTTCAGAGCGCACTGGCGACTTCAAAAGAGGGATTTTTTTATTCCGTCTTTCTGATTTTTAACGAATATTTGTACTCATTGGTCTCACTGAAATTCAAGTTGGAATCGTGCGACTTCGGCAAAAAATCGAGGTTTAGTGAGAGTAGCACAGAAACTAAATGCACTTATTGCTTATGCCAAAGTTTTAAACATTAAGAAAGTAGTTGGCATCTCTGGTTGGCGCAATTTTAAATAAATTTAAATTTTTATATACATATGTATGTATTGTTAATGTAATGAAAAAAACAAATAATTTTAGTAGCCCATGATGGTTTTCGTCACTATAGTAAAAGTATATTTTATAAGCGCTTCTTTTGAGGCAGTAAAGTAATAATAATAATTCTTCATGCATACATTTATTTGAAATTAAGAATTTGTTTATTTATTAAACAAATTCAAATGACCTAAATATTTGCAACACAAGAATCACTCCTTTTAAATAACAATTTTTTCATATTAGAAATTTATTTTTAATCTTCTAAAATTACATATTTTTCGGCAGTTTTGTCATAACAAACTTGAAATTATAACTAAATATTAATTTTACACATTTTATTTATTTTTTTTTTTAATGTTTTTTTTATAATATTAGATATTTATTTCTCAATGCGTATTTTTAACTGAATTCGAAATTAACGAAAATTGCTCTCTTCTCACTTAAATCCCACTTGAGCTCTCACTGTCATTCTCATATCGAAAATACGCATGCTTGTTCTCCAGTAGGGTGGTTCAAAGAATTTTCGAATTCGCCGCAAAAAACTCCGAAAAGTGGTGAAAATCTGCTTGCGATGAGAAAAACATCATATACTGCGTTATATGCTGCAGCAACATTTAATATCAATACGTAGTATCTTCTTTTGCAACATAACTTTTTTGGTTTTTATATGTTGGAGTATTCCTTTGTGCGTCAGTCGCATCTTGGATGTGCAAAGGTGTAACATCACTGAAGTAAGATATAAAGTCAGAAGAACTGTTATATTATGGGACACAGCAAAGCTATTAGAAATTATTGAATTGCTTATACCTTTCGTTATAGTTCAGCCAGTAATGAATTTTCAACTGAGAAAACAATTCTCTTTAATTTTTCAAAAGCTTAATTCTTTTCGGTATTTTCTTGTATTTTTATATCAGCATTCAGCATTAAAAACCTTAAATTGCTCCTTTCGTCCATGAACAAATATGTATTAGGGGTAGCAATCCCGGGATCCCGGGATTTTCTCTAAATATAGGCTTAAGTAATCCCGGGATTACAAAGAGACAATCCCGGGATTTTCGGGATTAGAAAAAAATGTTATATTACATAATAAATATTCTTTTATATGACATATTTAAGTATAAAATCTGCAAAATAACTGTTTTCAATACAATTGATGTGCATGGAACATTATTGCATCAACCTGCAAAATGCACTTCAATTGTGCCTGAACCTTAAATTGAGTAAAAATATTTTTTTTTTATTGTAGCAATTTTTTGCTTAAGATTTTCTTAAAAAACTGTTACATAACAAAAAAAAAATATCTTTTTTAATACTTTGGCTAATTTTAAGAATTTTTTACTAAGTACGATTTGTATTGAAAATTGATATTTCAGGAGAAAATGATAAAATGTGAAATTTAGACTAAAATTATTTTTACCAATAACGGAAATACTAAAAATGCAGTAGAAAAACAACATAAGCAAAACATATCTATTTTTATAATAAAATACAAATCTGCAACACAAAATATAGGTTTGTCTTCAAAAAAAAAAAAAAAAAACTACAGCCGACCTTGATTTGACACTGAAATTTTGACCCATACCTAGACCTACCAAAATTTAAGTTCTAAGATATAACTAAACTTTTGTCTGAAGCTTTTTTTTCTGAAATCAGCTTCTAAAGATTTTGACAACTTAAATGAAGCACACTTATGGGTGCGTCTACTGAGAGCGAGCCATTCGGTGCCACTAAATGCGATCACTGTCACATTTGAAGAAGGTGATAAAGTATTAATCAAGTACAAAGTGTAGTACACGAATTTTTAAATTTAAAAATAAAATTTAGTAATAAAATTGATAGTTTGGTCATAAATGCTTGATTATCCTCTAACATCTCCTTTTAATAGTGACTATCTTATACTAGTCAAACTTAGTAAATGTGATTTAGATGTATTAACACTCGAAGTGTTCTAATTCAGTTTTTAAGCTAATATTTTTTCTATTATTTTGCGTACTTATTTTTCATTGTTATATACAATGGTATACACCTAGGAAGGAGGGTGGGAGAGGGGGTATGTCTAAATATATTAATCAACACAAAAAACTAATAGCGGTTTCGAGTAAAACGCACTCTCAGAACGTTTCTGTCACCTGCTATTGCATAAGAACTTAGAGACAGAGAAACTCTAAGAGTGCTCCAAAGTATAATGTAAATTATTTAAAAAATTACAACGATTGCAATTAGATGGCTTAGATTCGCTGTCAATGGACCAATTGCGATCTAAAGTTGTGCTGTCGGAGTTGTCCATAAGTGAAAAGAATCGATTCTCATCAATATTCATTCAATAAAGTAACTTTTCGCCATATAAAAGCGTTTTTCTTTCATATAAAAATAATAAATAATAAAAAAAAAATTTAAACCAGCGAAATTGTCAAATTAGCCCGGCCATGATATCGATATTTTTTTTTTTTTTGAGTGCACACCTTTCAACTATGATTTTTTTTTTTTTTTTGAAGTTAAAAACATGAAAAATTATATCTAAAGCTACATATGAAGAGCTGAGATTCAAAACCATCCAAGCCCAAAAAAATTAAAATGTGTGATATTTTAGGAGAAAAAGTGTTTGTCTACAAGCCTACATACTCTAAATTGTAAAAAAATCCCCTTTTCGAACTTTTGGTTGCAAAAGTTTCTGATAAATTCTTTTTATCAAAACCCGCCAAGTCCACATTTCGGAAAATCAAAACCCGCCAAGTCCAATTTTATTTGTTGTTTGGAACAAAACATTTGGGAAAAAATTATGGGTAGTCCAAAATCTGTGAGAATTAATCCAAATTAAAAGTAATCAATCCTTATTAACATGATATGAGAGTATTTAAATCATAAAACCAACTTTAGAATATTAATATCACAAAATGCATATTATAAGAATAAACGTTGTTTTGAAATGAATTTAAGCTTAGCAATTTTTAAAAAATGATTTCGAAACCTTTTAACATTATTATTTTTTTTTTTAAATCCGCAAGTCCCGAGGTTTCACTTTCAAAACCAGCAAAGTCCACGATTTCAATTTCAAAACCCGCCAAGTCCACAGTTTTTGTTTCAAAACCCGCCAAGACCAAACGTTTTTTTATTATAAGCCTTATAGATTAGATCAGTGATGGGCACATAGTGGCTCTATTTGCTCTCATTGTTCTCACCGTGATTCTTTTTTACTATAGTTAAATTTCAGCGGAATACAGTTTTTTCGTATTTCTAAAAAACGCAAAATATGGACTTAGCATGTTTTGCATCTCAGCTCTTAAAATAAAGTTACATAAAAATTATAGTTCTTTGAATTTTAATTGGTCCACCTTGAATATTTATTTAAGATAGTCTTAACTATGGTGGAAGAGTGTGCTCCAAAATCAAATATTGAAAACAAGACCGGCTAAATTGACAATTTCTGTGGAAATCCACATATAAAGTCAATAATGCGATAAGTTTAATACTTTAAAATTACACATTTTCCCTTTTGCATAGCGATCGGTATTATTTGTAAACGCTGTGTTAATTAAAAAGTTTTAGTTTTGAAATAAGTCATAGCAATATCTTTATTTCCTATCGAGATACATACATGCATAAGAAAAGTATTTCGTGGACGACATAGGTAAAGTATTCTTACTACACTTTCTAAAACGAATTAAAAATGTTTGGCATTTTGTATTACATATTTCATTTCAAATTTTTTATATATAATACAGTTATTATTATGCAAATTGAAAAACAAAAAAAAAAAAAACTTTATTCATTTTCGACATACATAAGTACGGCATGTAGTCATTGGAATGGAATGTTCTTGGTATATTGGAGCTCCGCAAACCTTGTAAGCCTTTCTAGTTTTACGTTGTTTCACATAAATCTGCTGCCAAAAAGAAGAGAGGCTCCCTGATTGTCATGAAACACATAAACCTCAATTGGTACCTATGCTGCTTTCATTATTTGTCGGCCGACTATCATTTCTATAGCTGCTCAAACAAAATAACTCCTCTATATGACTGAGCTCGTTGAACGAACCCCGATTAAACCCCGAGAAAACATCTTAGTAGGGTGTTCATCCTTAATCGTAGTAGTCCTTGTAGGTGATGTGAGATGACAGCGCGTTGATATCTATCATATTTAGAAAGAACCCCAAGAGCCAGCTCAGTGTACGTGTTCCTCTGTATATTTCCCTAACATTTTGTCCATAACGTTGAATCCGATTTTCGTTTTGTTGTTAAAACTGATAATCTCGATATTGCTGATAAGCTATTCCTTCCAATAATACAACTTATCTCTAAGTTTGAGAATAAAAAATTCGTAAATGTCATGCTTTGCTATGCTTTTGGCTGTAGTACCTGGTAGGGTGCAGTGGGCGTAATATTTGGGAGTGAAAAACCCTATACATTAAGCCTTATTTTGATACAGTATGAATATAAACACTGGTGTTTATAGCCGCTTGAACACACAGCTACTTACCCTTAAAACATAAAAGGCGTGACATGTTGCCGTAGCAAATATTTTATATCCTATATTAAACACAACAAGGAGTAGTAGGGATTTCTCTTTTTTTCTGAAAAAATTTCGGCAACTGTTGCCGTGACCATTTTAAACTCGATGCATCGAATCAACTGCGATGTATCTTAAAATGGTAGGCCATGTTCCGTGGAACAAATTTGAGTAAAATTTGAACGTTATTTCGCGTCAAAACGATTTTTGTTTGAATTGATTTTTGTAACGACACTACTAGCAGTTTCGTAACTAGTCATAATGTATAAGGATCTCCTTACTCTGGTACAGAGTTTGCAGTTTTAGTATAGTATATATTGTTGAAATGTTGAAATAGGGTCGCGGAAATACTCCTTTTCGTAATCTTTATGCCTATCAATACATAACGCGCGACTTTCTGCAATTCTTTCTATCGACAATTCTTTCTAAAGGCTATGAGAAAGAATCATTTGGGACGGGAGAGGAGCAGACTGTCCCTAACTTTGTGCCAATTGATGGTGGTGGCGTTGCTTCAGATGTCAAAGAACACCTAAGCTTGAAAATTATAGGGATTATGTGGATTGTGATACAATCGTTGCAGATATGAAACCATTTCCTGATCAAGCTGCTGTTGGAAAATGTTTCAAATATGTAAAAGCTTGGATTACCACTTCACTAGTTTTAAATAGTCGCTCCAGAGCACACATTCATACGGTAAACGTTATACAAGGAGCAACCATATCCAATTTAAATTTTCAAACAATTCGCACCGTCAGAACAAGAGGGCCGCATCTCAAAATTTTAAGTTTCGAGAAAATGTAGATTAAAGAACTCTAAAATTTTCCACTGAATTTGAAGACAGCCATATTTATAGCTATGACAGTCTTGACCTGAAATACTACAAACTTATTTCACAAATCTATAGAGTAACATTGACATATTTGGAGATGTGGCAGTGTTGTAATTATTTTGATTGAAAATATTTTTGGTCTATAAGAACTATACCGCCTTGTTTTGATTTGCTACTGTAAAAACTTAAAAAGAAAATATTTTAAAATATCGTTTTCGATTTAAGGCTTTGTTGTTTTAATTGTTTTTTCTTTATTTTAATAACAAAATATTAATATTTTGAAATGAGGCGCTGTTGCTTTGTTAAGAAAAAATACAGAACAAAATATCCCTTAACTAAAAATGCATTTTAGAAGTTATTAATTGAGCTAGAAATATGGTGGAAAGACTTAAATTAAGATCACATAATGAGCTATATAGAAGTATACATAACTCGAAAACTCGTTATTTTGATTTGCGGCCCTTTTGTTTTGACGGTGCGAACTTATAGCTTCAGAAACTGTGGATATTATTGTGCGTGAAACAAATCGTAAAATCATTTTGGTCACCGAAAAATGGAATATAGATCACCCGGACACTATCAGAGAATTTGTACCATAGAAAGAAGCCGAATGTTATGCATCTATTGGTTTTGTCTTATTTTTACTCGTGGAAATGCTGGCCATCGGCTATTTTCTGCAGCATGCTAGATGTTTCTATTTAATGTATAAGATAATGAAATAAAAAAGGTAAATTCTTCCAGTATGGAACAAAAGTATGAAAGAAAAGGTTGTGTTAAGAATTGACCTCAACATTTTAATATGCATCTAAAACTTGCAACACAACATCAGAGATTCATAAATACAAAATGCAAATTCAACAAATAACACATAACACATAACGTTACATAAACTGACAGCTACTAAACCAAACAAAAATTCGCTGCTAGAAAAAAGTGACGTATGTAACCAAAAATTCGATACGTGGCGCACTTGCAGCTTTTGCATTTCAATGATTTTCGCTATAAAGGAAAGTGTGCTAGAAAATTGAATAGCAACAACAGCAACAATTGAAACGACAAAAGCAACCTAATCGCATCAAACAGGGTGAATCCACCAAATGAATGACACCACCATACGTACGGTGGTTTTACCATATAACTTGTATGGCAATGCCACGTGTGCTTGCTGTCAATGCCTTCGTGGTGGTTTCTGCTTGTATGAGGAGGTTGCCAATACCAACAAACACAACTACAGCCGGTTCGAAAGTCATCAGCGCAAAGCATGATTTGTGGTATTTATCCGATTTAAATGCCAACGTTTTTGGTTGAATTTTCAATTTTCTCACACACCCACTCTGTCTGGTGCTGCTAAAATGTTTGGCTACGTGTACTGTCTGTTGAATTCTGTCATAGACAGCAAGTTGTTTCATTAGCCTTTAGTTAAATGCTGTTGCTCTCGTTTTTATTGATATAATTTTTTCGAATGCTAATTTTAATACGAAATGTCGATTTTACATACGTACACAGATAGACACGCAAAATGATTTTTTTCTTACAAACGAGTAACTACTTATATGATGACTTCCTCATTAAATCTGTTTTTACGATACGACTTTCTTAAATTGGGTGTTGCATTCTACCGCGATGAGCTAAGAGTTAGATGGAAAGCATATTGAGATTTAGAATTGCTGATTACACGGTGAAAAATCTTAACATAATGAATTTTTGTATTAAGCCAAGTATTATTGAACACAAGGTGGGTGGTTACCGTAAGACATTTGTACTTAAATTTAACTACTTTTTGCCCAATGGCAGTTCGATCCATTTTTTATCTTTGTTTAAAATTTAGTTGCATTGCTATTAAATATTGGCTCCAATCAGCATTTTGAAATTTTTTGTCGAGACTCTTTTTTTTTTTTTTGACTATGACTAAATTGGCTGCAACACTATGGTTGATAATGCCAGATCTGATGAATTCATAGCAGACAATTGTGAAACTATAAGAAGAGCATATGTGTGACACATAATAAATAAAAATTATCGCACCAATGAATGTGTAAAAAATAAAAATAATAAATGAATAATTATACATTGGATAGTAATTTAAATAAATTTATATGTCAATTTTAGATTCTTTAATAAATTTAGTCAGCATAGAGAATATCATTTCATCCTTTGTTAAAAGTAAATCCCTCAAACAATTAAATCTTTTAAATAAATCATATTTAACTCGAATAGAGTCAAATTCTTTACAAACAAAAATTAAGTGCTGAGCGTGTTCACGAACATTGCATATTTCACATAAGTCAGTGTCTTTAATTCGAATTTTAAAAAAATAAGCTTTATCAAATGCATGTCTAGACAGGAGTCTATTTATTAATTTAATTTCAAATGAGGTCAAAAAAGTCTTTCGAAACCAGGGGTTCAATGGCAATTCAGGAAATAAGCTTAAAAAAAAGAAAGCACCCTTCGTTTGTGAAAGCTGCTTAAATTCCTCATTTCAATCTTGTTTCAACAAATTTAGTATTTTTCATAAAGCTTCTTTAGGTGAGTATTTCGGGAAAATAATATTTGAACAAGAAAGTGCATCTTTAGCTATTCTATCAGCTTTTTCATTTATTGTGATACCAACATGACCAGGTACCCATATAAAGTGACAAAATAATATGGACGATTTTTCAACAGAATTGATAATATCACCTACCACATAATTGTCTGTAAAGTTCTTTTTTTAAAGAATTAGACTAGAAAGACTGTCAGTAAAAAGGCAACTTTTTGTAAACACAGAGAGACAGCAGTTTTGACAGCACATTTGAGAGCTATAAGTTCAGCCATTAAAGAGGATAATTTTTCCTTAACCTTGTATTTGACAGAGTAATTTGCAGAGACATTATAAAAACCTATACCTGAGGAGGAAGCATCAACCGAACCATCAGTAGCAAAAATAATAAAATTGTTATTTTTATAGAAATCCAAACGTTCAGCATACATAGACTGAATAATTTCCACCGGAATGGCAGACTTTTTATTATTAAAAGAAGATGATATGTTAAGAAAGAAAGTTATTTTTGTAATTGGTAGTGTTTCCACTTGAGTATTTATATTATCAAAAATTTTTTAAGCTTTTGATAACAGACAACATAGCTCGAAAGTGCAGAGGAGATTTTAATGTTTTCAAAAAGAAAATGATTACGAAACATAATTTTAATGATTTCCTTAGATGTCAAAAAAAAAACTCTTTCCCTCGGAGGAAGCTCATTAGACAAGGCATATAATATATGCACAGGTGTAGAAGAAGGAACTCCAAGACAACGTCTTAAATGATAGTTTTAAAAAGTAAGAATACGCTTATCAATATATTTTGGTGAATGACAAGAAGTCGTTCTAAAAGATTCAATCTTTGACCTCACTAATGATTTATATAGATTAATAGCTACATAAGGTGTAAGATAATTTTTAAAAGACGTCATCATCTTGAGGGAATTTGAATTGCTTGTTGATTCATTAATGACATTTATATAATGATCTAAAAAGGTTAAGGTAGTATTAATATTTCTTCCAAGAAATATTAAGAATTTGACTTGCTGATTATAGAGATTATTAATTTTAATATTGATTTATTTTTTGGAACCCTTAGCAAAATAAATACATTTTGTTTTTTCAATATTAAAAGAAAGGTTTAGTTGATTACAGCATCTATAAAAATTGTTAACCTTGGATTGGAGATTACACACAGCAGAATCAAAATCTTTAGCAAAGGATAAAATTAAAAAATCATCAGCATATTGAAAAATAGCTGTACATTGATCTTGTACAAATTGAAATAAAACACAAGAAAATCGTTTTAATGTCCATCAATTTGGCTTTATTGGAAGGATAATTTTATGCCATTAATGTTTAAATATGATTTCGGGCATGTGGCCGCCGCGGCTGCCTCGAATAAAGCCAATTCTACAGGTCCAATTTTGAACGACTTTTTCGAGCATATGGTGCCGTATGTCGGCAATAACGCCACGAATGTTGGCTTCCAAGTCCCCTAACGTTTCTGGTTTGTTGGCGTAGACGAGCGACTTCACATATCCCCAAAGAAAATAATCCAATGGTATCAAATCACACGATCTTGGTGGCCAATTGAAAGGTCCATTCCGCGAAATTAAGCGCACATCGAATGTTTCCTTCAATAAATTGATTGTGACGTGCGCTGTGTGGCATGTAGCGCCGTCTTGTTGGAACCACAACTCATCCACATTCATGCCATCCAATTCGGGAACAAAATAGTCGGTTATCATGGCTCTATACCGGTCTCCATTAACGGTAACTGACTCTCCAGCATTATTTCGGAAGAAGTATGGCCCAATGACTCCACCAGCCCATAGAGCACACCAAACAGTCAGTTTTTGTGGATGTAATGGCGTCTCAAGGGTCTCATGTGGATTCTCTTCACTCCAAATGCGACAATTTTGCTTGTTGACGTAGCCATTCAACCAAAAATGAGCCTCATCACTGAACAAAATTTTGCGATGAAAATCAGCATCGAGATCAATCTCATTTTCGGCCCATACACCAAAATCACGACGCATTGCATGGTCTCGCGGCTTTAATTCTTGCACAAGCTGGATCTTGTAAGATCGCAAGCCAAGATCTTTGCGCAAAATCTTCCATAAAGTTGATGGACAAAGCTCCAATTGCTGTGCACGGTGGCGAATCGATTCATTCGGGTCCTCTTCAACATTTTGCTCTACAGCGGCAATTGTTTCTTCGGTGCGCACTGTTCGACGTCTCTGCGGATGCGTATTATCACATAGAGTAAACGTAATGCGAAAACGACCCATGGTTAACCGAATTAATTGCTCTGATGGACGATTATGTCGACCATAAAATGGACGGAGCTTGCGGTAAACTTCGCGAACTGAACCATTATTTTCGAAATAAATTTGCACGATTTGCAAGCGTTGTTCTTTTGTCAACCTGTTCATGATGAAATGGCAAACCAAACTGAACATAAATGACATTAGATTTGCCAGATTTGACCATAAAATGCCAGTTTTATCTCTATTCAAAAAACAAACCTCTAAAAAAAACATCCTGTATTTCGAATACTTCTACTGTATTTAATTTGTTTACCTTTGGATATCTATGTAACATTTTTATATCATTTTTGAAATTGTCGAACAACTCTTTTGGTATATTGTCTTTAATATTTTGATTGCACGGGAGATGCCACATCTATTTGTTGTCTAGCGGAAGTACTTCTTGTATTTAAGTAAAATTTTTTGCATTACCTTACATAACTCTGTCAGAAAATCATTTTAAATTTTTTGCTTTTGGGTGAGGTGCTTATGCTTTTTCTTGAAATGCATCCAATTTTTTTCAGAGTTTGAAATTGTGAAAAATTTATTTTTTTTTTGGAAACTTGCAAGCGATCAGTTTTTTTGTTCAAGAGCAAAATGTGTTTGCGCCTGTATTTTTTTGTGCTTTTTATCACTAAAAGTACTGATTAAAAAAGCTCAGCAAAAACATTATATGTATTAAATTTTGTTCCGAAAACACATATAAAGTAAAAACTTTTTTTAGACAAAATGAATCACTATGCAAATTCTCGGTTTATGTTTGGAACAAAACAAAATTTGAGCTTAAAAAACTAAAATTTTAGCCCAATATAACATTCCCGAGATCACTAAACGTTTGTGATTTTATACATACTTAATACATGTTATATTCATTATACTGAAACAAATAAGAAAATTTCTGGTAAAAAATTCGTGGGAAGAATTTTGTCTATTAATTTTCTCCGATATTTCTACTGTAAGTCTACTAGTTTCGGGTATAAGAAGAAATAACAGACAGTCTACAGTACATGCGTATCACAACTCTATATAATGATCGCTTACTCTCATCTTAATGCTTTAGTAATTTCCCGACCTTTCCTATCTGTTTTATTGATTTTTCCCCCTCAAGTTTAATAAACAATTTGCTATCGTACGCCTGCCAACCAGTGGTAGTGGCATCTTACGTTCATTTAAAAATTAATTTATTTAAGCCTGCTTTGCACTTTTTACTCATTTTTTGTTTTTTTGAATTTTCCTTGAAGATTAAATTCGTTTCCAGGTTATTTTAAAATATTTTTTGCTTAATTTTATACCTTTTACATTTTGCATAGTAATTTTTCATATTTCACTTTACGTTTTTTATTCTGTAGTACAGATGCTTGATTTCCCCTTCATAGTTGGTCCTTAAGTCGCATATTTGTTACGCTTTTCCGTTTGTCAATTAATTTTTTCGTGTCCTGTTTTATTTGATGGTGATTTATTTTTTTTTTTTTTTTTTTGCTGAAATGTTTTGGTTTTATTTTTACTTCTTATTTTCATTATAATAAATCGTCCATTTTTTATTTCATTCAGTTGTGTGTTAGTTTGCTCTTTTACTCTTACGCTGCTGCTGTATTTTTGTGCTGTGGGGATTATGTCTTTATATTTTGACATTTTATTATCGTTGACGTACTTTTTTATGATGGATTTGTAGATATTTTGTTCGGCCTCATACCTACCTGATGGAACTGTTTATGCAGCGTTAGAATTTTTTTTTTTTTTTTTTTTTCATTCGCTTTGTACTCTGTAAGCTTGACTTATTGTTTTTTGTCCTTCAGACCGTGTCATTGTTTTTCATATTATGGTGGGTTCTTTTTTCTGCCTTTGTTAGCGTTTGGTCGCTGAACTTCTAGCAGCTTAAGCTGATATTTTTAATTACAATTTTCTTTACGTCTTTTTATTTCGTTGTTTCTTGTAAGTCCATTAATTTGGGAAATGAATTGCCAGTCTATTTACATGTAAAAAATATAATTAGCAAAATTACTTTTTTAATTCTTGGAATGCTTAACTGTATCTTTTTTGTGTAGTAAGCATCTTTTTGGTTAAATAATTCATGGAAATGTTTCACGAGCTCATTACTTTAAACATTTGTGTTGGGCCCTTTATACTTTAAGAAATTTATGAAATTTTCTTTGCAAATTCGCAGCAAGTCCGGCGTGAGCAAAAAGTCACTCTTCGTTGGTAAGTTGCGTTATTTCTTTGCTTGCAAATCGGCATCGAATGCATCACTTGCGACTATTTTGATAAGCAATTATTCGCTCAGATGAACATTTCGCAAACTATTTGTAATGAGCAATTATAATGCAGGCGACTGTTTTTGCTTCAAGTAAAATTTCAGTTGAGGTTGAGCTGAACTTTGTGAAAGTGGCGCAAAGATTATGCTGGGGGATGAAAACTTTTAAAAAAATAGTTGATTTATAGGGAGAGCTGTTGCCGAAGCATTGTTTTGATTATGCTGATTAATAGTGTAATTATCGACCAATATATGTCCTTTGAAAGAAGACTCGAAGATTTAAGTATTTGAATTCAATTTTTTCACTTGCTTTGCCAAATGTTCCCCATTACTTTAAACTTATAAGCTAAAATTGAAAAAAAAATATATATTTTTTAGTGTTTGTTTCTTGTATTACTTTTATATAATATGTTTTCACTTGTTCTTAGTAGATACTGCGATCAAATACATCACATGATTTTAAAAAAACAAAAGAAGTTTATAAACTAAAACAAAGACTCTGAATCTCAGAAATTTCCTACATTGACACGAGAAGGCACTATCTATCCTTTCCTTCAAATTGAATCTTATTTCCATTCTGAGGTACAGTTTATTTAATGAAAATGTTTTTAATTCCTACACGTGTGACGCTATTGAAAATGTACATGGTAAAAATTTGTAGAAGAAGGCTATGACTGTTTTGTGCAAAAAAAAAAAAATAGAAACTACTTAGAAATATATTTTGTATAAAATATCTTCAAACATACCTCAAATCAGCGACTTTTGCACATGTCAGCCAGGGTATCTAAAAAAGCTAAGGTGGTCGTAAAAGCTTTAAATGAGGTCATGTGTGCTTATCAAGGACCTGCATTAAGCAACGTTTCTTGTTGCAAGGCACCTTCATATAAATTTTGTAAAGCTCTTAAATATTTGCAACTCTCAATTTCCGCACAAAATATGACCAGAATAGTGATTTAACTTTATCAACTGTGAAGAGATTAATTACAAAATTCTGGAAGACTGGATCAACTAATGATCTTAGACTCGCTGATCGTTCGAGAAGCTCTCAACAGCGCATTCCGGCGAAGGATTTGCATATTCATGCTCATATGGCAATTAAAGACAATAATTTTATAAAGTTAAATTAACACAAAAAGAATTTATTTAATGAATAATAAAAAAGCGTTACAATTCATTAAGTCTTCAAAATTAATAATCAGCGTCAGTTTTCAATCTTTTGACGTTTCTCTTGTCATACTTTTTAAGGCTGACATTCGGTGACAGGGATGCCACACTTACAACGTTTAATTGAGTCTAGAATTGAAGCCCACTTACCACGAGCATTCATTCATTGAATGAATTAGGGAACAGCATGTAAATTTTGAGTTTTGGAAAAAAAACAATTTCAGCGATGAGACTGTCGCATTTGACGTTCCGAAAATCCACGTATGATTATTGAGAACAAATGCGTCAACAACGCGTTTTACTGCTTGGTGCTGATTTTAGTATGGAGCTATCATCGGACAATTCTTTCTTTGCTAAAAGTTACAATTACGATTTTAAGTATTACCAAAAAAAATTTTCTCCAAAAATGTTTGTGTTTTGTATTTATTGGTTAATGCAGAAGAAAATGCAACTAAAATAAATTTACAAAACTTTGACGTAACGGTAGAACATAGCCATAATATCGAAATTCCTTAGAAATGTGCTCATATTGAAAGCCGTACAGCGAAATGATCGATTAAAGTAATGGTGGATTCACCAGTACGTTTGAACAACACTAATTAGATAAAAAAAGTTTTAAAATTATTTCAAAACTCAGCGAACAATTAAGCAATGTACGTTAGAAGAACAAACAATCGCAATTGCCAATCATTTAGAAGTCAAAACTGAACGCGAAATTGCAAATCTTGTAAAAAAATTTAAGTTTACGGCTTACAATAGCCGTTTCTTATTCGCTTTGGTTAAACCAAAATCTCATACAAATGTGTGAACCAGCTCAATTTCTAGTTCAATTGATTCAATTTTTTTTGTCTTTGCTAAAGTTTGAAGCATCATAGACACAAACCTAAAATAATCAAAAATGTAAGGCAACTTTGCTGGAATTTTGAAGAAGCATTCTTAGGTCACAAAAATAAAAACAGTGATGAGACAACAGACAACGAAAAGAAAACTTTGGTATTAGCGTCTGCGACACTATAAAAACACTTTGAGATCATTTGATAGCAAGAATTTGAAAAAAAAAAATTATGTACTGATACGTGAGGCCCCTTACCGCGCCAGGCCCCGTTTAACCACATGACCATAATGTCGGCTCTGATTTTGAAATAGAATTTCTGTCAAACACTGTCATGCCACCTATTGCCAAATGAAGAATTATAAAAGGTTAAACTTATGCGTTTTATTCAGTTTTAGGTTTAACCAAAGCGAATAAAACACGGAGAGAACAAACAATTTTCAAATTAACAATGTACGACGGCAAAAAAAAAACGATAAGCTCGAGGGACGAAAAATGGACTTTCTGCGAAACTCATAAAAATCCATTCATATCTACTCCAAAACTTGCTGTAATGGTAAAAACTAATCTTCAAAAAGAGGTCGATGCCGTAGCAGATCGATTTTAAATAGAAGGCTGCAAATCTATAATTTATTTATAAGGTTTCAATACTATACTGACCATCAGGCCTGGATTAACCTTACAGGCAGAGTACGCACGTGCCTAGGGCGGCAAATATTGGCGGAAACTTTTTTTTAAAAAAAAAAATGATTTTTTGTAATAAATAAAGAAGTCTTGAGGAGGAGGGGCGGCAATTTTTGCAACTGCCTAGGGGCGGCAAATTTCTTAATCCGGGCATGCTGACCATCCAAAACTGTTGGAAGCTTAAATAAAATTCAAATTGAATTTTTTTAGATCGGAACTGCTAGCCAATGTATAGTCCAAATTAGTGAAAATATTTTCTTCAAAGTTCTATGGAATCAGAAAGCAAAAATTTAACCAAAGGGAGCAACAATTGCGTTAAAAATCCAATCAATTGATTAACGATTATTCTCTCTTTAATACCTTGACGTCAATCTGGCGGGTCCCAGCTAAATCCCTGTAATGCGATTGACTTGCGACGTCCAACAATGGAACAGTAGTGCTCGTACACAGTTTGCATGGTCGATGTCTGTCGGCTTAAGTGTGACACGTGTGTTTGCGCATTTTTTTGCTGTTGTTGCTGCTACTCTGCCGTACTAAGTGAAAAGGGAGTATCTCAAAAAATTAATTTCGAGATAATTGATGCTCTGCTTATGTCAATTTGTTAAAATACCTGTAAAATTGAGATAGAGGAAATTTTCTTTGTAGATTTTTTATATGATTGAACAAAGGTGCCGGCATTTGGAGTATTTAATTAAATGCGTTATTTCTTAAGCTATCCGATGCCACAAGAATCTCGGATTTTTTTTTTTGAGATACGCCCTTTTTGCTTAGTACGGCAGTACTGCTGTTGAAACAGAAATAACTTTGCGACGCGATTTTTACATTATTCCTCTTGTGCATTGCATCGAATTGGTCAAAGTGCATTGTAAACAAATAAACAACAACTGTAAATAACAACAATGCCAAATAGCAACAGCAGCAGCAATTGCAGGACATTTCAATGTTTAAAGGCAACAACAGAAACAATGATACGTAGCACAAGTATTTAATACGCACTTTGCTACAGTGTGGAAAGTAAACCATAAAAAGTCATAGAATGATAGTGAAGTTGTAGACGGTGTCAAGTGAGCATTGTACAGTGCAGCAAAATCGCCGTTGGTAAAAACTGAATTGCAAAAACATTTCTAAGACTTAATCCAAGCACAACAGAGTGGTAGATCTAAAAAACTTATCTGTTATCGAAAGTTATTATTAAAAGCTGAACCATTTTGCATTTTATGGAATCGAATTGGAAAAACACTTGTTTCGAAAACAAACATACGCTAAGGGGCTGCTCATAAATTACGTAAGACGGTTTGGGGGGGGGGGGTTGTTGGATTCTTACTAAATGCTACGAGAGGGGGGGGGGGCGTGGTCAATGATCATCTTACGTAAGATTTAAAATGCGTATTCATACATAAAAGTTGTATTAACTCATCGTAATTTGTGACAGTAATGAAATATATTTGAATTTTCGACAGTCACGAAAGATTCAGAAATATTGATTACAATCCATTTAAGTAATCGACTTTCAACGGGACAACTTCTCTTTTGTTTATGTAATGAAATATATGTGTGTTGTTTACACGCAGTGGCGTGGCATCCCCAACTCTAAAGAAATATCTTTACTCAGGATTCAATCTATCACCATACCATATTTTATCAAAATCGATGAAGCGTTTCAGCTGAGACAGCGTTTTTTCCTTTTAAGGCCGATACCACGCCCCATTTAAGAACTCAAAACCTCTAATTACTTTTCTTATGGTTCAGTCTATTCCCAAACCAAATTTTGTTAAAATTGGTCTATTAGTTTAGCCATGGCAACGTATTTTCCGTTAGGGGCATGACACCACCTACTATTGAAAAAAAAGTATACACTGCACTCCCTCTCTTCACAGCATTCCTACAAAATAAAAAAATGTAGCGATTATGATTATGGCTGTTTACCAACTGCCTATTTATACATAGATATCCATATGTAGGCGCCGTTTTATAGTCGCCTTAAAAAAAAAAATTCAAAAACACCCGTTCTCATATGAAAGGTCTTGATCAAACAAACATTTTGACACCTTAAAAACATTTTTCCGCTGCGCTCAATTTTGGGCAGACCACTGTCCCGGTTGACATGGAACGTCCCATATATATTTTTAAAATCTGTTCAGGAGTTTCCAACTTATAATGATTTTAAGAAAAGCCATATCCGGAAATTCACATGACTATATCTCGAAAACTAGATCCGAACGATACTCTATTTTAATATATTCTTTCTTAAAATTAAAAGCAACTTAAGAAAAAATAGTTTAAAAAAATGGCGGATTGTGTCAAATTTCATTTTGAAATAGGGTCCGTAGGGGTTAAAGATAAAAATTTTAAATTAATTTTTTAAATTTTTTTATCCTATTTCGAATCAATTAAGAGGGCGCCCTATTTGATTTTCGCAAAAAAGTACACTTTAAAATAACCCTAATGTACATACATATGTACATCAGCAAACTTTTAAGTGTTACACCTTTTATATTTATTTTCATGTGAGTTTTTATTATTTTCATAGAATTTTTAATTTTTCTTTTCATAAAAAGAGAATTTTTTTTTTTCATAAGAGGTGCAAGTCTTTTTGCTTTTGAAATGAAAATATATTAACATTCAAAACTTAGGTGCGAAGGTTCTAAACGAAACGGTTCAAACCTCTAAACACTCATCCTGCGCACGGGCATGGTACATTCATTGGGGTGCAAATAACTTCGTTAAGCTATGTCGTTTTTAAATGCCATCTGCACCGTCTCTATCTCCATAATCAAGATGGCTTTAGTTGCTAATGCCAGTCTCGTCAATATTTAAAGTCAAACGCTCTACGATTGTTCCTCTACTCATAACAAAATTTTGTAATATTGTACATGAAAATATTATTGCTGATGCCTTTTTATTTGATATCACATTTATGTATATGATCCAAGATATTAAATGTCTGCTTAAAAATGCCTAAAGCCTTCTTAATATGAGGTCCCGTTGAACTGAGGTAATAATTAAATTTTTTTCATGTCTGATTTTACCATTGTCCCTATATGGAGATGAGAAATTTTGAAATGGGATAAGCGGAATCACACAAGATAATTGCATTGGCTATTATGGCTATTATTTCAATTGGTCTTATTCCTACTGTTTTAAAAACATTTCCTTATCACATACTAGCGTACAGCACAACACCACTTTATTTCACCTTTTAAGCAGCAACAAGTGGCTTAAACGATTCCGGTTCCGGTTGAAAACTGAAGCGACCACCAAGTTCACGAAAAGTTAAGATGTTGTTAACCAGCTCCCTCAAAATAATATATAAGCATTTTGCTAATGAATATCCCAAAACGAGAAACAGTCCGGAATTGTTTTGTTTCAGAGAAACATGAAAAAAACGTTTTTTTTCCATGGTAATTATATGGGAAACAAGTTATGCTTGCGTCATAACACAGGTTTGATATAGGAAGCTAAAATTTTGGGAGAATTTTCTTTAGATACAATGATAATGTGTTTTTTTGACACAAGCTCTGTTCTTAAAGGACGATAACTTTGAAAAGTGTGGCTTTTCAGTGAAATAAAAAAGTATGTGTCTCTCAAAATTGAGCTTAGATATACCTGTAAATTTAAAGGAAATTGATGACATTGCCGTGGTCCGCCTTAGTCATTTTGAAAAATAATGTGCATTTATAAGAAAAAATCTTTTTACATTGATGTTATGAAAATCTTCTAGTTATGACTTTTCTATAAAAATTTGTATGTTTAAAATTTTTTTAATAAAATTCTCTATAAGATAGGAGAGTTAAAATTTTGTACCCATGTAATTAATTCCAGATAAAGGGCTTCAACATTGGAGTTTAAAAAAAAAAACGAAAAAAAAGGTATTTTTTTTAACTATTTTCGATCATAACAACCTTAGCACTTATATTATTGGCACATTTTGAATCTTAAAATATTTTTAAGGTGCTCCTCTACACTATAGAAAAGTTTAAAATCGGTTGGCTGACAATTAAAATTCTTACAAGCATTTATGTGAAGTACTCGTATGTGCTCTCAACAGTGCATTCTTTTGAGTTTTGCCATTTATATGGAAAATTGAGGCCAATCGCAAAAAAACATTACGATATTCGGACTCTACGGATAATTTCACTATAGAAAATGTTGTCGGCAGTCGTTGTGGTGTAAGTTTTTGTAAATTTGTAGAGTAGTGAAATTTGAAAAAACTTTTTCTTACAAATTTTTAGTTCAGTGTAGATACCATAATGTATAAAAATTCACTTTGAGGTCGCCCATAAGAGATGTTATCGAAAATTCTAGAATTTTAAACCCCTCCATTCTAGTTGTCTACATTGGCTTAATTTCGCTACTATCCCACCCCGCCTAAAGGATTTCCACAAAGCTACCTCCTTTTTCCTTTTCTTTTTTCAGTTTTCCTCCGATCCCGTTTGCTTTAGACGTCTTTTATGGATGACCTCTTTCTTATAATTGTTTAGTATAAAAATTCAAACTATTTTCCTTAGGTTAAAGGAAAATACGAATAAGATTGATAAACCTCTTACAAAAAAATTTAAATAATGATGTTAAGCTTGAAAGTTTCTGAAAACATATGAAGCTTGGAAAACTATATAATGAGAGATGTCATTATAAACGAAAACACTTTACAATTACAGAATTTAAAAAATAATCGTCAAATAGGAGTCATCGGGCTTGTTTTTTTCTTGTTTGTGAATCATGGAGATGACTGTTTTCAGCATTGTATCGGTAAAACGGAAACTTTAACAGAGCTAAAGAACAGCATAAGCTCAGGTATAGCGGCAACACCCACGGAGGACTCAACTGCGCATAGTATGTAAAAAAGAGCACAGTTTTGAGAAGGCTTGGAAAAGAGGGTATGTAGAAGAACATTTCGTATGGGTTCACAGAAAATTTTTCCATTCGATTATTAACACTTTTTTAGATAGCGGCGGGCAGAATTTAAAATACATAATTTTAATCTTGAGTTTTAGAAAACACATGGCTCTCATATCGAAAGCGCTCACTGAAGAATGATTTTTAAAAATACAAGCTCTAAGCGGCTAAAAAAATCTATGTTCAACAGTTTCGCTGTTTTTTTTTATCATGACAATTTAATATATCAAGATCTGAAGGTGTAACATCCAGAATAATTGATATCTAAGAACATCTTTATAAATAATCGGCACGTAATACACTCTTTTTCATAAATCGTACAAGAGGGATCTAATTCCTGCATTTCGTCATATATTTTGGACTATTATACAATAATAGGATCCCGATGCTAAATACAAAAATAACTTTCAAATTAGGTTCAAAGCATTGATATCCAATTATGAATTATACATATGTATATGTATGTTTCAAATCACTGCATTTTACACTCAACATTTAATTTCTTTTGTTTCAATAACTGTCTTTGAAGAACCTTGATAAATTCTTCTGAAAATTAAGTAAATTTGGTTCAAAACTTGTAAAAATGTAGAAATTACATGGTTGGCTGTTAATATACCAAAATTATTATAAGATAATATTCAGATATTGATACCTCAGTAGTAGGTGCAATTGTATACTATTGACCTAAGTCAACGGGCTATAAATTAAAATATTCTTATTAAATACTGGAATCGCCTTTTAAAAAGTGTACTGGAGGTAATAATTCGGGAACCTTAATTTTTGACTTAAAAAGATCTACTACTAAGAAAAAAGTACCTACTAACAGACTAACAAAAATAGGTCAAATCAAAAAACTTAATATCTTCTTCATTTTAGTCGATAAAGGAAAGACATATTTACTCGAATCTACACTGTTAAGTAATTTATTTTTATTTGATACTTTAAAAACAAAATTTATACATTTCATTCTACAGTACATACGCGTCTTGTATGTCCTTGTGGTGACGGTAATCAAAGCCATTACTTACCTTTTGTCACTTTTTGCACAGCATAACATTTTTTACTGATTTCAAAATATATATTTTTTACACCATTTTTCAACCCTATGGCTGTTTTTGTTTGCGTTGTTTCAAATGTATATTTGTTTGATAAAGGAAATCACTGAAATTGCTCACCATCAGTGGTTGATTGTTGCACTTAGTTTTTTTTTTTTTTTTGTTTTGCGCCCCAGGGTAAATCCGCATCAATGTATGAAATGCAATTCCTGTGCATATGATCTTTTGGCTTTTGTGGGAATGTAATGGGGTTTTTTTCTTTGAACGCGTTTTGTTTCTTAATAATTTTATTTCTTTTTAATCCTCTTATTTAAATTTTGAAAAAAAAACTTTTTTTCAACGACATTTTATCATTGTATTGATTGCATTATAATCTTACCTAGAATACGTAAGTGTTGTCTCTTCTAAGTGTTGTTACTATAATATATAGCCCCTTATTGAAAAACCGGTTTTTATAATTTCACCAACTGATTACATTGAATTATTTCAAAAAAAAACTTTTTAAATAGTCAATATACTTTTTTGTATGATTTTTTTTTTTTTTTTGATTTATAAGTGCTTATATCTCGTTATCAATAACAAATCAATAACTGGTTCAAAACACACTGATTATTTCCTTTCACTTAAATTACAGAAACTCGAGAGTTATGTCAGTTCTTATTTATCTTACAGACCACTTAGGTTAAAAATGGGCAATTAATTACATCCTATATTTTCAAACATACTCTTCCCATCTGTGTTATTGGAAGTGTCATATCTGGAATAGCTATCGATATGTTTTTAAAAAGCTTGTTTTATATCCCATTTATTTTGATGATATTATACAAAATATTTGGCCTGTTTTCCAGGAATGTATGTAGATTACTTATTGTCATCCTCATATCGTTACCTCAGAGTGTAAGTGTCCTATCGCACTTTTTGACAAATTTTTTCTAACACGCCAACTTACTTAAGAAAATATACTCTTTCGTTTGGTGTTATCGAAATTTAGCTACCTCTTCTCGTTCCAAAGATCTCAGTATGCTTTATGTCCTAACTGCAGCTTTCAAAATAAAATCTCCGAGTGCAAATGTCCTAACTGCTCTCAGCTCAAAAGTGAGAATGGACTTTTGTATGAGAGGAAAAAAGGTATCCCCGGCGGTAATTTGGCATCGTTTCAAAACAAAAAATTTCTGCCACCAATCGTTGCAAAAACGCCGAAAATGGATTTTGAAGTACGAATGGTACTGTCTTATATCTGTTTAGGCCTCATTTGATGAAAAAAAAAAAATTATTCCGCCAATTGATGACTTGTGACTTATTCAATTATGTGACTTATATGTGATTTTTGAAGTACTAATAGCTTTTTTATACTCTTCTTGATAATTTGAAAACAACGATATTTTGTTTGTCAAAATCGGCTCAGTAGTTTGGAAGTTTTGGTCTAAAATATAACACTAGCATGAGCGTGCCATGAACGTTAGCACTACGCGTGACGTAACGGTTCAGCCAAAACACATTTTAGAATAGATTTTTCTACATACCCGTTTTCCTATGCCTCAATCAAATATGTTCACGAATAAAAAAAGAAGACTTTTTGCGTGTTTTGGATCAAACGTAATATACCTTTTACGTGGAGTTTCAGGATGCGAATGTCCTAACTCTTGCGAATCCGGATAATTTTGATTACAGAAAAATCAAAGGTAAGTTTCAATAAATTTTTTTCAAATTCCGTATAGGTAATTACAGAGAGGCAAAATAATAAAAAAAAAATATTAATAATCCTTAAAAAACAAATCGCAGAGTAAATAACTTTTACGTGGAGTTTCAGAATGCAAATTTCCTAACTCATACAAATCCGGGTAATTTTAATTACAGAAAAATCAAAGATAAGTTTCAATAAATTTTTTTCAAACACCGTATAGGTAATTACAGAGAGGCAAAATAATAAAAAAAAAAGAAAAACATTATTAATCCTTAAATAACAAATCGCAGAGTAAATAACTAAAACGCTGTTTTCTCAGTTTCATGTTTTTGCTGATAGGACACTTACACTCTGAGGTGACGATATCAAAATATTAAATATAGCTTCCAGTCTTCGTGGACGAAGTATAATGTTGACACATTGGATTACATAAAAAGTTATATCATCGTCGCGTTGGTTAAGTGGTTGGAAATATATGACAAAGCTACCGCTTTTTTCGAAAATATATATAGAAATATGAAAACATTTTCGTATACATGAGCTTCTGTAAAATACGCAGTAGCACTGTTTTTTGTATTAAATCTACCCTTCTAGTCAATGGTAAGATGTTTAGTATTGAATGATTAAGGGAAAGCAGAACAAAGTCTGCTGGGTATGCTTGTGTAATGTAAAAGTTATAACATTTCTGAAAATTGTGTTCATATTAAATCAATTTTAAACACCTACATACTACTTAGCATTAGTTACTCCCTGACAAACTCCTTATTATCATCGAAAGCTATCGATATCTTTTATGAGCATTATATGATCGTGAAACCTGAACTAACCGTGGTCCTCCCCTTCCCTATAACCAAGTCCGATAACTACAAAGGCATAATTGAAATCTAATTCAGTTTATACTTACTCTTATATAAGTAATTATAATATCGAACCAAAATCTGTTTAAAGCATTTTGTAATCCTTGTCTGTCTGTCTGTCTGTCTGTCTGTCTGTCTGTCTGTCTGTCTGTCTGTCTGTCTGTCTGTCTGTCTGTCTGTCTGTCTGTCTGTCTGTCTGTCTGTCTGTTTGTCTGTCTGTCTGTCTGTCTGTCTGTCTGTCTGTCTGTCTGTCTGTCTGTCTGTCTGTCTGTCTGTCTGTCTGTCTGTCTGTCTGTCTGTCTGTCTGTCTGTCTGTCTGTCTGTCTGTCTGTCTGTCTGTCTGTCTGTCTGTCTGTCTGTCTGTCTGTCTGTCTGTCTGTCTGTCTGTCTGTCTGTCTGTCTGTCTGTCTGTCTGTCTGTCTGTCTGTCTGTCTGTCTGTCTGTCTGTCTGTCTGTCTGTCTGTCTGTCTGTCTGTCTGTCTGTCTGTCTGTCTGTCTGTCTGTCTGTCTGTCTGTCTGTCTGTCTGTCTGTCTGTCTGTCTGTCTGTCTGTCTGTCTGTCTGTCTGTCTGTCTGTCTGTCTGTCTGTCTGTCTGTCTGTCTGTCTGTCTGTCTGTCTGTCTGTCTGTCTGTCTGTCTGTCTGTCTGTCTGTCTGTCTGTCTGTCTGTCTGTCTGTCTGTCTGTCTGTCTGTCTGTCTGTCTGTCTGTCTGTCTGTCTGTCTGTCTGTCTGTCTGTCTGTCTGTCTGTCTGTCTGTCTGTCTGTCTGTCTGTCTGTCTGTCTGTCTGTCTGTCTGTCTGTCTGTCTGTCTGTCTGTCTGTCTGTCTGTCTGTCTGTCTGTCTGTCTGTCTGTCTGTCTGTCTGTCTGTCTGTCTGTCTGTCTGTCTGTCTGTCTGTCTGTCTGTCTGTCTGTCTGTCTGTCTGTCTGTCTGTCTGTCTGTCTGTCTGTCTGTCTGTCTGTCTGTCTGTCTGTCTGTCTGTCTGTCTGTCTGTCTGTCTGTCTGTCTGTCTGTCTGTCTGTCTGTCTGTCTGTCTGTCTGTCTGTCTGTCTGTCTGTCTGTCTGTCTGTCTGTCTGTCTGTCTGTCTGTCTGTCTGTCTGTCTGTCTGTCTGTCTGTCTGTCTGTCTGTCTGTCTGTCTGTCTGTCTGTCTGTCTGTCTGTCTGTCTGTCTGTCTGTCTGTCTGTCTGTCTGTCTGTCTGTCTGTCTGTCTGTCTGTCTGTCTGTCTGTCTGTCTGTCTGTCTGTCTGTCTGTCTGTCTGTCTGTCTGTCTGTCTGTCTGTCTGTCTGTCTGTCTGTCTGTCTGTCTGTCTGTCTGTCTGTCTGTCTGTCTGTCTGTCTGTCTGTCTGTCTGTCTGTCTGTCTGTCTGTCTGTCTGTCTGTCTGTCTGTCTGTCTGTCTGTCTGTCTGTCTGTCTGTCTGTCTGTCTGTCTGTCTGTCTGTCTGTCTGTCTGTCTGTCTGTCTGTCTGTCTGTCTGTCTGTCTGTCTGTCTGTCTGTCTGTCTGTCTGTCTGTCTGTCTGTCTGTCTGTCTGTCTGTCTGTCTGTCTGTCTGTCTGTCTGTCTGTCTGTCTGTCTGTCTGTCTGTCTGTCTGTCTGTCTGTCTGTCTGTCTGTCTGTCTGTCTGTCTGTTTTACGGGAAAACCAAGAAAGCTAATTGAATGAAACTATCACACACAGGTCACATCTTTTTGCAGGCATATTGCTATTGAAAATGGGCAAAATCGGTTGAAAGACACGCCTACCGCCCATGCTCTATGTATATTTACCCCGGCCGATTTTGATAAAAGTTTCAATGTGAATCAAATTAGGATAAGGCTGGGTTTCAAGTTTCCAAAGGGTCGTACAGGGGCGTGGCACAGCCCTAAATTTTATCATTAATACTACCATATCTTGTAAGCCGTTCAAGATATTGCGATTGAATTTGGTAAACGGATACATAAAATATATCTTGAATTGTGATAAAAGTGGGCGGAATCGAAGAAGTGGGCGTGGCACTTTTCAACTGTTAAAAATTTTGATTCCGTATATCTCAAAATTCGCAAAAACGATTTCCATAAAAATTTTGAAGATGATGCCGCTGAAAGCAGCCATCAATACAAGCTCAGCTACTGGACCGAAAAAATTCGTTGAAAGGCGTGGCACAGCCCACAATATTTATAAACGTTATATTTAAAGAACTAACAACGTAATCGTTATAAAATTTAATGAGGCAGATATACTTGCTTTAAAGTCTCTTACTACAAAAATTTGGTCCAATAGTACCTGTGGGCGTGGCACCTCCCATATAATCAAAAAACGTTTATTGTATAGATGTCAGTTACTATACGCTTTAAAAATAAATTAATTTTGACAGGATTGCATCAGTGGGCGTGGCACCTCCCATATTAACATAAATTTGTTAGCGCTGTTTTAAGTGAACTATTGCAGCAATTGGTATGAAATTTAATGTATGTATTTCTGTCGCTATATGGCATGTCTGAATCAAAAGTGGCTGAAATAGCATCAGTAGGCGTGGCACCTCCCATACAAATAAAATACGGTAAGTGGCATATTTATCAAAATATGTGAGCAATCATACTAAATATTTCTGGATCAAAACCGGGCTGGATTGTACCAGTGGGTGTGCCACCGCCCTAAATTTTGATTTTTTGTTGCAGCATATATCGCAAACTATACAAGCTATTGAGCTAAAATTTAATATGGGGATGTCGATCGCGAATATAATTTATTGTACCAAAAGTGGCCGGAACTGGAGAAGTGGGCGTGACATATTTCAAATATTTCATTTCTATTCGATTTTTCCAACATTTTGTATATTATTTCGACTTTTTCAACCCTTTAACTGTTTCCACTGTATCCTATATGTATTTGTTCGACATTTTCAACCTCTTTCAACTTCCTTCATAATTTTTTTTTTTTTTTTTCGACTTTTTCATCAACTTTGAATTGCTTAAAAATTTTTCAACCTTTTTCAACTTTTTTAGAGTTTTTCAACCTCTCTCAACTTTTTTCAACATTTTGCATATATTTTCGACATTTTCCAACCTCTGCCAATCTTTCTAATATTTCACATTTTTTTCGACTTACTCAACCTCTTCAATGTCTTTTCAACATTTATTTAAAAGGTTATTTCAGTGCAGTGTAGGGTATGTGAGTTTCGGCCTGGCCGAAGATAACACCTTAACTTGTTTTATCGAAGCTTGTATTATTCAACCTTTTTCGAACAAAAACCAAAATTAACATGGGTGACTGTAAAATAGTTTAGCATCGTAATTAATAAAATACTTTACCAATGAAGTAAAATTTTGTTTTTATAATATCTTGCTAGAGCTAGATAAAGACAGACGCAAAAATGTTTTTAATATGAATTTTTTAAGCCCATAATTATGGGGTCTCGTATGTTTGTACACAATAATATGATTATAAAAACACGAGACAGCATGTCTTTCATGTGACTTTTATTTCTATAGTCATGCCACCCCATGTATCGTGTGTGTCTTTATATTGTACATAATAAAATGCATATGTAGACTTGAGACCACTTGTCTCGTGTCTTACTACTGTAGACATAAAAGTCACTTGAAAAGCACGTCATCTCATGTTTTCATAAGCATTTTATTATTCATTTCATATATTTAAAAAAAAAATAATGATAATACTACAACACTACAAGACTACGATTAAGTATGTACAGAATAAAGAAGCACACAGCACAGGGTATATTGTTGTCCATGTTTTGTGTTCTTAAGGCGCTTTACCAAAAAAAATATGAGAAATATATGATACGCCTTTAACGTATAGTAGAATATATAACCTAGTGTACTAAAAAACTGTAATAAAAAGCTAAGATTAAGTATGATAAAGTTCTATAATTTCCATATAGAGTCTGAAATATATCTTCAAAGCCTTTAAGCAAATCATACAGCTCATTTTTAAGTGTTTGTAAGGTGTCTTATGAAAGACTACACAGAGGGGAATATATTTTTATACTTAATATGTCAAATCGCTATTAGTTATAAGCCCCTATGAAGATTTTATAAATAAATATAAATAAATCTTTCTACTTGTCTTTAAATGGCATGTAAAAGAAGCTAAGTATACTACCTTTTCTGCTACTAGGGAAGTGTAGACATTTTAGGGTTTTTTTTTCTGGTCGGATATACTATTATCTTTATATATTGTTTAAAGCATTAAATTTGACATTACTTTATACATAAATGAAATTACATGTAGTGAATAAAGAATAAAGAACCCACTTTCTGGCAATTGATGAAAACGTTTATTTTGTTTTTGTTTTTTATTTAACTTAGTACAATCATACTCGATGATGTTTACTGTTCATTGACTGTGAATATGAAATTTCAATGAATTCATGGTTTTATGACTGTGAAACCAATTAAAATTTTTGAAAAAAAATTATTTGAGTAAAGTCCATTATAATTCCTTAGATATATTTGTGATTTACAGAATTTTTTCATAAAAGCAATTTTTATTTTATAATAAATAAATTTGTTATCCATTAACATGATGTGATTTTATGAAAATAAAATGTATTTTAATGAAAATGTTTAATTTTTGTACTAATTCAAAAACTTAATAAAAAAGTACTCCAATGGTAGGGCTGACACCTTCCTTGAGGTTGCGCATGTACCGGGCTGACATTAAGGCATTGAAATAATTAAGGGCTATTAAAGCGGCGTGACTGTTTATTAAAAGTAGAAAAGTGGTGGGTACTCTCTTTAGAGTAGTCGTGCTGCAATATTCAGCTAAAAAATTAGTGCAAAACCCCTCTTCTATATTCTACGTTAAACCCAGATACTAATTCTGATGCTCCTTCAGCAAAATCAAAAGGAGTACGATTAGTTTCTGCTAACGAAATAATAAATCAAATAAAAGCTAAAAGAAATAAAATTACTAAAAACCAAATATGTTTTTGATAAATATAAAACCCTAAAATATTATAATCTCCAATTAAAAAAATTAAGGATAATAAAATTGAAGCTAATCTAACTTCATAAGAAATAGTTTGAGCAACTGCTCGTAAACCCACTAATAACTAACATATTCTAGTACAACATAGAAAAAATAATAAACCTATAGGTATACATATTCATACTAATAAGGATAAGAATAAAGATAAATATATATATAAATATATATATATTGGCTTCTTTGCAGTTTGTAACGTACAGCTACTACTCCTTCATATGTTTTGGAGCCATCTGTATGGATATTTATTGCGTCTCTCAGGTCCGCCTTCCGTGACTTCTAGATTGATGGTCATTTTTCTTCGATAAATGCTCAAATGGCTTTTGGTTGATCAGAGTAACGTTTCTGATTGCTTTCCACCTGGGGATTGCCAGAGCGATCTCTGAGCCAATCATTAGCAAGTTGACACACAGCCTAGTAGCTATCTCCGCATCCGCTGAGATAGTGAGCGAATGTGTGCAGCGTGTCCTCCCTAGAAGTAAACTGGGTTGTGCGCAGGGTTTGGTACCCGCCACGTAAAAAAAAACACTCCAATGAAGACTAAAAACCTCGGATAATGAACTCCTCAACGTTGGCGACCACTGCAAATGAAAAAAGGACTATAATTTAAGGATATGCACCTGGAATATCCGGACCCTCAATAGGGAAGGTGCCTCTATCGAATTGGCGGATGCCCTCGGAAAAATTAAGGCTGACATCACCGCCATCCAAGAAATAAGATGGATAGGACAAGGTTGCTCTAAGCAAGCAAGTTGCGATATCTACTACAGCTGCCATGAGGAGAGGCGCGAATTGGGATGCGGATTCGTAGTAAGCAAGAGACTTCGCCACCATATCTCCAGGTTCACACCTGTGAGCGAAAAGTTGGCCACGATCTGCGTCAAGGCTCGATTTTTTAACATCAGCTTGATTTGCGCGCACGCCCCGACGGAGGAAAAGGACGATGCTGTCAAAGATGCCTTCTATGCGAGACTCGAGTAAGTATACGACCGCTGCCCGGCCCATGACGTTAAAATTGTGCTTGGGGATTTCAACGGAAAGGTCAGAAGAGAAGGTATATTTGGCCCCACTGTCGGTCAGTTCAGCCTTCACGAGACCACCTCAAACAACGGTCTACGGCTGGTCGACCTCGCCGCGGCGCGAAACATGGTAGTAAGTAGCACCAGATTTCAACACCTCGATATCCACAAGGCCACCTGGCTGTCCCTGATCAGAAAACACGCAACCAAATCGATCATGTTGTGATCGACGGAAAGCATGCTTCCAGCGTGCTAGATGTTCGTACGTTCCGGGGAGTCAATATTGACTCCGATCATTATCTTGTTGCAGCCAAGATACGCATGCGGCTGTGCAATGCAAAGGATGTACGCTCTGGTACGCAACGAGAGCTGGACGTCGCTAAGCTGCAATCACATCGGACGGCCGAAGCCTATTCCGCTCGCCTCTCAGAACTGCTCCTTCAATCTGACTCTCTACCCGATAATGCCGGTGGACTTTGGGCGCATATATCCCGCTCCATGCGCTCTGCCGCTGAGGAAGTCATTGGTTTCCGACGCCCACTTCCGCGAAATCAATGGTATGACCAGGAGTGTCGCGAAGCTACTGCAGTGAAAAACGCCGCCTACAAAAGAACCCTGCAGTCAGCAGCAACGCGAGCCGTGCACGAAAACTACCGGGAAAAGAGAAAGGATGAGAGGCGCCTTTTCAGACGCAAGAAACGAGAGCAGGAAAGGCACGAGCGTGAGAAACTCGAAGTGTTACGGGGCAGGAATGATGCTCGAAAATTTTACCAACAAGTCAAGCGTCTGACCCAAGGTTTCAAGCCCGGAGCATCTACCTGTAAAGATGAACCTGGAAATCTGGTTACGGATACGCAGGATACACTGAGATTATGGAGGTAACACTTTTCCAAGCTGCTTGCTGGCGATGACTCCACCAACCACGCCTTTGGAGAAATTAACCCGATGCCACCAATCAACGACGATGGTGTGGACGTACCACCACCTAGCCATGACGCGGTACGAGTTGTGATCCAACGACTTAAGCCCAACAACAAAGCGGCTGGTGCCGATGGCCTGACTGCTGAATTGTTCAAGACCGGCGGCGATGAGCTGATAGGGTGTATGCATCAACTCATCTGCAAAATATGGCTAGTTGAAAGCATGCCCGACGATTGAAATCTCAGTGTCCTTTGTCCTGTACTGAAGAAAGGTGACCCGACCATCTGCGCTAACTACCGGGGTATCAGTCTTCTTGCCATCTCTTACAAGGTCCTGTCGACTGTACTGTGTGAAAGACTTAAGCCGTTTGCCAACACACTGATTGAGCCTTATCAGTGCGGCTTTAGACCTGGTAAGTCCACCATAGACCAGATCTTCACACTCCGTCAAATCCTGGAAAAAACCCACGAAAAACAGATCGATACCCATCATCTCTTAATCGATTTTAAAGCTGTTTTCGATAGCCCGATACGGGATTGCCTGTATGCCACCATGTCTGAGTTCGGTATACCTGCGAAGCTGGTGCGGCTTTGCAGAATGACGTTGAGCAACACAGCCAGTTCCGTCAGAGTAGGAAGTGACCTCTCCGAACCATTTGATACCGAACGAGGTTTCAGACAGGGCGATCCACTATCCTGCAACCTCTTCAACTTTGTGATGGAAGGGGTGTTGCGAAGAGCCAGTGTACATCGTAATGGCACTATTTTCTACAAAAGTGTCCAGCTCCTTGCATATGCCGATGATATTGATATCATTGGACGTTGTAAGCGAGATGTTACTGCTGCGTTCTCTGCTATCGAAAAAGAGTCAGCGAAAGTGGGTTTGACGGTGAACGAGGGCAAAACAAAATATATGCTGTCCACAAACAGGGAGACGCGGCGTATTGGATCCTTTGTTACTGCGAACAACTATACTTTCGAAGTTCTCAAAGAATTCACCTATCTTGGCACCGCCGTGAACACTCACAACGATGTCAGCCTGGAGATAAAGCGAAGACTAACTCTTGCTAATAGGTGTTACTATGGTCTCAGTAAGCAATTGAGTAGTAGAGACCTCTCTCGCCCGACAAAACTGACACTCTACAAGACGCTCATCTTACCCGTGCTACTTTACGGCGCAGAAGCATGGGTTGTGTCGCAGACTGATGCAGCCACGCTTGGGGTGTTTGAGAGAAAAATTCTTCGCAAGATTTTCGGTCCTGTTCACGTCGGCGACGACTACCGTATTCGAATGAACCACGAACTGTACGAGCTCTACGCTGACATTGACATAGTCAAGCGCATCACTATCCAACGTCTGCGCTGGCTGGGACATGTTGTGCGTATGGACGAAGAAGCTCCGGCGAAAAAGGTGTTTGATGCGGAAGCCGCTGGGCGACGATGAAGAGGGAGACTATGCCTCCGATGGAAAGACCAAGCCGAGGAAACCCTATCCACTCTTGGTGTGAATCATTGGAGAAGGCGCTTGCAAAGCAGCGGCGCCTGGAGAGAGCTTTTGAGGTCGGCCGTAACCCGGTAACGGGTTGTTATGGCCACCCAAGTAAGTAAGTAAGTAAGTAATGCTCAAACTTATTGCAATGCAAGTAACTTGGACCTAAACAGAAGTGATAAAAATATGACAGTCTTGTAAATAAAAAAATCATGTGTGCAGTTCACACGTGGTAGAAGTGAAACCTTCAGAAAACTAAACTGCGATAGAATGAGACGAAAATGTTTTTTTTTTTTAAATGATGAAGACCAAATGCATTTCAAACCATGCAGTCGGAATATTTCATATTACGGAATTGGTTGCCCATTAAATATGTTGTTTTTCAAAGGATGTAAGGGGACCCATCATTCCCCATTTGATTAAAAAATTTTTTTAAGAAGTTATGACCATTTTAAGTTTCGGTGTCAAAAATTAAAAAACCGCTGAAAATTTTTTTTAACATTGCCAAGTCATCTGTGCATTCAGCTTATTTTTAATAAAGCAAATCTTTTCAAAAATTAAAGATTTTTCCTCATATTAAAGCTTACTAAAACTTCCTACGAATCCTCGGAACCCGAATATGGAAAACTATATACTATATAAAATTCATATCTTCAAAGTTTTCTCAAATTATTGAAATTGAAAAAGTTACAGCGAATCTAAAATTTCAGTGCAAATTTTTGATCATAATAATAAAATCTTCTTTAACTTAAGTCCTAAGACTATGCAATGGTTTTTTTCCAAGCTTTCAAACTGGACATTCGAACTTTTTTTTGTGATACTATTTAATGTTCATGCAGATAAATTATATCAGCAATATTTCCACGGGATCTAAAGGACTGCATATATAATAACTTCAAACGATTCATAAGGAGGAAGGCTTAAAAAGTCAGCCAAATTAAGCCAATGAGAGCAAAACGAATAAAGTTTTTTTATAATTCTATTTAAATGAATATTATAAAATGGTAGCCATACTTGGCTGGCGTACTCTAAGTGATGACGCACGATTGTATTATATGTACAAAGTCACCGTTACTAAAGGGCTTTGAAATTGTTTTGCTTACCTCTTATTAAGGCTAAGTATATGGAAATCCATCAGATTTGGCCTTTTAGCTGGCCTCGTTTTTTTTTTTTTTTTTTTTTTTGGAGTACATCGTTCAGCCATAGTTTTTCTAGAAGATAAGGCTGTCTTGAATTAATATTCAAGGTTGTTCAATTAATTTTCAGATAGCTATTTTTTTATTTAACTTTGTATGTAACTTTTCATGTTTTTTTTTTAACTTAAATGCAATTTTAACTATTTCTTCCTTTGAATTTTAATTGTTCCTCCTTGAATATTAATTAAAGATAGTCTTAACTTCAAGAAAAACCATGTTTGAAGAGTCTGCTCCAAAAAAAAAAAATAAAAAAAAATAAAAAAAAAATCGAAGCCATGGTCGAGGTAAGATGACAATTTCGATTTTTTTTTTATTTTTTTTTTTTGGAGCAGACTCTTCAAACATGGTTTTTCTCGAAGTTTAGACTATCTTTAATTAATATTCAAGGAGCAACAATTAAAATTCAAAGGGAGACATAGTTAAAATTGGATTTTAGTTAAAAACAACATGAAATGTTACACATAAAGTTAAATAAAAAAAATAGCTATCTGAATTTCAATTGAACAACCTTTAATATGAGTTCAAGACAGCCTTAGCTTCAAAAAAAAACTATGGCTGAAAGATGTACTCAACAGTCTTTAGACTACAGCGTAAAAACCCAATAAATTGACAATTTTTAAAAAACACGAAAAGTTTCATATATTTCTTACTTTAAATGCAAATTAAAAAAATAGCTATCTGAATTTCAATTGAACAACCTTTATTATGAGTTTAAGATAGCCTTAGCTTCAAGAAAAACTATGGGTGGAAGATGTACTCCAAAAAAAAAAAAAAAAAACGAGGCCAGCTAAAAGGACAAATCTGATGAATATGCACATATGTAGATGACGATTTTCTTACAAATTTGATCAACATGTTCATTAAATGTCAATTTAGAATCAAAATGTATACCTTTGACTAAATCAACAAGACAAATATTCTTATCTTTGATTTTATAACAAACTCCACATTATTTTTCTCTCTCTGGAATTCAGCAGGATTAAGATGTAAGTTATGCTTAGAACACCAAATTTCAAAGAATTTCAACTCAGACTGAAGTGGAAGAGTATCACCAACCACCTTCACAATTCTGTATATTTTCATGGCATCTGCAGATACTAACAGATGGGATTTTTTGAAAACATGTGTAATATCACTAACTGCCAAAATAAACAAGACCCATGTGGCTTACTTGTGGAAAACCTGATGTCACGTTAAATGGAGAGCAGAACACCCTCCAAAATCTTTTTTGGTATAAACGATCAGAAAAATAAGATTCATTCCAGCTGACGAAACTTAAAGGAAATCCAAGCTTCTGTAGTTTAGACAAAATCACATTATGTGGTACTTTATCAAATGCTTTACTGAAGTCAATATATATGCAGTCAACTTGCCCACCAGAGTCCAAAAAGCTTAATGCAAGGAATGAATTCAAGGAGGTTAGAAACAGTTGACGAGTTGTTATGAATTCACTACAGCACACTCTAACCTGACCTGAGGTATTGATGATAGCTAAGCCACCGACCTGTAGTTTGAAACATAAATTTTACACCCTCTCTTGTAAATTGGGCATATGTATGATTTCTAATAAAAAAAAACTGAGTGGCTGACTCAGTACAGAGCCGCAATTAACTACTGTTGCCGCCGGAATATCATCAGGTCCGAAACTGAAGTCATCATCAACAGATGAGGTATATTTCTCTAAGAAGTCATTTGAGAAAAATATCGCATTAGCTGAAACTAAAGGGTCGCTATCCATATATTCAAAGTAGTTCATCTCAGTGATAAATAATTCCGTAAGAAAAGATTGTTTAAGTAAATTAACAAACAACACAGCTAGTAAGCCCATCAAGTTTTTTAAATTCAGATGGAAACCCATCCTAAAAATGCTTGGGGTCTTGAAGAATATTCAGCCTAATTTTATTCAAATATTCAGAGTAAACTAGGTAAAGCTGACATGAATTTAAAGCCAATGGACAGTCGCTGGTAAGCAACAAGGTCATTTATCGTTCACTCTAAACGATTTTTATGGAGGCCTTTTGCTTCGTGAGATGATAAGATCTTCAAACTACTTTAATTCGATGGATCGGTTATTGTTATTGTTTCTCGGCTGCGAATAGCTTTTGTATCGTTGAAAAAGTAAGGTTGCAGTGAACTGTTGTTTGCTGAATACTCACTTTTCTCATTTTCCGCAGCTTCAACTGAAATGCTAAAAAGTAGTACTGCATTTGTTTTGCAAAGAGCTGCCAATTATTTAATACAAACAACAATTTTAAAAAAAACATTCAATTTCGCACTTTTTGCATATTTTCGAGGTATTCCTTTATCAATGGCATATCATTTATTCCAATTCAGAAAAAACTCAATATTTCATTGACAAAACAATGTTCACGCTACAATTTTTAAAAAAAGATGAAGTTTTGCTCTTTTGTCAATTCGCAACAAAGAGCATAAGCCATTATTGTGATATAATGCGCAAAACGTAGCTCTTTTTTGATTTCACCGAGTACAAACGAAGCGAACACATTCTTCGAATTAGCATGGTGCATTTGATGCGCGTTAACGTGAATATTGTTATTGCATATTCGAAATATTTTGGATGCACAATCAGACGATTTGAAGCTGTTACGTGATTAGATGACGTGATAAGTTCACACGCCTCCACATGCAGAAAAGGTGTAATCGTTCGACGACGGGAAAAATTGGTGAATTATTTTCAATGTACTTTTGTTATAGTATTTTTCATCGGTTACATATTTCACAAAAAACTTTACTATCAGTTACCTCTTTTTCTTACTCAGAAAACATTTTTGATGATCAGAATTTAAGATATATTTTCGATATGATAGCGTCATTTCAACCGAAAAATATTCGCAAATTTAAAACGGGGTCAAGCTAAGTAGTTTGAAATAGATTTACGTATTTTGAAAATCATACATATACTGAAAGGTGAGTAGCAGTTAAACAGAAGCACAAAGTCGGGACCGGAAAATTATTATCTGCCAATGTCTGTTGTTAGAAGAGCTTGAAATAAACTTTTATAAAAGTTTTTTTTTAGGTAAAAGTAAACTTTAAACTTTTATATTTGTGAAATAAATATTAATAATTAAATGATTATTGAACTTAAGCCATTTTTCGCAGCGATCAATATTTTTATGTAAAATTTTTTTTTACAAGTTGATACAATGCTTTATGTATTAAACAAACTTTGACAACAAAGGAAAAAAACAACAACAACTCTAGAATAAAGACATATCGCTCACTTACTTCAAGACTGGCATAACTCAAAAAACGTGATTTTTGAGTTAATGATGCAGAAATATCCGCCATTTTATGTTTTATTTTGTGTCAAAAAATCAGAAAATTATCTCATAAACTTGCTTTGTGAGAAGTGTTTATGTAGACATACATTTCATTATTTTCATATAAAAAGTAACTTATTGAAAACTTTTAAATGCGTTTTTCTCCCACTTTATGTTTTTTGAGTTATGCCAGTCTTGAAGTAAGTGAGCGATATGTTTCGATTGTTAAAATCTCATCAGTATATTTTTGGTTTATGTCTACGTCAGCACTCAAATTGCACCCGCCATATTAATGAAAAACAATCGAAAAGGTATTTTTTTAATTTCAAGCAAATGTTAAATTTTAAGTGAATTTTTAAGATCACACCATTGTATTGAATCTTTTTCAATTATCTGTACCGTTTTCTTTGTTTTGTTAACATCATTAAAGCGAGACGCCACGTGAGTGGATTAAAAGTAAAAGTTTCCTTAAAAATTTTATATCCGAAGATAAAAGTTAAAAGTTTTTTTAAACTTATATTTCAAAAAGTCAAAAAAAAATTTTTATTAATAAAAGTTTTTTTTTAAAAGTGTTTTTAACTTATATTTTTAACAGTCACATGCAAAGAGTTTTTTTTGACTTATATTTTTCAAATGCGGAAATAAAAGTTTTTTTTTTTGTATGAAAAATATCTTGGATCACTACGCAAAAAATTTCAAAGTAGACCACTTATTATATTATTCATAATAAAATCCATAGGAAAATACTTAACATATTTCTGAAAAGAAAAAAAAATTTATGATAATTATGCACTTATAATTTTTAAAAAAATTGTGCTCAACGCATCAATGCAAAAAGGCCGAAAAGTGTTTTGGGAGCGTCAGGGGAGTTTCCCGACCCACCTAAAGAGGTGTCTTGGACCCATTTTTCGAAAAAAAATTTTGTTGCACGAATCGATGGGAAAAGGCCGAAAATGGATTTTGGAAGTGAGGGGGGGTAGTCCCGAACCTCCGGAAAACATGAATTTTTAGTTGAAGGCTCCTGGTGCTTAAGCTGTGTGATATGCGTTAGCATTGCTTGAAGAATAACATATAAAACAAGTCAAATGAAAAAAAGATGTTATGTCGAAGAAGATATTTTAAGAAACATTTTTACAAATTAAAATAAATATTTAAATTTAATTAAATTTCAAAAAAAAAAAAAAAAGAAGTGTACAGTTACTTATAGAAGGTTCTATGTGTATATTATGACATACGGTTTCATGTATAATTAAATATAAGTTGCCTTACAATAAGTGTTTAGGATGTGAAGTAGGTAGATGGAAATTGAATACCATTGAGATTATTTTAGTCAATTCGTTGATTTCAACATCCTATCTGTATTGAAGATTTTCGAACGAATTCAAAATACGTTCCGAATAACAATCCGTCAAAAGGTATTTAAAAGATGAAATGACTTACTTTACATTGTTTTTCGAAGTTAAACAAAGTTTCCTTTGTTCATTCAAAATTAAACTGCACGAAAAAATTTAACCTTATTTCTTAACGATTTGTCACCAACGTTTTTATTGTGTCAGAAAAGCGTTCGTTTTTTTTGTTTGTCCTGCATACTATTTTCATTAAGGTATCAGAGAGAAAAAAACGTACAGAAAAAGATTAACACAGATATACTCCATATGTACATCGTTAACCGACCGACTACACTAGTAAATAAAAATACTTGTGGTAGACCGAATAAAACAGGTAGTTTCGATTTCTGAATATTTCGGAAAAAAACAAATAGAAATTTATTGCCTCTTTCATTTATGAAACTATTTATTACCCGTTCCGTTACGCAAATTCCTTAAGTTTTTTGTTGATATGAAAATTGATTCTAAAGCCACAATTCATTAGGACTTTAGTTTACCGAAACAAAAAGCAATACGCTCATAATAAATTTTGAAAAAAGGATGCAGCAGAAAACGGTGCCTTGGAAAAATTAAATATTCGAAAAGCAATATTTCCTTTGGTAAATACCTAATATGCTTTTGATATATTTTTTTGCCTTAAAAAAATCAGTTTTCGGCTGTAAGGTTGTTTTCATCAAATGAGTCCAAAACAGGTCGGGGACCTCTCCTGTCACCTTAAAAATCCATTTTGGGCTTTTGCCTATCGATTCGTGCAATAAATTTTTTTTCGAAAAATGGGTCCAAAAAACTCTTTTAGGAGGGTCGGGGACCTCACTTGTCACCTTATAAATCCGTTTTCGGCATTTTCCCATCGATTCGTGCAATAAAATTTTTTCAAAAAATGGGTCCAAAACACCTCTTTGGGTGGGTCGGGAACCTCCCCTGTCACTCCCAAAAACCATTTTCGGCCTTTTCTCATTGATGCGTTGAGCACAATTTTTTTAAAAATGTAAGTACATAATTATCATACATTTTTTTCTTTTCAGAAATATGTACCTACATACTCGTACATGGGGTAAAACGCCAGCGAAAAAATTTTTTGGCTCCGATTTGGCTAAAATTTAGTGTTATTGTAATATCAATATACAGCAAAAGAACTGCGTTCAGGAATTCGCCCTAGTATTATTTGTTGTTGAGATACGCGGGTATGAAATTCACGATTTTCGTATTTTTTCAGAATAAGTGTTTTTTTCGAAAATTCATGGCTTACAGCAAACTCTACAATTTTAGGATTTTCCTTGTACTTTTCGAAAAAAAAAATACTGTGTTTGAAAAAAAAAATGTTTCTCAAAAATTTTCGGAATTTAAAACTATTTTTGCATTTATTTTAAAAAAACCATTTTTAAAATTTTTTTTTTGTTTTAAGAAAAAACTTTGATGTATTCTGCGCTTAATTCCGTAAAAATTTTTGTGGGGAAAAATTATTTATATTTTTTTTTTAATTTTAACAAAAATTAATCAGCTAAAATTTTGTAAATTGAAATGAATTTTTGTATTTTCTGTGAAAAATCCATTTCTGAATATATTTTCGGTAAACTTCAAATTACAGGTTGATACGCAAGCTTCAAAATTATGTGCCAAAACACGAGGGCAAGTAGTTAATTAAAATGTTTGAGCCACTAAACGCGCGCTATACTACGCGTTGAATAGCACTCATTTTAAATTTCAGTTTTCGTTTCCAGGTTAACGGCTCAAACATTTTAATTAACTACTTGCCCTCATGTTATGGCATATCATTTTGAAGCTTGCGTATCAAGCTGTAATCTGAAGTTTACCGAAAAAATATTCAGAAATGGATTTTTCAAAACAAATTCAAAAATTCATTTCAATTTTCAAAATTTTAGCTCTTTAATTTTTTTAAAATTAAAAAAAAAAAATAAAAATAATTTCTTCCCCATAAAAAATTTTACGGAACTAAGTGCAGAATAAATCAAAGTTTTTTCTAAGAAAAAAAAAAAAATTTTTAAAAAAAATGCAAAAGTAATTTTAAATTCGCAAAATTTTTTCGAAAATTTTTTTTTTTTTTTTCAAAAACAGTATTTTTCTTTGAAAAGTAAAAGGAAAACCTAAAATTTTAGGTATACCAATTATTAATTGATAGAGTTTGCTGTATGCTATGAATTTTCGAAAAAAACACTTATTCTAAAAAAGTACAAAAATCGTGAATTTCATACCCGCGTATCTCAACAACAAATAATACGAATTCCTGAACGCAGTTCTATTGCTGGACATCGATATTACAATAACGCTAAATTTCAGCCAAATCGGAGCCAAAAAATTTTTTCGCTGGCGTTTTCGTGTTTTACTTCACATATGTTAAGTATTTTCCTTTGGAAATAATCAATAATCCTAAGTGTTCTCCTTTGAAATTTTTTGCTTAGTGATCCAAGATATTATTTTAGGATTTTCCTCGTTTTTCAGTTTTTTCGAAAAACTTTTATGTAAAATTTTTTTGAAAAAGTTTTTTGGAAAAACTTTTATTCAATAAAAGTTTTTGAAGAAAGTTTATATAAACTTTTATAGCAAAAAAGTTTTAAGAAACTTTTATTTTGAAAACTTTTTGAATAAAAGTATAAAAGTTTCAAGGTCTGGTTGTTAGGCAAATAAATGAAAATATGGAATTCAAAAGTCATGACTTCATAGTCCTGTCTATAGCAATATGTGGCATATTGAGTTCCAGGAGCAGAAATCAATGAACAGAGTTACCGTTGTCAATGCCACTTACTGAAAATTTAGTGATAAATATGAAAGCCTCAAAAAATTTTAATTATTATCAATAGGTATCCAATCAGGTCTTTCAAAACTATTACTTGTCTTTTTTATCAGACACAAATACTTAATTCTATTAAGTGATTAAAACATGATTGACAATCATTCATTTTATCTGTCTTTCAAAATCAACGACGAAAAAACAGAGGCAATAAAATACATATTCATGCATATGTACATAAATATGTGAGTTAAGTAGAACATTTTAAAAACACATATCGACATCAATAAAAGTGAAATTAAAATGCAATCCATAAACCAATAAATTTTATTTTCATCTTTTTATTGTTGCTGTCGTTTTTGTTGTATATTGTCAACATTTCAGAGTATTCATACGTTCAGTTGCTAGCTACAACGTAGACGACAGGGAAAAAAACAAAAACATACAGGACACGTACAAAGAAAGGATATGAAATTGAATTTTTTTAAAATTGAAAAACAAAAGATAAATACATATACATATATATACATATACTTATGTACTATATATAAATAAAAAAATAAAATTTTATTGGTAACTATAAAAGTAGCGACAGTAACAACAAAAGCAAAAACAATAATAAAAAATAAGACAAAATGCAAAAAATCATGCAAAATGTCACAACGAATTTACAACAGAATGATTTTCATATAAAATAACACTTGCACAAACACTCATGCAGAAACTCCCATACAAACATAAGCCCAGCCAGCATTTGGAAAATTACGTAATCTTACTGACCATGAATTTATATTTCTTCTAGAAGAGTTGTACAGGCATTTTAAGCATTTTTTAAGTTGTTCATAATTTTTAATCAGGTTAGTCCTTTCCTTTCTTATTATGTTAACTATTGTTTTGTTTAATCATTTTCAATTATTAATTATAAAATGAATGAATAGTAATAACTACAAAATATTCGTAGTTCGATATCGTAAAAAATATTTCTATATCACCTTCAACAACAATCGCTTAAAACTCTTCCTTAAAAACTCTTTCTTACGCAAATCGCTTTGGCAAGTTGCTACACTCTGAAAAATTTTTCCAAATAAAATGACTGTTGTGATCTGAATACCAGCTTGCGAAACCATCACCTCGGCAATTGATATATAATTGTTTTGCGATGGAAAGTGTTTGCTGGGAAAAATAGTACGGACATACACATAGCTATAGATATGTATGTGTATAATCACAGACGTGCTCCCACTTTTTTAGAGTGAATCTAATTATTTTAAAATTTTATTTTTTAACCACATTCATGTTTTTTCAAAATCTTGGCATTGTCACATTTGTAAAGCCTCAACACAATTAAACCTGCATGCATCTTATTGCTTCGGGATTGAACCTGAACAGACACAATTTTTCAATTTTTAAAATGGAATTGTATAAATTAAAAAAAATTTGTATCATATAATCATATTTATTTAGCAAATCAGAAAAAATAAATATGTTTTGCTTAGGTTGTTTTTTCTCTAACCGTTTTAGTTTTTGCGTTATTGAAAAATATAACTTTAGTCTAAATTTCACATTTTAATATTTTTCTCCTAAACTATCAATAAAATAAATAAATATTTTTTATCTTACTGTAGAAATTTTATTTCTAATATTTTCCTTAAAAAAATGTTACAAGGTTTAAAAGAATATATCGCACACATGTTCTATTTTTAGTTGTGTAGGAGAGTTCAAGCTGTTGTGATCGCTAGTGGTTTCAAACTATATTCTGTTAGTATCTTCTACCACACTTTATTTCTGCAAAATAATTCACAATCTCTAAAACGGTTTTTTTGCGTATTCTGAAAATTCCAATATTTTGAGCTGTGCCTCTTTAGTAAAGTTGACCAATTTTAAGAGCTTATTCCAAGACCTACCAAAATTTAAGAAATAATTAAACTTTTGTATAGAACTTTTTTTTGGAATCAGTTTTAAGGATTTTGAATAATTAAATATACACCCGACCCTCTTTTTACACGATTTTGAAATAACACGGTTCAAAATTAGAGCAAATAAACTTTTTTAAACGAATTTGTTCTTGCACGAATCTCAAAAAAGAGTTTTCTTATTTCAATTTTAAGTTGGACAGCCAAGTTGTGTATACAGCATCAAAAATACAATTGGGGGAATACCTGAATATTAAAATCAGTTTTTTTTTATCTGATTGCACTTCAACTTTAACACAGCAATAGGTTATACCGTATTTATTTTGTTCAGTTCGTAGTTTTAAAAGTTGATGTTCAAATTAAATTTTTTTTTTTAATTCGATGGCGAAATTTAAAGTATAATTTGTATTCATGTTAAAATTTACTACTAATAAAGGTAATAAGTCAAATATTCGGTTTAGATAAGTTCTATAAATATGTTATATTATTTTACATCTTTGTTATATTTAGTATACACCCAATTAATAAAATGCATAAACAACAACAAAATATACCAAAGAGAAGAGCAATTTCGTTAAAAACTAAAATAAAAATTTTAAGACTGTCTAAACTTTTTTTTGCACGGTTTTTGGGAAAGGTTTTTCATCTTACACGATGTTTTAAGGTTGTGGAACATATCCCCAAATTAACCATATATCGCATGTATTTTTTACACGATTTTTTTTTTGCACGGTTTTCTAAGGAACGTATCTACCGTGTAAAAAGAAGGTTGGGTGTACATTGTAAAAAAAATGTAATAATTGAAGAAATAAGTATCAAGTCTTATTCGTTAATAAAATAAGATTGCAGTCTTATTAGTGCATCTACGGACTTTTTCTTATCTCAAAAATCCCGGGATTGGCTCTTCGTAATCCCGGGATTACATTAGCTTATACTTATTTAGAGCAAATCCCGGGAACCCGGGAGCCCTGGATTGCCATCCTTAGTGTCCAAGGATCCAGAGTAAAGCAAATTTTCATAATTATTTTTTGTGTTTGAAATGGCTTCCAGAAATAATTTTAGTCGAACAAATTGTAAGTAAGTAAGTATGTGTGTTTAGTAAGTTATATTTCCAATTCACCCAAAGATCTACCCGTTTTAGTTATATAATATTTATTTTTCAGCTTATTTGTTGTTTGTCGGCTTTTTCCTCACAAGATCAGAAACTTCTTTTACCTCCGATAATTATTTGAGTAGTGAAGCTGAATTTAACGTCACCAGCCGTTTTCTAAAATAAACGTTAATTTCTAGATAAACATATTTTGACTTATTAAAGACCATATTCGTATCGAAACTTTGAACATTGAATGTTAATCTAAGGATCTTAATTAATGTTGAAGGTGTCCAAGCATGGTATCGGTTGTTTAATAGCTAAATAAAACACAAAATATGTATATAATTAATGAAATAGGTTCATAGAATAGAAACATATGAGGCGCCCGGTTTCAAAACCGGCCAAGTCCATATTTCATACTTTTGGGAAAACAACGAAAAACGTTTGTTTTCATCTATGTTCATTGAAAAATTAAAAAGTATTTCACACATGATAGCTTATAAAATTTCTTACTCAAGGTACGTCTGAGCAGATATTTAAAGTTTTATTTGCGAATGTTTTTGAGAAAACAATTTTGGACTTGGCCGGTTTTGATTCCAATGAACTGGACTTGGCCGGTTTTGATTCCAATGAACTGGACTTGGCCGGTTTTGATTCCAAGGCGTTGGAAAAAAAGTGGACTTGGCCGGTTTTGATACCAATGTACTGGACTTGGCCGGTTTTGATTCCAAGGCGTTGGATTGGTTTTGAATGCAAGTTCATGGACTTGGCCGGTTTTGAAACCCATGAACCAATAATGAATTAAAAAGTGTAATATTTGTGTCAAAAAATTTTTTTTTTAATCCAAAACCATTGTAGAAAGATAAAGCATGGTCTAGATTTTTATATATGAGAATATCTCAAAATTTTATTTTTTTGGACTTGGCCGGTTTTGAAACCGGACGCCTCATATATTTGAACAGAATTGAATAGAAACATATTATTTAAAGATACTGATCTACAAAATTATTTAGAAAAGACAATATTGTGGAATTGTCGACCTTCCCACTGGTGGCACTTCTGTAGCCTGTATCAAAGATTGGTAGCAACACCTTTTTTATCGAGACTACCATCATTTGATATGATATTGAATCTCTTAAATCTTGAAATAACTAAATTCTATAGGCTTTAAGATGCAAGTCTTTCTCTAAAATTAGCTGCAAAGACGATTTTTGGATATTGAGTTCTTGACTTCGTTTGTGAATTGATAGACATAGATTTTGGCGAACTAATGCCCTTACTACTTCGATGGTTTCTTGATCTCTAACAGATCGCGGATGACCTTTGTTTTGAACTTTTACTGTTAATCCAGTATTTCCAAACATTCTAATCCATTTCTCAATGATATCGTCACTTGGTACTTTTAAAAGAAGCATGTTGCGTCTCCTAGTGCGGTTTCATTGCTAATAAAACTCCACGGTGTAGTACGTGACGCTATCCTCACCCCGCACCAGCCCTTTCCAACGTCAACCCACAGTTAAAATCCCTCTATTATTTTTGTACACCCCTAACATCATTTCAACACAATTGTATGGAATCTTTTAAAAAATTGCTTAAGCTTATAACAAAATCGTTTACTGATCACAAAAAAAAATTCAATTTCTCAAATTTTTTATATTTCAAATTTGTGCGAATGAATTTTTATAAGACTGTTTTCGATAAACAATTTTTACATTTTCTTTCCAAAAATAAGCTTTTTTCTAATTGTGGTGCGTATTTTTAACGGTTTTTGATATTAATTGTTCTTAAAAATTAGAAGTAAATATATGAGTTAATTTCATTAACTTTGGTTTAGTTCACTCTCTGAGTTGTACCTTTAATACTTTAACAAGTTGTTATTGCTGATGTGGAACTGGCCTTGTCGATTATTTAAATGGGCTGCTTGTCGGTCGTAACTAAATAAGAGTAAAAAGGTTTCATCGTGTCTATGAACTTTCGACAGATTCTCAAGCACATTGTTCAGATAAAAGTTACGCGTGTAAACCCAACATAACAATGTATTCCACCAAAAGTTGAAACCAAAAAATAAACCTTCAGCAGCATCAATGCGTCAATCTATCTAATATTATTTCCAATTGCAATCACACCGATATTACATAGAAGAGTTCAGATATTATAATCAGTCACTTAAAACGCATCGGCAGTCACTTTTTTAGCTAAAAATTAGGAACCAGTGAATATTTTGGCATCAGATTATCATATACATACACATAAGCAATTGGTCCTAGTAATAATTTAACAAATTTTTCCAAATCAATTGTATAGTAATTAATTCACAAGCGCAATAACAATATGTGTTTTGTGACTGTGATAAGCCAGCAACGGTTTCAGCCTGAAGGAAATGCTTTTAACAAATTGCGTCCAATTATCCATCGGTCAAATTAAGTGAAAATAAGAGAAGCTTGGTGTAAGTTGTTATTTTTAAATTCCCATCGTTTTTTTTTTACCCGAATATCAAGAATCTGTACCCAAACCTCTTTTAAGCAAATATATATATCATCAGAATAGATATACCACTTAATTTAAATGTGCTGTACAAGAACCGACATTTTGCGTTCCGCTCTGATAGTCAGGTTGCTTTAGATACTTACATAATTTTTGAAATTAAATCGAAAACAACCAAGATTTGTTTAATAAGCCTAAGCAAACTTGGTAAGAACAATGAAGTTCATCTCTTGTGGGTTCCGGAACATAAGTATATGTACTTGTGTAGGTGTGGGCTGTAACGAAAGAGCTAATGAGCCTGGCCAGCAGATACATGTTTTAAGCTTAAGGCAAGTCTTAATCTTTTTGAGTAATGCTCAGCAGTTTGTAACATAGAATTGCTAAGTATCTGCTGCCTTGAAACAAGGTATAGTAAGTAGCTTCACATGTCTAAAATATTTGTATTTCATATTCTTCAGGTTTTGATGGTATGTATTGAGTGAAACGTGTACGTCTTCGATATCCATCGAGTTGTTCATCAATTGTTATACACTCACCTGGCTTATAATTTTTGTCCAAATTAGATATTAGCATGGTCCAAATATCACGAATAGCAGCGGCTTTGTTAGTTGATAAGCGAACAGATCGAGTTGCATCATTGTCAAACCTTATAAAGCACAGGAACATTTAAAACCACTTGTGTGACTATTGATGCACGGATAAGAGGAAAATGATCTGGTTTCCAGAGTTCTGTCAAATGCTCCTTGTTAGACTTATAAGCACCGCAATAGATAAGGATGCCACGGAATTCATCCATTTCTAGTTCCTAAAAATAATGTCACACATCTCACCAGATAAAATAATTTTTGAATAACAACACACGCAAATAAGAAAATATGAATTAAACGGCCAGATTTACTAATTTCATATGAAGGTACCCGGATACCTAGTCGCACGAAATAAGGGTTTTTTTTTCTTTGCTCACATAAGGGTTAAGGCAGCCATACATATTTTGTCAGAATCAGAATCTTATCAGTATCTAAAAAGTGAAAATCTATTAAGGAAGTCCGGATCAGGTATGAGGAAAATTAGCCATATTGTAGTTTTATAAAATTTCGTCCAGTCCTGATTGTGTTTCCAAATAATTAACGGACCTGGACGATTCTAGTAAGGACCAGAGCTGGATAGCCTTGATTATGGCCCTTTATGGAAAGCTCTCTAAAAACCTACAGAGCCCTTATCAGCTTAACCAAATCAAGAAAAATGAATTGAACTTTCACCCTAAAGATGTAGACCTTGTAAAACCTATATGAACCTGATCGTTTTAGCCAGATCAGATGTTTTTATAAAATTAGAGTCAAATATTATTTTTATCTAACCTGTGTCAAGTAACATGTTAACCTGATAAATTGTTCATTGAAATTCTGTTTAACTTATAAAAAAAAAATTTTGTTTCAAATAGGATTTAAACCTGGACATTCCCTATTAACACAATTGTTACATGCGCAGTTTAACGACATCAACCATCATATTGCTAATTATTAGTTGCTAAAAGTATATTATTTGAATTATCGATTGGCAACTACTTATATAAAATGAAAGTTAAGTTTTTTATTTTGACAGAAAAGTAATATAGTCTTAGTCATTCGCAAAAATAATGAGCATCTTTGACAATGACATAGCACAGGGCGACTTAGGTTCAATTCTAATCGGTGATGGTGACAGGTAAAAAATTCAAGTTCTCCTTTGAACTTTTAAAAACGCAAAGCAAATAAATTAATTCCAATTAATAAGTAGCTCCAGCTGGTTTGTACACTGCCATTTAACAATGTGACATGAACTGCTGCAATAAGCCTATATATTGGTCTTGATCGACTTATTGTTGATATCCTCATCAACCCAGTAATACTGCAGACATATTGATTACAAACAAAACCACGGTAGATTTGTAAAGAGTATTGGATTTGGATTTACATAATGCTATTTCAAAAAAATCAAGATTCAAAATTTTAAACAAATTCATAATGAGAAACTGCGAAATAATAATTCACTAGAGTTCACGTGAAACACGTATTCTTACGGAGTGCCATTAAGTGTTCTACCATTTGATTCATACCTCATAGTTCTTGGTTGAAGTTGGTCCATCACTTTGACTTCTACACCACCAAACCATAACAAGGGGTACAAGGTGGCGGGATTGACGCCGTCAAGTCCTGAATTTCATGTCAAAGTCGGAGGCTGAGGATTTCTTGCTACATCACAATTCAAATAGTTATGATTTTATGAACTCAGTTTTTAATATTTTAGTATTGTTGACCAAAAAAGAAAGGCATCAAATTTGTTTCAAGGTCGATAAATAACTTATTTTAAACTTGGCAAGTATGCCTATAACACTCCGGAACTCATTTGGTTTTTTTTTAGAACTCACGTAATTCTAGGATGTTCATTGTTTTTTTTTAATTTCGTTTTTGTTTTGAAATTTCCCAGTGTGTTTTCCTTTTTAAAAATATATTCGAACGAAATAAGGAGTACGAATTAGGTACTGAATCGAATTAAGCATTTGAATCGGATTGTTATTCGAATTAAAATATAGTGTGACATTTTATTTATTATATTCTTAGACATTCGTCAGTCATAGTGTACTCTCCACCAAAATCCTAATACAAATAGTAGTTCAAGAAATGTTAATAAAGAAATAATCTTATACCATGCTCTATTTCCAAATTCTTCGATTGGAGGAACTTTTAAAATTCTTTTAAGATTTACATTTGAAGTAACAAATATTTAACATCATTTAATTTATGAAAATTAAAAAAATTATTCAAGTTATATAACATATGTAAGTAACATGATTATTATGAGACACTCACAACTCTTTGTGCATCATTTATCTAGTGGAAAAGGCAATTTTCGAAGCATACCAGACTTCAAGATCAATAGCTATATTTTACAACGTCGCCGGAAGGCTATCATAGCAATCTTAAAGAATTAAGGAAATTGGCACAACTGCATGATTTTGGTAGCATTTATTCTGATATAGGCTGATTGTATACACCTTTTAAAAAATGATAGTTCAATTCAGTCAAAAGTGAATTAACATTTAATTTTTATTGATGAATCCAAAACAAATGAAGGTTCATAATGTGATGTTCTTGATAATGGAGCTCTTTTTATTTCGCTAATGTTCAGTATGTATTGATCTTTCAGAATAAAGCAAATGCTTTTTGGATAAAAAACTTAAAAATATTTTGCGAGAAGAAAATTAGTGCTGACTAAAATTTTTTAACTAATCTGGAGGAGCAATTGTCCGAAAAAAAATCACACAAACAAAAAGCATATTGCTATTTTGCACCAAAAGTATTCAACTTGAGTAAGTACGTTGAAGACAAAATTACCCAATCAAAAAGCATGCGGCGGTTGTGGACCGAAATCACTTAGCGTGAATAACAGGGAGTGCTCGAGAAGAGCTGAGTATTTTTTGTAATTGTTGTAAGAGGTGGAAGAGCCAACCGATTTTCAAGCTGTGCGTCCTTGGTATATGGTACTTACGTAGATGTTTAAGTTTTTGAAGTATATACTTCTATACGCACGTTGGCATGGGGGTAAACTGATGAATGCGTAACGGAAATGAGCGAGCAAAATATGTTATGGAAGTGAGCGAACAAAATATGTTGCGGAAATGAACGAATTTGTACATAAAGTGTGGCATACTCTTAGGTTTTATAAAAATTGGGTGTTTACGCAAGCATTTAACTTAACTCAATGCTGCTTCACTCAGGGTGGTGTTGGTTTTTTTTCTTTAATTAATGGAGATTTTGGACATCTTTTAGGGTGGCTCCGGACCCTGGTAGGACCGTTTTTGACCCATTTTCGGAAAACAATTTTTTTTTTCTATAATTAATGGGGAAAGGTCGAAAATGGATTTTGGACAACATTTAGAGTGGCTCCGGACCCTGGAAGGACCGTTTTTGGCCGATTTTCGGAAAATTTTCGTTTTTCTATAATTAATGGGGAATGGTCGAAAATGGATTTTGGACATCATTTGGACAATTACTTTCCGGACCCTTCGACCATTTTGGTCCTTATCAAGTTCCGGAGCAACACTAAGTGATATCTAAAAGACATTATCGACCTTTTACAATCGATTGGATTAAAAAAAAATTTTAGGATGAATCAAAATATTTTTTTTTTTGTTCCAGTCGATAGATAAAGCTTGAAAATAGCTATTTTCGACATTTCACTATGGATTGAAACAAAAAAAAAATTTATTTTGATCCACTTTAAAATTTTTTGCTCCAATCGATTATGAAAAGTCGAAAATGACTTTTGGATATCACTTAGAGTAGCTCCGGTATTTGGAAAGGACCAAAATGGTCGAAAACAGTCCTTTCCAGGGTCCCGAGTCACTCTACATGATGTCCAAAATTTATTTTCGACTTTTGTCCAGTAATTGCAAAAAAAAATTTCCGAAAATGGGTCAAACGTATGTTTTAAAATGGCTATAAGTTTGCAAGGAAACATCACAGATCACCATTTGAAAGCTCATTTTAAAGGGCAAGGATGGAACTAAATGATGCTTTTGTTAAAAATAAGCTGAACAACTTTCTTTGAATCCTATACATGGCCTCGAAAGTAGACAAAAAACATCATGTTTTAGGTACTTAGCCTCAAATATTTCAGGATTCCGACATGATGGGTCAATTCTGAGGCCAGATTCGGATTTAGCGTAAAAAATTACTTCGAAAAACGATCCTTTTCAGCTCAACAACACTAATCACCTATTCATTTAGATACCTTTTTTGTAAAAAATAATTTTTCCATACAATTTACATGTAAAACTAACAGGCTCCGGCGCCACTTTATAAAATTGAGTTACAGAGCTGAATTTTCGTGAACTTTTTCTTCATATCATAAACTTACTTTCTAAGCAACAGCACCTTAAAAAAAACAAAAAATAAAAAATTTGAATCACCCTAATATACATACATATAGATGGAGACTAAGAAGTATATACTTCAGTTGTGTGGTCTAAAGCACACTCGTTTTTTTTTTAAATAAACTCAAAAAAGTTTTCGACCAGACCACTCTAATATGTTTGTACATCGCACAGAAAAATAATATACGAGTAATAAAAAAGTAACAAAAAAGTGTAAATACAACACCAATAACACAATAGCAAAAACAACAACAACAGCATTAAAGCAAAACATCATTTTTCTTTGAGTTCATGTCAAACTGAGATTATGGTTCGTGTTGTGATTGACAGATGTCAGTGCTGACTTGGAATTGCGTATGGGCATATTCGTAGATCGACATATCCTTTACGGCAGTCAGTTTTTTTTTTTGAAAATAAAAAATTCTAGAAAAAAATTTCGCCAAAACACAAAAATACCTACTTACATATATGCGAAATCGATGCAATTGATGGCTGTTTTACGATATTTTTTTATTCATTTGTATTTTGCCTTTTTTTTGTGCTGCCTCGTATAAACAAAATCTCAAACAAGGATAATGGATATGCTTAAGCGCCTTCAATGCTTCACAGTGTGTACATGTGATTAATGACTTCTCATAAATAAAGTGATTCGTGTGTTTGGGTCCAGTTTTATACACACGATACAGTGGACAAAAAATGATAAATTTTGCGCAAATAGTATATTCAAACGAATGGAGTCTGGCCTTAAGTTTTTTTAAGTAAGCTGTATTATATCTTGATATTTAAAAAAAGCGATAGATCATGGATTATATTTTGAGTTACAAAGTTTTGTTTTATAGGATAATGCCAATTAAAAAAAAATTCATTGGGAAATGTTATTTATAAATTCGCGCTATTATATTTTATTGACTACTTTAATAAACTATATGTATAATATACATTGTATATTCAGTAATTAAAATCAATTTTTTTTGATAATGGGTGCACTCCATTCCACTGAACGCTCTGAGGAATATACCTCTTTTTTTGGCATATATTCAAAACACTTAAAAAACAGTAAAAATTGTACACTATCTAATAGCTTATCACACAAAAAAACAAATTTAGCTATAACCACGCCTATTTTTCATTCTACCTCTCCAGTAAAAGGGAGTTAGTAAGTTTAATATATATATATGTACCATTGGGTACCATCTCGAAAGTTTTTAGAAATAATTGCTTGACTAAAGGGTCTCAAAGTCTTGAGAAAATATGGAAAGATGGTGAAAAAAGTTTTTGACCGCTCCACAGTAAAAACATTGGTTTTTCTTCGATCATAGCTCATAATTGTACTTACAATAAGTAACATTATTATTCACACTTTCGATTTATTGTTGAAAATATTGTTGAAATATTTCATTTTAAGCTTACTTTACTCACTTTACCTAAAACACAGCAACATTGAAAACAATCAAGGATCTTCAGTATCGCATCAAATAGCTTACAAACTCATAAAACTATAAAACATTCGATTTAGTTTTGTATGGGATAATTTCAATTTCAATTTTTTCAATTTATTTCAATTCATAGCACAATAAGACTTAGTTTTTTATAGTACAATCAAATGTAACAAGATAATGGAACTAATTAAACCAAAAAAAATAAAATAATAAATAAAATGATAAATAAAAATTTTTTTTTTTTCACATTTTTTAAATTGGGACCTTTGCCAAAGGAATTAAAAAAGTCCCATAGTGCACTGTGCTGAATCGGAAAGTATCGAAAACAGTTCTGTTATCGTTAAATTTTATTTTTTTTTTTTTTGATAATTTAAGGACTCATTTATCTTAACGGTTATAAAGCTGTGGTAACGCTTTTGTGTAAAATAAGATTAAATTAAAAGAGAAATAAGACACATATACAAATAGTTTCAAGTTATTCCAACATAGTTATGTATGTTCATTAGACCGCACACCATCGAATCTGAAGAATTTTTGGAAGGCAATTTCAAAAAAAATTTTTTTTTACCGAATATAGAGGTCGCGTATTTACATAACATTACGTTATATTATCGGCATTTACAATCCGATCTTAATGTATGATATATCAATGTTTGCTCTATTGGTCGTTGACATAAAGTAATGTAATGTAAAAATATGTAATGTAATGTACATACATGTAAAACAAAAAAGATTGCAATTAATTTTCGGAAGCATTCAAATATAAAAAAATGTCCTGGCTTTTGCCAGGAAAGCATATAATTTTGATCAATTGCGGAACATTTGCGTTAATTGCTAACGTGTCCTGTTTCGTTCAACAAGAAGCCAAATGCTTTAGATCTCTGGTTTTCTTCTACCACACACTTTCCTCAACATATTTAAGTCATTTACGTAATTTCTTGGGGTCATCTTAACACGATAAATGCACACACTCACATTAGCACACACAGACACATATTAATAACATTTATCAACATTATTTTGCTATTTCCGAGCACATTTTCAGAATGTCCTTTACTGGCTTTTATATTTCCATTTACATAATCTTATTGCTACATGCATATACGTACGCATAGGTATACACACAGATACACTTGCACTTATACGCACACATACAAATGAAAGTCTATAACGCACAACGTGTAAATGCAATCATTACACAATTTATAAAAAAAATTTTGGTTCTTTTAGTGAAGTCCTTGGTGTTGTTTTTGCTAAGTGATGTTATTTATTTTTTGGTCAACAGCATTATTCCTCGACGTTCATTTGATATCATCCTTAAACACTTCGACCAAAGACTAGTGATGCAAAAGTAATCACTACATCACATGCCAAAATGGTTACACATATTTCGTACGAATTCTCACGAGGTAATTCTGATGTGAATTGAATGTTTTGCTTAGGTCAGAGTTAGTCAGTGTGAACATATTTTCGTACGAATTATCATCCACCGTAACTGCTACATTAAAACTATCGTAAACTTATTGAATTTATCATTAGTTTCATACTGCGGAGTTATAGCTGAAAATTTGCAAAGTATACTTTCCTAAAAACTTCGAATTGGGCGGAGTTTCGTTTTGCATCAATTTTGTGTCTTACTACTTGCTGGCTACTTCCTTATATTGAACACTAACTGTAGCAGTTATTTAACAGTAAGCATAAAAAAAATTTAAATTTTTGTGTAAGATTTTACCAGATATATTTTCTCCTGAAAAATCCTTTCCATTTGATATTATGTATCATTTTCTACAGTAATGTACTATTTTCTTAAATGTATTCGGTTTCCGATTGCATCACTAGGATGACAACACAATAAACCACAAAAATCATCTTCTTAATCTTAATTGCAGCACATTAGTACAAATAAACCAAACGAATGGCATAAAGCATTATCATAAATAATAAGCAGCATACAACAACTTGAGCAATAAAAACAAAAACAACAACATTTTTTTCGACAACAATAACTACAACAATAAGATGTGTTATATGAGCAACAAATACCTATTACTGTAGTGCTCATACCACGCATCCCCCTTCACCATTACTGACATTCGGAACAGCTGCTGGTTTTTATTTTATTTTTGTTGCTACAGGGGTTTGGTAATGGTGTTGCTATATGCTGTGACCAAAACATAAACTCTATAAATCGAAAAGAAATTGAGAATTTCAAGACCTCTGCATTTTTGAATGATAATTAAATAAAAAAAGTTCAATCATTAATTAAAGTTGAAAAAAATTGAATCAGACCGAAAAAGTCGAAAAAATATGGAAAATATTGAAAAAAGTTGAAAGAGATTGAAACACTCGAAAAGAGGTGTGAAACTGTTGAAAAAGGCCGAAAAGTCGATATAATATAGAAAATCTTGAGAAAAGTTGAATGAGGTTGAAAAAGTCTGTAAAAGTTGAATAAAGCTGAAAGAGGTTGAAAATCGCTGAAAATAAAAAAAATAGTGAAAACTATTGAAAAAAGTTAAAACTTATTGCATAGTATTAAAAGATGTTGATAAAGTCACAAAAAAAAAATAGAAAATGTTGAAAAAAAGTGAAAAACAGTTGAAAATGTCTGATAAAGTTAAAAAAAAAAATATGCAAAATATTGAAGTAGGTTGAAAAACTCGAAAAATGATGAAATGGATTGAAAATCTTTGAAAAAAATTTAAACTGGTTGAAAAAGTTTTGTTGAAATGTTGAAACATATTGGTAAATTCGATTAAGTTGCGCTCAAAAATATTTAACAACTTCCGATGTAATTAAGATGCCATTTTTTTCTCAAATGGGTATGAAAAAAATCCAGCTTACAAAACAGTAATGCCTTTTAAATAGCTGTGTTCCAAACTTATAAGATACTTCGCCTTTGTAGCAAAATTTAGTTTTATAATATCTTGCTAGAACAAGAGATAAAATCATGATAAAGAGACTGCATGTCTCTTATGTTTTAATACAGTAGCTTGAAAAACAAGACGTCTCGTGCTTTTAGGGATACACGAGATAGAGCACATTATTTTCCATTTTTTAGTCGCTTTACCAAAACAAATGAGAGAAAGATATAACTCGCCTTTGACATATAATATATTATATGACAGGTAGCCTAGTAGGTAACGCGCTGGACTATGAATCGCTATTACATGGGTTCGAGACTGCCTTTGACATCGATATAACAATAATGCAAAATTTCAGCCAAATCGGAGCCACAAAATTTTTTCGTTGGCGTTTTCGTGTCTTACCCCATATATGTATTTAGGACTCATCAGCAGTGTGGATATTGTGGATTGTATTTTTTGGCAATTTCCTTAAGGCAATTGACACGGACCTCTTCTGGTCAATTGTCAAAATATGCACCGATAAAGGCTTCATGTATAATCTTGCATATGCACGTCATACTAATGCACACGATTGTCTATATTTCTTCCGTCGTAAAAGTTTTTTTATTTCGAAGAAAGAGCCTGCGCTATATTTTGCTATTGTTGAGAATTAAGGAATTGTTATTTTAAAATTTTTATCGAATGAAAATATTTCATAAGAACGGATAAAAGCTTAGTTGAGTTACAACTGCTATAAGCCGTCTAAGCTTCAGGCTTAGATGCAAAACTGAAAAGCTAATTAAATAAAACAGAAATGGATAAAAATAAGATATTACTTATGGGACGCTAGTGCCACTTTCCTTAAAAATTTATAACCTTACGCAGTGCAGATGGTCCTTTCAGGGCCGACTTATGCTATGTGCTTACTATACTGTGTTGATATCTAAGCGATTTTGATTTAAAATAAATGTTTCGCAATTTGCACAAGTCGTTTGAGTTGTCGGAGACATCAAGATTCAACTTCTTTCATTTTGGCAAATAACGCTCCACTTATATTTATTGTCATGGTCAGTGTTGGCATGTCACAAATGCGCGTAAGCCTTCGAGACTTTGTGACAAGACTTGAGTTTGTGACAAAGACGAATTTTTAAATTCATACTGAGAAAAATTATTTATTCATAACTTATTTCAGATCATTAAATTGTTTGTCAAACATATTCAAATAAACATCAAATTACATATAATTTTTTGTTCGTTAAATTGTTTGACAAACAATTTTAGTAGTTGTGAAAAAGAGGTTGATCTAGAGTTTGCAACTTTTGCGACACTTGCGACATTACGACAGGTTACGACGTGTTGCCTAAAACATCAATTTACTAACAAGAGAAGAGTGAAACTCTGGTACCGTTCTATAAGGAAGGGAGCTAACCATCTCCACGGATGGATCCAAGATGGAATTTGGCGTAGGAGCAGGTGCTTACTCGGAAAATATGAGCATGGAGTTGTCTTTCAGACAACCCAATTATTTTAGCGTTTTTCAAGCTGAAATCTATGCTATAGACCAAGCCGCACAGGTAATACGGAACAGGGAGCTTACTCCCTCTATCATGACCATATATGTGGACAGTCAGGCCGCGATCAAAGCACTGTTCGCCAAGATCGTGAAGTCTAGGTGTGTAGAACACTGCAGAGAGTCACTACGTTCAATTCGACAGCATTTAATAGAGCTCTGCTGGGCGCCCAGTCATAAGGGTATTTCCGGAAATATGAAAGCTGACGAATTTTCCAAATAAGGATCAGAAAAAAAACATAATCAACAAGTAGATACCACAGGCGGAAATACACTATCAGGTAAAGAACATATCCAAGAAACAAACGAACAGAAGGTAGAACCTAGAAACACGTGGCCTTAACTGAATCTAGGAAGGACACAAACTCTCTTAAGGTTCAGCGGAGTAGAGAAAAGAACTGTTGTAGGAGTGCTGACGGGGCACTGTGTTATTGGCCCTATGGTCGCCAAATATGGTGCCCCTTTAAAAAATTTCTGCAGGACTTGAGGAGACGAAGAAGAGGATGAGACGGTTATGCGTCTACTCTGCGAATACCCGGGACTAATGAGGAAACTAACCAAATATTTTTGTTCTGCGTTCTTTGTTGGTCTTGAGAAACTAGATGAGTTAGAGCTTACCTGCGTCCTCAACTTCACCAAGACTTTTGGGTGGTTCACGCCCAGTCAGTGAGATTTTTACGGAGAAAGGAGAGAGCTATACATATATATGTAGGGTGTCACAATAGGCAAACTACCTCCTAGTAAAACTTGCTATATACAAGCGACCCTTTTAACCTAACCTATTAACTAACTAAAAATATCGATACTTTCTAAGATGATCTAATCAATATTTGATATGGAGAATAAAGCAAGAGGTGTTCCCGGAGTTGGGTTATGATCCATAATTCAATGTTATGACATCATGATAAATATTTCAAGGGAGTAGTGTAGTAAAAACTACAGTTATAATTGTAATATAAAATCCCCTCCCTAGGCCAAAGTATTTCTTAAACGCAATTTTTTTGTGGTTTTCAGTTTTTTCTGTGAATTTCATTTTATGTTTTTCGTTTTGAGAGCAATTTGATGCTAAGCTACCGATATTTGGTAAATTCGACACATCGAGGTTTTGATCAAAAACTTAAATCTTTTGGTAAAATTTCTACCGCAACTAGGGTTGTCAGAGAAAAAAAATAAAAAAAAATCCGTTCTTGGATAACAAATAGTGCGGTCATTAAAAATCATAATAAATCCGATATTTCTTGAGCAAGGTAGATAGTTCGTTCCTCCAAACCGTGCAGAAAAATATGTTCTTTCAGTAAATACAAGGTTGCGTTCCATGTTATCCAAACACTGATGTATCGATACAAAAAGGATTGATCCAATATAGGCGTTTAAATCCGTATTTTGTTCAGTTTTTTTTGACTTCCTTTATAATACTACCATTGAAACTGCGGCATATATGTGTGTCACCATCAACGTAACAAAATCTCCCAATTTGACTTTTCATAATGCCATACAGTTCGCTTTGGTGCATATAGCGAGTAAGTGCATAAGTATTTCTACTGAATGACAGCGAAAATATTACACTGTTTGGAGTTAGCAAGTGTTATAGAAACGCATCATAATATTTTCAGAGCATTGAATAAACATCACATAATTCACTAGTTGATTTCACGAATTCGACTTTACAAAAAAAATTTAATGTTATGGCGCTAAAGCCAGAAAGGCGCAACTAACGAAATTTTGGGAATTTAATTAAAAAACAGGTCTGTCTTAAAGGATGTAATAAATGACTAAAATATGAACATAACATCAATGGAACTAAATTAGATGTCTGTCGTATTCAATTGTTAATAGCACTGGTAGGCAATATTGCTTTGAATATATAAGGCAAAGCCCTAGAAGCCTACATGAAATCTGTGCCTGTTGAGAAATGTTGTCCAGATATGAAAATGTTATTTAAAACTATTTTAGAAGAAAGCTTTAGCTTAGCTGAAAATATTTTTCATGGATTTGCCTATACATATATAAAATGTTGACGTATAAACACTATATATATATGTATGTATATATGTATATGCATTCATTCACTCGTGTTCGTAGACATCATCACCGCTTGTGAAATAAACAGGAAGAAAATTTTATTTTATTATCCGTAAATCCGCGAAAATTCATTTTATATCCGCTGCTGACATTTCTGCACGATGCACAACGGCATGAAAATGAGAAACGACCACCTCACAGTGGCGACGGCACTATGTTCTTTTTGTTGTTGTATTTACTGCCATTGTTGTTGTTGTTGTTACTGCTGCTGTTAAAATTGTTGGCAAAAGCCTTCCAATGAAGTTGTTTTTTGGCTCACAAGGATTAAAATGCAAGTGAACAAAAACAACAACAAAGCAACAACAACAAAAATTTGAACGTGAACAAGCCGCATTGTAAAAATACGCCATTACCAGCATTTTGTTTATCCGTTCGTCCGTCCATCCTTTCATCTGTCTGTCTGAATGTCTGCCGGTTTGCAGAAGTTATAAGAAATCGGCTTAAATGAGCAGAAAACCCCAATGACTAGCCTTGTAGTAAAATTGGTACGGTTTTGTTAAAGCCCACAAGAATTGATGAAATTCGATGAAAACCAGTTAAATGCGACTTAATTACGATAATTGAAAATGCATAAGATTAACGTTGTAAAACTAAATGGAAAATTATTAAACGTTCGATCTTTTTAAATTTTTATTTCAATTTTAAATTTCTTCAGAAAATTCTTCTTCTTTTGATTGATTCTTTCCTACGGCCGCTAAACATATACAATGGAAACTTTATGCTGCTTAAGATCTCTGCATTAGCAGATTTATATAACAGAAATTAATTGCACTTAACACACAGTAAAAAGTGAAAAAATTTACAAATGAAAAAGACAGGAGTCAAAACGGCATAGCGCAGGGTAATCGCATTGTAGTGTTTGACTGAAAAGGCAGCTCTCATTTATGAGTACAGTGCTTTTAATAGCAGAACTATTATGAGGAATCAAATTAAGGAATATTTTTTTTTTCGAATATACCTAAGCATTAGCTCGTTCTTTTATATATAACTTAAATGATTATTGTTAGGTTACCTAAATCTATGAAAGAAGCTTGCTATTTTAAGGAGCTTAGGATAATTATTTACCATAAAAAAATTTAAAGGTTCTTAAAAAACGTAAGGCCGTTATATTATAGCTCATTTGATATTAAGCGCAAGATTTAATCTCATTTGAAAAAAACTTTATTCTTACAGTTGAATATTAAAAAAAATCAGTTAATGATTTTTATTCAACAAACATGAAAAAGATAACAAGGTGATCAATCTTTAACCTGGTAATTGTTGACAAGTGTTTTTGCTATTACCACATAGCTACATAAATATGAACATATTCATATAAATACACAGCATCATCACACCAGTTTTGGTTAATTTGCACTTGGATTTGAACTACGGTCGTTCCATGCGTTATAATTGGATAGCCGCAAAATGATTTGCCTCCATACAATGCACAAAAATAGATACAGCGGTCGGCATTGAATAAAATTTTATTATGTAATGTAATGTCATAAAATTAAATATATTTTGATGATTATCGGGGAAAATAAATGAAAAAGTGGTAAAATGTATCATATATACACGGTTCGCTTTTTATATGTTGTGATATTCATCATTTTCCATGAAAAAGAATTGAAAATAATAAAAAAAAAAATTTTTTATGCCTCAAAACTAGTAAAAATTTTAATTTTTTTTATGAATTAAGTATGTAATCAAAAATACTTTTAAAACCCATAAAACAAAAATTTATAAAAATTATTTTTCATTAGTTTTTGGGCCCAAAAGAATTTCGTTATTATTATTTTTTTCATGAAAAACGGTAATAACACAACAAATATAAAAGCTTTTTTATTTAATGTTTTTTTGTGAGCTTTGTAGTCAAAAATATTTCAAAAGACCATAAGCCAAAATTATAATTTAAATTATTTTTAACCAGTTTTAAGGCATAAAAATTTTTTTATAATATTTTCAATTCTTTTCCATGGAAAATGATGAATAACATAACCTACACATATAGACAGAAAATAGGTGCGAAAATAAAAATTGTTGAAATGTGGAAAAATTTTCAAAATAATAAGTTCTATAATCAAAGTAACAATTTTTAAGTCTGACAGCGCTGTTTTGAAATGAAGAGTAGGAATACCGTTATTGAATTTACATTTAGATAAAAATGTTATTTTAATACACCTACTTTACTGTCCATTCAAAAAACGCCTGCTCGTTCTCTGGGCAGCACCGGTCATGAATTATCGATATTTTAAATTTATTACTTATACTTCCGTAACTAAAATATATTTTTTTAAAACATAATAGATGTTTGCTTTATATTATGAACTAATATATGAAGTTAAATAAAAAATTATGAATCAAGTTGTTTTCAAAAAAAAAAGTTTACACACTTATTTTTCTGTCCACATGTGTATATAAAAGTTTTTTTATTTTTTTTTTCTTTGTGGGCTTTGTAGTCAAAAATATTTTTAAAGTCCCCAAGAGATAATAAAAAAATTCTTTTTTCACCAGTTTTTCGACTTTATTCCATGAAAAATGGTGAATAACAGAAAAAAATTCGGATATTTGCAAAAATTATACCCAAATAATATTTTTTTTTGTGTTCTGTGTCCTTTAAGAATCTGAAAAAAATTTCATAATACGTCAAAGCCCTCAGTGATGCTTCCACACCAAAGTTTGAACCAACCAGTAACACGTTGTGGATTTATTGGTTTCTCAACAATCACTCGTGGATTTTCCGAATCCAAAATACGACATCGAGATGAAACTGAACCTCATCGCTGAAGATGATTTTGTTCAAAAAATTAGCATCCACTTCGCTGTTTCTGAACAATAGGCTTCAGTTCTTGAGCCATCTTTCGTCAGAATAGGAGCTTCTCAAAATATCCAACTCTAGACCACGAACTACTTTGATGTTTTGCATTGAAAGACTTGTTGATAGACGTCTAAAGTGTTTTGCATCACTAACTGATCCTGTTTTTTTTACTAATCTTTAATTATTTTCAAAATATTGCTATACAATGAAAATTACCTTTAAATAACCTTGAGGCCGATTTGTCAACGTTCAATTGAATTATGAATTTTTATGCAAATTATTTAACTGACAGTTAAAACTCAAGTTAAAGTTTTATTATTATATTATTTCAATATCCGCATAACTTGAACGTTAAATATTTCATGTATATAACGTATGGCAAAAATTCAAGGTTAATTCTCTTTTGTCATAATCATTAGTCCTTCCATTATGTTTTCAAAATTCAAATTAACCTACCATCGAAAATTTTCATCATAGCTGCTTGTTTGCTTGACTCCCTACTGAACTTTCTGCATTCCACACTAAATTCCAAATCCTTTCACACTTGCACCACAATTAAAACTTTCAATTTTATGTCTAATGAGGGTTACAAATGTGGTTTACGTTACCAGAATCGTAAAAACCGAAACTCTCATCTACGAATTTTCACTTAAATTACACGAATCCACGATGCGTCTGATGTAGGCGAAAAACAATTAATATATCAATATAACGAACAGTCTCTGGCATCCAACAACATCCAAAAACGACCAAACACTTAAACGATGTAAGCCACAAATTGGGGTCGGTTCCGCTTCAATGTTACATGGCATGGCGTTGAGTTGCTCTGTGTTACTTTTTAACGCGCATTCTGTTTTATGATGTTGCTGACGCGATGTGACGCACGTTTGATGCGTGCGTATTAGAGTGAGCGGCGTAGCTTTCGAGGTTTTGCCAACTAAACAGTTTGCATTGAAAATTTTTAATTATTTTTTACAAATTTCGAAATTTTAACTTGATGATGATGACGACGACGACGATGATATCTACACTAATAGCAGATGCGAGCTGTTGTCGTTGTTGTATTTTATATGTGCGGGAGTTTCAGAATGACATTAAATTGTTAAATGCGAAATAGCTTCTGGCAAAATTATAAAGTGTAAATAAACAAAAAAAGATGTGTAAGTTGAATGGATATTTATCAAAAACGCAAAAATACTTAATTAGTGGTCGATATTTTCTCATACTTAAATAAGTAAGAAAAGAAAAAAGACTGAAATTTTTCGAAAAGTTTAGTCCTACTAAACCATCAAAAATTAAAATTGGAATTTTGGTATTTTCTTCAAAGAAGAACATGTCATCCGGGATTGGCTTAAATACTGGAGAATGAGGTTCATATATAAAGCCTTAACAGAATAGTTTGAAAGACCCAAATAGCGTGAGCTCTATGTGAAATAGCATTCATGAACTGTTATAAGAGTTCTTTGTTTTCAAAAGTTGTGCAAAGGTTAACTTTAGGAGCTCATTGACGACTTTTTTTCTTTTATGAATCAAATAAGAAAGAAAATAATAAATGTGTAATCAGAAGTTGGGTCAAAACCAATGGACTGAGAACCTCAATTACTTAACGCCATGCCGTTACATACATATACATATCTGCTTTGGGAGCATGTACGCCACATATGGGTACAAAATAATTGCTAGGAAGGCTTATACTCGCAGATACATAAATTAAAGTTTTGATTGAAAACGAGCGAAAAAGGCACTCTCAAAAATAAGCAGTAAAAAAAAGTTAATGCTTTGGTTTCGAAAATACAAAATATTATTTGAAATACCATGATCGAATTAAGAAAATCGTTTCAAGAAGCTATACGCTGTCTTTATGGTAGAAGAAAATTCTATTGAGTCACGCGCCAGAATTAGCTGCCATAGAAAAGTTAGTTCTTATAGAACTAACAACAGCTGCCTTCCGAACAACATGTTCAGTAGGCAGCTCTTAACACAAAATTAGCAGAGAAACGGCTCTATATTACAGTATCTACATCTATGTGTTATTATTACAACGCCTTTAAGTATCTTCTTTAGAATCTTTAAATACATTACTCTTTTTGAAGCATGAAATAAAACTTACGTTTAAAAAGTTAAGGTGCTTTAATAACGGACTGCACAGAGATAGCAAGACAGATTTCATCCAAGGACTACTTGGCCCCAACAAAAAATAGAAACTTTACGATTCAGTTAAGAGACTTCTAGAAGTCTTTTGGAGAAGACGCATTTGACGCAATTAAGATACTTACAGATGGTTTCATATTGCAAGACATAGTATCAAGTCTTATAGCTTTAATTCCAATGAGAGCTGTCGTCACAATTACCATCGGAATGTGGTATTTCTTCAGGGTGAGGTTATTTTGACTCATAAGACAAGTAGACAACACTGTGCTACTAAAAAAACCATATAACAATATCCAGGTTGCTGTTCAATTTTTCACGTGATTATGACCGACTGTTTCCTAAAATGAATTCTTTTTCTTAATCAGGTCTAGCTTTTGAAAAATTTTAAAAAACGTTTTCTAAGGACATGAAATGTCTTAAAACTATGAGTTTTTTGCAGACAACACATAACTATATCACAAACCTTAGGATTTAATCCCTTATAATGGTTTAAATGCAATTTTTGATCAGGTTATAGTTTATACAACATCGGTATCGCTAGCTACAGTACTTCCACTAAAAAGTAACGGTTTTGCATTTGTCGCTAAAATTACACTAGTTTTTTTTCGATTAGATCAAATTCTTGAGATATTCGCGATTTATATTTCGTCACTTTTAAGCCCTTGTCTTAGCTATATTTTCTTAGATATTTAGAAAAAGACATTGAAATCGAATGAAATTGGGTACATAGGTTCATATGAACCCAAGAATTAGAAGTATTGAATTTTTTTTGGCACACGCCTAACAATCCGCCCACCTCCAGTATTAACCACAATAGTGAAAACTCAATAATAGGTCTTATATACGGGTTTCCCATATTCGAAGCGCCCATTTTATTTTTAAATAAAAAATTCGATTGTAGTGCGGCTTGTGTATGGTGGCGCGCCGTCTTGTTGAAACCAGTACTGACCCATACGCTTTCGACGAATAATTGGCATGAAAAAATTGGTTATCATATCGCGATAACGCTCCTGATTAACATTAACCGTGTGGCCATTATCATCTTCGAAAAATAGCGGCGCAATGACCATTTTAGCACAAACGCCGCACCAAACAGTGACTTTTGCATCGGGAAGAGGTACCTCTTGAATCTCTTGTGGATTTTCAGTGGCATAAATACGGCAATTTTTTTTGTTTACCGTTCCGTTTAACTGGAAATAAAAAAAAAAAAAAAAAAGCACGTTGAGTTTTCACTATTGACTTGTTTTGTTGAATGTAAATTTCAACAATTTTAGAGCGTTCATTCACGTTGCGTGTATTGTTCCGTGGTAAAAATCTGCTTGGAATGACGCTTAAAACGCGGTATGTCATTAGTCGATTTGACATCGTGACATCGCTGTCAAAAGTAATACTGTTGCCTGATGAGCGCTTCGAATAAGGGCAACCCTGTATGTGCTATAGATATAAAATTTGTTATGTGTGTATGGAGCATTATTATCCATCTGGAAATCAAACAAAGGTGTAATCCACCTACGCATACGCCCAACTCCCATACCACCCACAATAGTGTTTGCTAAATAATAGGGCTTATATATGAGCTGGGGAGAAAAAATTTGGTGTCCACCATACATTTTCAGAGGGGTATCAAACATGGGCGTGACTATTTGAAACTATTTTTCGCAATTTTCTATCAAAAGCCCATAGTCCAACGCTCAAACATTGAGAACTTCATCGGATTGATGGTTGGAATGGGCTAAGAAAGAAAATTTTTGCCACAACAATTTATTCTTAAAGTTGTGAAAAACTAACTGTAAATCTGGATTCCATGTCATTTTCACGAAAGCGATTTCACGAATGGTCATTTTCACGAATGACCATTTTCACGAATGACTGTTTTCACGAATGGTCATTTTTACGAAAGCGATTTCACGAATGGTCATTTTCACGAATAACCATTTTCACGATACGAAAATCTGAATACAAGAGTTGATTTTAGGGAGGAATGTGAAGGCAGCTTCGAAGAAAAAAATGGCTTATGTTCCAAGACAGAATAAGGACTGTAGTGGCTAGTTACTACACTTACAAGGAGTAAGATAAAATTTTGGACTATTTCCGGATGATTTCATACAATATTTAATACCTTACAATAGAAAAATAAGCCAATAATGTACTGTAACCTGTTATATGTATTTAATGTTGTACAACAGAAAAATAAACAAATTTTCGACTAGAAAATGTTGTTAGGCGTAAATTAGGTCTACATTGGTTTTGCCTAACCAGAACGTTAGGGCCAAGTGTGGAACCCCAACGACAACCTAATTTGATTGTAACGGTGTGCCCCAAATCTTCCTAAATAGGATTGTTCAACGCCTACCTCATTAGGCTCTCGTTGGGACCTTTCTACAGAGGGGAAATGAAAAAAAAAAAAATTATTGTGTCTTGGGGAAAAAATTTTTATCATTGGTTGTTTTTTTCACGTCATTGCAGTGCAGCACCACTACTAATGCATACTTTTTATATGATTTTTATTACCCACACACTTCCCCGTTAATATTTTTGTTGACTTATTTAAAATGAACTTACTTTTGTGACGTTTATTTATGTATATTGTCAGTCGTCATTCATACACAGAGTTCATATACTATATTTATATTTTAATATAACATCAAACCAAAGAGTCACCCAGGCAACATTCACATAGTTCATTACTATTTTTATACATTTGATGTCATATATATACAATTATGAAAACAAAAAAGTAATAACGAATCATAAAAAATTATTTAGATTTTATTAGAAAAATTCAATGTTTACCTGCGCTGCCACATTTGGTAAATTTCCCCAAATTAGGTAGAAAATTTTTGGTTTGGTAGAAATCAAGATTTTTTTCATTTTGGTTGATTTTTCTTTGACAATCAAATGAACCGATGTAAATTAATGTTCCTTCTGATTTGAAAAGTTACTTTACTTTATTAAGCTTGTTTTTGAATGCTTTTGTGTGAACTGTGTTTTATTTTAAAAAAAAACAGATCTATATTACAAAGTTGACGCTTACTTGGGAAACCGAGACCTCTATTATACCATAAATATTGGAAGGCGACCGAATTCTATTCTGATCATTTCTGATACATTTTGGATATTTGTGGCTTTGCAAAAAGTTTTTAGAAACAAATTGTAAAACCATTTTTGAAAAGGCTTTTTTTATTATATATCAGTTTGTATTAAAAATATGTTGACACAAAAATTTTTTAAAAATAAATAAAAAGTCATTGCTACAGTAAGCTTATGTTATTTTAATATACTAATTCCAATTATCGAGCAGCTACCACATAAATTTACAGCAAAAAAAAAACGGCGGGTTGCACTCCGGGAGTGCCGACAGAAGTGAAAACAAATCGTTTAATGGCAAGTTAGTGTGTTAGTTGGTATGTGTGCGTTTTCTTTTTATATGGCAATGCAATGGAAGACAAAAACGGAATATGTATTCAAATTTTACTCTCGCTCTCATTCTCAATTTGTCAACGCAACAACGCGGAATTTGGAAGAAACAAACATGTAAGCATAACAATCGTTGAATGAGAATGGAATGTGTCAGTTAGTGTGTCTGCTTTGCTTTTTGTTTTCCACTTGGAATACTTATTTAAAAGAAACAATAGAACATTAAAATTTTACTATCGCATTCATGACGGGGAATCCCGATGACGGTCGGTGTCGCGAGTTTATACTTTTTACCTCAGCCGCACAACGTGCCATAAGAAGTTTTCACTTCAAAAAATCAAACATTACAAAAACACCCAAATCTGAGAACTCTGATAAAATGACAATTCAAATATGACACGGATAGAAAAATTATTATTATTTGCTTTAGTGAGTCACTATACAACAAAGAATTTGGCTGATTGCGTAAAGCTACACATCTAACGACGCGGAATGACCAGGTTCAACTCCAGCGCAGGAAAAGTTCTTCGAAACTTTTTTTTTTTAATTTGAGTTCACCAAATTTATAAATATATCGAGGTCAATATTCATTAAAAAATGAAATGATGAAAATCAAAGTTGAAAAAGTTCAGGAAATGTTGCATCTGAAACCTTTCAGAAACGCTTCAGAATGATTGCAAACGAAACATTACATTAGAAACGTATCAAAAAGATTTCTGCAAAGTTTCAATTGAAGCGTTTCTGCAACGTTACAAAATATTTCTGAAACGTTTTATGCCGAGTGGGATATTAAAAATTGACCCATTAGTTTAACCAATTTGGCTCACTACCTTTCCCATTGCCATGCTGTAATCTTATACTCTCAACTTTTCTACAGCGGGCTCTTGGGCTAATTATAAAAAAGTCTCAATAAAATTTAAATTGAATTGATAGAAAATAACATGTTCAAAATTTGCTATTGGTTCCAATTTATACGAAGCAAGGGAACCAAACAAGATAGTCGACAACTGCCCGTACCAGTAATGTTACCTTTTGTATGTTCAGTTTTATCTGCGGTCATTTCTTACAGTTCAGGAGTAAATTCGAACTTAGTCACGACTACCACATCACTTTTTCCCCAGATTTACTGAATTCAGGCATTCCTTAGGTTATTACCATGACCAAACCTTTCGTGAAGTTAGTGAAAATGGTCATTCGGGAAAATGGCCATTCGTGAAAATTGTCATACGTGAAAATGGTCATTCGTGAAAATGATCATTCGTGAAATCGCTTTCGTGAAAATAGCCGATATCTGTCGCTTTAGCAAAAATTAATGAAAAAAATGATTATTGCGTAGTTAGCTCTGATCGTGTTGATATAAATTGAAATAAAAGTGAAAGTGAAGTAATAGAAAAATTAATTGAAGCTCCAACCCTTGAGTTTTGTATTAGTTGGGAAATATCCTCGGACGATGTAATGGTGTTGGGCGAATGCCGCATATGTTCACAGGAATTCTTGAAAATCATCATTTCCCATGAAATTGATGATATTTTCAATAAAAAGGAGTTGATGGCGGACAAGAACAAGTTCCGATATAGTCTACGCAAGTGGAGGGAAGCTAATCATGTACAGTGTGGCCCATTATAATTGTCACTAAATTTCACTGTTCCGAAAAAAATTGAAAACCGGTTTTTTTTTATAATGTAAGCATGCATTGCTTTTCACAATTTAATTGTACACAACGAAAGTACACGGCAACAAAAATATTCTTTAAATCAAACTAAGAAGCGCCATGGAAGGTAAACGTGACTTAGTTATAAATTTTTTTTTAAAAAATTACAGAAATTGTGACATCATAAAAACACTAAAACCACTCGGAATTGCAGAAAAATTCATACATAAGACAATAAAACGATATAAGGATACGGGAGGCTCGAAGATTAAAAAAAGTTGGACGCAGTCGGACTGTGGGAACAAATGACGTCATAAAACAAGGGAGAGGACGGTATCCTGCTCAATCAGCCTCTTCTGTAGAAAAGGATATGAAAATATAAAAAACTTCCAAGCAGCTTCTTATCAGGAATGATCTACGACTCAAGGCCTATAAAAGGTAACACTTTCATGGGCTAACAAATAAGCAAAAGCAATTACCTGTTACAAAAAGTAAGGAGCTACTTGACTGGCACGGTGGAGGTGAAATAATTTTTTCGGATAAAAAACTGTTCTTCCTGCAAGACAGCCACAACCAGCAGAGTAACCGTTTGTACGCAAGAAGTTTTTCGAATGATCCAACAGATGAATTGACTGTTGAGCGATATCAAAACGTGACCAAAATCAAGGTGTAGGGAGCAGTCCCTCATACAGGAAAAGGGCCAATAAATTCGACTGATTTCATCTCTGCGGAAGATTGGCCAGCATCATCACCGGATCTCAAGAAATTGGATATTTGAGTATGAGGCCATATGCTAGGTAAAGTAAGGTCAACAAGATGGGTTCAAGCAGCGTTTGACAAGGATTTGGGACGAAATGGAGCAGAAAATGGTGCGTGCAGCCTGTGAATCCTTTTTCAAACATTTACGTCTTGTAAGCAAAGAAAAGGGTGATCGTTTCGAACTTTATTATTAATTTAATAAATTTTGGATTGTTATTAAACGTTTGTGATAAATAAAAAAAATATTGTAGACGACTTTGATTTTTATAACACTTTGTTTTAGTGACAGTTATTATGGGCCACACTGTAAGTACCTACACACACAAAAAAGAAATGTTGGTAAACATAACCAAAAAAAAATGGTAAGCTTATTTTTTTCTAAATGTATGAAAACTTTAAATATATTAACCGATTACGTTAGGTAGAATTTACAAAAAAAAAAATAATTAAAATAAAACCTGGAAATTCAACAAAAAATATTTTACATAACAGAAAAAGTTGTTACTGTTACAAAGATTATAGGTATTTATACCACGATTGTTGGTTAGATTTACCAAAATGAATACTTGAATTTTTTCTCATAAATTGCCTAAAAAAATTGAAACCTAACCGTAAAAATAATAAAAAAAACTTGTTAGAATTGAAATTTTGCTAATCATGACTGTTCCTTCATAAAGGTTGAGATTTTTTAAGATATCTACAATGTGTTCTATTTCCGAGGACACAATTTTTGAGGCGAGACTACTTCTGCACTACAATTTGACAAGGCGTATGGCATTTTGGTCCATTGCATGGATCAGAGGTATGACGTTCGTTGACATGTTCAGAAATGTTCCAAATTTTTCCTTCAATTGTTTGCTTGACTAGCTCTTCCTCAATGGGGTGAGTTGGAGCATTGTCAAGAATCAATAAGCCGTCATTGGTAGATTATTAGTTATTAAAAATCTTTCTACCTATAAAAAAAGAAGAAGATTCTTCCATTCATCCATTGTTTTCAGTTAATTTACCTACCTTATCTGTTAATTTTACATACAGTGGAACCTCGATTATCCGTCTGCCGATCAACCGTCACTCCGATTAACCGCCACATTTCGTCAGCAAACTTTTTTTTTCGTTTTGTTTCGTTTCTGTTTATGTATGCACATAATAAAATACGAAAATGACAAATAACATTTTTTGTAACGTTTCCTTTTTTCTTGCGTTTTTGAATTACAGTACATATATATTTATATTCAACACTTTGTATTCTAGCGTCACTATACAGAATCAAAACAAAATTCTGCCATATATTCTTTAAGACTCCATGTCCTTTTTTATCAGTACGGATATCGTTTAAGGCGATGATTTTGATCAAATCGGGTGCTTTGACGGTTTAGTTTGAGTGTTCTTTTGATCAGTCAAAATGGTTCCTCAGCCACGATCGTTCCGTTCGTTAATTTTTTCTTCTCACCACTTTTAAAATAAAGGGCTCCAACGTGAGAGCCCATTGCAACACCGTTTCGAATTCGACAACTTCTTTACATCCCATCTTACTGACACTCAATCGACGCGTCCAAAGCAGCGTGCTACATTAAGTAGATTACGCGTTCGATTGTGCTCAAAAGATCTACATGGCACACTAGAACAAAAATGCTGTAGTCACTGTTGCTTCCAATTTCGAGTTACGTGGAAAGAAGTGGTACTGGTCATTATTGATGAGCGTACTTCCCTCAGCAATGAGACGCAAGACGCTTCCAAATCGATATGCCAGCCCTTAGGAAATCGCTTGGAACCAGCTTCCCTGATCAAAAGAACCCTCAAACCAAATAGTCAAAGCACCCAATTTGACCAAATGCAACGCCTTGAACGATTTCCGTACTGATAAAAAAGGACATGGAATCTTAAAGATTGGCAAGACGTGACCTTGCAAGGTTTTTCAGATGCATCATGGCAAGGCACCAAATACGATGTACAGTTGCGTTGTCGGAGTTGTCCACAAATAAAAAGATCGATTCTCATCAATATTAATTCAATAAGTTTATTTTTTTCCATACAAAAACGTTTTTCGTTCATATCAAAAAATATTGCATTCTATGATATCGCTTGTGCCCAGCGGTCGAAAAATCAACCACCCGCCTGAGTTCAAACCTGAGCAGGTAAGAAAAATTAAATATCAAAGCTGAGGCCTACGATCCAAATGTAGCCTCTGGATGAAATTTCATCGATTTAGGTCTAGTAGTTTAGGCTTGGGATTTAATGGGTTAAACACGTAAGCTCAACACTTTTCAAAATGTTCCAGATCAAAGATTAAAAATAGGTCTTACACTATTTTACATTGTATCATGAAAATGGGTGACCAGCCAAAATTTATCAAACTATTTTATACGAAATCACATATTCTACAACTTTTTACTAACATAAGGTTCGACTAATAGGAACCGAGTTAGTTAAAGCAAAAGGACCTAAAACGAGGATGCCGATTGGTAGGTGCAATACAATTTTTATCTGGAAATTGGGAGAATAATAGTATCCCTACTGGAAAGGGAATTTCCATTCTCAAAATATTTAAAATTGCAAATGTTCCCTCTCTAAAAGGAAATACATTCTCGATTAATTGAAAGTGATCATTCGCCTGGTTGAACTAAAATTTTTATTTTCGCCAATAACTTGATATTTCTATTCAAATTTTGAAACCAAACTTGCAATTATATTATTGCTTCCTTAGTAATATATGTAGCTAGGTTATAAAATCAGTGGTTTTCATTAGCTAATTAACTTATACACATATCTCTAAGTAGTATCATTAGTGCTGGTCGCTTTTCGGTTCAAATTATAGCTTGTAAAAATTGTTTTAGTTTTTTTGTTTAAACTACGTTGTTCTTCAAAGACACTGTCTTAAAATGTGATTTCTTAGACACGTTTTATTTAACCATAATACTATCTACAAGTTCACCTTACATTGTCTTGCTCTGTGTCTTACAGTTTTCTAGGCATAACTTTATATTTATTTATACCAAAGTAATTTTTTAGCTACTCATACCTAGTCCAATCAATAAAATTATTTTTTTTCCAAAAAGTTTTTTTTTGTGATTTTGTGAATCAATTTACAATCCGATCCCATAAAAGATTAGGCATTACTCACAAAAAACAACATATAAGCTTACTACACAAAGTTTTGACCTGCGTTGTGAACTATCATAGGAATAAATTAATCTTTATAAATACCAGAGTGACTTTTTAGAAATAAATACATTTTTTGTTGTAATATTTTTACACCAACAATTTCCGAAAAAAAGTGTGCCTGTAGGGAAGATCAATATCCACTTGTAGTTGGGACAAGACTTTTATCTATTATTATTCGTAAGCTTAATTCAAAACGAATCAGTCAACTTTTGCTAGTAGCGTACGTGTATCACTGGGGTGAGAACGACCCCACAGGGGTTACGTTACTATAATGTTGATTTCTGGTTCGTTTAAAACTTTTTGTAAAAATCTTTTTGCTGTAAATAACACTGTGCGACAGCCAAAATCGACAAGGGCTCAAACTACCGGGCAAAGTTATATCGGTCAAAAAAAAGTTATATGTGTCCCGACGTTTCGCTGGGTCACGTCTAGGAATTGAGATATATCGATTTAAATTTTGTAAGTATCATATAATGGAATTTGTCGCGTTTCGGGCTCTTTTGTTTGACATAACTCGAGAACGACGAGTCCGATTTTGCTGCAACAAACTTAGAAAAATTAAAAACTACAATTGCTTTAATATCTTCATATAATGTTTCTCTACATAATCAACAGTTTTGCAGCTATAAATAAATTTATGAAGAAAAAAAATAATTTTTGCCTAAAAAATTAAAATTTTTTAATTTTAAAAGTAATGAAAATTCCAAATCGGGAAAAAGTGTCAAGTACTATAACTTTCGCGTTAAGTCACATAACCTATAAACAAAATGAGATATAAATCTTGAAAATCGATAAAAGCGTTTTGCTTTTATTCACAATTAAGTGAAGGTATCTCATTTTGACAAGAATATTCATTTTTTGTTTCAATGAATTTGGTTAATCGTACTGAATGAATTTCAAAAATTTGCTAGAGGATGTGAACAAAATTCTTTGAAAAACCCGTTGATGACTTTTTTATGATTCTCAGAATTGAAAAAATAAAGGAATAGAAAAAAAGTTATTTAATTTAAAAAATATTGAAAAATACGCATAAAAACTGTCCAGAAAATCTCAATTTATTTTGTCACGTTTGTGGCAAAAGAGCTCTTTCAACAAATAAATAAAAAATTTTAAAAAATTGTATTTTGGGACTAAAAATTATCCATAACAGAAAAAATATATAAAATTTTTTAAAGTCAATTTTTTTGCAAGAACGCAATCTTTATTTTTCGAGTAAATTCGAGTGTCTATTCTGTGAAGGAATAAAAGTTACGAGCAAAATACACGTTTCCTTTTTAGCCAAAAAGGACCTTCAGGAGAATAAAAAGTACTCCATTGGTTTTTCTCGGATTCGGTCTCTGTTTGAATCTAAATTTCGACCCGGTCTAATATAGAGGTAACATTTTTTTGAAACAGCTTTGAGAGATCGTTCTTCCTCTTCCTATCCAATAATTAAAATCCAATAGTAAAAAAAATCGAAGCCATGGTCGAGGTAAGATGACAATTTCGATTTTTTTTTTAATTTTTTTTTTTTTGGAGCAGACTCTTCAAACATGGTTTTTCTCGATTTTTTTTTTTTAATTTTTTTTTTTTTGGAGCAGACTCTTCAAACATGGTTTTTCTCGAAGTTAAGACTATCTTTAATTAATATTCAAGGAGGAACAATTAAAATTCAAAGGGAGACATAGTTAAAATTGGATTTTAGTTAAAAACAACATGAAATGTTACAGATAAAGTTAAATAAAAAAAATAAATATCTGAATTTCAATTGAACAACCTTTAATATGAGTTCAAGACAGCCTTAGCTTCAAAAAAAACTATAGCTGAAAGATGTACTAAACAGTCTTTAGACTACAGCGTAAAACCCAATAAATTGACAATTTTTAAAAAACACGAAAAGTTTCACATATTTCTTACTTTAAATGTAAATTCAAAAAATAGGTATCTAACTTTTAATTGAACAACCTTTAATATGAGTTCAAGACAGCCTTAGCTTCAAAAAAAACTATGGCTGAATGATGTACTCAACAGTCTTTAGACTACAGCGTAAAAACCCAATAAATTGACAATTTTTAAAAAACATGAAAAGTTTCATATATTTCTTACTTTAAATGCAAATTATGAAAATAGCTATCTGAATTTCAATTGAACAACCTTTATTATGAGTTCAAGATAGCCTTAGCTTCAAGAAAAACTATAGCTGGAAGATGTACTCCAAAAAAAAAAAAAAAAATAAAAAAGAGCCCAGCTAAAAGGCCCAATCTGATGGATATGCACATATCAGTCATTCTTTTAATAACTGCACACTGTGTATTTTTTGACGTTTTAGAGCATTTTTTGAAACGAAATATTTCAGAAACTATAGAAGATAGAATACAAAATCATTTGATCATATTTGTTAAGAAAGACTATCTATTATATAAAATTAATTTTTAGTCTGTCTGTCTGTCTGTATGTCCTTTATGGACGCGAAAACTATCCAGCTAATCCTGATAAAATTTTTACAGTACATATGTTAGTATCGATCAGGCGGGTGTCATAGGCTATAAAAATTTTATTTAAGGTGCATATTTAGGGTGGCCCTCATAAAAAAATATTTTAAAAATAGCGATTTCTCAAAGACAGGCAATTCGATTCTCATGAAATTTACACAGTATGGCTTTTATGTTCAGGGGCACAGATTGGATGGTAAAAAATGTATTTAGGGTGCATAATTAGGGTGGACCTCATACAAATATATTTTTAAATATCATTTTCGCGAAGACAAATAAATCGATTCACACCGAATTTACACTACGAATCTCTTTTACTAAGAAACATAGCTTAGGCCACAAAACTTTTATTTAGGGTGGCCCTCACACTAAAATATTTTTTCAATATCATTTTCACAAATACAGTTTAGTCGATTCACACCGAATTTACACCACGTAGCTCTTACGTTAGGAGGAATAGTTAAGGATACAAAATTTTAATTTCAGGTGTCCCTCACACAAAAATATTTTTTAAATATCATTTTCTTAAAGACTGCTTAGTCGATTTTCTTGGACTTTACACCACATGGCTTTTATATTAAAAGGCATAGACAAACTAAAAAAAGTTTTATTTAGGGTGCTTATGTAGGGTGGCCCTCATACAAAAATATTTTTATATATCATTTCCTTGAAGACCGCTAAGTCGATTCTCATGGTATTGACGCCATATGGTTTTTATATTAAGTTTTATATTAAGTTGTTGATATAGTTGGTTAGGCTTGGATGATAAATTTTATTTATTGGCAGAGAAAACAAATTCATTTTTCTCTTAAATGATCTGAAATCCATTTCTGTAAAATTTTAAAGAAAATGTGAATTTTATTGTATAGGAGCGAAAGGAGCAAATATTTTTAGTTTTCAACTCCTATGCTTCTACACAAGCACAACAACCATTTAATGTAGTTTTTAAAAACTATGAAATTATTTTATTATATTTTCTTAGCTTTTTTAAGTTAAATCACATCTTTATTCATAATTAATTAGAAATTTAAGTTATATGTACATAGAAGTGATATAAGTTTAGCTCAAAAATCACTGTGAAGAGAAGAGGCTGTGTGTACATTAGAATATTGTTAGAGGAGTTTCCATTTCCAAAGTCAATTTTATAACAAATTTCAAACGTATGAAACATTCAAATCATTGAGTCATCCTGCACCACTAATCTAAATTTAATAAGGATAGATGTGTACAAACAACACGGTTATGTACGGCCAATTTATCTCTCACCATAGACAGAAATATATTTTTAACATTATATCTAATTCTTTTTTTTTTGTTCATATCAGTGATGGCACTTGAGTTTTGTGGAAATGTACCAAATGGAGAGTTGAAATGTACTTTTTAGATGCCGAATGTACTTTTTTCGACATGAGCATTAAAAAGTTGAAAAAGGTCAGCAAAGTTTACTGCAGACATATATCGCGGTAATGCGACTAAAAACAGTAATTTTTAAAAATAGTCCAAATGTGCTGATAGTGCACTGAATGTACTCAAAACTTGTCGAAGGTACTGATGACATTTTCAAATGTATTGAAAAAGGTACAAATTTACTGAAAAAAGTACAAATGTATCAAAAATGCCATCTCTGGTTCATATTGTTTTTTTTTTTTTAGTTCAATCTTAATTTATTCGGTCAAAGACTTACCTTTTTTCGCCAACCCAATTTTTTTCAAACAAACCGTGCGAGGTCCTAACAAAAGAATGATACTTATTACAAATAGAAAATTATTGCATAGTAGCATCCTAAGGTCTGTTCATAAGCTTTACTATCAGATTGCTAAATTTAAGCAAAACGTCATTTTATTTTTTTTCCTAACACCTCACAACTTACCTAAATTGATTTGTTGAATTTATTCATAGCTATGAGAAAAAAGAAAAAACTTCTTTTAAAATATTTACTTCTTGACTTCTTGGAAAAAATTTTCTCTTTTCTATAAAGCCGATACTGCTTCTGAGGTATACTGCGCCGCATTTATTGTATATGCAGGGCCGCATTATAATATTTGCCTCCTCTATAGCAACTATATACCTATGTTGTCGCCCTATGTACTTTTTTTTAAATAATTACTAGATTTTAATTGTTATGTGTTGAAAAATTCACCTTCTTCCTAATGAAACTTTTTTATTTTGAGAGCTAAGATGACGTATGTGGCACATACATACATACATGCATACTATGTTCTCATTAAAAACTAGACATGCTAGAGAAATCCTCTTGCCAGATTTGATTTCTACGTTTTTTCAGGTATCTTTTGTACGGACAAATTTTATATACAGAAAAATTCAAGGGTAAATTCATGCGGTCTTGATGTTCGAGGTTTAATCAATACAAACTGAAATTGATGCCGCCTTTTAAAAAAGGCTGTGCTAGTGTGGTTTTTTCAATTATTCCAATTGAAGTTTAGGCTTTATGTAGATACCAAAATAACTCTCAGTTGACGTTATTACTTTCAAAAATCATTTCATTTTTTGAATTATTATCTGTTGCACTCTGTTGGTGTCGCAAAATTCTGGTCCATTAACGATACGTGCTAAAATGCCAAACATTGACATTTTGGTCAACCTCTGAAAAACACTCACACACACAAATGACTTCCGGCATTTTGCAAAATGTTCACTTGGATAAACCTTTAGACGCAGGCAGACCTTTGCTGGCGTTTGCACACATGCACACATTTTCGCATACATACTCATTTAGAATGGAATCCTTAGCAATACTATGTATTATTCTCGGATACATAACACGTGATCTACTCTAATTGGAAAGCAACCAACCAAGCAAGCCAGCAACACATAACACACACATGTGTACACAATTACTAACAAACATAAATGCCGAAGGAATTTGCATTTTGCTTTCTACGTATGATAATTTAAGCTTTTGATTTTGAAGTTGAAGAAGCAGATAGTTTCCCTACGTGTACTACATAATCCGCATACTTAGCATACAGCCTCATACAAGTTTAGCTGATTGCTTTAGCAATACATGTACGTCTTTTTATTTGTTTTCGTTATTGTTGATCTTCTTCACATTTATCGCATCTTTACTTTTACTTCTATTCCAATATCGTTTCTACTTGCACCGAACGAACGTACATGAAAACAATTTCTTCACTTCTGTTGCAATTTTGACTCCTACGGCGATTAGTTTGCACCACAAAGTCCTATTAATACCACCACAAAATGCTGTTTACAGTATTTTATCCTTTTTGCTGGCTAAGTAGGAGTAGATGGAGCAAAAACCTGCCAACAGCTGTCGGGACAATTAAAATTGTTCTAGGTATGTATAAGCCCATATACAATATTCTGAACTCGGAATGGCAAATGGGCTAAACAATGCAATACCAAAGCACAGTGGGACAAAATATTACAAAAAAAAACAATAGTCCACAAAATGTATTTATAGTTTTTTTTTTGCTTACTCGGCACACTAAGCCTGAAAAAATTTTGAAATTAATGAAAATTATGACAAATACTATAAAAAAAGTCAGAACTCTCTTAGAGAAGTTCTCTCGTAAGTTTTTTGTTTTATTTTTGTCTTAAGCCCACATTATTGCTTGTATGATTTTGTTTTCAAGTCACTTGTTCCTTCAGCTAGCAGTTTTTACTTTTTTTTTGTTTTAAAATTATCATCAACACTAGTTACTTTTTCCCAAAATATTTATGAGTTTCTTACCCAAACTGATATTGTATGAGATAACAGCCATTAAAAGAAATTGCCACCAGGAACAGATGCAGCCTAATCAGATTTTATTTCTTCATATTAATTCAAATACTTTCAGCAATCTTCACGTTTGAAATTATTTCCTCACATGCACAACTAATATTGATTGGTCAGAAACCTTAATACCGTTTTTCAAAAATTTGATATGACTAAAAATATTGGGGTTATTCTCGATACCAAAATTACCCAAGAAAATTAAAGCAGGGGTCACATTTTTTAACTGTATTTTCAGACTTTTGAGCAGTGGCGTACTGAGCACCCGAGGCGAACACGTAACTTGCCGTATTTGTAATGCTGCCTGTTTTTCAAATTGTAAATATTTTGTGACTAATAATGAAAAAAAAAAGACCCACCTTTTTGGTGTCCTCGAAAACCTAGCAAAATGAGACATATACATATATTGCAATATATTTCACATTGAAATACAAAACCATCAACATATTCCATCGAATAATTTTTCATTTACTACAAAAAAACTAACTTAACTAATGAAGCCTTAACCCTGTAAAACTCAAAGAGTTTTTTCACTACAGTAAACTATATTTAGACGAATTATCTATGTAGGTTTATTATGTTACTTTATGTTTTGGTATGAGGCACGCCCTTGGGGGTGACACGCCCCCAATTGAAAAATATTTTGACACAGTTAAATTAAGGGACTGATTAGATCCTAACCAAATTTCATCAAAATTGGTCCATTTAGTCCAGTTTAGCAGTGAAAACGTTTTTTCTTATTAGAGGTGTGGCACCGCTCACTCAAAATAAATATCTTTACTCAAGATTTAGTCTGGCTCCATTCCAAAATTAATAAAAATCGAAGAAGCGGCTCAGCCGAGGTAGCGCTTTTTCCTATTAAGGGCGGTGGCACGCCCTATTTAAGAACTCAGAGCTTCTAATCACCTTTCTTATGGTTCAGTCTATCTCAAAACAAATTTTAAACTGAGTTGCGTAAAAAAAAATTTAGGTAGAACGGAGATATGTATAACCAGTTGAAAATGTAAAAAAACGCGAATTTCAAAAAAAATGGCCATTGAAAAAGTGCTGTACCTCGGGTTCCTTGACAAACCCACATTTTAAAGGGCTGAAAAAGACAAAAAAAATGCGGTCACGCTAAAGCTATTTTATCAAAATTTGACTACTTGGCGTCACTTTCAAAAAGGGATGTTTTTCTGTTTCGATGATTTTGAGAAATGAGATGGAAAACGATTTTTCAAACGCGGGAATATTCTGAACTTTTTATCAAAAACTTGAATAAATACCAAAAAAATTAGACCTATAAAGTTGAACTTGGAGCTAAAGTTCCCGAGATACAGACATTCGAATATATATATAGGGCAAAAAACGTTAGTTTTTGAGTTTTAAAAATTCATATCTTTGCACCAGGGGCATTTGAAGGGCCAACAATATAGGGATCGTAGTTTTAATATCCCAAAATTTGAACAAAATCGGAGAACCCACTGCGGACGGTTTTGCCGAAAAGTAATGGAACTGCTCATATGCAAAATCGTAGTCATACATATAACGGGTGTTTTTTTTAGAGGTTTGTTTTTCGACTAGAGATAAAACTGGCATTTTATGGTCAAATCTGGCAACTCTAATGTCATTTATGTTGAGTTTGGTTTGCCATTTCATCATGAACAGGTTGACAAAAGAACAACGCTTGCAAATCGTGCAACTTTATTTCGAAAATAATGGTTCAGTTCGCGAAGTTTACCGCAAGCTCCGTCCATTTTATGGTCGACATAATCGTCCATCAGAGCAATTAATTCGGTTAACCATGGGTCGTTTTCGCACTACGTTTACTCTATGTGATAATACGCATCCGCAGAGACGTCGAACAGTGCGCACCGAATAAACAATTGCCGCTTGGCTTGCGACCTTACAAGATCCAGCTTGTGCAAGAATTAAAGCCGCGAGACCATGCAATGCGTCGTGATTTTGGTGTATGGGCCGAAAATGAGATTGATTTCGATGCTGATTTTCATCGCAAAATTTTGTTCAGTGATGAGGCTCATTTTTGGTTGAATGGCTACGTCAACAAGCAAAATTGCCGCATTTGGAGTGAAGAGAATCCACATGAGACCCTTGAGACGTCATTACATCCACAAAAACTGACTGTTTGGTGTGCTCTATGAGCTGGTGGAGTCATTGGGCCATACTTCTTCCGAAATAATGCTGGAGAGTCAGTTACCGTTAATGGAGACCGGTATAGAGCCATGATAACCGACTATTTTGTTCCCGAATTGGATGGCATGACTGTGGATGAGTTGTGGTTCCAACAAGACGGCGCTACATGCCACACAGCGCACGTCACAATCAATTTATTGAAGGAAACATTAGATGAGCGCATAATTTCGCGGAATGGACCTGTCAATTAGCCACCAAGATCGTGTGATTTGACACCATTGGATTATTTTCTTTGGGGATATGTAAAGTCGCTCGTCTACGCCAACAAACCAGAAACGTTAGGGGACTTGGAAGCCAACATTCGTGGCGTTATTGCCGACATACGACCCCATATGCTCGAAAAAGTGGTTCAAAATTGGACCTGTAGAATTGGCTTTATTCGAGCCAGACGCGGCGGCCACATGCCCGAAATCATATTTAAACATTAATGGCATAAAATTATCCTTCCAATAAAGCCAAATTGATGGACATTAAAACGATTTTCTTGTGTTTTATTTCAATTCGAAGCTCTATACCTCTATAAAAAACACCCTGTACAAAATTTCATATTACGAGAATCATTTTGCCGCGCCCTAGGCACGCTATTACTTTTAAGATGCCTCTTTCTATCTAAATTACTTATATCACAGAAACGATAATCTTACTTAAAGCTTTGACTTTATTGTTAAATATAATAAGAACAATCTAAATATCTAAATCTAAGTCTCATCCACCTTAATTTTTTCATACCTACTAGGAGTGGCAATCTCGTAGCATTTTTGAGTTTCGCGATTTTTGGAATAGAAATTTTCAATACCGAGATTGATTATTCGACCAAATTCATAAAATAATTACAAATAAAGGGAGAAGATTTTGTATATAAAATAAAAATTGTTTATTGCACGGCTTAGCAATAAAAAAAATTCGAAATAACAAAAATGCAAAAATATTAATTCCAAAATTGAAATTATTATCAAAGCATTAATAATACCCTACACAGAGGGTATATTCACGTTGTGATTTCATTTATAAGGCAAAGTAGTGGGTGTGGCAGGTATAGAATGTATATTATATGTATATTCTTACTCAGCGACACCACCTAAGGCGATTTAACTAAGTCCATCTGTATGTCTGTTGAAATCACAATTACGGGAAAACAAAGCAAGCTAATTGAATGAAATTTGTCGCACAGGTCACACCTTCAAACAAGCTTCCTGGGATTGAGAATGCGCCAAATCGGTTAACGGACACGCCTACTACCCATATATATAGCCAAACCCATTTCGAAAAAATTGCAGCCATGTGAACAAAATTAGGATTGAAAGAGGTTCAATTGTGGGCTGTACCCTGTCCTTCAACTACTTGTGCCAGAATACTGATTATCTCTAAAATTTTTATGTAAATCGTATTTACCAAGTGCCAAGACCACTTTTCCTCTCTTGGCACAATTCAAGACACACACATATGATCTGAATCTGTAAGCCAATCTTCATCACAATATCTTGCATGGCTTACGAGATATGGCGCTATAAAAACAAAGATTTAAGGCTATGTCACGCCTCTGAACTTGGCTTGCTTAGATTTTTCATGGGTCAGATTTTCAATTTCAAATCAAGGTCAGCTGTAGCTCTTTTTAAGACAAACCTTTTTTTTATTGCAGATTTGTATTTTATATAGAAGAATACGTTACGTTACATAAGATACGATTCGCGTTTGTTGTTTTATCTCTAGCATTTTTAGTTTTTACGTATTGATAGAAATTGGTTTAGTCTAAATATCTCTTTTTATCATTTTCTGCAATCAATTTTCAATAAAAATCATATCTTGAAACTGGTCAAAATATTTAGAAAAATATAGAAATATATATATATATGGGACGTTCCATGTCAACCAGTGATTGCCTCATTACCATCCCGGGATTATTTTAACCTATATTTAAAGTGAATTCCGGAATTGAAACAGCTATTCAATTGTGCTCGTGTCACTTAACGCTCTTGTACATTGTGTTGTCTTCGAAAACTGTCTTGATTTGGTTGCCTAAGTACGGTGGGCTTTAACCAAGCTTAAGTGACAAGATGAGTTACAACAAAAGCTTGAATGGGCTCGGAAGAAAACGATATTTTTGCGAAAACAGCCGATTTCGATGTCTAGTATCTCTGGGCCTGGTGAACAATTTTCACTACGTGATATCTCATATGAAAGCGTATAAACAGACAAACAAAAAAAAACAGTCATCAGTATTATAGATACAACCTCGATTAAGGGCACCATTTTCAAAGTTGTCATACTTTACTTAGGCACATTTCATTTAATCATGTCGCAAAAAAAAAATCTTATGGTCTAGGAGCTTAAATTTTTTTAATGTAAAACTGTAAGATGTAATAATAAAAATACGGCTATTTTCTGGTAAAAATATGGCTCTTTCTCAGGACTCCGACCACTTAGGGAGTCAATATTTGGGGTGTGGTGCTATCTATTAAAGTACTTCATTTATAAAATCATATGTTATATCCTTAAAAACAGTAAATAGGAAATTAAAAAAAGTACTAAGAATTTCTATTGTCTTAGCATATATCGACTATAATTTATGTCTCAAATATTCCCCAATTCAATTTGTTGTTGTAACTCGAACTTTTAATAAAACTTGTTTAAATCCTACCATGTTAGGAAATTGAATATAAGACGGGCGCAAAGCCTAATGGTTCAAATTGCCTTTTTTTGACTGTGCTTGTATCATTTGGTTTCCTTGTAGGAGTTTTATAACAATTTTTAAAAAATGTCGTTGATGCTATCCATATGGGCCGAACGATAAGACCAATTCAGACATTTTGCTGTGGAGGAGTCGAGCCTTCTTCCTTATTAAATGCACGATACATCCTGATACTGGCATATATTCTCGACTTCAAGCATTTGGGAGAAACAGTGTGGTCTGGGTATTATTTTTTTGTTTAGTCTGCACACAAAGCTTTTATGTAGGGCTTACTATATAACAGTTTGGCTCTCGTTTTAGCACATTTTCGTACTCTGTTTCTAAGAGTTAATGAAGAGTTTTATTCTTAACCCATTAAAGACTGGTACCAGAAGGGCCCGTACAAATTTGATAAAATTTGGTGTGGGAGGTCAAGGGATTATTAGAAGTTTCTGATGAAACAATGAAATTTTTCCCTATCGGCACACCAGAGATGGCATGGGTAAGTTTTTACCCAATAGCACTCTATGAGCAAAAAACAAAAAAAAAAAAATTACCTTCCAGCTTTTCATTCAATCAAATCTGTTATATTATAGCATCCCAAATAGGATCTTTGAAATTGTTTCGAGCTTTTTTCTGTAAGTTTTCAAATTTTCCTGGATCAATTTTCCACCAGGAAAATTCTAAATTCTACCTCACAAAAATTCAGGTTAATCAAAGAAGTTCGGAAAAACAAAAATTTTCATTAAAGACAAATCCTTCCTCTACCCAAAAAAGCTTTAATAACCACAACAGGTCTTAGCTGTTGAAGATTTTTTAAAATGCATCTTTCTTTTGGGTATCTAAATACCCAATATACCGTAATGAGTTAATTAGGGCAAAAACTTTAGACATTTTTATAAAAAGTACAATTTTGTTCATATCTCGTCAAGAAACTAAGGCCAATGTCGCGATATTTTTTAGTATATATTTTTAAAAGAATTTTATTATAATATTATGTCACTCCAACGTGATACACTTCGTCACATAATTGCAAAACTCCCAGTTGAAACGATACGTACGATGATCGAATTGTATTGAAATTAGCAAAAGCGATATAGTGGCTAAAATTTTTAAACTGATTCAAAGGATCTTTTTTTACTGTTTTTTTTTGTCTACTTGTTCTATCATTTATAAAAAACTGAAAAAGTCAATTTAAATAATCTTTACATTTTCATCAAGCTTTTCTATAACTAAATCTAAAAACTTCGTTTCAATTTACACTGAATTAAGTGGTAAATTACTGATGTATTTTTTATTGTAGCAAAACATATTATGATTTTCAAGACATACTGTAGATTTTGGGATACAGGCGACAACACGCCCTAAGTAGAAGCTCTTTAAATTTAAAAGTTTGGTAGTCATATTTTATCTCGCAGGTAAGTTACCTCCCTATGTTTCATCAAAAGTAATAAAGCCGTTAACAAAATAATTTTTTTGGAAGCTTTTTAATTTTGCTAAGATTCCCAAACTAATTTTATGAAATAATTAATGTCCACTGTCTTGTCCAAATAAACAGTTTTGCCAGGCCTATCGTTCTGTTTCATGAAACTGTTTACACTTTACTGTCAACATTTTATGCAATTTTCATTTTTATTTGTTGATTGTTCGTTTTTGTTTATGTGTTGGCATCATTGCATTGCTTTTCACCTTTTAATTGTTATTCTTATTCATGTGCACATGTAAGTACGCTTATGCATTCTAACTGATTTTGAAGAGTAGCCACTATCGCTATTACTAAGTACTGCAATTTATGCCACTGGTAATGGATATTTCAATTTTGGATAACAAACAATCACTCTACTCCATTTAGAGCAGTTCACGCAATGTCCAGTGAAACTTAGCCGGAAGTAGTATAGTAGTTTATGAAAATGGGTATAAAAACAACGAAATAATTACATAAAGCCAGTTTTGTCTCACAAACTCTTGATGAGGACTTAACCAAACCTTAAAAAAACGGCTCTTAGTAGGGTCTTAAAAACTCAATAACATAAATTAGGACAAACAAATTAAAATTTATATCGGAAAGAGGAAAATAATAATACTTTACCTAGAACTATAACAAAAATAATGAATGAAATTCAATGCAAAAATCAAGAAATAATATCTACGATTTAATTTCGAGAAAAAAATCATGCTCATAAAAAAAACCATATCATTTCATTACGTTTAGTCTTCCACATTGAGATTGTAGTGGCCATTTTTCATACTTTTTTGGCAAAGTTGTTCAGTCAGAAGAATGATTAAAGTGGTATGTGAAAATTTAAATGTAGCCCATTATGATGTCCCTTTTATTAGGGTCAATATTACGTTTCTTCACAATTCCTGCAGCCTATTATATCTAAGAGGTAGTAATAAAAATTAAAGAAAATCTCTAAAGATTTTTATGTAAAAAAAATCTTTAGATTGTATTCTTCATCTCCGCATAACCATAGTACGGTTACAGGTTACAGTTATTAGCTCTAGAGACAGGGATATCAATTGATAATTTTTCAAAAAGTGTTACTATCTTAAAAGCACTCAAACAAAGAAATCTGGTAACACTTACACTGCCGTACTAAGCGAAAAAGACGTTTCTCAAAAAAAAAAATATCAGAGATTCTTATGGCATCGGGTAGCTTAAGAAATTACGCGTCTAATGAAATACTCCAAATGTCGGCATCTTATCAATAATATAATCATATCATATCATATAAAAAATCTACTAAGCGAATTTCCTCTATCTCAATTTTAGAGGTATTTCAACAAATATCTCGAAATGAATTTTTTTGAGATTCATAAATAGCGTGGAGAAAGATATCGATATAGAGGAGAAATGTAAAATAATTGATTTACTACCAATTTCAGAAATGGAGCTTATTCATATTTTAGAATGTGATAATAACTTAAAATGTTGAGTGGGAGAGACAATTACGAATGTATAAATGCGGACACTAGTGATGAGCAAAGTGAACAGGCTATGTCCACGTTCTTAAAAATTGCGTCGAATTCATAAATGTAGACCTCGATTTCAACGCACTAAAAGAAAAGCTGTTTGAGGTAAAAATTGATTCAAAAAAGGTTTCAGACTTTGAAGGGAAGAAAGAGAATGTTGAAGCAGTAGTAAAAGTCAAAAAAAAAATAGATAAATGACGAAAAAATTTGAGAAAGGTTGAAAAAATTGAAAGAGATTGAATAGAGTTAAAAGATTTGAAATAGTCGAATAAAGGCAAACAAACCGATAAATTATGGAAAAGGACGAAAAACGTTGAATAAGGGTGAAGCATCGAAAAAAATAGAAAAAGATTGAAAAATTCAAGAAAAAAAGTAATCTGTTAAAAAAAGTTTAAACAGAATTGAAACAGTTGAAAAAGGCTAAAAAAATCGATGATAAGTACGTACATATGTTCATTAATTTGTTTTTTTTCAAACTTTAGGACAGGGATTTTGTTTATTTTTTCCTATATTACAGCTTGAGGAATAAAAATAATTGTCCCAACATTTGAGCTTCCTAGCCCCCATTCAACTAAAAAACCCAAAACGCTATATCTTGGCACTTAAAGCAGACTTTTTCTACGTTTTAGTAAGTCGGTTTTTTAGTTAAATTTTAACGGAATCGGACATAAACTCTGTCCGCGGAGTTTTCAGGATAGAGCTAGGAAGCTCAAATATTGGGACAATTATTTTTATTCCTCAAGCTATAATATAGGAAAAAATAATAATATGTACATTAGGGTGATTCAAATTTTTTTTTTTTAGTTTTTTTTAAGGTGCTGTTGCTTAAAAAGTAAGTTTATGATATGAAGAAAAAGTTCACGAAATTTCAGCTCTGTAACTCAATTTTATAAGGTGGCGCCGGAGCCTGTTAGTTTTACATGTAAATTGTATGGAAAAATTATTTTTTACAAAAAAGGTATCTAAATGAATAGGTGATTAGTGTTGTTAAGCTAAAAAGGGTCATTTTTCGACGTAATTTTTTACGCTGAATCCGAATCTGGCCTCAGAACTGACCCATCATGTCGGAATCCTGAAATATTTGAGGTTAATTACCTGAAACATGATGTTTTTTGTCTACATTCGAAGCCATGTGTAGGGTTCAAAGAAAGTTGATTAGCTTATTTTTAATAAAAGCATCATTTAGTATCATCCTTTCCCTTTAAAATGAGCTTTCAAGTGGTGATCTGTGATGCTTCCTTGCAAAGTTGCAGCCATTTCAAGGTGACATGAATTTGAAACCCGTTGGTTAATATTGTTGGGTTGCAACCCTTTGTAGGGGATCCTATTCATGTCACTTTAAAATAGCTATAACTTTGCAAGGAAACATCACAGATCACCACTTGAAAGCTCATTTTAAAGGGCAAGGATGGTACTAAATGATGCTTTTGTTAAAAATAAGCTGATCAACTTTCTTTGAATTCTATACATGGCCTGGAAAGTGGACAAAAAACATCATGTTTTAGGTACTTAGCCTCAAATATTTCAAGATTCCGACATGATGGGTCAATTCTGAGGCCAGATTCGGATTCAGCGTAAAAAATTACGTCGAAAAACGATCCTTTTCAGCTCAACAACACAAATCACCTATTCACTTAGATACCTTTTATGTAAAAAATAATTTTTCCATACAATTTACATGTAAAACTAACAGGCTCCGGCGCCACCTTATAAAATTGAGTTACAGAGCTGAAATTTCGTGAACTTTTTCTTCATATCATAAACTTACTTTTTAAGCAACAGCACCTTAAAAAAAACCAAAAAAAAAAAATTTGAATCACCCTAATGTACATACATGGAAAATGACGAAAAAAGTTGATTAAGGTTGATAAGTTGAAAAAAATTGAATGATGTTGAAAAAAATCATAAAAGTCTGATAACGTTGATAAAATATGAAACAAATCGAAAGAGGTTAAAAATCTCGAAAAAATTTCAAACATAATTTGAATTTTTGAAAATGATAGAAAAATCTATAGAATAGTTCAAATTATGTCAGTTCTGTTACTTTAGAAAAATGCAGAAATCTCGGGTTCGAAATAAGAAAATTATATGCGGTTTACGGCTTTATTTTAAGCAAATAACAGTTCATTAAAAATGTTGATAGCAAGGGATCGGTGACCAAAGAAGTATTGGGTGATTTTGCAACTTTAATGTGCCGCAATTGTTCTTTTTCAGGTACAAAACTCGACATGATCACTGAACGATAAAACAAAGACACTAGTTTTTGGCGGACTCATCCCGATCGGTGAAGCACTACTTATTTGACATGAATCCAAAAAAACAGCAAATAGTGGTGTTCTTACTAACAGTGCACACACCTCTCTGGTTCACCATAAAAAATAACAACTCAATTGATGATGGTTGCCATCATCTCTTTGAAGCCGGTAAGCGGTCAAGGTATATTCTTTTGAAGTACCGAACGGTGGTGAATGCATCCATTCAGACCAACGCATTTTATGCGATGCCTGAAATTGTTCTGCTTGGAATGGTAACGGATTCAAGGCTTGCTGTTCGAAGAGATGCACTGAAGATAATTTTGAATGCAAAAGAGGAACAAAAGAGTAATTTAGGGCCTCAGGTCAGGTATAACATTGTCCCAAAATTTAATTTTGAGGCAAATGATGATTACACAGAAATGATTATGTGGAACCAGGCTGATGTTTTTATCACTGTCCCTTCAGTTTTGAGAAACATAACAGCAAATAAACTTACCTCAAAGCTTTGCGCGCCTGATGGTTTGGTACCCGAATGGAATTTCACGTCGATTTCATGCCACACTGCACACTGTTGTAGTGGAGAGAACTATGAAGTTAGTCACAGAAGTATCAGCCAAAGTCATCGGCCCCGAAGCTCGTGACAGACATATACGTTCAACCCTTCTCTCTCGCCAAGCTGCCCCCTTATTCGACAGCAAGAAGCAATTAGCGAGTTTCTTTGGAGGCGCTCAATCGTAATATACACGTCCTGTATATGGATGGTTGGTTGGGTAGGGAGTGGATGCAGTCCGATGTGCAGCCACCTCCACGTGGTGGGCTCCGGATCACTTGTTTCGTTGATAGAAAGTGAGCAAAGAGCTGCACAAAACTGTTCCCATTTACCCGAAAATCCGCATTTTAACCTCTTCCACCTCCACCTGGCGTTTAAGCTAGGACTATTTTGTGGCCTTGATTTTGAGTTTGTGGTTCCTTATGATGACTCTTCATCGCCAAGCGACCCATAAGACGCATTAGTAACGCAGCCGGGCCCATTTTAGAAAATGCCTTACTTTCTATGTATTTACCTAAAATTTCAAAAATTGACCCTCTAAGCACGAAGAGAGATATTGACCGATTCCAAAGAAAATTTGCAGGTATATTCTTGGTATGAGTGGGCCACTTTTTCCGGGTAGGCGTTTAGAGAAAAAGTGTAAAAATGACCCATCCTACTGTGGGTATCCCGTGTAACATATGAGATTTTTCGGATAACCTATTACTAGCAACTTCCTCTTTGCTGTGAGCGTTAGGTTTCCACTTAAAGCACGATTATTCTTTCCTTTTAAAAGCTTTCCACCTATGCAGGACTCACATTAAAAGCAAAGGGTGTACATTTTAAAAATAATCCCGTTTCATCACCATTAAATATCCATTATCTTTTTAAAATTTTTTCTAATATCCATAATGACGTTGTAACGTTTTTTGAATCTTGTAATTCAATTTTGACATAAGTTCTTTGAATTAATAAGGAAAGTTCCAATTTGAAAACACAAAGCAAGATAAAACACGCATTTTACAGTGCTGCCAATGCAAAAGTTCGAGTACAATCGAAAAATTTTGTATGTAAATTCGGTTCCTTTTAACAAGTAATTCTTCTTAAACGGGATCGTCTTAAGCAAAATCCAAATCCGTCAAAAAAAGACAAATACTACGCAGTCTTTATAAACCCAAACCTTTTCGCAATCTACTTAAACATTATAATATATTATATATTGATATTTCTTAGCTTGGTATGAATCTGATCGCAGAATCTCTTCAGTACATTAAGATTTTAAGGTATTCATTCCATCCTATAGTTAGAAACGAAAAATTGTCGTCTGTGTTAGTTGAGAATGCTATTTTCAAATAGTTTAGAATATCCCTGGCAAGCCTGAGTCATCCAAGCCAAACTGTTTTTCTAATGACTTAGGGTGTATTATTTCAAACTCAATTTATATACAAAAGTACATAGATAAATGAAGAGCTGAGATGCAAAACTCGACAAGTTTAAAAAAAAAGAAAATGTGTGGTACTGTAGGAGGGGACGGAAAATATGTTTGTCGACAAGCCTACATACTCTAAATTGTAAAAAAAAAGTTTCCTTCACAAACTTTTGATTGCAATAATTTCTGATAAATTCTTTATGTCAAAACCCGACAAGTTCACATTTCTGAAAATCAAAACCAAGTCCAATTTTTCATTAAAAAATATTCGGCTTTCATAAATACAAATAGTTTTATGTTATTTTATCATGGAAATTATATTGTGTATTTAAAATTTCAATCTATATTTGAGGCGCCCAGTTGCAAAACCGGCCAAGTCCCTTTTCCATACTTTCGGACAAACAACGAAAGACGTTTATCTAAAAAAGCATTTCCCACATAATACTTAGTTTATAAAATTTCTGACTCAAAGCACGTCAGATCAGATTTTTCAAGTTTTATTTGCGTATTTTTTTGAAAAAACAATTTTGGACTTGGCCGGTTTTGATACCAATGAACTGGACTTGACCGGTTTTGAGTCCAAGGCGTTGGGAAAAAAGTGGACTTGGCCGGCTTTGATACCAACGTACTGGACTTGGCCGGTTTTGATTCCAAGGCGTTGGACTGGTTTTGAAAGCAAGTTCATGGACTTGGCCGGTTTTGAAATCCATGAATCAAAAATAAATTAAAAAGTGTAATATTTCTGTCAAAAAAATTTTTTTTAATCTAAAACCATAGTAGAAAGATAAAGCATGGTCTAGATTTTGATATATAAGAATATATCAAAATTTGATTTTTTTAGACTCTAGGCCGATTTTGCAATTAAGCGCCTCATTTATTTAAATGTTTTGAAATGAAATCAGGAATTTAATAACTTTTGACAACTATTATAATGGATCAATCTACGTTTTTACCATAGTTAAATTCAGTGGAAAACAGTTTTTGCGTTTTAGAGAAAGAAAAATCTCAGCTCTTCAAATGGATATTAAAACAATCCAGTAACTACAATTCTATAAATTTTTTATAGGAAATTTTTATTTTAATGATTGGTTAAGTGTTGTGATCAAATAACGTAGTAAGTAGAATGCTTACGTCCACAGCACATCTTCAGTAAAGTATGCAAAATAAAATTAAATTTGTAGGTGTTGTAACAAATCTCACAGAGTTATGTCATTCGGTATAGAATGCTTCTTTCGAATGTTGTCAGATTCTGAATAAAATATAAAAACCAACTGAAGTAAAGATATTTTATTGTTCAAGTTAACCTGGTGCTACGGACATTTTTGATTGTTCTAATTGAGCCTGAACCAAAAACAACAAAGGCATATTTACTTTAGTATGGGTGACACCATTTCACGTTCCTGTATAATCCAATGAATTTATCGTACTATTTTCTACATTACACCTGCTTGTGTTCTTATACATACACACATACACCCGAGTAGGAATTTTCATCCGCAAAACATACCGTTGACCTTATTAGAGATTCAGTCCGGACTTGGATAATTGGATTAAGCCCGTATAGATTTGGTAACACATGGAGCTAGGATAACCGGACCAGGCTATCCTGATCAGGCAAAGTTGATATGATGCTGTTCAGTGTACCTGATGCGGAACTGATCAGGCCAAGCAAAAATTTTCGTCCATAGCACATACGGTTGGCCTTATTACAGATCCGGAGCAGACTTGGATAATCGAATCAGACCCGAATTTGTGTAATCGATATGGCCCGGATAGGCTTCGTAACGCTTGGAGCAAGGCTAACAGGACGGTTAAGTTTAACCAATTTTTTTGTGTACTTTTTACCATAACCTCTCTTTTGCTGTTTTAATTTGTAACAACACAAACAACTTAACAACAATAAGTTATTTGTGTTGTGTTTTTTAAGCTTCAAAGAAAAAATTATTTTTTCATCTATCACCAATCCAGATTGAACATAGGTTGCCCTGCGTCATGCCACAGTTCAAAGATGATCATCTTAATCAACTGAGCTACTGTTATTTTTCCGAGAGACTAAAACTTAACTATTTTCTCAAAATGAAATATTAAATTTTCATTTTATATAGTAGCCACTTGATAATTCATATTCTATACTTGTATCTAGCCAAAAAATAACAATAGGTTAGTTGATGATGTTAAACTGCGCATGTAACAATTGTGTTAACAGGGAATGCCTTGGTTCAAACCCCTGTTGATATGACATACATATGTACATACATAATCTTTTTTTTTTAAATTAAATAAAATTCCAACAAATAATTTATCAAGTTAACATTTTACTTGACGCTTGTTAGAGAAATAACATTAATAGTAATATTTAACTCTAATTTTACCAAAATATCTGATCTAGCTCAAATGATCAGGGTATAGGTTTTTACAGGGTCTATCTCTTTAATGAGATAATAGGTTCAACCACACATTTACTTGATCTGACTAATATGAATTGTTCTTGATTTGGCTAAGATGATCAGGGCTATACATATATGTACCAGTGCGTAACGGAGCCGTCCATGATTTGGAAAAACTGATCACGACATTGGGCGAAATTTCATATGGTTTCCTTGGTAGGGCAAGTCTTTCCCAAAACTGTTGCTGAATTCCCTAATACGTTTCCACATTTGAGATCATGACTAGAATTACAAATGGTTGCCGTATTTGGGTCCGCAATTCCTAGCCTGATCCGGAGCCAACTATGGTAGGGCTGGCCTGATAGGAATTCCTACTCGGGTGTACGATTTGTGTTTTGTGTGAATAAGTGTCGATTTAGTGTAAGGTTGTGTGTTTGCATATTAATGTCCATTGCTATGCCTTATCATATTTTATTCATGTGCTTATTTGTGTTACAATTTGAGTTTCTCTACTGTTTTATTCAGATTTAAATTACTTTACACTCACACAATGGTATTATCCAGTTTATTTTTTGGGTTCGTTATACGATTTTGAATTTTGATCTCGTAAAGTTTATTTAACAACTTTCACATACAAATAAAACTAGCACCTCCACATGTACGTATGCACATATGTGGCGGGACTCCCCCCTTCCTTTCGTGAGACTTTCCTTATAATTTTTAGATGTAATCTGCTGTAATAAGGTGTTCGTTCACATCCCCTCCCCCTTGGTGAGATTTTGAGAAATTTTTCCGGACCCCCTCCCCCCTATTTTGACTCACGTAATATGTGGACGGCCCCTTACTGCAATGGAGCATCTATATATTTGATTGAGTTTGCTAAACACTAACCCCTTCAAAATTTGAAAAAATTGTTGTTACCATCAAATGATATCAATATTTTCTTAAAAATTATTGGATTATCAAAGTATTTGGATGTTAGAGTAATATTGAGCTGCTTGGATAATACAGAGGATGTTGAAGCTCAAAAATTTTTATAAAAAGAAAAAAAATTTAAAAAACAAGGCAATATTTTCGGCACATACTTTTAGATATCTGCCCTAAAGGATATATTATTCTGACAAAATTCAACCAGTTTCATATGTTCTATAAAGAATGCTAAAAAATTGAGTTCTTACGATGTATGCAGTCAAAGATATATTAATGGATCCATCAGTGAGAAGCCTCTTTAACACTAACCGTACGGACGAGGTGCCTGGGTACCCACGGAAACTTTTATTGAATATATCGCTGAGGGTTGTTATTTTAGCGCTTTGAAACTTCAAATTATGAAACTGGAATATGGTAGTCAAAGAATGTATAAAACGTGTTTTAAACATCAAAGGTATTTTCAGTTTCGAGAAATAAGCCTTTAAAAACTTAATCCGAGATTGGGACGGACTCGGGCACCTGGGTACCCGATATTTTGTAGTGCAAAATGTTTGGGAAAAATTAAAACAACAATTTTGTTCTTGGATTTTCTAATATAAATGTTGCTGCTCGAAACATAATAAAAATTTCACAAAGTTTTGAAACGGTATTCATAGCAGGCACTCGAAATCCAAACATACATATGTATAGTTCTCGGCACAAATTGGCTTAAAGCAAGACGAACACTCAGTATAAGTTTTGCATCGTTTTTTGGTTTGACCTAGACGTTTGCATTTCTGGCCCACGCCTTTCACAATTTTCCTCGTATTTCGATCGCATCGGTCTGCAGTCTGTTGCTGTTGTTAATTTTCTGGTGGAAAGTTCAACGAATACTCCAGCTCTATTTCATGGCCAGTCGTTCGGAAAAATGCTGGGTTATACGTGTTGTTCTGGATCAGGAGACAATATTTTAGCAGCCGAGTTTACTCGAGATATGCTCCAGGAAAATTTTGCAGGAACTTACATAATTTTTCTTATCGTGGAGCTCTCGATAAATTATGTAGAATACCAGGGCAGCAACATTCAACATGTTATAGAAGAAAGCGAGAGGCCATTTATCTATTTGTCTTTCTTTTGGCTGTGTAGTTACCTAACATCCTATCCATAATGTCTACACCTCCTTAGGTGCTGTTTTAGTGGGTAATGATATGCTCCTTGCCATTTATTTGTTCGGTTGGAACATGCATAAGCATAAGGCGGCTTTCCTTGACATAACCCTTCAGGGAATAGCTGGTGGCCGCACAATGGAGCCAAAAGTGTCGAAATGAGTGTTGATGAGCGCTTTAGCAAAAGTGAGAGCTGTAACAAAAATTTCATTTCACATCATCGAAACGATTTTCGATGATAGACTTACACAAATAAAAATAAGTTCAACTAGTGATTCCAAAACGAAAGAATTTTATTTTCACCATACTCCGTGACATAAGTTATGCCATACATTATGTATGGAAATGAAAGTGAGTACCCAGGTACCCCGTCCGTTCGAATGTGCATAGAACAGGGACCCAAAATAACTATTATTTGGTTTTTTCAGATTGAAGAAATTGCCCAATTTTAATAATTATTTTTAAAAATTGATTTATAATTATTATGAATAAGAAATATTTTATTAGTTGTCAATAACTATTATTTTTCAATGGATTCTTTTTTACGTTGAGTCATAACTATTATGAATAAGAAATATTTTATTAGTTGTCAATAACTATTATTTTTCAATGGATTCTTTTTTACGTTGAGTCATAACTTTTATGAATAAGAAATATTTTATTAGTTGTCAATAACTATTATTTTTCAATGGATTCTTTTTTACGTTGAGTCATAACTATTATGAATAAGAAATATTTTATTAGTTGTCAATACTATAGAAAGTTCGTCATTACGGTTAGGATTAAATGTAACAAACATTTTTGTTCTTGCATTTTGGATCCCGAAATTTCTTAATCTCTGAAACTCTGAAATACAGTGGAATCCTGATAAATCGTAATCGCAAGGGACCACCAATTTTTTACGAATTACAGGGGTTTTCGATTTAACGAGGTTTCGATTTTTTCGATAAATTTTTTTTTTGCTCCTTTACACAGGACCACAAAAAAAAAAGGTCAAGAAATTGGAACGTGAGGTATCATACGGTATGTATTTTGGCCTCCTAAACACGAATCCGAGGTCAGAATTTTTCCATTACCCTCAGATTTCGACATAACCTCAAAATTACACCTAAAAATACGTTAAAAGAAAGTCCTTAAAAAAAAAAATTAACCAAAATCCAGAATGTGGACCTTATTTTTATTACGTATTAAGGTGTGTTATAATACTATCTTACAATAACAATTAATTTTAGGTACCCACTTTTCCCCCATATATTCCCAAAGGGGGTTAAAAATCTGTTTCTTGTAAAATTTCAAAATGAATGTGTTAGGTTAGGTTATGGTGGTGGATTGGAAGCCCCACATAGACACTTTAGTCCATAGTGATACCACATCTCTCAAGATTTTATCAGTAAAATTAGTTGTTTGGTTAATGTTAAATGCGAAATCATATAGTCTATGGAGTTTTAATTTAGCAACATCGTGCAATGAGAATAAGACAGCTTGTCCAAGTGATCTAAGCCTTGTCCGAGCGAGAGCAGGGCAGTCGCAGAGCAAGTGCTCTAGCGTTTCTTCTGTATTTAGTTCCATGCAGTTCCTGCATAAACCATTTTCAGTCATTCTCATTTTAAGTGCATGATGGCCATTTCATGTTGTTTTTAACTAAAATCCAATTTTAACTATGTCTCCCTTTGAATTTTAATTGTTCCTCCTTGAATATTAATTAAAGATAGTCTAAACTTCGAGAAAAACCATGTTTGAAGAGTCTGCTCCAAAAAAAAAAAATCGAAATTGTTATCTTACCTCGACCATGGCTTCGATTTTTTTTTATTTTTTTGAGGAGACTCTTCAAACATTGTTTTTCTTGAAGTCAAGACTATCTTTAATTAATATTCAAGGAGGAACAATTAAAATTCAAAGGGAGACATAGTTAAAATTGCATTCAAGTTAAAAAAAAAAACATGAACAGTTACGTACAAAGTTAAATAAAAAAAAATAGCTATCTGAATTTTAATTGAACAACCTTGAATATTAATTCAAGACAGCCTTAGCTTCAAGAAAAACTATGGCTGAACGATGTACTCCAAAAAAAAAAAGGCCAGCTAAAAGACCAAACCTGATGAACTTCCACTTATGTCAACTTACGTTAAAAATTACATAAAAATTATTTTTGACATCATAATATTTGCATTAAAAAAAATAACATAAAAACATGAAAAACAAAGAAAATACACATTAAAGCACGGCACTATAACTAAGACTAATATTGCTGTAGTCCTCTTTCCTGTTGATGGCTGTCTTGTAGTTTTGCCTAGTTCGTAAGCTCTCCAGAGTGAGCCGAACTTTCTCTTTTTTTTCCCTGTCTAGGATTGTCGCATTGTCAAAATCAGCTGTATGGTGTTTTTCATTTAAGTGTTTTGCTAGTGCTAATTTTTTTAATTAAAAAAATTTTTCTAAAAATATTTTCAATTTAATATATTTTTTTTTGCTTTGATTTGTTTATGTGTTATTCCTCAATCAATCATAAGAATCCATGTACTTTCATTTCGAAATTCCCGCCATAACTTTGGAAACTACGAATTTTTTACTGATGACAAGCATTATGCTTTTTCAACACAAAATTCGACATAGAATTTAATTAAAAAAATTAGTGTCTTATCAATATTATTTAAATTTTTTAACTTTTTTTAAAAAATTATAGTCTTTCTTAACAAATATGATTAAACGATTTTTTATCCAATCTACTATACTGCCGTACTAAGCGAAAAAGTCGTATCTCAAAAAAATTCATTTCGAGATAATTGATGTTTTGTTTATGTCAATTTGTTGAAATACCTGTAAAATTGAGATAGAGGAAGTTTTCTTAGTAGATTTTTTATATGATTGAACTAAGATGCCGACATTTGGAGTATTTCATTAGACGCGTAATTTCTTAAGCTATCCGATGCCATAAGAATCTCGGATATTTTTTTTTTTTTGAGATACGTCTTTTTCGCTTAGTACGGCAGTATAGTAGATACGCACAGTGAGTAGAAACGCTCAAAACTTAAGGCAATCAGATGATTTGTTTTACTGAAGATCGTGCTGCCAAATTGTGTACTTCAAGTTGTCACTAAGATTTTTCCTCTTAATTGCCAAAATATTTTTATAATGGAGCTTAAGCTAAGAACTCAAAGGTGTATCTATTATTTTGAGCAGGTGTGTATATTGCAGGCCCGTGCGCAGGAATCAACCATGAGGGGGGGGGGGGGTTTTGGCTCGGACATTTCATGATAGATTATGTTCATAAAAAACGGTTTACTTTTAATATAGACTTTTAAATATAATTAAATACATAACTACATACTTACATATGTGCATTAGGGTGATTCAAAATTTTTTTTTTTGTTTTTTAAGGTGTGGTTGCTTAAAAAGAAAGTTTATGATTTGAAAAAAAAGTTCACGTAAATTCAGCTCTGTACCTCAATTCTATAAGGCGTCGCTGAAGCCCCTTAGTTTTACATGTAAATTGTATGGAAAAATTATTTTTTACTAAAAAGGTAACTAAATAAATAAATGATAGGTGAATCCGAATCTGGCCTCAGAATTCACCCATCATGTCAGAATTCTGAAATATTTGAGGTTAAGTACCTAAAACATGATGTTTTTTGTCTACTTTCGAGGTAATGTATAGGATTCAAAGAAAGTTGATAAGCTTATTTTTAACAAAATCATCATTTTGTACCGTCCTTGCCCTTCAAAATTAGGTTTCAAGTGGTTATCTGTGATGTTTCCTTGCAAAGTTATAGCCATTTTAAAGTGACATGAATATTATCCCTTACAAAAGGTTGCAACTCAACAATATTAACCAACGGGTTTTAAATTCATGTCACCTTGAAATGGCTGCAACTTTTTGTTTTTTGTGAACTTCTTCTTCATATCATTGCTTTTTAAGCAACAACACCTTAACAAAAAAACAAAAAAAAATTTAATCCCTCTAATGTGCATGTGTTTATTAGACTTGTTCAAATAAATAGCATGTTCTAGAATACTTCAAAACTTTCGATTTTCCTTATGTAAACATAAGGAAGTATCGAAAAAATACTGACCGCTATTTTTGTATGCCTATACATAAGGAGAAAAACTATGATCTCTCCGCGAGTAAAGCTTTGGTGTTCTTGCGTCACAGGTCAAATCCTTTGTTGTTTTCACTGCATCCACCTTAATACAGTATAATTTGAAATGGTCAATGCGACTACATGAATTTCTACTAAAAAAATAAATGAGAAATAAAAAATATTAAAAAATTAGGTACTATAGGTACTTAAAAAAACTCGTACAAAACTCTTTCCACATTGATTTCGGTATCGTGATGTACATATGTATATCTAGCGAGGCTATGCCGTTCAGTCGATCTTCGGACAATGTTGATCTGAGGTATGTATGTCTTAAGACGATGTAGCGCTGAAAAGGAGCGTTCATTTGTTGCTGTTGTCACAGGCAAAGTTGCCATAACATGAAGCATTTGATGGACATTTGGAAACGCGTATCCATTGCAAATAACCAGTGCTTCGAGAGAGTTTTTGATGTCTTGCCCAGCAATGCGTTGACGCCAAAGTTGAACTTCATTTATTTACATGTCACGTGAACTATCATGCAAAATTGAAATACATATATGGTGCGAATAGATTAGTGAATGAATTTTCATTGAATCTGATTTTATTGATGCCTGAGCTATACTTAAAACCGGAGCTATGCTTAAACGCGCATTGAAAGAACGCTCGTGTTACTTAGCCTTAGCGACGCGCAGTGGTCCCAAACCATGTTTTTTGGTTCAAAAATAGTTAGAGAGAACAAATCTTGTCGAAAATGAAAAACTCGGGCTCCGACGATTATTGGCAATTTAGTTCTTTCATTTAAAAAAAAAAACTTTTGTGTCTTTTTGATTTTTCGTTCAAATGTCAATAAAAAATGTGAAAAAACTCTCAATGGGGGGAGGGGGTTTGAACCCCCCCTTGCACATGGGCCTGATATATTGATTTGTATCCCATTATGGGACAAAATGCATTTAAGAGCAGAAGGTTCAAGCTAGCTAAAAAGAAAAAATTAATATCAAAAACTAATTTTTCTCTTCCCGCAATGTCACAAATTCGTAAATCACCATCTCTAAGGGCCGCATTACGTAACAAAAGCCAAGATATTAGACAATGGGAAAAAGAAAAACGTGAAACAAATTCAGGCCTTGTATATAACTTATAATTGGCTTATAAATGGAACTCTTCTACTGAAAACGCTTTTCAATTAGGTACATGTATTTCATACCATGCTTATTATTATGCATTAATATTAAACAGCAATTCTCGGTTCTATTATTTTTCATGCTTAAATATTTTCACCAATATTTCGTCAAGTTGAACTAACTCTCCATAAACATTTTCATATGCCAGAGCCGGTGGCTTTAAAATATTTGTGGTATTTCTCGTTCTATATATTCAATTTGACCTAACTACTTATAAGTCTATTATCATAGGTACACTTGATATTAATTTTCCTAAATCTTCTTATGCTAATTAAATCTACAAATAATTAATATTCATGGCGAAATGTACGAAATGCTTAATTCCTTAACATTAAGTGAACACTCACACACACAACTAAATTCACATGTGTGTAGACTCACGCATATATTTACTAATTTGATTTGTGAACATTAATGTTATTAATCAATTTACAAAAGGTTCACCAAAACATAACTTCTAGAGCAACAACAGCATTTAACAACAACATATAACAAGAATCATTATTTAGCGAAATCAACAATACATACATTATATACAGCAACAGGATAATACCACAAATATTCATGCACAATTTCACAGATATACACTGGCATAAACATACATAGATATTAATAAAGGCGAGCAGCAACTAATTTAATTATCAAAAATACGGCTCCTTAAGACATTAAACGTATCCTAGAGTTGCGTAACCGTCGTTATTGCAATTAATACGGTCATTTGAATACAACATGTCAACAGAAGCAACAGATTTCAGTACAACAACATCAATTGATATACCCCATCAACCAAGAAGTATGCCACATTAATGCAAATCAAAAGGACCCAAAACGCTGGCAACGCAATTTGTCAAAGGAGACAAGAAAACAATGATACGAAGAACAATAAAGGAGCATGGATTTGAATATAGTTTGAAGAAGGAGTGACTGCGGATGATGCTTTTTGAATGTAGGATTTTACACGGTGCGTCAAGAAATTATTAAACAAAATGTTGAGGATAGGTTTGACTGTAATATGTCAACGTTTACACGAGGAAAGTCTTGCCGCAAAGTTTCCTTGTTCGTGGGCAAGAGGGGAAAAGCGAAAGGGACGAGGTAAAAAATTTGTCATATGTTGCAAACGCGAAACGAAAATCACAAAAGAGAATGGACAAGAATTTGTCTCTCAGACTTTCCTCGTGTAAACGCCGACTATGCGCTGTGTTCAAATTCAGAGTTTTGAAAATTTTACAGTTGAAGTTAGCTTTCCCTTAAATGACGATTTTTTTAAAATTCTATTGTAATTCAATGTATTTATAATTTTTCTTTGCGAAACGTTATTGTTCCCCCAGAACGACATGATTTTCAACTAAAGAAATAATTTCCAACTAGAAATCTATACCGGATTCGATAAATATTTCCAAGTAATTGGAAACCAATTCCTTCATATAAAACTTACTTTTCTTATACAAAAATAGCAAAATTATTACAAGTACCTATACTTATGCTGAAGTACGGTTTAAGTACCGTATATAGGAAAATCACTAGGGTAACTTTACAATAGTTGTAAAATATATTTTTATGAATATTGTGTTAATTTATCTATTTTACTGATAGAATCGTATAGAGAAAGAGAGTGACAAAAAAAAATTTTGGAAACAAATTATTGTTGTGAGAGTCGTATTGCTAGAACTGTGATAGGATGCTCACACCTTTTTTTAAAATAGGACACCTAAGTATTATGACACCTTGTGAATTTACTAAATTAGTATGTTTAATGGTATGTGACATGCATATGTTTAATGTTAATTATTTCTTAGCTTTAAAATGTTCATAAAGAATGGTACTTTTACATGCCACCTAGCAACAGGCTTGTGTATATTAAATACGCAGTGTAGAAAATTATAGTTACTTCAAGGCATTGGCTAGTGTCTTAGCACCAATAAGATTTATATCCCCGGCCCGAAAACTTCTCCCGGTAGCTTTGGTTGTAGGTGGCACAAAACCTATATACAATTTTTACATCTCGTGTATTGTGACAACGACAACGCATTTGACGCAAATTAGCTTGGACCGAAAACTAGATAATTTCTTAACCTTCACATGGGCACTATTAACATATCGTCACCTCAGAGTGTAAGTGTCCTATCGCACTTTTTGACAAATTTTTTTTAACTACGCCTACTTACTTAAGAAAATACACTTTTTCGATTGGTGTTATCGAAATTTAGCTACCTCTTCCCGTTCCAAAGATCTCAGTATGCTTTATGTTCTAACTCCAGCTTTCAAAATAAAATCTCGGAGTGCAAATGTCCTAACTGCTATTTTTGCCTTTGAAGTCACATTAAATGGTAAACAATCGCTCTCAGGTGAAAAGTAAGAATGGACTTTTGTAAGAGAGGGGAAAATATATCCCCGGCGGTAATTTGGTCAAGACAAAAATTTCTGGCACCAATCGTTGCAAAAAGGCCGAAAATGGATTTTGAAGTACGCAGTGTACATTCTAATATCTGTTTAGGCCTCATTTGATGAAGAAAAAAAATTATTGCTCCAATTGATGACTTGTGGCTTATTCAATTATGTGACTTATAAAATTATTATATTTTATTTTTTGCATACAGCACCCTCTGTGAACAGATTTTTGAGGTACTAATAGCTTTATTATACTATTGATAATATGAAAACAACGATATTTCGTTTGTCAAAATCGGCTCAGTAATTTAGATTTTTTGGTCTAAAATATAACACTAGCATGACCGTGCCGTAAACGTTAGCACTACGCGTGACGTAGAGGTTCAGCCAAACATATTTTAGAAAAGATTTTTCTACATACCTGTTTTCCTATACCCCCCATCAAACATTTTCACGAAGAAAAAAAAAAGACTTTTTGTGTGTTTTGGATCAAACGTAATATACCTTTTACGTGAAGTTTCAGAATGCAAATGTCCTAACTAGCGATGCCAATCCCGGGATCCCGGCCTTTTTTGAGTCCCGAAAATCCCGGGATCGGTGCCATTGAATCCCGGGATTAATTAAATAAGTACAATTCATTATTGGATCATGAATTCAAAGTTTTAAAAGATGTAGTAAATGTACTTCAACCCATTAAAGTAATTATTGAAGCCATATGTGCTCGTGATATGGATCTATATAGGACATTAAATTTCATGCTAGATGAAATCAATCAAAATAAATCTCCTTTTTGCAATCTTTTATTTTATCAAATTATAGAGAGAATCAAGCAAAGAAGAACTGTTTTATCTCACATTATATTTATATTTAATGAATCCTGACAATATTTATAAGCTTAAGTTTGACTTTTCTAAAGCCCCATCCCTAACAATTATAAAGAAACAGTTATATGATATTTTGTTCAAATTAAAAAACTCCAAAATCGATGATATCGATAAGACTGAAATAAGAAATTTAAATCCATCCGCAAGTTAAAAAGAAAAATTACGTTTTGTTTTAAATAACACTACCCGAAATTCCTTTGATAGAACAAGTTATTCCTTAGTCGATGCTCTAAATAAAGCAATAGATATATTTTGTAACGGTGGGGACAGGGGCTTCTATTTACAAAAAGATTTTAACTTCCTGGCAACAATTGAGCCGACAAGTGTTAAAGCAGGAAAGTGCTACTCATCCTCCACGTTTAGAGGATGATACACTGAATGCTTTAATATTTTTAGGGTCATATTTAAAAAAAGAATGGGAAGGTTTTACATCCAATTTAATTTTATAAAAATATTTCCTCATAATGAAAAGGCTTCATTACTCTAACGTATAATAATACATGTATTTATAAAAATGTGTGATACAAAAAATTATATTTTGTAATGTTAATTTCTTATTTTTTTAACTGTTATGAAGAATTTTTTAGTATTTATACTTATTTTTTTAAATAAATAGTATTGCCACGTTATAAATAGTCAAATTATTTTAGCTTTTTCCGACGTATAGGTAAATTTATATTGATAATTTTTAGATTTCTTAAATCCCGGGACTGTCCCGGGATCCCGGGATCGCATTTTCAAATCTCGAAAATCCCGGGATCAAAAAAATCCCGAAAATTGCCATCCCTAGTCCTAACTCATACAAATTCGGATAATTTTAATTACAGAAAAATCAAAGGTAAGTTTCAATAAATTTTTTTCAAATTAATAATTAGGTAATTACAGAGAGGCAAAATAATAAAAAAAAAACATTATTAATCCTTAAATAACAAATCGCAGAGTAAATAACTTTAAAACGCTGTTATCTCAGTTTCATGTTTTTGCTGAAAGCACACTTACACTCTGAGGTGACGAAAACTTTACATCAATTTTAATAAAAAAAACCTTCAGCATAGCGTTTTAAGCGTTTACTGTGTTACACAGTCAATTAATGACAATGCAGCAACACTTATTTTATACACACACACAAAACTGTTTCTACACAACTACTAGGAGATTGATCGATTGGTTCTGTAAAGGTCCAGAAAATCATCATGATGACAGCAAGAAGCACGACAGGGCAAAGCAGATACCACATGTTGATTAGGGGACTGGACACGCACATACATATATTAACAAACAAAAATGCAAACACGTCACGGAATTTTCAACAATTTGAAATGGATATACAAATTATGTATTTGGTTCAATTTGCATGGTTAACATCTTCATATTCTAGCGAATACATACATAAGCATATGTGCAAATCCGCCAAATTTGGCCTTTTAGCTGGCCTCTTTTTTTTTTTTTGGAGTACATCGTTCAGCCATAGTTTTTCTTGAAGCTACGGCTATCTTGAACTCATAATAAAGGTTGTTCAATTGAAATTCAGATAGCTATTTTTTTTATTTAACTTTTTATGTAATATTTCATGTTGTTTTTAACTGAAATCCAATTTTAACTATGTCTCCCTTTGAATTTTAATTGTTCCTCCTTGAATATTAATTAAAGATAGTCTAAACTTCGAGAAAAACCATGTTTGAAGAGTCTGCTCCAAAAAAATAAAAAAAAAATCGAAATTGTCATCTTACCTCGACCATGGCTTCGATTTTTTTTTTATTTTTTTTTTTTGGAGCAGACTCTTCAAACATGGTTTTTCTTGAAGTTAAGACTATCTTTAATTAATATTCAAGGAGGAAAAATTAAAATTCAAAGGGAGACATAGTTAAAATTGCATTTAAGCTAAAAAAAAAACATGAAAAGTTACATATAAACTTAAATAAAAAAAAATAGCTATCTGAATTTCAATTGAACAACCTTTATTATGAGTTCAAGATAGCCGTAGCTTCAAGAAAAACTATGGCTGAGCGATGTACTCCAAAAAAAAAAAAAGAGGCCAGCTAAAAGGCCAAATTTGGCAGATTTGCACATATGCATATGTATGTATTCGCTAGAATATGAAGATGTTAACCATGCAAATTGAACCAAATACATAATTTATATATCCATTTCAAATTGTTGAAAATTCCGTGACGTGTTTGCATCTTTGTTTGTTAATATATGTATGTGCGTGTCAGCTAAAAGGTCAAATTTGGCGGATTTGCACATATATGAATGTACATTAGACATGCTCAAATAAATGGCATGTTCTACAATTCTTTATATTATACACTCATATAAAAAAAAAATACTCCCGTTCCTACCAGAGATGCAACATTTTCATTTTGAGGAATTTGGCTATAAGCAAAAAATTTAAATTTGATTTTTTCTTACTTATAATATTTTTTTTAATTATTTTTACATTTTTTTCGATTTTCCTTATGTACTTATAAGCAAGTATCTAAAAAAATTCACCGTTATTTTTTATGACTATATAAGTTAACACTATTACACACCAAAACGAAATTCTGCAATAAATGCATTGTCAGAATTTCGCAACAACACCTTAATGTGAGCACCAGGCACGAGAAGCAGAGTCAGCACTGCCGTCTCGATATAGGACACCAACACGAGGCGCATACTAAGCAATTTTATGGTGCAGGGCTAGGCTATGTTTTAAGTAAAATATTTTTAAGTAGTTAGATGAAAATTGAACTTAAATAAAGCAAGATGTGTTTCTACTTAGTTATGAAAATAAATTTTCACTAAACGATAAAGGACACATCTTTATAATTTATATAAGTGTAGGATCCGAAAATGTCCACACGGCAACCCTTACACTTTCTTACTCGAAGTTGCGACAAGTTTGATAGAGAAAGTAGTCATTGTTGTGCAGCCATAGCGGACAGTCGTTCATTTTTCTTTTATACTTGTACATCTTAAAAAATATATTTGTTCATCTTTTACTGTAATTTAAATTAAATAAAAAAATACTATTCAACGAGCAACAATTAATACTTTTTAATCCCACAACTTGGGGCTCAACCGGGATGATGCTCGTAAAATCCAAACTTTGAATAGTGAATAAACTAACAAAAGAAAAAGTAACAAATGAATAAGACTATGTCAGAAAATATGAAAAATTTTGAAAAGTAAAAATTTAAATTAATTTAAAAATTAGAAGAAAAAGTGCAGAATTAAAGACGGAATGATTGTGAAATTTGGCAGAAATAAGCATCATTATACACAACTACAAAACAACAAATCGTGAAGTACAGCATTGCGTAGCATTTCAAATAATAGCCGTTAAGCGACGCTGACCTAGCGAATAGAGAAAAGTAGCTGAAAAATTTAAAAGATCGAAAATGTAGCGGCGACAAAATTTGAAAAACGACATCGTGAATTCAAAGAGAGACATTTGCGAGAGCTGAATGTGCTGAAGTTAAGTAAAATATTCAAGAAGCTAAAGAGGAAAATATTAAAGAAGTGAAAGAAGCAAAAATCTAAGGAGTGAAAGAAGCAAAAATCTAAGAAGCGACGGAAGCAAAAATCTAAGAAGTTGAAGAAGTAAAGTAGTTAAAAAAGTAAAGTAGTTAAAGAAGTAAAAAAGCAAACAAACAAAATAAAAAAAAAACAGTTTGGAGAAAAAGTATTCACACTAGCATTTATATAAGTTATTTTATAAGTTTATATTCAAACTTTTATTACATTTTTGTCAATTTACTCTTTCATTACAATTGTGAGATGGATGCACAACAGATATTAGGATTGAAAGTAGAAGAGCTTAGAGAAAAGCTAAGCGCAGAAAAACTGTCCGCATCGGGTCGGAAGAGTGAGTTGCAAAATAGACTTTTAGTTCATTATGGACTTACAGAAGAAGAAACTGAAGGGGTAGAAGAAGATGGTCATGAAGAAGAAGAGGGTACAGAACCTTCTGGGTCTGGTGATACAGTTGTTGATGAAGGTCAGACTAGAAGTTTCCTTACCCTTAAAGATGTTCAGGAGAGTATGACCTCATTTTCAGGGAATAACACAAGCGATATCAATCAGTGGCTTAGTGAATTCGAAGATCAAGCTGGAACTTTAAGATAGAATAACACTCAAAAGTTCTAATACGCAAAGCAACTCCTTCAGGGTGCTGCGCGAATGTTTGTAAAAAGTGAAAAGAATATTCATGATTGGCGATCACTAAAAAAAATACTGATTGATGAGTTTGGTCAAAAATTTTCTTCTGCTAAGATCCACCAGATGTTACGAAATAGGAAGCACAGGCAAAATGAAACTTTGCGTGAATATTTGTATGTATTACAGGATATTATTCGACCGATTGATCTAGATGACGAAAGTTTGATTTCATATTTTCTTGAAGGAATATTCGACACTCGAGCTAATAAAGCAACTTTGTACGAGGCGTGCACTATCAAAGATTTAAAACGACGTATACCAATTTATGAAAAAATAAGGGTCCAATTAAGACAATAAAAAGCCAAAACGAACCTTCCACATCAAAAAATGTTGACGAGTCGCTTAAGAAGGCAGACACAGGAAAATGTAGATGTTTTAAGTGTGGAGTTAGCTCTCACTTGGCGAAAGATTGTACAAGTGTTGATTTTAAGTGTTTCCGTTGTAACCAGACAGGACACCGTTCCTTCGAATGCAAAGAAAAGTCAGGTAGTAAAGTTAATGTTTTAGAAGAATTTGACGATGTCAATGTGCATAATTCGGACAGTAAAACATGTCGCGAAGTAATAATAAACGGGAGACCTATTTTTTCTTTAATCGATAGTGGATCTGATTTGAGTTTATTGCGGGAGGACGTTTTCGAAGCCTTGGGCGGAGGTGACATGAACAATGTTCAACTTGTTTACTAAAAAAACAAAACAAGAAAACAGTCCCTTCAACAAATATGAAATTTCGGACTTGTTTTTACGAATAAAAATGTATCACAGTCCTCTTGAAAAATTTGGGAGAAACTAGAAACTTACTGAAAAAGTAGAGACACTCGCATATATAGGATTGTTATTATATGCCGGTTTGCGTTAGCAGAGAACATCTGATTTTAAAGAATTCTGTGATCCATTATATAAAAGTTTGCTTATCTATCATTTCAAAAAAATTGATACCAATGTTTTGATAACAAAAACACAAGATAGGCGCAACATTCACAGGATAAATTAGCTCTTATCAGGAATCTTTGAAATATTATCAATAAAAACTTAAAAAAAAACTATAATCTCTGGAATTTCTTACTATCGAGGAATAGTTAGTACCATTCCGTGGTTGGGTGTCCTTCTGCCAATATATAACAACCTGATAAATATGGTATGAACATTTTATGGATTGGCGATAATTATTTATAACTAGCAAAACCTAGCACGCGTTGCTACGCCTCAACATATAAATTATAATGTATGTATATTTTATTTGGATTAAATAAGCAAACAAAATAACAATCCATTTGGTGCATAAATGAACAATTGATTTGGTGGTAATCATTGGAAAGCGTTGAATCAGCATCTTTAAATGAATTTTATTTATTTTTAATTAAAGTCCTTGTCTTCTATATATGTCTCGTTCATCTGCGTCAAAAACTTGAAGATATATAAAAAATGTTGGTCTTTTCTCATTTTGTAGGCGTGCAACTACTCATTTTTTCATTGAATCTTACTTTTGCCTCACTTTTATGTGTATGTACATTAGAGCGGTTCAAAATAAAAACTTTTTGATTTTTTCACGATGTGTCAGCGGATTACAGTAGCCTTATACGTCTGGACAAAGCCCATTACTAGGATTAAGATTAATATTGAAAACTGGATTAGCCCTCTGTTTTAAGTAAACAGCCCATTTTCCAAAATATTGATTTATTGGTTCTTTCTAATTTTCCTATCAAACCTAACACAATCAATTTTATGTGATCATCTCACTTACATTTTATAAAATTTGTATGGTGATCCCACGCTGCCGTCAAATTGATAGTCCAGCCCTAGCTGCTGATTTGATGGCACGATTTTACAAAATTTGTATGGTGATCCCACGCTGCCGTCAAATTGATAATCCAGCCCTAGCTGTTGATTTGATGGCACGCTGATTTTTGCAAATCTTCTTGCTGTTGCACTTGCAATATTTTTATTTTTATTTACGTTGGGCGCCAGTTAGTTTTCGTATGCAAATTATTTGCAAATATATTGTTGACCGATGGGCGCAACAAGAAAACAAGAAATTTTATTTAAAATATTTATTAAAAGCACATAGTGCCTGTTGAGTTGAATTTAAAAACTAAAGAATAAAATTATATTTCTACATACTAAGCCCTAATTCCCGTTGACTGCGCAGCCATAAGCTCACTATAATGCTGAGCTTGCGCCTCGTGACCGGCATCGCATTACTGCAGCGGATGTGTTTGTCTGCTGCGCTTGCCCAGTAGAGAACTGGAGTATCAGTTGTTAACTTGCATACAAATGTGTGTGAGTTGATGTTTGCTTCTTTTTTGCTAAATGTGAAAATTCTTCATTTGTTACTGATAATGTTAATGTTTTAATATTTTTCATAGTTTAATTGTATCAATTAACATAAAAAAACTACATAAGAAAACCAAGTTAAATAAAAGGATATTGTATGAATATTAATTCAATTAAAAATTTCGTTTTAATGTTAGCTTAGGAAAACAAAAAGGTAAAAAAAGGTAAAAAAGCGATAAGAATAGCAATAAGAATAAATCAGTCATATTTTCATATGTGAAAACAAAATAAGAAATCAGCCATATGAAAAAAATCAGAAATTAAAGAAAAACGAAAATGAAAAGAAACAGCAATAAGAAATTTCGTTCCTACAATATTCGCAGCAGATCTTATTCTGCTCAAAAATGCTGCTGCGTCGGTACTGAAACATCAAAAAGTATCGGTACTGGGATTTGGACGAGTTAGCCAGCAACATGAGTCTGTTGTGAGCGCGAATCTCTCTCTTCCATTATATATACTTTTTGGAAGAGCGCGTGCATCCCAAAAAACTGTAACCATCACCTTGTTGGCTGAAAGACCCACCTTGGCATTCTTTGGTGTACGTTCATCCGAAGAAACTCACTGTCTTGATTGTTCTTTTGTCTCTGGCCCACACGCCAGAGTTTCGAAATAACGCAGTGTGACCATTAACTTTCGATGGGGTACCTATCGGTCCCTTGGGCCTATCACTTTACTGCAATAATACTGCACTCAGATTCTGCATAAGACTGATTTGGGCTTAAGATTATTGACCTGATACAATTTGTATCTTAACTTTTCGGCCTTTTAAGTGTCAGTGAAGCCAAAATTCTGAGCACTTTTATTTAATTCGTTTTGAAAAGTGTTTGAGTAAAACTCCCTCATCATGATATTGGTAGAAACTTTCAATTCACCAACGCCTTCGATTATCTAATAAACATAATGTTTGGATTAATTTAAATTTAGTTAAAGTCAATGTACTTACATAAATACAAGTTATTACGATTTATATAATATCGAAAATAATACATCACGAAACTGTAAAACTTATGGTTAAAAATGTTTATATAGTTCAATTGAATTGTAAAATATTATAAAATTCAGCTCTGTAACTCAATTTTATAAAGTGGCGCCGGAGCCTGTTAGTTTTACATGCAAATTGTATGGAAACATTATTTTTTACAAAAAAGGTATCTAAATGAATAAGCGATTAGTGTTGTTGAGCTGAAAAGGGTCGTTTTTCGACGTAATCTCTTACGCTGAATCTGGCCTCAGAATTGACCCATCATGTCGGAATCCTGAAATATTTGAGGCTAAGTACCTAAAACATGATGTTTTTGTCTAATTTCGAGGCCATGTATAGGATTCAAAGAAAGTTGATCAGCTTATTTTTAACAAAAGCATCATTTTGTACCATCCTTGCCCTTTAAAATGAGCTTTCAAGTGGTGATCTGTGATGCTTCCTTGCAAAGTTGTGCCACCTTATAAAATTCAGTTACAGAGCTAAATTTTCGTGAGCTTTTCTTCATATCATAAACCTCCTTTTTAAGCAACAGCACCTTAAAAAAAACAAAAAAAAAAAATTTGAATCACCCTAGTGTATATACCGAAAATGTATAGTTTTTGAGTCATAATTAAAAAATAAAAAAGGAACACATTCGCACTGTCCTCAGAAGTCCAAGCCTAAATTTAATAGCACTTTTGGACTTATCACTTTTAGGGTACAATGTTCAATTGAACATATAAAACAATAAAATACTTTTAACGAATTAGTTCCTTAATCAATTACATAGCCTGTAGTCGGTATAAGGGAATGCATGAGAATATGGAAATTACGTTTTTTCATTGATTTTTGAACACCTTTAACATTTTTGTCCGATTTGAGCAAATATGTACTTAAAATATTTATAAAATAATAGGTTTTCATCCTATATCTTAAAAATATGAAAAAATAAGGTTTCTGGGTTCAAATGGAGCAATTGGAATTTTGTGACTTTTTAAAAAGGCCAAAAATATCACTTCAGCGTGCAACTGATTTAGGTCGAAATAGGTCATGGGTATATGGCCAAATAAATTAAAAAATAGCAGAAATCGGGGTTTTGGAAGATATCGCGAAAACAAAAAATATGGTTGACAATATTGGAATCCACGTCACAAAATATTTAGAAAAATTTCTATGAGAAATCAGACCTCAAAATGAGGACCATGTATGTATGTAAACTAGTGTTGTTTATTGAAAATAGTGCTTCACCGAGAACCGATAAATATCGTTCTCGTTATCTTTATCGGGAGAACAAGAACGATAAACACCCTAATGTATACGCAGACGAAAGTATTTTTTTTACTAAAAACAAACAAAAAAAACCGCAAATATATGAAAACCAAATCAAAACTATATGTGGTGATTTACATCGCATTATAGCATGGCAGCAACAACTCAAAATAATGCTCCTGCGTCTCCCATCAAAATAAGTATTGTAGCGAAATTTGGTTTATGCTAGAAAACTCTTGAAATAAATACCAACGAAAGAAACTAAACGATATTAGCACCATCTAGCGCAAAATGCTAAGAATAATAAACCGAACAGACGCTGCAGTAAACAATAAAAAGTCAACAACCGAGAGAAATTATCGCCGTCGTACAACATACAACGCCATCTAACATCTAGCATAATAGCTAGCTCAACGTCAGTGTGCCATGCATTGTGGTGAATTGTGGATAGTAGTAGAATGCACGCTACAAAGTAGCACTGGTGGGTTGTAGATAATGGTAGAATATACGCCACTTAGAAGGTACTGGATTATTCGAGAGAGTGATGACTGCAGTATAAAAAGGGTTGTCATCTGAGCTGAGGACACAGTAGAATTAAACCAGCGAAGCAGTAAGCAATAAAGTGAATACAGTGTGATCCGTAGTAGAACAAAAACAGTTTTCTATACAGTGTTAAATTAATATTAGAATTTGAACGTTAATAAAATAAACCATTTTTATAACTAAATAAGTTTGTGTGTTTTTTTTTAATTGTTACACAATCCAGTGATCGAACTCAGAAAAGTGTGAGAGATCGAAATTATCGTCAAAGGGACAGAAATTTCGTAACAATTGGTGTCAGAAGTGGGATTGTGTAAAAAGAATTAACAATCAAATAAAATAAAAAAAAAAAAAAAAAAAAAAAAAAATAAATAAATAAAAATGGTTAAGTTTGACGAACTAAAAGTGGATCAACTGAAGAAGGAGTTGCAGCAGCTGAGTCTGCAATCTACTGGCGGAAAGGTGGAGTTACAGAAACGCTTACGGCAGGCTCTTGAGGCTCAAGGTGTAAACCTGGAAGAACATGAATTTTATAGTGATGTACCAGAATCAGCAGCGAAAGTGGAAGAAACTTCTGGACCAGCGGCAAGTGGTGAAGTTGTAGATATGTCAAAGTTCGAGAAAATGTTAATGGCGATGACAAGCAATATCCAGGCCGTTCGGGAAGAAATTGGTCAGCACGCGCTGCAGATCCAGGCGGTTTGGGAAGAAATTGATCAGAGCTTAAGTCAGAACGCGACGCAGATCCACGCAGTGAATCAAAACACTGAGGCTGTTCGAACGGAGGTGTACAAAATGGAAGAAGTTCAAAATAATTTTAAAGACGTTAATAAAAGGATTCAACAGTTGGAAATAAGCGAACCAACCACTCAAGTGATAAAAGAAATCAGCGCAGATAGGCTTAAGGCACCCTCGTACGATGGAACAACGCCATTTAGTGTTTTCAAGCTCCAGTTTGAAACAACATCTGGTCACAATCGTTGGGATAACGAAAGCGCAGCTGCAGCGCTAATTTTGGCATTAAAGGGCGCAACTGCAGAAGTATTGCAAACGGTTCCAGTGGCGGAGCAGAAAAATTACATGGCGGTGATGGATGCCTTACAGCGAAAATATGGCAGTGACCACATGAAGCAGATTCACAGATTGGAGTTAAAAAGTCGTATCCAGAAATCTGGTGAGTCCTTGCAGGAGTATGCTGCGGATATTGAGCGATTGGCACACCTTTCCTATCCTGACGAGTTAAGTGTCGTAGCTGAAAAATTCAAAATAGAGGCGTTTATTGACGGCATACGTGACTCAGAAACAAAACGCGAGACAATGAGGAGCCCGAAGACAACATTTAACGAAACAGTAATGGTTGCCCTCACTGAAGAGATGATTGCGTTGACATGCCGCCCATCACTGAAAACTCGTCGGATAGAGGAGGCTGAAAAGAAAAATTCATCGTTCGCCAGCGGTAGCTTCAGCAGAAAATGCTACAACTGTGGTAAGCAGGGACACATGGCACATGACTGCAAATCACGATCTGCATCACGTTCACCAAGAAGAAAAATTGAAAATCGGATGGAGGTGGATTTTAAAAAGAAAAGTTCATCGTTCGCCAGCAGTAGCTTCAGCGGAAAATGCTACAACTGTGGTAAGCACGGACACATGGCACGTGACTGCGAATCACGTCGTAAACGATCTGCATCACATTCACCAAAAAGAAGAATTGAAAATAGGAGGGACGATGGCGAAAATGGTAGCGAGCAGCAGGCGCGTACGTGGAATCAGGGTTCGATTCCGGAGAGGGAGCCTGAGAAACGACTACCACATCGCAAAGAAAGCCAGCATGAAAATGCGGATGCATTTTTCCGTCGCCTATGTAAAATTGAATGTTCACGAACGGAAAATAAAGCTGGAACAATTGATGTGCGCCGTTTGAACGTTTTGCCTGAAGAGGAGGTAAGATGGGACCAGCGCAGTGATCGGGATCGTGGTGATCAAGAGCGTGAAATGGAACGCGAACGAGAGCGGGAGAGAGAACGTGAAAGAGATCGCGAGCGTGATCGCGAACGGCGTGAAGAACGCGACAGAGAACGAAAGCGGGAACGTGAACGAGAGGAGGTTAGAGAGCGCGCTGAAAGAGACAAAGTTGAAAAGAAGGATCCAGAACGGCCTGATAAAGATCGTGAGCGCAGAAGAAGAGAAAGGGAACACGAACATGAGAAAGAGCGAGAACGAGAGCAGTCACGCCGAGAACGTTCTAGAAGTCGGGAGAAGTCTTCTAGACGTCGTTCTAAATCGCGTAAAAAGGAACGTGAGAAAGACCGTGATAAAGATCGCGACAAGATGAAAGCTCGGTGTGACCTGCGAGCAAATACTGAAGGGTTCAAAGAAGGTCAACTAGTGCTGCTACATAACCCACAACGAAAACGAGGCTTGTCTCCTAAATTACAGACTCATTGGGAGGGACCTTACCGGATCGTCACAAGGATTAATGATGTTGTGTATCGAATCCAAAAATACCCCGGGAACAAAAGTAAATTTAAGGTAGTCCACATCGAAAGGCTGGCACCTTATACTAGGGACGGAGAGACTCTTGTTCGGGACGAACAAGTTTAAGCGGAGGGCAGTGTAGCGAAATTTGGTTTATGCTAGAAAACTCTTGAAATAAATACCAACGAAAGAAACTAAACGATATTAGCACCATCTAGCGCAAAATGCTAAGAATAATAAACCGAACAGACGCTGCAGTAAACAATAAAAAGTCAACAACCGAGAGAAATTATCGCCGTCGTACAACATACAACGCCATCTAACATCTAGCATAATAGCTAGCTCAACGTCAGTGTGCCATGCATTGTGGTGAATTGTGGATAGTAGTAGAATGCACGCTACAAAGTAGCACTGGTGGGTTGTAGATAATGGTAGAATATACGCCACTTAGAAGGTACTGGATTATTCGAGAGAGTGATGACTGCAGTATAAAAAGGGTTGTCATCTGAGCTGAGGACACAGTAGAATTAAACCAGCGAAGCAGTAAGCAATAAAGTGAATACAGTGTGATCCGTAGTAGAACAAAAACAGTTTTCTATACAGTGTTAAATTAATATTAGAATTTGAACGTTAATAAAATAAACCATTTTTATAACTAAATAAGTTTGTGTGTTTTTTTTAATTGTTACACAATCCAGTGATCGAACTCAGAAAAGTGTGAGAGATCGAAATTATCGTCAAAGGGACAGAAATTTCGTAACAGTATGTTGAAGTTTTGATTTGTTTAGTCTTGACAGCGATGGAGCATTTTCACGTTTGCATTTAATTTCAGTTTGACAAGGTAATTCTAAAACAAGTAAACGAGAATAACCGAGAAATATCGGCGATAGCGAGACGATAACGATACAGATCAAAAATGTCTCGTACGAGACGATAAGCTTGGCGCTACTACGAGCAACATACGATAGTTTTTGAATTATCGAATCGTTCTAGTATCGGTGAAGCACTAATTGAAAACGTTACATAAAACTCTTCTCTTCTCGGTTTCTCGTTACCCAGTCTTTCCACAACATTGCCAAATTTTATGTTTTGTAAAAAACATTCTCAATAAATAATAGTGCAAGTGCGGTAAGTTTCTGCTGACGAAGAGCCGAATGCAAGTAATTTCTTACGCGTTTTAATGCAGAGATCTTTCACCGATGTATATATCTTGTGATGCTAATCGTTAAAAAAACTCTTAAAAAATTTCTACATTCGGAAAAATAGAACCAATGCTTAGGTTTTTAATAATTGTAATTTTTAATTTTTGTAGATCAACAAATTCTTTATCTTTTAAAAACTATTCCAAATGGAAACACTCGTCAGAAAACGTATCTTCTATATCCAAGTCATATAGTTTTAGCAACTCTTTAGCTGTGGTTTTTATAATGCCATTGTCATTTATTTCAGGAAATTTCCATAAGAAACCAAATTTTGAATTCACTTCGGTATAAATTATTTGTTGGAATCAGTAGCACCATATTATTTATCTACGATGAAATATTGTCTTCCTTCAAATTCGGCTTTACTTCATCAAAATAAAATTTTGGTTTCTATTTTCTTCTTAAATCTTTTTTGTACTCAGTGAGTTCGCACCAATCGATTGCTTCGGACTTAAATTTTTCGTAACGCAACGTATTAAGATCAGTGATGGCAGTTGGGTTTTGTGAATATGTACTGAATCGAGACTTCAAATGTACTTTTAAAAGCCGAATGAACAAAATTTTAAATTTTTTACTAAAAAAAAAGGTCAGCAAACCATTACGGCAGGTTTGCACGCATATTTCACCTGAATTTACTTAAAAAATAAGTTCAAATGTTCTAAAAATCCGCCGAATGTACTGAAAAAGGGTCAAATGTACCGAATGTACCAAAACTTGTTGAATGTACTGATGACGATTTTTCACCGAAAATGTCATCACTGATTAAGATTTGTATATAATAACTTACATATATAGAGTATCAACGTTTGCTGAAAGCTGTGCACTAATGATTTGAAACTTGACCAGCACAGAGTTACAAAAACACAACATTATTGTGTCATTTTTAGCGTTTTCAATTTTTCTGCTATTCTTACTGCCTCTATTTTAAATTCAACGCTAAAAAATACTTTACTTACTTGGGTGCCCATAACAACCCGTTACCGGGTTACGGCCGACCTCAAAAGCTCTCTCCAGGCGCCTCTGCTTTGCGCACGCCTTCTCCAATCATTCACACCAAGCGTGGATAGGGTTTCCTCGGCTTGGTCTTTCCATCGGAGGCATGGTCTTCCTCTTCGTCGTCGCCCAGCGGATTCCGCATCAAACACCTTTTTCGCCGGAGCTTCTTCGTCCATACGCACAACATGTCCCAGCCAGCGCAGACGTTGAATAGTGATGCGCTTGACTATGTCAATGTCAGCGTAGAGCTCGTACAGTTCGTGGTTCATTCGAATACGGTAGTCGTCGCCGACGTGAACAGGACCGAAGATTTTGCGAAGAATTTTTCTCTCAAACACCCCAAGCGTGGCTGCATCAGTCTGCGACACAACCCATGCTTCTGCGCCGTAAAGTAGCACGGGTAAGATGAGCGTCTTGTAGAGTGTCAGTTTTGTCGGGCGAGAGAGGTCTCTACTACTCAATTGCTTACTGAGACCATAGTAACACCTATTAGCAAGAGTTAGTCTTCGCTTTATCTCCAGGCTGACATCGTTTTGAGTGTTCACGGCGGTGCCAAGATAGGTGAATTCCTTGACAACTTCGAAAGTATAGTTGTTCGCAGTAATAAAGGATCCAATACGCCGCGTCTCCCTGTTTGTGGACAGCATATACTTTGTTTTGCCCTCGTTCACCGTCAAACCCACTTTCGCTGACTCTTTTTCGATAGCAGAGAACGCAGCAGTAACATCTCGCTTACAACGTCCAATGATATCAATGTCATCGGCATATGCAAGGAGCTGGACACTTTTATAGAAAATAGTGCCATTACGATGTACACTGGCTCTTCGCAACACCCCTTCCATCACAAAGTTGAAGAGGTTGCAGGATAATGGATCGCCCTGTCTGAAACCTCGTTTGGTATCAAATGGTTCGGAGAGGTCCCTTCCTACTCTGACGGAGCTGGCTGTGTTGCTCAACGTCATAAAGAGATGATGGGTATCGATCTGTTTTTCGTGGGTTTTTTCCAGGATTTGACGTAGTGTGAAGATCTGGTCTATGGTGGACTTACCAGGTCTAAAGCCGCACTGATTAGGCCCAATCAGTGTGTTGGCAAACGGCTTAAGTCTTTCACACAGTACAGTCGACAGGACCTTGTAAGAGATGGCAAGAAGACTGATTCCCCGGTAGTTAGCGCAGATTGTCGGGTCACCTTTCTTCAGTACAGGACAAAGGACACTGAGATTCCAATCGTCGGGCATGCTTTCTACTAGCCATATTTTGCAGATGAGTTGATGCATACACCCTATCAACTCATCGCCGCCGGTCTTGAACAATTCAGCAGGCAGGCCATCGGCACCAGCCGCTTTGTTGTTCTTAAGTCGTTGGATCACAACTCGTACCGCGTCATGGCTAGGTGGTGGTACGTCCACACCATCGTCGTTGATTGGTGGCATCGGGTTAATTTCTCCAAAGGCGGGATTGGTGGGGTCATCGCCAGCAAGCAGCTTGGAAAAGTGTTCCCTCCATAATCTCAGTGCACCCTGCGTATCCGTAACCAGATTTCCATGTTCATCTTTACAGGTTGATGCTCCGGGCTTGAAACCTTGGGTCAGACGCTTGACTTGTTGATAAAATTTTCGAGCATCATTCCTGCCCCGTAACACTTCGAGTTTCTCACGCTCGTGCCTTTCCTGCTCTCGTTTCTTGCGTCTGAAAAGGCGCCTCTCATCCTTTCTCTTTTCCCGGTAGTTTTCGTGCACGGCTCGCGTTGCTGCTGACTGCAGGGTTCTTTTGTAGGCGGCGTTTTTCACTGCAGTAGCTTCGCGACACTCCTGGTCATACCATTGATTTCGCGGAAGTGGGCGTCGGAAACCAATGACTTCCTCAGCGGCAGAGCGCATGGAGCGGGATATATGCGCCCAATGTCCACCGGCATCATCGGGTAGAGTCAGGTTGAAGGAGCAGTTCTGAGAGGCGAGCGGAATAGGCTTCGGCCGTCCGATGTGATTGCAGCTTAGCGACGTCCAGCTTTCGTTGCGTACCAGAGCGTACATCCTTTGCATTGCACAGCCGCATGCGTATCTTGGCTGCAACAAGATAATGATCGGAGTCAATATTGACTCCCCGGAACGTACGAACATCTAGCACGCTCGAAGCATGCCTTCCGTCGATCACAACATGATCGATTTGGTTGCGTGTTTTCTGATCAGGGGACAGCCAGGTGGCCTTGTGGATATCGAGGTGTTGAAATCTGGTGCTACTTACTACCATGTTTCGCGCAGCGGCGAAGTCGATCAGCCGTAGACCGTTGTTTGAGGTGGTCTCGTGAAGGCTGAACTGTCCGACAGTGGGGCCAAATATACCTTCTCTTCCGACCTTTCCGTTGAAATCCCCGAGTACAATTTTAACGTCATGGGCCGGGCAGCGGTCGTATACTTCCTCGAGTCTCGCATAGAAGGCATCTTTGACAGCATCGTCCTTTTCCTCCGTCGGGGCGTGCGCGCAAATCAAGCTGATGTTGAAAAATCGAGCCTTGACGCGGATCGTAGCCAACCTTTCGCTCACAGGTGTGAACCTGGAGATATGGTGGCGAAGTCTCTTGCTTACTACGAATCCGCATCCCCATTCGCGCCTCTCCGCATGGCAGCTGTAGTAGATATCGCAACTTGCTTGTTTAGAGCAACCTTGTCCTATCCATCTTATTTCCTGGATGGCGGTGATGTCAGCCTTAATTTTTCCGAGGGCATCCGCCAATTCGATAGAGGCACCTTCCCTATTGAGGGTCCGGATATTCCAGGTGCATATCCTTAAATCATAGTCCTTTTTTCGTTTGCAGTGGTCGTCAACGTTGAGGGGTTCATTATCCGAGGCTTTTTTAGTCTTCATTGGAGTGTTTTTTTTACGTGGCGGGTACGAAACCCTGCGCACAACCCAGTTTACTTCCAGGGAGGACACGCTGCACACATTCGCTCACTATCTCAGCGGATGCGGAGATAGCTACCCAGATGGAGCCGCGGGGAGGCTGTGTGTCAACTTGCTAATGGTTGGCTCAGATATCGCTCTGGCAATCCCCAGGTGGAAAGCAATCAGAAACTTTACTCTGATCAACCAAAAGCCAATCCAGCCAATCGCTAAAAAATATTGTTTATATATTTATAGTGGTCGGTAGGTATCGCAGGAGTATTATTTTAGAATTATTTTGAGTTTAAAATTAATGTAAAGTATTAAAAAAAGAATGTACATATAACTATTTAAGACTGAATAAAAATGCGAAAACAAAGTGAAAGTCAACGTTAATTCTCAGCGCCCCCTCGGACTTTGCGCCCCAGGCTTTAGCCTTTTTAGCCTGTGGGTAAATCAGGCCCTGCGTACGACATTACTCTATGTTAGTAGTTATATTTGGAGCTGATACATCTGAATTTTTCTGGACCTACACTAAGATAGAACGTTAATAACGTGATATCAATGCATTTTTGTACTAACGAAAACTAACTAAATGTACTGCGTTTCTAAACTTTTTTGGCTACAATTTCGTATGTTCTTAGTCATCTTTCCTTTTTTCTCTAACGAAAAAGTTTTTACTTTTAAGTTTTGTCGTTAATTTGGAAATAGTATGTAACAAAGAAAATCATTTCAGGGAAAAAATAAATTTTTTTAACTTTTAAAGTGCATTTTTTGTTAATTATTAAAAATAAGCTTTGCTGTTACTAAATTTTTTTGACTCACTTATCACCTTACACCAATAATTTTCCCGCAAAGAAGTCGCCGCATCTTTCAAATTTCGAACTTTCTTTATTGTTTCGTTTCACAAAATTTAAAAACATATCGTTAATTAATCGTTCGTCTTCAAAATCGTCTTATTAGAAATTTACGATACTTTTCACATCAGTAGATTAAACGATTATTTGCAAGGATTTGAAAAACTGAACAGAATCAGTTTCGAAACGGCTCATTAATGACCCCAAGACTTGATCGTAACCTTAAAAAAAGATTTTTCGGGAAAATTCTTTGCGAAATTGAAGTTGACGATTTTCACCGCTGCTAAAATTGCAACATTTTAGGATTTTCCACTGCTGTGAAATCATTGTTTCAAGTCTGCTAGATTTCGAGCAATATCGTAATTCCAAAAACAACTTTAAGAAGTCGGTGGTATTTTTAGTTAAAAAATTTGCATTTTTAACAAAAATATTGATGTTCCACTCTTATCGAATAAAAAAACCTTTGAAAAAACCAAAAGTCTAACACATTAGACTGTTTGTTACACTCCAAGTTTTTTAAATTCGGGAGCAGTTATGTTCTTGTTAGAAAAAACAAGGGGTGCCAGCTTTTCAGAATTTTTGTTTTCTTATTACATTTGACAACTTAATTACCTTTCATTAAGAGCTAAAAGTAGGCAATGGAATTTTATCTTCCCTTACAACTTAACGTTTGCAGTGCAATTTTTGTTTCCTCTGCATATTTGTTTTATTCTTTTTCGCTATACGCTATTTATAGGCTATTGATAATGTCGTAAAAAACAGGGCAATAACGAACTAAGACGTTCACGGGTTTTTATTGCAGGAATCGGTCAATGGGTAACTATAAAGATAAAATTGCGGAGTGCTATTAAATTAGAGGGTGGAAATCGGAGATAGAGGTCGAAATGCACCCTTTTTAGTTTTTTCAATATATCTCGCAAACGAAGCAAAATTTATATATTTTTTATCTAAAATTTTTTGTAGACAATTAAATTTCCCATCGAAATGGCTTATTTAAAAATTTTTGGAAAATTTTTTTTATGCCAAAAATGTTGAAACAAAAAAAGAAAAAAACCCAAAATTTAGTTTTTTTCACTTTTTTTTGTTTTTTTGCCTATTACTTTTTTTGGGGAAGATATAGGTTAAAATATTGCTCTATTGAAAAAAAGTAAAGCACATTTTCTTTAAAATGTCGTATCAAAAAATTGTTTATGTTTGAAATTTATCGAAAAATGGAAACTCGAACATAGCTTTCTTTTCGATTTTTATACCTTTTTGTACAGATATTGTTTTCATTTCTCATAAAAAAAGGGTATTTTAAGTTTATTGGTTAATAATACATAATTATAACAACGAATGTATTTAATCATGGTGCTAATATAATTTTTCGATAACATTCTCAAATTTCATATCGATATCATTATCTGTATCCTCAATAATATCACCTTCTGTAATATCGGCTACTTGCACATTATCACAATTGATCCACATTTTTTGCAAAATATCGTAATTTGTAACTTTCTGCAACCACAGATTCTATGGCAACCTGTAGTGCAACAACAAGCCACTTTATTAGCAAAATCTCTGGTGCAGGAGGTGCTGTTGTGCGAATCGCATTTAAACCATATTTAGAATTTTCGCAACCCCAGCCCAGAGGGTCAAAGTGGTCTCCTTTTTGACACAGCATTTTAAAGGAAATTTTGTCTTCTTTTTTTCCACGGAGCAATAATTGCTCCAATCTCTAACCCAAAAAAAATTATAGCCAAAAAAGTAAAAATAGTGAAAAAAAAATTTTCCAAAACTTTTTGAATAAACCATTTCGATAGGAAATTTAATTCTCTACAAAAAATTGTAGATAAGGAATATCCAAGGTTTGCTTCGTTTGCGAGATATATTGAAAAAACTAAACAAAGTTTGCTTCGTTTGCGAGATATATTGAAAAAACTTAAAAGGGTACATTTCGACCTCTATCTCCGAGTTCCACCCTCTAATTTAATAGCACTCTGCGGTTTTGTCTTTTTAAATGACCCATTGGCCGATTCCTGCAACAAAATCCCATGAACGTCTTACTTCCTTTATATATGACACAATCAATAGCCTATTAACTGACATCGAAAGATATTTTATGCGATATAAAGGTTATTTTTGATCTAAAGAAATGTTATTTTAGCCTAGTGGTGTGTGCCACAGAACATTAAACATCTGTTATTTCATTTGTATTCAGAAACTAGAAGTCTTGCAGATGTTGGATGTTCACTTCATTGTGAAAAAATTTTTAATGAATTCCTTCAATATATTTAATTTTTCTTTAGAGCACATGAAATACTACAGAAAATCACAGCCCTTTTTTTCTGTAAGTGTGCTACTTTTTTGATAAAACCATTATTATTTATAAATTAACGAAAACCTAAAATGTTTCGAGACACGCTATACAGGACTAAAATATTAATTTTTTAAGTCAAATGCTATATGTTTTTTAACAAAAAAAAAAATGGATTAAAGAATCTTGGGCAATAATGTACAGTCTAGAGAACACCTACTTTCAACCCAATTCATTTCAGTTCTATTCAATATATTTCGGCTTTGATCCGTTTGCAATGAATTATTTTTGTAAACTTAATTGAAAACAAATCTAAAACCAGCTAATATGAACATATGTACATTAGACATGTTCAAAAAAAAAAGTCATGTTCTAGAATACTTCAAGAACATTCGATTTTCGAAAATTTATTCATATTCGAGTATTTCCTCATTTAAAACTTTTTAACTTTTTTTCGATACTTCTTTATGTGTACTTAAGGAAAATCGAAAAAAATTTAAAAACAAATATTATAATTAAGAAAATATCAAATTTTCTTCATTTTTTTGGCCAAATTTCGAAAAATGAAAACTTTGCAGCTCTGGTAGCAGCCATAAGATTATTTTTTATTTAATTTTTTTAATTGAGGAAATACTAGAAAATGAATAAACTTTCGAAAATCGAGTGTCCTTGAAGTATTCTAGAACATGACTTTTTTTTGAACATGTCTAATGTACATATTCTGTCCTTGTTTGCATTAAACTTTCTACTTTGTGCTAGCGGGTGAGGTTGTATTTGTTTGGAGTGTCACACGTCTAATGTCTGTTATTATTATAATATGCCATAATGTTAATTTTACCAATTTGTGTGCCTTACCAATTTGACCGTTTACAATCTCGTATGCAAAATGTCAATTATCCATATTTTTTGTTGAGTGAAGTAAATTCTAGCAAGCAATTAATTATCTATCTGGATCATATCATAGCTAATTAATTTATTCAAATTAGGCGTCAAATTGAAACATTTGTTTGGGCATAATATCGACCGCTAACTACCAAATTATAGCGCAAACGTCAACTTTTCTAAATGAATTTTTTTACATCAACCAATGAAATTACTGGCAAAATGTTATAATATAAAATATACAATTACTCTTGAAATTAAGGCTCCTACTGATCAGCTTTCAAGTTTTAGTTCTTTATTTTCTATAAATTAATCAGGTGGAAGGAGGAAATTATAAAAGTAAATATACAGGGTGTCCGACATGTATAAGTTAATCGATGGCACTCGATCATCAGTTTATAATAATTAAATAGTCAACACTTTTATTTAAATTTTTATTTATTTAACTTTAAATTTTAATGTTTAACATTTATTTTATTAGTTTATTTAAATACAAACTTTCTTATGTTTCACATTTATTTTAATAATTCATATAAATTTAACTTTGCATTATGACGAACTTGCTGCAACTAACTTACTAACGATCATATAAGTTAAAGAAGCCACGGTATTAGTGCTGCCTACGACAGTTAGATGTGTTATCAGCACTTTTGCTGGATCAATGCATTGCTCTGTTGCCATGCATTGCCTTTTTTTCATATTGCAAAATCATGCTGCTATGCTGATATATTAAACAAAATGAACAGGAATTTATTTGATTGCTAACCTGTTCTTATTAAGTCAGATGTTAACCAATTGTTAACTTATATATTAGTTTTTACAGTTCATATTTGGCAGTTGTGGAAAATATTCCACAAACCAACGTATTTAATTGTTAAAATATATTATGCAAATGAATTTTTGACTACTGTGAAGTTACGCTCGCCAAATTTGACTGCTCCGGACTGTTTTTGTTGGAATATTTGAAGAGCATGGTCTATGCAAACAAACCAAGTCCCTTGAGCACCTCAAACAAAATATTCGTGATGAAATTAATGAATTAGCGTGAGAAATCTGTCAAAGAGACCGCATTTGAGAGGCTTGTAGATTAGACGCTTATCTGATGATGTGTCCCATACCAAATTGCATACATTATACAAACCATTTATCACCATTAGATCCATTCTCTTTTACTTAACCGAAATTTTTAATTTGGCAAAGGCATTTCTGGCGGACAGGTTGTATAGTAGCAGGTTTTAAAAAAAGAGTTTCCAAGTCGTTTTACTTCTATTTCTTATAATTTCTGATCTTATAGACGATATTGTTTCGATATCTGTTTATTTGTGAAGTAAAGTGTTTAAAAATGTTCTTATATCGGAATGGCCAGGAATCCATATCACAGTCATCTTAGGGTTATATGCATCTATCAACGAGTTCTATTTGTCAGACTTAAAATTTAATCAATAGAATCTATTGAATAGATGAATGAGATTTTATGCATATTGCAAAGTTACCGCTATTGTTTTTTCATAGTTGACTGCATTATGTAGAGCAGATATTCCCAACGGAGGCGATACTGGTCCTCTGCAGGCGCTGCAGCTTCACATGGAAGCGGTAGTGTATCCAGATGCAAATGAGGGGCGTTGAGGCAGACAAGAGAGGCGATAATTTTCATTTACATTGTTTTTCCAAAATATTGTATTCAAATATTTTTAAAACATTTCTAAAACATATTTTAAAATATTTCACCGATAAAAAATTAATACACATACATTAGGGTGGTCCTTATATGGTTTTTTTTTTTTTGTTGAATTTTCGACCGGGCACCATCTCAATTGATTTTCTACCCTAAGAAACTATTTCTGTATTTTTTTCAATTTTCTTAATTAATATTTAGGGGTCGCTACCAATGTTAAAATTTTGTATGTTCTAAAAAAAATTAAAACACTTTTTTAATCGCTAACTTATTTATAGCGATAGGGAGGGGGTGAGGCTTTCTGCATTCTATTTAACTTTGATATAAGCTTATAAAATGTACCAGAGTATTACAAAGATTTTAAATACAATTTTGATTAAATTTAAAACTTTTGAATATGTTACAAAATTTTGTAATTCATTTTATATTAAATTCTAATATACTTAATTCAAACATTAAAACGATATTTTTTAATAATAATAGAGTTTAGCTACTACAGCTATTATAGCCTTCTTAGCTATTTAGCATTGAAGCTTTATACCAAGTAAAAAGCTTATTCAATAAAAAATGGAATAGAAAAAATTATCATGCACATTAATTTGTTATTTATTTTATAATTTTTTCTTAGCTTTATCGCACTTTCTCAACATACCCACTCACACCATGTAAAAATAGACATATAGATATTAAAATAATTATATGTATAAATTTACGTGGTCCAAGGCATAAATGTTAGAAAAAATTTACCCAGCATGCTGTGGGGCTCGGACAACACAAACAAAAAAAATTCACACCACCATTAAGCTACAAATTTAGCTACAGTTAGTTTTAAGTCTAAGCTTGAGTTGACCTTTTGACAAGCTAATGTTATAAACTTCGCAATTATTAATAAGAGTTGTCATGCGATTAAAAGGAGCTGTAGCCATATAATTAGTTCTACTAACCGGTTGATAAAATAACTGATAAGAGTTACGAGTACTCCTCCGATTACTATTAAAATGTATATAATTAAGAAGCTCTGGTGCAGCAAGAGACCCAGTTACAAGTTGATGCAGATAAAGTATATCCGCAATATTTCTACGCGAGCTCAAAGACTGCATATGTAATAACTTTAAACGATCCTCATAAGGAGGAAGGTTTAAAGGGTCAATCCAATTTAAGCCATTGAGAGCAAAACGAATAAAATTTTTTTGAATTCTTTCAATTCTATTTATATGAATATTATAAAATGGTGACCATACTTGGCTAGCGTACTCTAAGTGAGGGCGCACTATTGTATTATATAAAGTCACCGTTACTAAAGGGCTATTAAATTCTTTTGCCCACCTCTTAATAAAGCCAAGCAGAGATGAGGATTTTTTACAAATTTGATTAATATGCTCATTAAAAGTCAACTTAGTATCAAAATGTATACCTAGGTCTTTGACTACATCGACACGACAAATATTTGTATCTTTTAATTTATAATCAAATTCCACAATAGTTTTCTTCCTGGTAAAAATCATAGCTTGGCATTTATCAGGATTAAGATGTAAGTTATTCTTAGAACACCAAACTTCAAAGGATTTCAAGTCAGACTGAAGTGGAATAGTGTCACCAACCCCCTTTACGTTCCTGTAAATTTTCATGTCATCTGCATATACTAACAGATGGGAGTTTTTAATAACATGTGTAACGTCATTAATTGCTAAAATGAACAGGAGCGGCCCCAGGTGGCTTCCTTGTGGAACACCTGATGTCGCGCTAAATGGGGAGGAAAACACTCTCCTAAATTTTATTTGATACGAGCGATCAGATAAATAAGATTCAATCCAGCTGACAAAACTTAAGGGAAATCCAAGTTTCTTTAACTTAAACAAAATCAAATTATGTGGTAATTTATCAAATGCTTTACTGAAGTCAGTGTAGATGCAGTCAACTTGCCCACCAGAGTCTAAAGAGCTTAACGCAAAAGAAGTGAAATCAAGGAGGTTAGAAACTGTAGATCTGCCATTAACAAAACCATGCTGACGAGTTGTTATGACTTCACCACAGCACACCTTAACCTGATCGTATATAATATGTTCAAAAATTTTCGGTATTGATGATAACCTAGCCACGGGCCTGTAGTTTGAAACATCATTTTTACACCCTTTCTTGAAAATGGGGCTAATGTATGCATTTTTCCAAAATTTAGGAAAATAGCTTTCTTGAATTGATCTATTAAATAAAATACTAAGGGGATGACTCAGCACAGAGCTGCAGTTTACTAAAACTGTCGCAGGAATACCATCCGGCCCGGAGTTGAAGTCATCATCAACAGATGAAATATATTTCTCTATGAGGTCAGGAGAGAAAGATATCTCATTAACCGAAACTAAAGGGTCGTTATCCATATATTCAAAATAGTTGATTTCAGGGCTAAATAAATCCGTAGAAAACGATTCATTAAACAAATTAGCAAACAACCCGGCTATAACTTGTGGGTCGCTAGTGAGCCCATCAACTGTTTTAAACTCAGATGGAAACCCGTCAGATTTTTTTTTAGAATTAATAAAACCCCAAAAATTTTTGGGGTCATGAAGAATATTCAGCCTTATTTTATTCAAATATTCAGAATAAACCAAAGCTGACATATCTTTAAATTCAAGAAACAGTCGCTGATAAGCAACAAGGTCATTACGGTCCTGGCTACAAACGTATTTATTCCATGCCCTATTACGGCCATTGCGAACTTTTTTCAAATCCTTTGTATACCAGGGGTACGAGGAATTATTGACGTACTTTTTTGTATATGGAACCGACAATGCTATGGCAGAAAAAAGTTCACCATAGAAAAATTTAATGCAATCATCAAATGTATTGTTATTAAAAAAAATGAGTAAGTCGTCTAATTTATTTCTTAAGTTTTCATTCAATTTTAAAAAGTCAGCTTTCTTAAAATTGAATTCGTAAATATTAATGGATGAACATGCATTAGTCAAATTTTCATTGTCAGATTGGTACACAATACTCAAAGGTGGATGATAGGAATCTACCGTAGACAGAGCATGGATAGCATTTCTTACAATAACATTGCTACTATTTGTAGCCAAGACTAAGTCAAGTTGTCGTCCATGGCAATTAGTTATACAACTTACTTGTTGTAAATTTGAAAGTATTTCGTCAACAAAAATTTGTTGTTGTCGAGTTTTTGGACAAGATGCATAAAAATATGTACCATCGTCCGAAGGAGTCCATTTTAGGTCAGGCAGATTAAAGTCACCTAACAACAAAATGTCGTCATTAGTGTCTAGTTCATTAATAATATATTCTACGGCCATCGAAAGACATTCGTAGACATCTGCGCTACTATTTGGAGGAACATAAGTGTTAAGAATGTATAAATTAGAGTTACAATGTGTGACCTTAACACATAACAGTTCAATATTAGATGCACAGGCAATTTCAACTAATGAACTGGTTAAATGATTTTTTATAGCTATTAAGACGCCTCCACCAACAGAAGAAAGATCTTCCAAGTGTCTGTCTCTTCTAAAAACATGGAAACTATTATCAAAAAGTTCCATATTGAGAAAACTGTTGTTTAACCAAGTTTCGGTAAACACGATAATATCCTCAGAGAAATTCTGAGTTGATAAAAAGATATCTTGCGTCTTGGAACGCAAACCCCTTACATTTTGATAGTAAAGGGATAGCCGTTTCAGTTTTTTGAATTGGAACGTGCAGTTTTATCATTTTTTTTCGATTTAAATTCTGAAATATAGATATTATCCACCCATGCTTTAGATTTAAGAATGGCAGAAACATGAGAAGATGCCACTGTTATTTTAAAAGACGCATGAGTTGGTTTATTACCGAGTTTCCTGCAAGAAACGAAGGCGTCGGCAGGAATAATTTGATGTTGTCTGATAAAATTTTTAACGCTGTCAGAGGTAGTATTGGAATGCAGTCGTGAAATAAAAATCGATTTTAACCTTGGTAATGCCTGCAGGGAAACCGGAGGCACAGAGCTATCAATCGCAACATCCACCCGCGGATTAGCCGAAATTGACAGAGGATTATTTATAGTGGAGGAAGGAGATGAAAGATTGCTACTAGAGATTATAGCGGGAAAATTGGGAGTGGGTGAAGAGGTATTTAGAGAGCAATCCACGGGAGTTTTGTCACGACTGACGGCCGCACCGCCCACCCTCCCCACATTACCCAGATTTTTATTTAATTTCTTATTTAATTTCTTATTAGACTTTCTTTTCTTTTTTAAGGAAATAGCTTGTTTAGGTAAAGTGGAGATCGAAGGAGTGGAAGCAAAAACCATAGTAGCCTCAGTAATAGTTTTATTTTGCAAACTAACATCCGGTGAAATAGCCTCATTAAGGCTTTTTTCAATTTGGGGATAATAGTTAAGAATATCTCTGAAGTTATTATTCAGATTGTTAAGATTTTCCCCAAATTGCTTAATTTTTTCGTAAAAGACCGACGGGGAAAGGGGTCTGCAAGATGGACAGTACCATTGCAGGCCCGAATGGACAGAGCATAATAAATCAGTAACAGATTTTGCTAAGTTTACACAAGAGGCATGAAACACCTGTTCACAGGGACCTGAACAGGAAAACATAGAATTCAATATATTTTGGCTTTTGCACTGATCTCTTAGAGAGCAAGCTAACAAATTTTCTGAGGAAAAATAATCCATCTTAAAAAAGAAAAAAGAAAGCAATTTAAAATATTTTTAGAGCAGTGCAAAAAGGGTTAAAAATCAAGCAAAAAATTCACCCGCTAAGCAGCAACAACAAACACAACAGAGTTTAAAGTCTAGCTTTGTATACGAACAAAGCACAAAAGCGAATCAAAAACAAAACTGTTGCACTGCTTACACTGATTTATTTTGCTTGCAGAAAGTAAGTTAATATTAACATAAATGTATGTTTGTGTGTAACGCAAAATAAACAAAACACAAAATTAAAGCAAAATTATTAATATAATCATGCAATTTTTTTAAGAAACGACACTTAATTAAACACAAAATTTATTAATTATTAACTGCAAATATTATTAGAAAATAATAATAACAAAATTACAATACACTTAAAATCACTACCGACACTGACAAAGAGACGAAGTCAACTGGAGTGTTCTAGCTTTGTTTAGGATATTTTTCAGAAAAATCTGAGCTTGAAAGACTTCATGGCTTCTTAATCCATCGAAATTGAAGGGTTTTTTTTAAATGAAATGTACGCAACCTCATCCAGATCAAACAAATTATCTTCTGGAACCAATATATTACTTTCTACATCTAAATTTTCCCCAAGTAAATCACTAAATCGACTAAAAAAGAGATATTAACTTCCAGAGTTTCTAATATGGTCCCCAAAACATCAGTTTATTCTTCTTCTTCATCAGATAAATCTAAGTCATCAAAATTATTTTTAATATCTTTTCCTCTCAGTTTCTTAAACATTGTAATTGCCTTAAATTTAAGTCAAATTAATGAATAAAAAAGCGTCCAACTGCTGCAACTCTTCTCAACCAAATGAAATGTTTTAGCACCTTTAGAAAAAATTCTACAGAGTTATTGAACTATGTTAGACGTCTAAATTTTTTTACACTTAAAACACCAACTTTAAGCTTCAAAATGTCATTCACATAATTATTAAATAAAGCTATTTGTTTAGTAAAAAGAATCAAAGAATGAAGTGTTTTTTCTTGCAAAATTAGTAAAAGACTATTAATGTTCGCTCTAATAAATCATACACCTTACTGCTTTCACCAATCAATTCAATTTTTGTTTTAACTTGCACACAAAGCTTTCGGAAAAAATTAGAAAATAAAAAAAAATTATTTTGAAGTTTTTTTGACTTCAAAAATGACGTTAAAGAACGACTATGTCATATGGCATAGAATAACCGAAAGGGTTAAGAATCGTTTTCGAGATATCCCTGAAAAACCACTTTTTTGCACTTTTTTCATTTATTTAGCCATATCTCCATGAATATTTTTTCGACTCAAAAACGCTTTTCAGTATTCAAAGGATATTTGCATTCCCTTTCTAAAAATGTACTGTTTGGCCGAATCGGATAAGACTTGATGGAGTTACAAGCGCTCAAAGTCCAAAAAAAAAACTGACAATTTTGTTTTTTTTTTTTTAATTACTAAATTTCAATTGCTCCATTTGAATGAAAAAATCTTTCATTATCATATTTTGAACACGGTTAGAAATTTTGGAATAAATTTTAATACTTTTGGGCTTACATATATGACTACACCAGTATTGTATTAAAATTCAATACTGTCTAGATATTAAAATTCATTTTTAATACAAATTTGTATTAAAATTTAATACTCGTTTTTATTAAAATTTAAAAAAAATATATGTCGTATCCACTGGGATTCGAACCTTGTTCCCTTTCAAGGGTTGTATGAACATTTTAACGACATCAGCCAACGTAGTATCATAATTACGTTGGCTAAATGTAATACTTGCTATAGCATCAAATTGATTCCAAATGTTACAAGGGAAGAAATTCTGAAATTTGTAGGCTTTGAAATCGTAACTGCAAATATCAGATATGCTCGATTAACGATGCAACAATGCCACTGAAATTCCAGCATTTCGTCAAAATATGGCAGAAAGTAGGTTTCATTCAATACACAATAGCCTAAAGTTTATCCTAGATGAGAAATCAAAAGACAAACTTTTTAAGATTCGCCTACATATAACTATGTTCTCAACAAGAACTGTTGATATTCCCTTAGGTTAAAGTTTATGCGTTGACGAAATGATGATGATTCCATAGATTGTAGCCTATTTTACCAATCCGTTTTTACCACTGTACCAATTTTACCACCAATTCTTTTTACCACTTATTAATTTTACCATTAATTCTTTTTACCACTGATTCTAAAATTTTGTACAACTACATACTTTTGAAAGTTGTATATTCTTCACTCGTTTTGCTGCGGTCGTTGGTCGACATCATCCAAGCCTATATGCTTTCTTGGTAGAACTATAGAAGAAGCAAGGAGATACAGAAACAATGTTCAGGGAGCTTGACATTGGACGCAAATTAAAAAAGAACTAAAGCAGAGCTAGAAACTCCACTGAAATACGCATCGCAAATTTAGTCCAAGAATATCAAACCCAAAAAGAGGAGGGCCGAATATTTGAAGGCTGTAGGCCCTAATATACAATTTTGAATAAATTTTTATGTTTTGTGAAATTTTTACATATTTGTGGTAAAAATGTAGTGGTAAAAGTATATTGGTATAAAGTTCTAGTGGAAGAAAACGAAAGTGGTAAAAAATATGTAAGAAGTCCTAGTGGAAAAAAAGTATAGCGGTAAAAATGGATTGGTAAAACTGGATTGGTAAAAGTGGGCCCCCATCGATTCCATAATTTACATACACAATTTATATATGTTTAATGTTTTGTATATAATAAGCAATAACATTTTTTTTTTTACTTTTTTAAGTTTGAAATAAGCATAATTGTAGAAAAAATCATAATTGTTTACTTTTCAAGGGTTATTATAGGGTATTTCTTATTCGGACTTGACCTTTAGTATGGCATTACATCCTTTTGAATTTTTCTTTTATCGAGAAATTTTGTATTTGTATACAGTTACTCACAAAAATGGGGTTTACACCTTTAGTCCAGTAGAATTAGTCGAAAAAATGAGAAAAAAAAAAATAATTCGTTACAGCAATCTGACAGCGGAATATTGTTGAAAAAGCTCTTGTTAAAGCGGACAAAAAAATCGAAAAGACAGCAGTTATCCGGGGTGGAATAGGGTGCATTTTAAGAGGTCGAACACAGTTTTTCACGATTTCTGGCTAAACTGTGCATCATATCAAAAAAAGTTTAATGCAAAAGTTGTAGGAAATAAGAAGATCTACAACTTTTGAACTGATCATTTTCACCTTAACTTCAAAATTTTTCAAAAAAAAAGCTGAAAACCGGTTTTTTGGTTTTTAATTTTTTTTCTTTCACAAAAAAATTTCTATGGAACTGAAACTTGGGCAAAACATACTTTTCAGTGTTACACAATGGCAGTAATTTTTTAAGACGGAAATATTTAGAAGTTGTTGTTAAATTTAATTTTTAAGCTAAAAAAAGCGAAATTTTTGGCTCACTTACTCTTTGTTATGTTTTCTTTAGATATGTACATGGTAAAAAAAGGCATACTGCAATGGAAAAATTGACCGAAAAATGGAAAATCTGTGGTCTCTCCGCGAGTGTGTAACAGCTCAAATCCTTTGTTGTTTTCACTGTGTTCACCTTATTACACTATAATTTGAAATTGTCAATGCCACTACATAAATTTTCATTAAAAAAATTAATGAGAAAAAAAATTTTGATAATTCTTGGACCAAAAATTAATGGAGGATGGAGCTGCTTGTAGAAGTCCACGTAAGTGGGAAAAGTTCCTGATCGCCACTCACTTGGGAGTGGCCAGGGATGATTCTTTTGCAAGCAGTTCAAGCAGCTCACAAACTTCCGGCCTTTTTAACCAAGTATCCTCTGGAGATCCCTTGGACACCCGTCCGGGGGTAAGCTAGTTGTAAGAAGGCGAGTCTCTCCCAGACTTAAAACTTGGAATATGTGCGTAGGGTTTGGGTTCCACCACACATTATCATCATTTCCAATGAAAACCAAATCAGCCTCGGATAATAGCCCCCACTACGATGACGACCACTGCAAACGAAAAACGGACAATGATTTACGGATATGCACCTGGAATGTCCGGACCCTCCATAGGGAAGGTGCAACTATCCAACTGGTGAAAGCCCTCGTAAAAATAAAGGCTGACATCACCGCCATCCAGGAGATGCGATGGAAAGGACAAGGCTGCTCTAAACGGAGGAATTGTGATATCTACTACAGCGGCCATGCGGAGAGGCGCGAATTTGGTTGCGGATTCGTTGTAAGTCGAAAATTACGCCACCTAGTTTCCCGGTTCACGCCAGTAAATGAAAGGCTGGCTACGATCCGTATCAAGGCAAAATTCTTCAACATAAGCCTAATTTGCGCGCACGCCACGACGGAGGAAAAGGACGATGACATCAAGGATGATTTCTACGCGAGCCTAGAGGACGTGTATGACCGTTGTCCGACCCACGATCTAAAAATAGCCCTCGGCGATTTTAACGCAAAGGTCGGAAGAGAAGGCATCTTTGGCGCTACAGTCGGTCAGTTTAGTCTCCACGAGACCACTTCAAACAACGGTCTGAGACTGATTGACTTCGCCGCGGCGCGAAACATGGTAGTTAGTAGTACCAGATTTCAACACTTCGACATTCACAAGGCCACCTGGCTATCCCCGGATCAAAAAACGAAAAACCAAATTGATCATGTTGTGATCGACGGAAGACACGCTTCAAGCGTTCTGGATGTGCGTACATTTCGGGGGGTCAACACTGACTCCGACCACTATCTTGTTGCAGCTAAGATCCGCATGCGGCTATGCAATGCGAAGAATGTACGCACGGGCATGCAACGAAAGCTGGACTTCGCCAAACTGCAATCACAACGGACTGCCGAGGCGTACTCCGCTCAACTCTCGGTTAAGCTCAACCAACCAACCTCTGGAACCGACGACGCCGGTGGACTTTGGACACACATCTCCCACTCCATGCGTGCTGCTGCCGAGGAAGTCATTGGTTTTCGACGCCCACAACCTCGAAACCAATGGTATGACCAGGAGTGTCGCGATGCGACTGCTGAAAAAAACGCCGCATACAAGAAGACGCTGCAGTCAGCCGCAACGCGAGCCGTGCGAGAAAACCACCGCGAAAAGAGGAAGGAAGAGAGGCGCATTTTTAGACGTAAAAAAAGGGAGCAGGAAAAGCGTGAGCGTGAGGAACTTGAGGTGTACCAGGGCAAGAAGGATGCACGAAAATTCTATCAACAAGTTAAGCGTCTAACTTAAGGTTTCAAGCCCGGAGCATCCACTTGTGGAGACGAAAATGGAAATCTGGTTACAGATACACAGAGTGTACTGAGGTTATGGAGGCAGCATTTCTCCAACTTGCTTATGGGCGACGATTCCACCAATTCCGCCCAGAGAGAATGCAGTACGATACCACCAATCGATGATAACGCAGTGGAAGTACCATCACCTAGCCATGAAGAGGTTCGAGTTGCTATCCAGCGACTCAAAAACAACAAGGCAGCGGGTGCTGACGGCCTGCCAGCTGAGTTGTTTAAATCTGGTGGCGATGAATTGATAAGGTGCATGCATCAACTCATCAGCAAAATATGGCTAGCGGAAAGCATGCCCGACGATTGGAATCTCAGCGTGCTTTGTCCTGTAATAAAGAAAGGAGACCTGCTGCGTTCGATAGCCCAGTGCGGGATTGCCTATACGCAACAATGTCTGAGTTCGGTATACCTGCAAAGTTGATAAGGCTCTTCAGGATGACGTTGAGCAATACGTTTAGTTCCGTCAAGGTAGGGAATGACCTCTCCGGAACTTTTAATACCGAGTGAGGTTTCAGACAAGGCGACCCGCTCTAGTGCGATCTCTTCAATTTCATTATGGAGGGGATCGTACGAAAAGCCGGTGTGCATCATAATGGCACCATTTTCTTCAAAAGTGTTCAGCTCCTTGCGTACGCTGATGATATTGATGTTATCGGTCGGAGTAAGAGAGATGTTACTGCTGCTTTCACTGCTATTGAAAAGGAATCAGCCAAAGTGGGTTTGACGGTAAACGAGGGCAAGACGAAATACATGATGTCTACTAACAACAACAAGAGAGCACGGGATCTAGACTCTCATGTTACAGCGGGCAACTGTAAATTAGAAGTTGTCAAGGAATTCATTTACCTTGGCACTGCCCTAACCAACAACAATGATGTCAGTCTGGAGATTAAGCGGAGAATAACAATTACTAATAGATGCTACTACGGTCTCAGTAAGCAATTACGTTGCAGAGCTCTCTCTCGATCGACAAAGCTAACACTCTACAAGACGCTCATTCTACCTGTGCTTCTTTATGGCGCTGAGGCATGGGTGGTTTCGACAACAGACGCAGCCGCTCTTGGGGTGTTCGAGAGGAAAGTTCTCCACAAAATTTTTGGTCCAGTTCGAGTTGGCAACGACTATCGCATTCGAATGAACCACGAGCTGTATGAGCTCTACGCCGACATTGACATAGTTAATCGTATAACAATACAGCGACTACGCTGGCTGGGTCATGTCCATCGTATGGATAAAGAAGCTCCAGCGAAAAAGGTATTCGAAGGGAAGGTCCCCGGTCAACGACGAAGAGGGAGACCATGCCTCCGGTGGATAGATCAAGCTGAGGAAGTCCTAACCGCGCTTGGCATTAACGATTGGAGAAGGCGCGCGCAAAACAGAGGCGCCTGGCGAGAGCTAATGAGGTTGGCCGTAACCTGACAACGGGTTATTATGGTCATCTAAGTAAGTAAGTAAGTGTATTAAGGTGAATACAGTGAAAACAACAAAGGATTTGAGCTGTTACACACGAAACACCAAAGCTCTACTCGCGGAGAGACCACAGATTTTCAATTTTTCGGTAAATTTTTCCATTGCAGTATACCTTTTTTTTACCATGTATGAAGACATAACAAAGAGTAAGTGAGCCTAAACAGATTTCCTTAGGAGGTGTAGTTTTAAGAGGAATCTCAGTTAAATATTTCGCTTTTTTTAGTTTAAAAATTAAATTTAACAATAACCTCCAAATATTTCCGTCTGAAAAAATTACTGCCATTGTGTAACACTGAAAGGTATGTTTTGCCCAAGTTTCAGCTCCATAGAAACTTTTTTGTGAAAGAAAAAAACTAAAAACCAAAAAACCGGTTTTCAGCCATTTTTTTAAAATTTTGAGGTTAAGGTGAAAATGATCAGTGCAAAAGTTGTAGACCTTCTTATTTCCTACAACTTTTGCATTGAACTTTTTTTGATATGATGACAGTTTAGCCAGAAATCGTGTAAAACTGTGTTCGACCTCTAAAAACGCACCCCATTCCACCCCGGATAACTGCTGTCGGTTCGATTTTTTTGTTCGCTTTTACAAGAGCTTGTTCAACAATATTCCGCTGTCAGATTGCTGTAACGAATTATTTTGGTGTTCAAACCCTATTTCTACTGGACTACTTGATTTGAAAGAAATATTGGCAATTTTTAAAGAAATTAAAAATGTTCAGTAAATAATTTTGATGCATTGAGATAGATACCAATCTGACGAACTAATAACGAACATAAATTTTAATATTTTTGAGACATAACACAAAAAGAATTCATAAAAACGTAAATTAAAGCAAAATTCATGTCACAAAATTAAGCGTACAGTTCATTAAAATAAAGTATAAAGTTCACTAAATTTTAATTAAAAAAGATATTCTTTGATTCCAATAATTGGTAGGACCACTAGCTGCATCTGTTACAGATTAAACTCGTCGTGGCATAGAATCCACCAGTTTTTGGGTGAAAGAGTGCGAAATTTCTTCCCAGATTTTGGCTATCGCTCTCATTAAGTTATCCTTGCTCCACGAATGAAAATTTTTCAATTTTACTTTCACTTCTTCCCATAAATGCTCAATTAGGTTCCTTTCCAACGATTGTGGTTGTGTTTTTAGTTGGTTTGGAGAGTCTTATAGCAGTCAATCTTTCCATATGTGCGCCGTGTGCTTTAGATCATTATCCTAATGAAACAAAAACCCGGACGGAAGCTTAAGTTTTGCGGCACTCTGTCCCAAATTTTTGTCTTAAAATATCCAAGTACTTTCTTTGGTCATAATTGAGTCTATAAATTCCATGGATCCGACGCCACTAGCTGTCATAGATCCCCACAGTATAACTGACCCTTCACCATGTTTGACTGTGGCTACTCAATTTATAGTTTGCAGCAAAGAATTAGTCTTTTTTCATACAATTGATATTCCATCTGATCCCCAAAGTTTAATTTTTGACTCGTCCGTGAATATCACCCTTTTCTAAAAGCTCGGTGGTTTGTTAAAAGGCATCCAAATCTTTTTTTTTAATTATAGAAAAAGTTAAATTCTTTTCGCGTGAAATTAATCCGTCTAAATTATTTTTTCGCAGTACTCGATGAAATGTTTTTGTGGATATCGGCTTGCTAATAACTTTGGAAACTTCTGTTGTCGATTTCGGCACACTAGCCTTTGGACATTTTTGCAATTAACGTATTATAATTCGCTCATCACATTTTGATAGGAGTTTTTTCTGCCTCTATCTATAGAATTAGTCAATGTACTTTCGTATCTCCACTTGTTTATAATATTTTGAGCTGTATAATTAGGTCTTCTAATAGTTTCACCAATTTCGCGATACGATTTTCCTTAACAATATCATCTCATTACCAATTATCTTATTGCAAAAGTTGTATCCTTGCTAGTGGTCACCATTGCGAAACTAACGCGTAAAACGAAATGAGCTTGTATTCAAACTATTAGTCAAAATAGCCGTACAAACTTTAAAATGCTTTTTAATACTTCCGTGATAAAAAAAATTGAATTTGATGTCCAAACTGGCAAGTGTATACTTAATTTCGTGATTTGGATTTTGCTTTAATTTACGTTTTTATGAATTCATTTTGTGTTTTGTCTTAAATTATTAAAATTTATATTCGTTATTAGTTCGTCAGATTGGTATCTATCCCCGTGCATTAAAATTATTTACTAAACATTTTTAATTTCTTTAAAAATTGCAAATGTTTCTTTCACATCAAGGTGTATGCTCAATTTTGTGAGTAACTGTATGTTTTAGCACAAAATCATTCGAATTATATTAAGAATTTAAATTTGCATTTTGGTACTTTCATTACCATTCAGTACATTTTATGCCATATGGCATGACTCCCAAAAACCACTTTCAAAAATAAAATGTTTATAAATTAATTTCAGTTATTGTTTAAATTGGCCTTAAGAGTAAGAAAACGGAAATTACTGATTTTTAAAGTCAAATGGAAAGGAGAAGTTCCGAAAGGGTTAAGAAAAAAAATGGTTTCATTTTTAGAATCTACGCCCCAAAATACATAGAAAAAAGTCTACGAGAAATCAGATCTCGAAATGAACCCCACATTCGTAAATAGAATTCGTATGTAGAATACGCGCGCATATAAGACGTGCCGGATTACATAAATTAATTTATTTCTTATACATAGTAATAATAGTATGCCCATAAAGAAATACGTTTTCGATAGGAAATTTGACGTAAAACACGATGGTCATATTAAAAATTTGATACAGGGTGGGACAAATTATTAAAAATTGATATAAGCCATTAAATTGTATATAACAATATTAACAATTTTCTAGCTTTAACAGAATCGGAGTTATGAATTTTTGAAAGTGAGTCTCCATGTCAAATATCACGAAATTCTCACAATTTAAATTCGCTCTATTTTGTAAAAAAAAAAAAAATATTTCAAAAAAATCCTCGAACACGTTTCCCTTCTTTATTGATACAGAACTCATAAAAAAAATTTCAGCCAAATCAAAAATGAGTCGTCCAAAAAGTGTTCGGTTTGTAAAAGACCGTTCCATACATACAGTATTGGCCAAAACTAAAGCACCCCCTGAGCACATTATTTTCACATCATAATTTTTTTATGAAAACAACGTTATTGAACCATGTTAAGTATTTACTTTATTTATCTATACCTTTGCTGGCTGGCTTCAGAGCAATAGGGTAGAAGTTTTTGGTTGGCCTGCCTCGACCTGAATCCTCTTGAGATCCTGTGGGATATTATTAACATGAATATCATCAGAAAAAATTGGGATACCACGGAAGATCCATTCAGTCCTTTAAAATATCCTGGAAAGGGATATCGTACGATATCATTGAAAATTTAATATCCTCTATGCCTTAAAGAGGTGCGTATGTCGTCCAGAACAAAGGATTCACAACTAAGTACTAATTTTAAAAGTTTTTATTTACCATAAAAAAGGGGGTGCTTTAGTTTTGTTCGTTAAGTTTTCGGGCTTAAAATGTTCCTTTAATGTTAACTGTTTATTTATGAGACGCAGAATTTTTTAAAATTTTGTTTGTCAATAATAAAGGTATAGATAAATAAAATAAATACTTAATATGGTTCAATAACGTTGTTTTCATAAAAAAATTATGATGTGAAAAAAATTTACTCAGGAGTTGCTTTAGTTTTGGCCAATACTGTATAGAATTACATAAACGAACACCGAGATCTACCCAAGAACCGTTCTGCGCGACTTCTTAGCAAACATATCAATGATGGATTCCTCACTGATTGGTATGTTGCTATGTATAGTCATGAGAGCCATACCAGTAAGACGCTCCTCACTTGTACGATTGCGAAGGTAGGTCTTAACACACTTTAACGTCCAAAAACTTCGTTCAACAGTTGCCGTCGTACAGAAAGCGTCGTCAAGAAGAGCAAGATCTGCATGTTAGGAAAGAGCTCTTTATTGCACAGTTGTAGTGCGCTAATTGCACACGTCGGTACCTATTTCACGGCATGCTGCCATCTCATCGACCACATATCAAATTCACTCTGAAGAATAGCTTCATTTGAATTCTTCAGATCATCTATATAAAATTCTATCGCTGGCTTTAGGTCTTCGAATGTTCACGTTTGCTGGTGCTAGACACTGGAGTCCAAAAATTTTCATCTTGTATCGTAAAACCCTTTCGCTGAGTGAAAATCCAAGTTCATCAAGGTACGGTATGAAGAGGATTCGTCTGTAATATTCTTCAGGTGTATCTGCGCGTTGATTACACCGGTATTTCGAAGTACCACTTCGTCGCGGAAGTGATGAGGTTACGCCAAAAGGCTCACAAATATCCGAGGCTTCTTATAAAGTTTAAGGAAAGCTGGCTGTCTGCCTATAACTTCTTCATACACAATACAGTCAAATAATAAATATGACTCGACAGTGACCGGAGACGGCAGCAGAGAAGCTCCGACAATCTCGAACGCGCTCAGCCAGGGATATACCATTTCATATTTTGTTGTAATTGTTGTTGTGTTTGGTGATTTTGGAGAGACTGGATATTGCGTTTCGGGGCCCGTGGGCCCACCCCCTGAATATGCCACTGGTTCAGACCATGTGTAGACAGAAAGCGAAGAAGTCAAAATATTAATTTCTGTGTTATTTGATATTCTCAGAATTTGAGTGTAAGTACTTACTTACCCCAGTTAAAACCACCCCCGCGTTCTATTTAGTACTTTTTTTAACACATTTCAAAAGCTAACGTATCAAAGTGTAAAATTGAAAAAAACTGAGATTGATACGATCAGAACAACTGGAGATAATAGACTTTAAGTATGAGGAGATTGGAGGAAATTCAGCATATTATGGAAAATTCATGTGTGGATGTTTCCAAAACTAAATTTTTTTACTTGGGCGTCGCAACAAAATTTTTTATGGGGTGGGGGGAAACTCAAATAAATAAGGTCGATAAAATTTTCTGAAAAAAAAAAAAAAATTATTTATTCTATATTTTAGGACGGGACATAAAGATAATTTTGTATGAAGATGTTTTTTTTAGTCGTTGCAATTTCCACTAATTAAAGATTAAGTTTTTTCCTTATAAACATGAAGGATCGTTGTATGGGTAAGACGTTTTTGGGTAATTTGTAAACGAAGATAAGTCTTTAACCGTCGCAAAGCGCCGGTCACAAGAAGCTGCTGAACCTGGCACTGTCATTATTAAATTGACCAATAGATAAACTTGATCTAGAAGGTGTTTCGTTGTGTGAGATGTTTTCCGAAGTTGGTCAGCGATTCCAGGACAATAAAATTGCCAACATTAGCTCCTTTAGCCACAGTTAAAACAAAACAATAAAAAATTTCTTCTATTGTTTAAAATAAATAACAGTCGCCTAGTATTGCACTATCCGCGCGATGTGCACTTGTTGAAATCTTTTTTCAAGTGACAAAAATACACTAGGGAATTTGAAATTGTTGGTCAAATTGTTTATCAAACAAGCAGAAATTCAAAATATTTTATTTTCCTTCAAACAGTTTGACCTACAATTTGATAACCTTTCACATCTTCAAAGTCTCATCAAACAACATATATTTTTTTGTCAGTCAAATTGTTTGACAAACAATTTGATGAATTGTTTGATCATGTGTACGCTCCTATTGAGTATGCATCTCTAATCTCGAATAATATCTATTGATAATAATATTATTGATGTAAATATAACTAACACTCACAAGCTAATGGAAAGTTTACTTGAAGCTCAATTCATATACTCTTTCCTAAATGTTCATTTTGTCACATTCCGATTGACTCAAGATGTGAGATAATCACATTAATAAAAAGATTTGCTGAGTCTTAAAAATGTTGATCGAATTATGATATAACTTATTTCCGAGTGGGGGGTCAAAATTAATACACTGACCCTCCGCTAAAATTTCTGGGGGCAGCTGTCCCCTCGCGCCCCCCCCCCCCCCCCCCCCGGTTGCGACGCCCCTGATTTTCTGCAATGAAATCCTGATATACATATTTGCGTGTAAGCTAAATTTGTGTAAGATGTAGAAAAAAATTTGTAACGCATTTGAAGAAGTCGAACCACCGATATAATAATATACTAGAAAAATAAATATTTTATCTAGCTATGCAAAATTTCTGATTTTTATCCTGATAAGAAACCTTTTTAAATTAGCAATGGTTATACGTATCGTGACCATTTATTTATAAATGTTGTTCTGAATAATTAAAGTAGCCTTTAGAACTGCAAATTCAAGGTGTGTTCTATCACAGGGGTATAATTTATTCATCTCCAAAAACATTCTTTTACAGGTGCATTTGGGATGTGATGCCTTTAAAAATAAGTGAAAACTCAATCAAAAAGACTTTCTGAACTTCATTCCACGTAAGTAACTTTATTCGCCCATTCAAAACTTTCTTGTTATGTATTGCATTGAAGCTGTATTGGATTGTATTGTATTGTGGCACCAAATCCAGATTTTTGATTCAAAAATGGCTAGAAAGCGCACTCTTGTCTTGGCATTAAATTTTGACCTAGTGACAGCAGTAATACTCGAGTTACGATCTTCAGCTTCAATGACTCGATATTATTATTCGTATAAAAATAATTATTATAAGTATTATATTAGAATTTATTTTTACAAAAATAATATAATAGGAAGGAATAATGAAAAAGGAAGCAATTTTTTTAAAAATTTTGGCTCCGAGGGCTTGTTGGAATTTCGGTAAGCTCTCAATCAAAAAAATGGTTAATTTCCGACAAGATGTGCGCTTTCTAGCAATCATTGGATCAAAAATCTCGATTTGGGACCACTGCGCACTAATCCAAATATTCATTACATGTTTTGACGACATGAACGAATATCCAAACCCGAGACAGTTAGCCACAATTGCCTGAGTTAGCACACCGATTCACTTTCAAACACAGAATGCGAATGGCCCCACCGACGTGACGCTTTGTATTACCAACGAAGTATTGCACAGATTTTTAACTTCATTTTGTGTTTTTTCGGCACAACGGGACAGAAAGCTTGAAAACGGGATAGTTCCATTTAAAACAGGGTATATGGTATATATAATAATATATAATTTATATGCTTTAGTTTAGCTTAAAATGACTAGTTTATAGAGCAAGTGCTCTGATATCGCAAACATAAAACTCGAACGAGTTAATTCGTGCACAAAATCAAGTCTAGCAAGTCGATAGCTCTAAGTCTGTTTTATTATTTATATGTGCTTTGTCGTCAGCGATAAGTGAGAGATGGTATTATTATTTTAAAATGTCTGAATATACATTTAAAATGATATGCCTGCAATACAGTATTGAATATTTGAAATATAGATTAACGTATTTCTCTTCAAACCAATTATTGCCTGTGTGTTTAATTAGCCAAAAACTTTTTAAAAAGAAGGTTCGAAACATAGGTTAGCAGCATAGGCGTTAAAATAAGATGAATGCTGATTGAAGAAAGATTAATCCTATTTTCTTAATTTTGCTAATTTTGATTTGAAAGCAGCAAAATGCGTTTTAACACTGCTTAAATAAATAAATTGTTCCACTTTTTCTATGATGGATTCGCCTATCGTGAAGCTATTGTGGCACAAGTTTGGCGAATGAACATGTTTATTGTTTTATTTACGTTGATTTTCAGACCTACATACGTCCGCTGACGAAGATCTCACGGTAGTGAGTCTTGCATGTGTGACTGCTTGGTGACGAGGAGGCATATGCCATCGGCATAAGCAAGGTCTTTCAGAGCTCGATGAAAGAACATTGAATGCCACGGTTGGTGGAGTCAAGGGCTCTGATAAGAAAATCATCAAATACTAAGTATCAGAAGCAAGATTCGTTACAGCATTGGCACTCACCTGAAATAGACTCAAAAACTCGAAAGTTTCGTATTGAGTCTCAATCTCAGATGCAGTTGCGGTAAATGTTTTCAAAAGAGGTACTGTAGTCTATAGCCGTGTTTTATTGGGTTTGGTTAAACCAAAATTTCATACGAATTCGTGAACCAGCTCAGTTTCTAGTTCAATCGATTAAACTTTTTTTGTCTTTGCTAAATTGTACGCTAGTGAACAACAGATGACGCTTATCGCAAGAAGATGTAGACACAAACCTAAAATAGTCAAATATATCCGGCAACTTTGCGATAAATGTCAATAAAACTCAATCTATCAAAATAAATATTGTTTTTCTATTCAAAATTGAATATGAATGTGAAAGAATTGTAAGATCTTATTTGTTTCTTTTTTATTTATTAAACTTTAATATTAAATTATTTAGGCGCAGAAAGTGGACGAAAAAAGAGACCTTGGCATTTTTGAGTAGGAGGATTGCGATGATGAAGAGGATGAATTTATAACGAGTTCAATTAAGTCTTTTACTCCGCTTGCCATTTTCAAAATAAGTTAAAAATTGTGCGTTTTTGTTATGACAGATGTTTTAAAACAGATGTTCTGTCAAACACAGTCAGGCCTTTAATGGTCAGTAGCAACATTATAATTTGCCTCCAAGTGGTCAGTAGCTGAATTAAAAAAAGTTTAACTTTTGCGTTTTATTCACTTTTTGGTTTAACCAAACCCAATAAAACACGGCTTATGAAAGTTCAATATAACAACATCTGACACTAATTTATCTGCCTCACGATTGTCAAATGTCAGAGGCAAAAGGTCTTGACACTTAAAATCTAATAAGTAACACTTTTCAACGAAACAAAAAATGCATTGACTTACATATATATTTTGCAATACAATTGAACCAAAAAACTCAACACTCAATTTCAATATGGCTAACAATAAAATGAATATTTCAAAGTCATGGGGGGATTTGCAATATTAGCAAAAACAAGCACTAACAAAATAAGAGCAACAATAACAATTGCAAAAGAGCAATTTATAGAAAATGTGGAAACAGTAAATATAAAACTTTTCACAATAAAGAGAACAAAAAAGCAGCAAAGTAAAATAAGAAAAAATTCAAAGGAAAATTGCTAAAAAGTTTTATTTTCATATTTGAATATACAAAAATAGAAATTGTTGAAGTCCAATGGAACAGGATAAAGTAACGGAAACGACAACAATTCAAAAATTGTCAAAAACATTATGACAATCGGAAGTGCGAAGTAAAAAAGAAACTAAAGAAATTTAAAGATGAAAAACAAAAATGTTTTTTAAGTTGAAAAACTTAAAAGAAATAAAACAGTCGGTGGGGTGGGGATTCAAATGAAAGAAAGTTACAAAAAAATTCATTATCATCAATGATACCTTACGTAGGGTATCTATACGTTCTCGTATATGATGAAAACAACTGTGATACATTCACGTTGTCAAAAACCTGTAAATTAGTGCTTCACCGATACGAGAACGATACGATAATTCAAAATACACCGAGGAATTTTTGAATAATCGTACTGTGCTGGTAGTAGCGTGAAGCTTATCGTCTCACAATAGCACTTATGCGAGAAATTTAGGATATGTATTGTTTTCGTCTCGATTTCTTCTCGATTTCGTCTCCTTATCGACGAGATTTCTCGGTTATTCTCGTTTACATTTATATATACATATATAACTAGCTAGACCCGGTGCTTTGCCCATGCACTCCCCATGTACAAACTTGCCAACATTTTGCAGACAATTGGATTCAAGTACCAAATTTCACAACTTACAATTAGTGAAAGTACCAAGAATAGAAAATTCGAGTTTTTTTTGATGCATGAGAGGAGCCACATCCCATTGTTTAATGCTGTTCACATCTTACGAGTGACAAACAATGTACACTAAGGCGTTTATTTTTAAACTTTTTGAGATGGATATTATTTATTTTTTCCTTTATTATAGCTTGAGGAATAAAAATAACTGCTCCAACATTTGAGCTTCCTAGCTCAAACCTGTATGCGGCGCGAGCAGAGTTTATATCCAATTTCGTTTAATTTTAACAAAAAAACCGACTTACTAAGACGAAAAAAAAGTCTGCCTTAGGTGCCAAGATATAGCGTTTTAAGTTTCTTAGTTGTATGGGGGATGCCACCCACTGTTGTCAAACCTCGACCACATTTTTCGTTTGATTAAAAATGCGGACAAAATACATCCAAGTTTCAAGTTCAAGTTCAAGATGGCCAGGTATTGGCCCATAATTATACTCGCAAAATTAAGAGCTGCTTTCCGTATTCCAGTTTTTTATCATACCTTTTGTTTAATGTGTCTACAATGTTTTGTGTCAATATCCCAGGATAATCTATTTTTTTAAATTTTCTGATAATTAAATGCAAGTTTTTCTTCTTTTTTTATGGGGTCACCCTGTATTTTCAATTTTAGGCGAAAGCCAGTTCTTAACTTATAGCGCTCTTAATTTTACGATTAAAATTATGGGACATAGTCTTTTAAGTCTTTTTAATGTATGGAAGGTTCTACGCTCCGTTGTCCGATCTCGTTCACATTTTGTGAGGTGCTTAGCATAGACAACATACATACATTGCAGCACTTATTTTTGAAGCGCTAACTACAATTATTGCCAAGATATAGCGTTCTAAAGAAATCATGATAACTAATAAAACAAATTTTTTTTTTTTTCAAAACAGTATGTTTTGTGCGCACTCAATGTTTTAATGAGAACTAGAAGTCCTGGCCGATATCTCGTTCCTGGCGATAATGGAGGGCGTATCGTGCATATAAGTACTATATCGAGAACGAGATATAGGAGTTTGTCAATGTAATGCAACTGAATACCACACAAACAGAAGAAACGGATTTGAAAAACTCTGAACTTAAATTGGGCGAAAAAGGGCAAAATATCTCTCATATCAGCAAAAACTTTAAAATTTTACACTGAACTATTATTATACAATAAAATTGTGACTTAAAAATAATGCCATTTACAGTCTGTAATAGAGTATATTATTATTATAATATTTCAACATATTCCGATTTACCAACTTAGTTTCCTCAGTCTCAGGGCAGAAATTGTTGCAGTGAAAATTTAAATAATTGAATTGAAATATAATAGTGCAAATATCATGTTTTTAGCTCTCCTATTCCTACGGCTTTATATGATCATATTCGAATCCCTTCTATTTCAGAATTGCCCGGAAATATTTTGATTTTCACTCAGTTAAAGGTGCTAGACAAGACTTAGCAAAAAGAATGGCAATTGAAAAAACGTTGGTTCAGTGCCGATGTGATGAACATGATTTTCGTAGTCCGAAAGTTAGATTACAAAAAGCTATTTAATTTATTTCGTCCTCTCAAAATAGTCCACTTATATCAATGTAGGGTATGCAAGCGAAGGAAACAAAATTGAACAACATAAAGTCTATTGCGGAAAGTTATTTTTTTAAGTGTGAGCTAAAGTAGAAAAGCAGAACAATTTGTAACTAACAGTTAAGGATGTCTTGCTCAGTCCTTAGTCATTTGATATTTTCTTACAAGGGTCATAATAATATTATAGGATGTTGTAGCTGAATTTCAGTGGTAAAGTTGCTCTTGTTGGTGTTTCGAATGCTCAACACTGAAGTAGATTTACCCACTGTTTGTAATCGAAATTTGTAATGGACCAGACATAAGGGAATTGGCTAACTGGTGTGCATGCTTGTTGAAAGCCTGAACTCAGCTCGTCGGATGGGGGGATTCTTGTTAGCCAAAAACCGAACTCTTTAAGCCACTCTACATAAAATTATTTACATGCACATGAAACCATATACAATGAAAGGGGCTTGCAGCACAAAGAAAATAATGTAAGGAAAAACTGAAAAAAAAGAAGATTATCGAGATCATCATAAATAACCAAAACAAATGACCAAAACTCTACACAAATATGAAGCATTACGATGTTGTTACTTCATCTGCTCCCCTTCCCCAACCATAGCGCAGAGTATAATATTACTCCTCAACCCAACCAAAATATCAACCAAATACTCACATATCACATTCGCAAATCTCCAAAATTTTTACTCTCTATTCATTTTGATCTAATTATCACTTAAAATCAACAGAACACATTAGCATGTTACACGATTTGTAAGCAAGAGAGCGCATTACAATCAAAGCTACCAAAACCTGTTCTAGTTGTTTACATGAGCATAATTATACTGCGCTTGCAAAAAAAAAAAAATGTTAGTTGTAAGTATGTATCGAAATACTCAAATTTTATTTATTTTTTTTTTAAATTCATTTCCAAAATGTTCCTTTAACTTTAATTCAATTATTCATAAGCCTAAATCATAAATATTCTAAACTTCGAATCTCTGAATTATTTGTTAATTATTTAAAAAAAAAACAAATATGTATATAAAAAGTAAAATAAAGAAAACTTACATTATTATCGTGTTCCAACGGTGTTAGCGCTAACAATTGGTTGAGACGATTTATACATGGTTGTTGTTCTTGTAAATTGTAGTTGCATTTATATATTATATTTTATGTGTGCAATATTTATGACTAATTTCAAGTAGTTATTTTAAGAGTACATTTTTTTTTTCAATTAACTATTTCCTTAAAGAATTTTTAGGTTTTACGAATTTTTAACTTAGATTTTAATATGTTAAATATATATCAAGATTTTGATTAATTTAAGAAAATTTTTTAAAGTTCGAGCATTTTTCTAGTTTTTTTTTTAACCATATTTTAGATTTTAAGCACAATTTTAGATTTTAAGCATAACTTTTCATGTTTTAAGCACATTCCTCTTTAGAATTTCAGGTTTTTTTTTTTTAATATCTTAGTTTTTGGTTTTTGCAAAATTTAGCCTTGAAATAGCGCAAACATACATGCATATACCTATGTTTTCACATAGGCATATACATACATTTTTGAGCAAGTAATTTGCCACTTAATTAAACTAGATTTTCACAGCACTTTTATGCTCCAATTGTGATAGCTAATAAAATCCATGATATTAAGGAGTTCCAACCGTCAAATGCAGAGTTTCTAACTAATATTTTTATATGTTTCCGATTTAATCTGTTTTGACCCGCACGCCGTTTGAAACTGAGAAGACTGAGCTCTTTCTTGAGACGTTGGTGACAAGTGAATTAGCTTGAATAAATATACCGCTTCGCCTCGCTATATATAAGGGAATACATAAGAGTAAGGGAGAAAATTACGTTGGGTATTTACAATATGCTTACCACAATGTGCAGCTGAGTTTATGCAAACTTTATTTTTATTTTTGTGATCAAATTGAGTAATCAAAATTGTTGAGTATTATATTATGATTCCTGAGCCTTGCAAAATCTAGCCTCGTGCTTGACAGATCCAAATATCTCTGCAAATTTGCTCAGCACTCAATTAATGCAACTCAATCAATTAATTTTAAGATGCAAAACTTTGAAATAAAGTACCTATGTATAAAAAGTAATGATGCCTATAATTTATGCGGATTTTTCTTAAGAAAATCACTTACCAAATTTGTGTTCTTAAGATTGAAACGATGTTAACTCATCCAAGTAAAAAAGGAAATGGGCGAGTTTAGGATTTTCGTTTAGTAGGTTACAGTTCAAGGGAACATTATCGAAAGTAACATTACAAACAATCTTTTACCTTTCGACAAGAATTTACTTTGGGGTGGTTCAAAAACTTGTAAATTTTGATCTATTACTTAATCATCAACAACTAAAAAGTTTCAACAAAAAAAAATTAATTTGCTCATTAAAACAAATGCAGCCATCACAAATTCGAAAAGATGCATTGTAATAAAAATTCTTAGCTTTCCGTTGCATGATATACAAAAGAAGCTCAAAGAAGAAAATTGTTCGCCATAAGTTCAAAATGTCTGCTAGTATGCCAATTCAAATTATTACCCGAATTCAACTGAAGTTTTAGTTTGGCTATCATACCCTTTGTCACCAAACATTCAATTTGTTGGCATTCGTATTTCTTATTTGACACCAAAAATGTCCCAAAAACTTATAACTTACAAATTTCTTATTATTCTGTATGGTCAAACGTCTCTAAACGTACAATTTTATACCCTACACCGAGGGTATATTCACTTTGTCTCTCCGTTTGTAACACATAGAAGGGGCAGGTATAGAAAAGTAAATATATTCTTGATCAGCGTCACCACCTGAGTCGATTTAGCTATGTCCGTCTGTCTGTCTTTCTATCTGTCCGTCTGTTGAAATCAGGTTTACGGGAAAACCAAGAAAGCTAAGAAAGCAGGCATTTTGCTATTGAAAGTGGGCGAAATCGGTTCACGTACACGCCTACCGCCCATACTCTATGTATATTTACCCTGGCCAGTTTTGAAAAAAGATGCAGCTATTTTGATGAAACTTAGTGGTTCGGTGCACATGTGAACCAAATTAGGATTAGGCTGGGTTTTAAGTTTCCAAAGGATGGATATATATTAAGTCTTGAAATGGGATAAAAGTGGGCGGAATTGAAAAAGTGGGTGTGGAACTTTTCAACTGTTAAAAATTTTAATTTCAAAATTGGTACAAACGATTTTCATAAAAATGTTGGAGATGATGCCGCTGAAAGCAGTCATCAATACAAGCTCAGCCACTTTACTGAAAAGACTCGTTGAAGGGTGTGGCACCGCCCACAATATAAACGTTATATTAAGAGAACTAACAATGTAATCTTTATGAAATTTAATGACATAGATATACTTGCTATGATGTCTCTTATTACAAAAATTTTGTCTAATAGTATCTGTGGGCGTGGCACCTCCCATATAAGCAAAAAACGTTTATTGTTATAGATAGTTCGCTATTAGAGTAATCTTCATAAAATTTGGTGTATAGATGTCAGTTGCTATAAGCTTTAAAAATAAATGAAATAGCACCAGTGGGCGTGGCATCCCCCATACAAATAATATACGGCAAGTGGCATATTTATCGAAATATGTGAGCAATCATACTAAAATTTGGTGCAAGGGGTTTGCTTATGAAAAGCTATTTCTGGATCAAATCCGGGCTGGATTGTACCAGTGGGTGTATCACCGCCCCAAATTTTGAGTCTAACTGCAGCATATATCGCAAACTATACAAGCTATTGTGCTAAAATTTAATATGAGGATGTCGATCACAAATATAATTTATTGAACCCTTTTACTTTTTCCAGTATATCCTATATGTATTTGATCGACTTTTTCAACCTATTTCAACTTTCTTCATAAGTTTCTTTATTTTTTGACTTTTTCATCAATTTTGAATGGTTTCAAATTTTTTCAACCTCTTTCAACTTTTTTTAGAATTTTTCAACCTCTCTCAACTTTTTTCAAAATTGTTCAACCTCTGTTTCACATTTTTTTCGACTTATTCAACCTCTTCAACGTCTTTTTAACATTTATTTAAAAGGTACTCTTGGTGCAGTGTAGGGTATGTGAGTTTCGGCCAGGCCGAAGATAACACTTTAACTTGTTTTTATTTCAGTTGAATGTTTCTTGGTCTCTTCAACGACAGAACAATAAAAATTTCTTTGCATGAACCACCACTTTTGCAATAATAAGGCGTGAAGAATGGTTTGAGTTACATAGGTTTTGTTTTTTTCCCCTTGACAATATCACTGCCCAAACATTCGCAATCGAAAATTTTCTTGATTCTGAATGCTGCGGGTTTTTATGATTGGAGGGGCTGCATGCCCACATCTTTGCAGAGAATGTGAGTCCTTATGTATGGTATATTGGGGGACAGTATGTATTTATCACAAACATTTTTAACACAAAATTATCGCCTCGTTATTTATAAGTGTTTTCAAAAATTGCTTTTATGAGGACTCGTAAATTTCATGTAGTCTTAGTATTTGACCACCTCAAATATTTCATTTTGGTCAAATGTTCACACACTTTAATTTTGTCTTTTTTTTTTTAAAGTTTAATTAAAATGACATTAACATTTACTGTAACGAAAATAATCTATATTAAGAGTCAAATGTGCAATATTTCAACCATTGTGGTAGTAAGTGAGGAGTTGGCTAAAACATCTCAAAGTAAGTTTTTTTAAAGAATGTACAATTACTTATAAACAAGAATATTCAATATTCATGTGTTTGTCTAAAACTAAAACATATGCAATGTCATGAATTAAGACGCTGATTTCCATTTTGTGAAATTTCACAGACATTGCAAAATTCAGTCAGTAAGTTATTATAAAAAAATGTAGAGGATAACGTTTTTTAAATGCGATATTAATGAACTTCAGAATTGTTTGGACGGAATGTTAAGACGCATTTCGATATAGTCAACCCGATACCGGGCGAATTTTTTTTCTTAAGTTTTTATGTATAAAGTTTTTGGTAAATTGCTATTAGCAAATTCCTGAGGTCAAAAGCGAAACAACAGCTGTTATAACGTGTTGACAAAAGAATTTTACAAGTTGTATTTTCAATATATTTTTGATTTTAGGTTTACCGTCGGCTCTGCCTGCGAACTCCAGATGTACAGCCCCACCATTATTTAACTCAGTTCTTATGACAGGCAATTTGGTCCATGTACCATATTTCACAACTTGGTATAAGCATCAATTACAGGGTTTAGATGTATCAGGCCCCATTTTCCAATTCCTTTCACATTTTACGAGTAGTTTGGCAAACAATTTTAATTCATGTACCAAGTTTCACAACTATTGCTGTAATAGATGCTAAGGAATAGGCGAGCTCTCTTGTCAAAACCCGTCCTCATTTTGTGAGGTACTTAGCACATACAATATACTTTCTAGTACAAAACTTCAATAATTCTGCTACCATAGGCGCCAAGATACAACGTTTAAAATGTTTTGATTGTATGGATGATGCCACGCCCCTTATTTTATCAAAATAAAATATAACCTGTGTTTCACAGGGATAATGCAGCATTCTATTGGTAGAAGAATTTTTAGAATCTGTTTAGTAGTTCTAGAGATATCTAATTAATATAATAAGCGGATAAACTTTTACTTTGCAGTTGTAAACTTATGTACCTAAATACCACCAGTACATTCTGTGAATGAAAAAAGGTCACCGAAAATTTATTGTTCTTAAGGAACTGTGCACTTTGATAACAGAAGAATAACCATTTTACGACTGTTGTCCACAAACGTTTGATTGCCGACATAAATTTTAACGCACATAACGTGACATCTCGGACGTGGATTTTGTTGCAAAATCTTATTTTCATCAAAGTATTTAAATAAACACTTGATAAGCATTATTATGGATTTTGGTTGATGTCTAGTCAAAACTTGAATGGCTTTTGTCAGACTTTTTTCCATGTATCCTTTTCGTGCTGCATCTTCTCTTGCTTATTCAACGTCACCCACAGTTTATAATCAATAAAATTCACAAATAAAAAGTCAATAAAAAAAAGTCAAAAAAAAAGTAAATGTTACGTGATTTCGTCTGGTCAACCTTATGATAAAAATGCAAAAGGAAGCAAATACGACATAAATTGTGTTCAACTGGGATACATTTTTCGTTTGTAAAAGTAGAACCATCATTGTAAAAAGAATTCTAATTCCGAGGAATAAAAATGAATGTGGTTTAGTATTAACATCAAATATTTGAGCTCACATGGCGAACTTAAACTGAAATATAATTTTACTTAAGTGCTTAACTTAAGCTTAAAATTGTGATTTTGTTTGAATAATAAGTAAAACTTATGTTGGAAACATAAGTGAGTGGATATAAAAAATTATTTTTAATATAACATATTGCGGTTGCACTGTAGGGGTCATGACCCAAATACAATACAAGAGTTTCTGAACATCAGCTGCACCACAGCAACAATGGCATTCTACCACCGATAGTGTTGCATCTCTCTAGACTGGAAATAGGAGCGATTTCATTAACTCACTCTTAGTCATGCCAAGTAATGCTATGTAATATTTCAACTCACACTGCAAGGATAATCGCATTAAAAGCAGAAAGTGAATACTTTTTCCCTTGTGATGCATAGCTGGTGAAATGTTGACTAAAACACCCCCAGCTGGTCAAATGTTCAATTAATATTTTCGAATGTTTGACTTTGGACCGTGGCTTGAAGTCACGGTGTGAATGAAGTTTCTTTGTAATTAATTTCATTTGACTTTTACAACATGCAGTCGTATTCCATTACAGTTACCTTTTTCTCCCATTGTTGTATGCTACCTTTTTTAATGTCCTGCTGTTTTATGTTTTTGATGTATATTTTGTGATTTCTGCTATGTCATTGGTGCTTGATCTGCTTGCTTGTTAGTGTTGCCAAGTTAATATTAAAAAAAACATTAAGGATTAAAAATAATTGCACATACATATCTTTCAAATCGATTCAGTAGTCAACTCAATGTCATAGATTTGCTTGAAACTTACATGTATCTTCTACGTTAAATTTTACGAGACTCGTGTTAATTCATATTGCTAAAAAGCCACATTTTTCAAACTTATCGTCATTTGAATTTTGCATGTTAAAATAATATTAAAAAATTTTTAAAAGGACTATTTTCAAATTGTCGATATTTTCTAAATGAATAATAATGTTGATAAATTCTTTCTAAACTCTTCATAATTTAATGGATTTTATCAACGATTGACGTTTGGGTCGTTTTTCGAGGTAATTTCTTACGCTGAATCCGAATGTGGCCTCAGAATTGACCCATCATGTCGGAATCCTGAAATATTTGAGGTTAATAACCTGAAACATGATGTTTTTTGTCTACTTTCGAGGCCATGTATAGGATTCAAAGAAAGTTGATCAGCATATTTTAAACAAAAGCATCATTTAGTACCATCCTTGCGCTTTAAAATGAGCTTTCAAGTGGTGATCTGTGATGTTTTCTAGCAAAGTTATAGCCATTTAAAAGTGATATGAGTTGGATCCCCTACAAAGGGTTGCAACCCAACAATATTATCCAACGGGTTTCAAATTCATGTCACCTTGCAACTTTGCAAGGAAGCATCACAGATCACCACTTGAAAGCTCATTTAAATGAGCAAGGATGGTACTAAATGATGCTTTTGTTAAAAATAAGCTGATCAACTTTCTTTGAATCCTATACTTGGCCCCGAAAGTAGACAAAAAACATCATGTTTTAGGTACTTAGCCTCAAATACTTCAGGATTCTGACATAATGGGTTAATTCTGAGGCCAGATTCGGATTCAGCGTAAGAAATTACGTCGAAAACGACCCTTTTCAGCTCAACAACACTAATCACCTATTCATTTAGATACCTTTTTTGTAAAAAATAGTTTTTCCATACAATTTACATATAGAACTAACAGGCTCCGTCGCCACCTTATAAAATTGAGTTATAGAGCTGAATTTTCGTGAACTTTTTCTTCATATCATAAACTTACTTCATAAGCAACAGCACCTTAAAGAAAAACAAAAAACAAAAAAATTTGAATCACCCTAGTCTATATATTATATTTAAATGTTCACACACATTTGTAAAAAAAAAAATCCAATGCATAAATGCGGAACAAAATCGTGACCGAAAAAAAAAATATAACACATTAATACATTTGTTAAAAAAGTTGCGTAGACAAAAAGTTGAACTCTTCCCGGAAATACAAGACGAATGGCCACCATGTAAATATATGCCCCATAATATTCCCTAGAAAATGATAGTCACCTGGCAACACTTACTATACTTTTTGCTTTCTTCGTTTTCATCATTAATTGTTTAAATGTTGATTTGTAAACCGATTAAGAGTAAAACTGCTGATGGTTGACTATTTGATTGTTGAACGAATGACTGGCTGACAGTCGGAGTTGGATTATATTGAATATTGCGTGAACTGTCAACAGGGTCAGCATTTTTTGGTTTTCAGTTTGATTCATTTCGTACTCGTATTACAATCATTTTGTGAGGTTATACGCGTACTATAAAGTGACATGGCTTGTCATGGGTCATATGGGGGTTTGTGTTGACATGACGTTGTACTCATAGTAGACATGCAATCGCAATTTGTTTGTATTATTTTCACGTTCATAATGACCCACTCTACTTCTTTCTTGTGGTCCTGGTAATACAGCGAACAGGCCTTGAGTTCATAAATGTCAGTTTGTTTGAATGTTTCAATTAATTAATAAAGAAAACCTAATTTAATGGACTTGCTGTGTTACAGTGATAAATGTAGCGCAGTATTTAATAAAACGGACAACATTTTTTCTTAAATGCAATAGAAATACATAGGTAAGTAGTAGCACTCTTGTTGTTAATTTTATGGTTGTAGATTACATATTGATGATTTGTAAAATTTTTTCATTTACAGACGTAAGCTGAGTTGGTGAAGAACTTTACTGCGTTTCTAGTAAAGGGATGAAAAACCATTGGAAGATAATATAGGTTGTTAATAAATAAATAAAATCTATATATTTCAACAACTTAATTTCAACAAATTATGCAAAAACATTTAGATTTAAATCACTTAAAGTTAAGGATATTTTGACTACAGTTTTATTACTTATGCTTCACTTTAGTGAACAAGTAAGTGACACATTTTTTTAGATTTTGCAATATATGAATACACGGTTAAGAGAGAGAAAAAACCAAACCGGAAGTCTGTTGTCAGCCATTTATTCACATTATGTTAATTTTTACACGACTTAAGTTGAGCGAAGTTGAATTGAGTTGAGTCGAGTGCCTTTCACTTAATGTTCGAATACAACAGGATTTCGCACCATTAAAACAGCAGCGGCGCGCATCCACCAAATAAGAACGGAACGGAAGCGACAAAACAGATTCTGCATTGTTCGCCGCGTATTCAGTTTGAGTTTTACCGTTAAATCAGTATCAGCACACTTACGTACAAATGCGGACACATGTGACATTGCTAATTCCTTTAAAATATTGCAACCAGGGATACCACGTTTTCAAAAGTTAAAAAATCGCTTTCATTCTGTAAATTTCAAAAACTTTAAGTAAGTGCCTTAAGGGTCAAAATATGAGAATAAATATGAAAATTTCTTATCCCTAACACTAAGACTTCATTTCAATCAATTCTTCCGTTTGTGAATTAATGAAGTGGGATTTCCATTAAAAAAAAGTATAAAAAGAATAAACAAAAAGTATCGAAACTTTAGGAACTTATATACTCGGAATAAAGTACTCACATCATGTAAATAAAGTAGTTATTACGGAGCAAGCAAATCAACACAAATTCAAATAGCTCCATGTTATAGAGCTCTTCGGAAACGATTAAGCTTTAAAAATTAACTTACTTTCAAGCATTTATACTCAGTTTAAAAAAAACTGCGTTTCGGAAACTATGATCTTGTCAAATTCAACTTGAAAATAAGTATACAAAATATATTCATGCATTCATTCATGCCAGATCTTAGTGTGATTGTAAATTTAAGGACGATTTTGAAAAAAAAATTCCGGAAATACAACATTTCAAGCAAAAAGCCTAAAAGAGACACTTTAAATTGAATGGCGTAATATCATTCCAGATACCACTAAAAAACTTGCTGCTTTGATGCCAAACCACTTTTAAGCCGTAGTTGACCGAATAGGCTACCACACTAAATGTAAAAAATTACAAAATCATTATTTTTGACAATGTTTTTACAGTTTAACATATCTGCATATAATAAGCTGTGACTTGGAATTAAGTAGCATGTTTTGATTTCCTATGTTTTAAATTACAGATAATATTTTTTAACAATAAAGAAAATTATTTCTTAAACTCAATTTTTTCTCTTTCAAATGACATAAAAATTTTTTTCATATTTAATTTAGTTTCAGAATTGAAGAGCGCTGAAGTAAAAAGTATGCACTGCATGCAATAAGTTGTGAGTCACTGTATGTCCGCGCATCACGCAAAAAATACTAGGAATTTCATACGAAAACGAGTTTGAAAAGAATTCGTAACGGAATCCGTTTCGGATAAATATTTATAGACTATATAGTACGAAGAAACGAGTTCGTTGCGAATTCGAAACGAATTCGTTTAGCACACTGGAAAGATAAGTTAATGTGTTTTAGTGTGTGCGTTTTGTTTTAGTAACTGCGTTTTGTTTATATGTGTGCGTTTTGTTTTTTCCATGATGTAATTATACAAGGTGAAGTCATTATTGGCGTACTAAGTGAAAAAGACGTATCACAAAAAAATTCATCTTGAGATAGTTGTTGTTTTGTTATGTCAATTTGTTGAAATACCTGTAAAATTGAGATAGAGGAAATTTTCTTAGTAGATTTTTTATATGATTGAACTAAGATGCCGACATTTGGAGTATTTCATTAGACGCGTAATTTCTTAAGCTATCCGAGCTATAAGAATCTTGGGCTTTTTTTTTGAGATACGTCTTTTGCGCTTAGTACGGCAGATTAGGAAGAGGAAATTGAAGACGGGAGAATGAATCGTAACTTAACACAAAATAAATTGTAGAGACTGCCAATGAGAAGCAAATTTTCTCAAAAAATAAAAATTTGGGCTTGTCTTGAAAAAAATCAATCCAAAGAAATTCAGAAAAAAACAGTGATTTACAAAAATCAAAATTATTGTAATGCAATGGAATATTTTTGGAGTAGAAACAACGGAATAAAATACATTAGTAGTATTCATCTAAACGCTCAAGTTTCCCATTTGTGCAAAAAGGCAATTTTGCGCGATGTGTTTCAGGAATGCCTATCGAATATTTTGTGCAATTTGTGGCAGTTGATAAGCATGTAATTTTTTTTGTGAGAGAATCGTATAAGAAAAGAGAGTGACAAGAATTGCACAAACTAGCAGCGCAAGTTTGCGTGCTAGTTTGTTCAAAAAACTTTTCATACGATTTTTGACAGTTCGTTTGCAACGGCGCGAAACTGCACAACTTGCACAGCTTGCGAGGGCTTTGCGCGCTTAGATGAATACCCATATTGCTATTATAGTAAGCTAGGCATTAGCTAATTAAAAATTAAATTTAACGAAATTGAATCAATATCTGTATTTGTAATATATAAGTATAACAATTTCTGCAATTTTTACAAAAGTGTATTTTATTAAAACTCCTTTTTTTACGACAATGAAATTTGAGAAAACGTAATATAAAAATATTTTTTTATTGTTGTTGTGGTTTGGGTTGGTTTGGTATCCCTGATAAAGACTAAAAATACCGCGACTTATACGCCAACGCATATATTTAAATACACATGCACACAAATCTAGATCCATGCTAATATTAGCTTGAATTGAAACGCAGAAGCACACAGGCAGTAGCAGCAGCATCGTTTACTTCTAGCGGATGCTTTCTCAAATGAATTCCATATTGTAGTTATGTGAAGGATGAAGGATTATATCTATGTGACAGTGTATAGTATGCATGTGTATTTCAGTCACACAGTGCCGCGTCTCATCTGAATCACTACGGTGGATATAAATTCCCGAGGTGACACTTGACAGATAAATATGCAGAATTCCCAACGCTTGAAAGAGAATGTTAAGATTTTTGCATGTCTACGAGATACAGTAGTGAGCGTTACAAAACATCTAATATTATTTTACTTTAAAGTTCCGAAATAAAGTTGGTATAATACCTATAATAATGACCTATAAAGTGCTTTTCACATACATTTTATCAAAAAAAATTTTTTGGTAAAATTTAAAGTATCTAGAAAAATGTTCAAGATCTTCTATCCAAATATCATGCCGCATTTTGCTAGCCACTGTACATGAATGTGTATTTAAGTTTTGTTGACTGTTTTTAAAATGCGTAGGTGCATTAAGTTGTCTATGTATGTATGTGTAGTCGTTATGCAGCAGTGTGCCTGTGAAATTTATAAACGCTAAGAATGTGGATTTAAACTTGAACTCTTCCGTAATGAGTTGAATAAATGAACTGTTTATTACGCAAGACTGGATTGTAGCTTATTAAGCATTAAACAAGAAAACAAACAGGTGAGTCTGATGTTAAAATGATATATCATATTTACTTAGACTTATTTCGAAAAGGACATAAATGCTGAATGCGCAATGAACAAAGCATATTGCCAGCTAAAACATATGTTACAAAGGAATATGTGCTTATAAAATCAAACTTAGATGAAGGAATTAAATATTGAGTATTACACTTTTTCCACTTAGAAAATAGAACGTTTATTCTATTAAAAATATAAACTGTGAAAAAAATAATGTAAGCTTCGTGGATATTCCGAGTTACAGGTTTCGACCTTCGTAAAGTACTATTTGCCTTGAATAAAAGAGAGCATTTTTATTGTACTCATGGACCAAGTCATTATGAGCTTTCTGAAAGAAAGAAAAAATGCAGTCAGTCTTTGTTGTCAACAAGTTTCATTCAAAAATACTCATGACTTCAGAATTCAAACCACAATCGACTCTTTCCCATTATATGCTCTAAGCACAGAGTATATTTACATTATTCTTCCATTTGTATTGCATGTCGGGTGGGGCACCGCTATACTGAGAGAGATGTATGAGGTAGTGCAACCAAACTTCTCAAGGAATGGCTCATACAAGCACTATATAAAAAGCGGGTTATATTGACAAGAGGACGTGGCACAAGAAAATACTTTAAAACGCTCTACTCAAAGGGTTATTTTTGGTAAAGCAGACAAGACAAGTACTGTACAAAAACTTGGCTGATTTAAGAGGAGCGCGTAGCACCTGACATAAAACCTGAAATTTTATGAAGTACAACTTATAGAATTATACAAAGTAATTACATGAAGTAATGACATAGTAATGGACAAGCGCTAGGCCAAGTGCGGTTAGATTTCGTTTAGAAAGCCTGGAAACTCCCAGTTAAGCGAAAATATTAAAACGCTATACTAAGAGAGTTCTTTAAAAAGACCCATTTCCTAAGCCAGAGATATAAATCTAACTTTATGTCATAATACGAATAACATTTAGCAGTAGTTCAAATTACACAAGCCGCTAACGTAACGGATGGAATTGGCTTTTGGTTGATCAGAGTAAAGTTTCTGATTGCTTTCCACCTGGGGATTGCCAGAGCGATCTCTGAGCCAACCATTAGCAAGTTGACACACAGCCTCCCCGCGGCTCCATCTGGATAGCTATCTCCGCATCCGCTGAGATAGTGAGCGAATGTGTGCAGCGTGTCCTCCCTGGAAGTAAACTGGGTTGTGCGCAGGGTTTGGTACCCGCCACGTAAAAAAAACACTCCAATGAAGACTAAAAAAGCCTCGGATAATGAACCCCTCAACGTTGACGACCACTGCAAACGAAAAAAGGACTATGATTTAAGGATATGCACCTGGAATATCCGGACCCTCAATAGGGAAGGTGCCTCTATCGAATTGGCGGATGCCCTCGGAAAAATTAAGGCTGACATCACCGCCATCCAGGAAATAAGATGGATAGGACAAGGTTGCTCTAAGCAAGCAAGTTGCGATATCTACTACAGCTGCCATGCGGAGAGGCGCGAATTGGGATGCGGATTCGTAGTAAGCAAGAGACTTCGCCACCATATCTCCACACACCTGTTCACACCTGTGAGCGAAAGGTTGGCTACGATCCGCGTCAAGGCTCGATTTTTCAACATCAGCTTGATTTGAGCGCACGCCCCGACGGAGGAAAAGGACGATGCTATCAAAGATGCCTTCTATGCGAGACTCGAGGAAGTATACGACCGCTGCCCGGCCCATGACGTTAAAATTGTACTCGGGGATTTCAACGGAAAGGTCGGAAGAGAAGGTATATTTGGCCCCACTGTCGGTCAGTTCAGACTCCACGAGACCACCTCAAACAACGGTCTACGGCTGATCGACTTCACCACGGCGCGAAACATGGTAGTAAGTAGCACCAGATTTCAACACCTCGATATCCACAAGGCCACCTGGCTGTCCCCTGATCAGAAAACATGCAACCAAATTGATTATGTTGTGATCGACGGAAGGCATGCTTCCAGCGTGCTAGATGTTCGTACGTTCCGGGGAGTCAATATTGACTCCGATCATTATCTTGTTGCAGCCAAGATACGCATGCGGCTGTGCAATGCAAAGGATATACGCTCTGGTACGCAACAAAAGCTGGACGTCGCTAAGCTGCAATCACATCGGACGGCCGAAGCCTATTCCGCTCGCCTCTCAGAACTGCTCCTTCAACCTGACTCTCTACCCGATGATGCCGGTGGACTTTGGGCGCATATATCCCGCTCCATGCGCTCTGCCGCTGAGGAAGTCATTGGTTACCGACGCCCACCTATAAAAGAACCCTGCAGTCAGCAGCAACGTGAGCCGTGCACGAAAACTACCGGGAAAAGAGAAAGGATGAAAGGCGCCTTTTCAGACGCAAGAAAAGAGAGCAGGAAAGGCACGAGCGTGAGAAACTCGAAGTGTTACGGGGCAGGAATGATGCTCGAAAATTTTACCAACAAGTCAAGCGTCTGACCCAAGGTTTCAAGCCCGGAGCATCAACCTGTAAAGATGAACATGGAAATCTGGTTACGGATACGCAGGGTACACTGAGATTATGGAGGGAACACTTTTCCAAGCTGCTTGCTGGCGATGACTCCACCAATCCCGCCTTTGGAGAAATTAACCCGATGCCACCAATCAACGACGATGGTGTGGACGTAGCACCACCTAGCCATGACGCGGTACGAGTTGTGATCCAACGACTAAAGGACAACAAAGCGGCTGGTGCCGATGGCCTGCCTGCTGAATTGTTCAAGACCGGCGGCGATGAGCTGATAGTGTGTATGCATCAACTCATCTGCAAAATATGGCTAGTTGAAAGCATGCCCGATGATTGGAATCTCAGTGTCCTGTACTGAAGAAAGGTGACCCGACAATCTGCGCTAACTACCGGGGAATCAGTCTTCTTGCCATCTCTTACAAGGTCCTGTCGACTGTACTGTATGAAAGACTTAAGCCGTTTGCCAACACACTGATTGGGCCTTATCAGTGCGACTTTAGACCTGGTAAGTCCACCATAGACCAGATCTTCACACTACGTCAAATCCTGGAAAAAACCCACGAAAACCAGATCGATACCCATCATCTCTTTATCGATTTTAAAGCAGCTTTCGATAGCCCGATACGGGATTGCCTGTATGCCACCATGTCTGAGTTCGGTATACCTGCGAAGCTGGTGCGGCTTTGCAGAATGACGTTGAGCAACACAGCCAGCTCCGTCAGAGTAGGAAGGGACCTCTCCGAACCACTGTTATGCAACCTCTTCAACTTTGTGATGGAAGGGGTGTTGCGAAGAGCCAGTGTACATCGTAATGGCACTATTTTCTTCAAAAGTGTCCAGCTCCTTGCATATGCCGATGATATTGATATCATTGGACGTTGTAAGCGAGATGTTACTGCTGCGTTCTCTGCTATCGAAAAAGAGTCACGGTGAACGAGGGCAAAACAAAGTATATGCTGTCCACAAACAGGGAGACGCGGCGTATTGGATCCTTTGTTACTGCGAACAACTATACTTTCGAAGTTGTCAAGGAATTCACCTATCTTGGAACCGCCGTGAACACTCAAAACGATGTCAGCCTGGAGATAAAGCGAAGACTAACTCTTGCTAATAGGTGTTACTATGGTCTCAGTAAGCAATTGAGTAGTAGAGACCTCTCTCGCCCGACAAAACTGACACTCTACAAGACGCTCATCTTACCCGTGCTACTTTACGGAGCAGAAGCATGGGTTGTGTCGCAAACTGATGCAGCCACGCTTGGGGTGTTTGAGAGAAAAATTCTTCGCAAAATCTTCGGTCCTGTTCACGTCGGCGACGACTACCGTATTCGAATGAACCACAAACTGTACGAGCTCTACGCTGACATTGACATAGTCAAGCGCATCACTATACAACGTCTGCGCTGGCTGGGACATGTTGTGCATATGGACGAAGAAGCTCCGGCAAAAAAGGTGTTTGATGCGGAAGCCGCTGGGCGACGACGAAGAGGAAGACCATGCCTCCGATGGAAAGACCAAACCGAGGAAACCCTATCCACGCTTGGTGTGAATGATTGGAGAAGGCGCGCGCAAAGTAGAGGCGCCTGGATAGAGCTTTTGAGGTCGGCCGTAACCCGGTAACGGGTTGTTATGGCCACCCAAGTAAGTAAGTAAGCTAACGTAACTTTTAATTATAAAAATATTTAGCTCAGGAATTGTAGTGCACGTATTTTTCATTTTTGATTATTTACTTTGAACTGAGAGCCAACGGAGCTTAATGTTTAATAACACTTCAATTTTTTTCTTTCCCTTTGGAAGTCTCATGAAATCTCATAGTCATTATCATTTTAACTCGAAAACAATAAACGAACAACAACAGTTGTCAGAAACCTCATAAACCTCACAAAAGGGTAATGAAAGCAAGCCGTCTGAAATTAATTTGAAAACTGTTGATATGAACAATAAGGCGTGCTTACCAAAGATGATGAAAATTCAAAGTATTTACTTTCAGTCTTATTTTTCATTTTGCAGTGGAATGCAGTTAAATGTCTTTGAGATAAATTATGTGCAGAATGGAAATAGCGTAAGCAGTATGCTTTTACATCTAAGTAACAATGTTAAAGCTTCTGGTTCACATTTAGCTCCAAAATAATTCTATAGTAGCCTTTTGTGCGCTTATAGCTTTATTTCGATTCCTGCGTCGAAATTTTTTATCTTATTAAACTACTAAGTATTACTTGATATCAGTCTCAAGTATAATTTTACAAAATATATTTCATAAAATACGACAAAAGTTTCATATACATACTATTTTTTCCGTTTATTCCACTTTAGGGTCAAATTTCTTTTTCATAATCTTATATGAAATTCTGTTTTAGGCTTACAAAGCCTAAAATTTATATTGACTTACAATTTTTAAACGTTTGACGAAAATTTTTTTTTTATTTTTTGTTCTGACAGCAATTTTCATTTTAACGAAATGCAAACATGACACAATGGAAATAAATACAAAATGTTATGATATATTCAAATCATTCATACTAACTGCGTCAAACTTAAATAACTCCATCAATATAGCGTTTTGCTTTATTTTTTAATTTTTTTTTTTTTTTTTTTTTTGTGAAATTTTGTTGCACTTCCATACTATCTCTCTGGTATAACATTTTAAATGTTTTGTTTGTATGGACGGGTGTTTGGCGTGTCCGTGAATTGATTTCGCACATTTACAATCCAATAATCTTTGCTAACAGTTGTAGGCTGCGTAACAAATTTCGTCAAAGTATTTCGATTGTATTTTTCGTAATCGGGATTTCCCCAGAAATACAGAAATACATATCTTCTGGTTATCTTCTGACGCTGAAGCATCTTCATAGGATTAACTCGATAAAGATATTATCATTTGCTAGGTAACTTAATGTTTGGCAATTACTTGTGCCCGAATGTTTAATTATGTGGAATTAAAGCGGCACAATCAGTAATACTAAGGGCTTTCAGTTTTTTTTGCTAAGCCGCCACTTTGACCTTACTCAAAAAATGTATTATTTTAAGATTTAATTATTAAGCAAACACTATTATGAATCAATATTATCTGCAATATTTTTAAAATATACAAGAACATAACACCCCAACCATATTTAAGGTTCAATTAAAACTTTTCATACGGTGCGCGTTGCTGCTTAAAATTCCATACAACGCGCATAAATTGGATTAAGAATTGACGGAAAAAGCGAAGCTACTATCTCTTCGACTTTTCGCTTAGTGATGCCAATGACTCCTGGCTATAAGCACACTCTCACATACAAATTCTAAACACCTACAAGCAATTGCATGAATGTACAGTGAAGTGCCCTTAAAATTCACACCAGGTTTAAATTAAAATTTTATACAAAATTATTCAAATGTAAATATAAAGTTGTTATGAATATTGATCGCGTAAAGTTTGTTGCTTTTCTTATCTTGTTAAATTGGAAACCATAACTTTATTTTTTGCTGTTATAGAAAGTAGCTTCACCACTTAGATATACTAACCCACCTTATTTTAATATAAATTATATAGCGCGCTTGTGTTGAGCTCCTTTTATTCCATAACGACAACTTAAAAAATTTTTTTGTTGGTGGGAACCACGCCGAAACGTCCAAGGACCAGGGCCAGATTAAGAAATGTGTCGCCCCTAGAACGAAAAACACATTTGAATGGTAAATAAAATAAAATGCAAACATTTTTTCAAAGTTTCCGCCAATATTTGCCGCCCTTTAAATCTTGCCGGCCTAGGCACGTGCCTACTCTGCCTGTAAGGTTAATCCAGCCCTGCCAAGGACGGAACATTTTCGTTCTCTAAGAGCTTTTGTCTCTTGTCTCGAATTTCGTTGCTTAGCCTAGGTAAGCATTCATGATATATCATTTCAAACCATTGAATTCTGCTTCTTTGAGAAGTAAAACTTCTCCAAATCCAACATGATAACTTCAAACTTCTATGGAATTTGCCACGTCCACCTGATTCATAAAAAGATTCTGTCATATAGTGATTTTTCTCGAGCAACATATATTTGTTTGGAAACCCTTTCAGACTTGATATATCATTTTTTGACACCTCTCCATTCTTCTCAGCTTTGGCATGATAAAATGTTCGGTTCAATTTCCTATACACAGGCTAAAACTTATTCTTATTTTTATATATAGTTTTTAACAATGTTGTTTTATTCAATTTTTACATTTATTCGTGATAACTGGCTTTATGTTACTATCTTGAAATGAATAATGTAAGAAACCGGGTGCGTTTTATGAATCCAGGTCAATGTTGTTTTTAATATCTTTTAAATTAAATACAATTTTAAGTTTATATTTTATTAATTGACTAGTAAAACCCATCGCGCGATACTATGTCTCAGCAAATAAAATATAATATGTGTTCTTAGTTTAGGTGGAGATAAACAAAAATTATTTTTATTGATATTTTATCTTGACGTAAGTACTTAGATAAACAATGTTTTTGGTTTTCCATTTGGTGCATGAATGGTTTGGTGAGAATCATTGGAATACTTGGAATCAGCACCTTTGAATAAGTTTAACCTTCACACCGGCACCAATGTTTATCTACGGGAACGGGAACTATTAACATATGTTATTATTTTGGTTTTCATACCAAATGTATGCAAATTTGCACAATTACTATGATTTTTGAATTTGAATAATTCGATATAGCATGATTATATGAGAGTTTCTATGGTTACAATATTTTTGGGGGGAACCTATAGTCCAACTGCTAGGTTTCTTAGTGGTCTTGAAATTTCGTATCAGAAGAAAGCTTTGTAATAAAAAAAAATATATTTAAGTCTCATAAGTGAAAATGGCAGATAATAATAAAAAAATTTAAAAATCTATGTAAGTTCTTCATCTGTGGCTCAGTAAGTACAGCATGAGCTATTTTTAAAAACCGAAAAATTAAAGTTTTCCAATGTTCAGGTTATCATATGAATTGCAGTCAGAGTACTAAGAACATTTCATTGCCAATATGGACTCGGATGAGGACAATGTGGAAACAAAGGTAACAGAAGCTGATATGATTGATGAGGATGTATCAGCCTGAAGGATATGATGAGGAAGCCTCTGATGCAGAAATCGAAGCATATTCCATACAACTCGGGCATGGGAGCGACACAGAAAATGAATGAATGAAAAGTGTCGATACTGAAGGTTTTTTGTCAGATATAGATAATTATGGTCAATCGAAAATAAAAGGTTTTTTCAATAAGTCCTACCAGGAACAAGCCAAACAAAAAAGCACGGCTAGAAAATTTGTACCCAGTGCAAGAAGCCTGTTTAAATTGAGCATAGCAAAGTTCTAAAAAAATTTAAGGCAACAATTTAAAATAACTGTAAAATCAATAAATATTTTTCAAGTTATCAATTTCTTAATAAGCTTTTATTTAAAAATGCTTTCTAATTATTTGTTAATATTAAAATAACAAAAATTATGCATATAAACAAACAAAATCTCTGATATAAAAAAAATATTAACATATGTTAATAGTACCCGTTTATGAAATAAAAACGTCAGATTTTCAAAAAATAAAGGAAAAAATCAAAATTTACAAGGGCTTTTAAGTATTTCAAAAAGAGGTCGAAAACTTAGTCACTGAGTCGAAGTTTTATGAAAACCGGATCACGAATAAATGAATTGCAGCAAGCTATAAATTGCGATATTAACATATGTTAATAATGCCAGTGTGAAGGTTAATTTAATTATAGCCCTTGTCTGAGCACGCACATTTGAACGGCCAATAAATCACAATTTCAACTCTACCTAAGTTGTTATGTACTTAAATCATATCTCAAATCGAAACAAAAGGAAAAACAGCAAGTGAGGTGATCGCTGCATCCGCAAATTAAATGATCAACATATTACAAGAGCGCAGTGGGCAAATCGTACGTACGTACGTGATTTTGTAAAAATCAATATAAGTTGGAAATCCCTAGACTTATATCCAAATTATGGATGTCGTATGAAATATAATTTAATGATCTACAATATTGATGAAAAGACCTTTCAAATTTGGCCAATGGTTTTGGAGATGTGATGATTTTTCTGAAATATTTAAAAATATTTTTTTAGAAAACTGTTCATTTCAATTTATAGTATTTATATTTCGGGATAAGCAAGCAAAAGACAAAAAATTCAGTTGATATTGGCTTTATTGTTTTTCAAAATACTCTCCATTACGATCGATACACTTTTGCATCCGTTTAAGCCAATTTGAAAAGCATTCATGCCACTTTGAAGTTGGTATCTCAGAAACGTGTATTTTGAAGGCTTTAACAGAATCTTCTGGTGTTGTAAACCGCTCGCCGCGCAGTTTATTCTTGACATACTGGAACAAACAGAAGTCGTTGGGGGCTAAGTCAGGACTGTACGGCGGATGGCCCATCAATTCAACGTTTTGGGGGCTCGAATATGCATTTGTTTGAGCCGATGTGTGTGAACTCGCGTTATCATGATGAAGTATGATTCGTTTTCTTCCGTTTGTTTTTCGTATTTCATCGAAAACTTGTGACAAACAGATGGTAATATACCACTCAGAATTGACCGTCCTTTGTTCCGCCAAAGGATTGGTGGCGATATGTCCATTCGTTCCGAAGAAACAGGCAATCATTTGCTTCGAAGTGCTGCGAGCGCGAACAACTTTTGTAGGGTTTTGCTCATCTTAAAACACCCAAACAGTCGATTGCTGCTTTGTTTCGGGCTCATATGCATATACCCACGATTCGTCACCTGTGTAGATGTTATACACAGCTTTTGATGTACCACGATTGTATTTTTTTAACATTTCTTTGCACCAATCGATGCGAGTAATTGTTAAATTATGTGAAATCCAACGTGAACAGATTTTTTTTTACGGCCAAATGCTTATGCAAAATCTTGTTGATGCTATTCATACTAATGCCCAATGTTGCCTCTATCTCACGGTATGTCACATGACGGTCTAGCATTATTAGATTTTTCACAGCATCGATGTTTTCTGCCACAACCACTGATTTTGGGCGACCTTCACGATATTCGTCACTGAGCGAACTACGGCCACGATTAAACTCTGAGTACCACCGAAACACAGTAGTCTTCGATGGTGCTTCGTCACCATACAAAGCAATTAATTCATCGACGCACTCTTGTTGTGATAATTTACGCCGAAAGTTGTGATAAATAATAGCACGAAAATGTTTACGATTTAATTTCATTTTTTTACTGAAGCACAATTTTCAAATGAATGTAAACAATACAAATTGCAATGATACGTCAAAACGTTCTGAGTACGCTTAGGCTATAAAATGTCAAACTTTCCAATGGAAGTGTCAGATTGCTGAATTTGACATTAGTATTGCCCGATCCCGAAATATAAATAGCAACCTACGTACATGCATATCGATACGTCCAACGTATAAATACTAACTATGTAAATAAAATTACTTAAGACTTAATTTTTTCCTTCAATATTTTCAATTAGTCCAGAAGTTTTATGCAGGTATGGTAAATACCTCGAGGTACTTAAGCAAAATTTTTTAATTGCCCCAATAGTTCTTAATAGTGCGGGAGCCAGTGAACTTTTCACATTTGCTCAATATAAATTATGTTTCATTCGTCAATGTTAATGGTTTACGTTTTGGTTCAATACCAATATGTGGTCAATTAAAGAGTCCTTCTAAAGAATTCCGCTTAAGAGCTAGGAAGTAAGCCACAAGTGGACAAATATATTAAGTCCAATGTTGTAAAAGAGATAAAAAAGCAATAAAATTAATGCCAGAAATTTAAAATTTCTAAAAAAGACTTCAATTTTGTACAAATTGTTATTTTGGGAGAAAAATGCAGTTATTAGATTTGAACAAGTAATACTACTTTGAAATTTTCACTAAAATCAGTATTTTCCCCGATGGTCCTCTTTGGACCATCGGTGTGTCGGCAGGATGTAATTTTTTATTACGCACAACACTAACGTTACCGAGTGAGACATAATTTAACTTTGCACAAATGTGAAATTTAAGAGTTTACTGGTTCCCTGACTATTGTATTGTATTGTTTATTTATTTAAATTTAGCACTTACAAGAATTAACTTATAATCAAGCACTAATTACAAAGTGAACTATTTGTACAAAGTATATGAAATTAAATATTAAAAATTAAAATTAAATAAAGTAAAAGTATTAACGTAAGTATCATAGTAGACTGATGGTAAAAAATAAAAATGAAGCAGAAAAGAAAAAAGAAGAAAAACAAAAATAGCAACTATAATGTGTGACCATCATTTAACAAAATCTTAAAAGAATCGAAGACATTTGAAAGTTCGTCTGCAGCCCAGCTGCAGTGACACACATTGGGTATGTTTGTTAAAAATATTAATAAAATTAGAGTAATGAATTCACACTTACATGAAAAAAATTAAGAACTATAAATAAATTATGAATGAAATTAAAATTATGCACATAAATTTGGAAACCAAAAAGAGTAAAATTAAAACTAAAAAGCACAAATTACTCTGAAGAAAGAAATGTATATAGCTTAGATTTAAATTCTGTTGCATTGCATATACGCTGAAAGTCGGATGGTAGTGTGTTCCAAAGACGTATGGAATTGACAAAGAACTGCCTTTCGGATGATAGACTGGCATGTTTCGGTTGAATTAAAATATTTCCATTTAAAAATTTAAGTTTATTGTATAAATATATTGGCTCCTTTGTGAAGATTATTTTATGCAAAGTACCCAGCGCTTTAAAATTTAACAAATTTTCAAAAGTTAAGCCAAAAATGTCTTTTGCATAATGTGATACATGATCATTACGTTTAAGTCCAAAGACGTAGCGAGCAATATTGTTATACGCTACATTAAGTTTGCGTTTGCTTGCAGCATCACAGTATGCAAAAATTTCGCAACCATACAGTATGGTTGGTACAAGATAAGTTTTGGCCAGCAGCATTCTAATTTTGATAGGAGTAAAGTATTGTGTAGCCCATAAGTTTTGTAACATGCCGCAAATTTTTCCTACCGTAATATTAACATGATGTGACCAATCCAACGAGCTGTTGAACGTAATTCCAAGATTTTTTGCTGAGGTTACAACTTCAATATTTAATCCATTTAGAATAATATTAGGTATTGTTGAAATTTTATTAAGTTTTTGCTAACAACTAAACATTTTGACTTATTTGGATTAAGGCAAAGGCCATTTGCAGTTGCCCAATCGTTGATTCTTCTTAAATCTTCGTTCAAATTGACGATACAGTTTTCAAGATCATATTTGGAACAGCTAACGTAAAGTTGTACATCGTCTGCATACATATGAATACTACAGTTTTGTAAAACACTAGGCAAGTCATTGATATATGCTGAGAACAGAAGTCGTCCCAGTATAGAGCCCTGGGGAACTTCGCGCACCACAGGCAAAAAACTCGACACAGCACACCAATATTAACTGCTTGTGATCTATCATTAAGATACGAGTACATCAAACGAGTTGCATTAAGCGAAAAATTGAACATTTTAGACATTTTAGTGCAAAGGATTATGTGATCGACTGTGTCGAATGCTTTTGAATGGTCTAACAGGACCAGAAAAGTAATTTCGTTGCGATCAAAATTATTTCGGATTTCATCAGTAACGTCTAATAACGCTGTTACACAACCACGTTTTGGCCTAAACCCCGATTGTTTGTCGGTGAGCAAGGCGTTTCCAAGAAAAAATTTATTTATTTGCTTGTACATCAGCGATTCAAAAACCTTTGATAAAAATGGCAAAATAGCAATTGGGCGATAATCGTTGCCTGTTTTGGGAATCGGAATAATTTTGGATGTACGACATTTAGGATAGACAGAAAACGGTGTAAACAAGTCAAAAATAGTGAATGCTATCGAACTTGGGCATTTGAATCAAGAACACCCAATAAAATTATTAAATTTGTTTTCGTTTTCCATAGCTTTTTTTTAAAAAGTGCTCAAGCTATGATTTAATCACAATTTTCGGAAAAGTAATAATCATTTAAGAACTTGTATTGTATTGCGGACGTTTGGTAGGTCTACTATTTGAAACGTACCTACTGCTTCCTTAGCAAAACGAATCAGATTATAAAAGTTTTATGGAGCTTTTGTAAAGAACCTGATAAATACATGTAACCAAATAAAGTTTTAGAGAACTCTTAGAAAGAGCTCGATAAAAATATGAAACCAAATTGTTACTTTCAATCTGAAAGCTCCGCTTTTCTTGCTTAACTATGTAAGTTCAAAATATTAGTGTTTTCCGTTTTTAAATGGAAATATTCCAAAAAAAAGTTGAAAAGTTAAGTTTCTCAATTTATGCCAATTATTAAAACTTTTCCATTTTTAAAATTTTTAATATTTCTTAAATTTTTGAAATTCTCAAAAAAATAGAAAACTCAAAAAAAAAATGAAAAACTTTTTGAAATTGAAAAAAGCTGTTAATTTCGAAATTTTGAAAATATTATAAAAATTACAAAAAAACATCGAAAAATTAACAAAAGTATCAATAGAATATCCAAATTTTATTTTTAAGTTTCATAAATCTTTACTAAAATGCTTGTAAAATCAAATAGGGTAAAAAAACATGAATAAAATTTTAAGCGATGGTTCTCCTATATGTTTTGAACATTTTGAGTCTAAAAAAGCTGAAATCGATTTTGGAGTATTTGAAAAATCGATGTTTTCCTGAAACGTAAATTTTTTTTTTCTTTCAGCACATATATAACGCTTAGACTTGCAGTTTTTTTGTCATCTACTAGTACACAGCTACCTAAAAATAATATGAAAGCGAATTTGAATTGTGTTTGTTTGTTTTTATTCATCAATGAAGTTTTTGTGTTATTTACGAGCGGCTCTGAACAGAGTTAAGAAATTAATTTTTTTTATCAAAACTATTCTGCCGTACTAAGCGAAAAAGACATATCTCAAAAAAAAAATATCCGAGATTTTTATGGCATCGGACAGCTTAGAAAATTACGCGTCTAATGAAATACTCCAAATGTCGGCATCTTAGTTCAATCATATAAAAAATCTACTAAGCAAATTTCCTCTTTCTTAATTTTACAGATATTTCAACAAGTTGACATAAACAAAACATCAATTATCTCGAAATGAGTTTTTTTGAGATACGTCTTTTTCGCTAAGTACGGTTGTATATGCTGTCCACAAACAGGGAGACGCGGCGTATTGGATCCTTTGTTACTGCAAACAACTATACTTTCGAAGTTGTCAAGGAATTCACCTATCTTGGCACCGCCGTGAACACTCAAAACGATGTCAGCCTGGAGATAAAGCGAAGACTAACTCTTGCTAATAGGTGTTACTATGGTCTCAGTAAGCAATTGAGTAGTAGAGACCTCTCTCGCCCGACAAAACTGACACTCTACAAGACGCTCATCTTACCCGTGCTACTTTACGGCGCAGAAGCATGGGTTGTGTCGCAGACTGATGCAGCCACGCTTGGGGTGTTTGAGAGAAAAATTCTTCGCAAAATCTTCGGTCCTGTTCACGTCGGCGACGACTACCGTATTCGAATGAACCACGAACTGTACGAGCTCTACGCTGACATTGACATAGTCAAGCGCATCACTATACAACGTCTGCGCTGGCTGGGACATGTTGTGCGTATGGACGAAGAAGCTCCGGCGAAAAAGGTGTTTGATGCGGAAGCCGCTGGGCGACGACGAAGAGGAAGACCATGCCTCCGATGGAAAGACCAAGCCGAGGAAACCCTATCCACGCTTGGTGTGAATGATTGGAGAAGGCGCGCGCAAAGTAGAGGCGCCTGGAGAGAGCTTTTGAGGTCGGCCGTAACCCGGTAACGGGTTGTTATGGCCACCCTAGTAAGTAAGTAAGTACGGTTGTATTGGTCGAAAAAACTTGATATAATTTTTTTCTCTCTATTAGATAATGGCTTAATCACTCAAAAAATTTTCAGCCAATTTAAAACACGTCAGGGTAAAAATAGGCAAATTATAGATGGAACAACTTTAATAAAAAAATAAACGTTTTCTGAAGTTCTTCTGAGAGCTTGGTAAGATCTTATAAAAACCTTAGCTCTTTTTTAAGAATAAAAATTTACTGACGTTTTAATAACCTCTCACAAGACGTCGACTTTCACAATTTTAAGAATTTTGTTATTTGCAAACATCTTAATTGGCAGTTTTGAAATGCTTCATAAATATTTTTCTTCGCAAGACTTAATTTTATTCTTTTAACAGACGAATAAATACTCTGTTACAAATTAAAAGCTTCATGGAGAGCTGCTGATTATTTTAATGCCCAGTGGTTACTCCAGTTCCATTACTTTGTAAGTTACGAAATTATCTTTATTTGCAGGTACTGCTCTGAATTAACATGTTTAAATACCCTGTCACTCAGAGAGTGCTGGTTATAGATCTTCTTCCCAAACAATTTTTTATTAAGAATTAACTAGGTAATCAGGTTCTTAATTGCTTAACGGGATAACCCTGTGTATTATACATGGCATAAAATTTGTATTTTTTATTTTTATTATTGCTACCAGCCCCTTAGTTTAGGGTTGTTTTAGAGGCAAACGTCAAAAAAATTTTAGTTTTTCCTTAATATTCTGCTTTTCTACAGCATGTCCTCTATAGTTTTGTTTTGAAATCTTCACGAGAAAGCATTGCGACGAACATTAACATTTTTATGATCGGTTCGCAATCAATATTAATTATTCCTTAAACATTTAAGTACGTTTAAAAAGTGAACTTTTAAAAAATTCTAAAATCCATCATAAGAGTAAGCTTAAGCTAAGCGGACAAATTTGAAATTCTTCGTTTTATTGCATTAAAGTACGTTTTTCGGGTATAGCAGATAAATAACACAAATTTAATTTTCATTATTTGTATTCCATGTGTAATGGAATTCGGTCTAGCTGTTGGAATCTCATAAAACAAACTAAAATGATCTCTAGAGTACGTGTGCACTGGCTGCATATGGCTGATTCAGTCGGAGGAAGGTTAAACAACATTAGCTTCATTTCTAATGAACTCATGCCGATCTTCCACACAAGAAAAAAAAAAAACTGCATACGCTTTAAAAAAACCGCATTGAAACTTAGAGAGAGAACGAAAAAAAAGAGAAAATCTTACCTAAACCAGAAAAAACGATAGCAGCACTTTGGTATATGTATGTACTTACAAGCTACTTCAAACCTTCCCTCCATGATTCCGTAGATGTTATCGGAATCCCAAAAAAGACCAGTAAATTCAATTTATTTTAGCATTATAGCAACTTTTTCTCTTATTTCAAAATAGCATTATAATATTAATGAAGTTTAATTAAAAAACTAACAAAAATTTTACGCTTTGAATTCAATACGCTTTTGGATATTGTAAATAATTCTTAATATTATTAAGTTGATCAAGATTACATGCATAGGTTCTAAAAAGATAATGTTTTTAACAATTAATAAAACTAAACTACAAAATAAACTTTACTTATTATATGAAATCCGTTGTGGTGATTTTAAGTACGGAGGCTGCAACGTTCACTGCATTCGCATGTTGAGAGCGATGCTTCGGCGTGGAGTTTTGCACTTCAGATCTGTTTAACTGTGTCTCCCTCTGAATTTTAATAGTTCCTCCTTGAATATTAATTAAAGATAGTCTAAACTTCGAGAAAAACCGTGTTTGAAGAGTCTGCTCCAAAAAAAATATTAAAAAAAAAAAATCGAAATTGTCATCTTACCTCGACCATGGCTTCGATTTTTTTTTTATTTTTTTTTTTTTTGAGGAGACTCTTCAAACATGGTTTTTCTTGAAGTTAAGACTATCTTTAATTAATATTCAAGGAGGAACAATTAAAATTCAAAGGGAGACATAGTTAAAATTGCATTTAAGTTAAAAAAAAACATGAAAAGTTACACACAAAGTTAAATAAAAAAAATAGCTATCTGAATTTTAATTGAACAACCTTGAATATTAATTCAAGACAGCCTTAGCTTCAAGAAAAATTATGGCTGAACGATGTACTCCAAAAAAAAAAAACAAAACGAGGCCAGCTAAAAGGCCAAATCATGATGGATTTCCACATATACTTAATAGTGTTTTTAATTGTGTCAAACACAAAATAAGCTTTTATTTTACCTTTTTTTATATTCAAATATTTTTATTTCAAACTTTCTTTTCTTTCTTTTTTTTGCAATTCACTTCATAGTTTTCTTTATAAATGTATTTAATACTTTTCTTTTGAATGTATTTTTAAATAAATCTTAATTTGATCAAATTTCGTCCTTATGATTTTTCTTTCAATTCCACTTAATTTTATTCAAAATTTTTACTAAGTCCGGCTTAGGTCAACCACGCGTTTAGAGCTCAAAAGCCAACTGACTCTTTGATCGTCTTACGATCGTACTTACCGACTTTGTCCCCAGAGCAAAGACAAACAATCTTCGGCTATTTCGATTTTCGAAGAAAAAAAAACGGACCGCATACCGGTGCATCTCAATGCGGCAATTGGTTTGTTGGAAATTTGAGGAATAGAGAAAGAATTGGAAATGATTCGAATATTAATTCTTTATAGAAAATAAATTAAATACGCTACAGCCTGCAATCCTAGCACACATGGAAATTGCAGTTTAATGAAATATCAAATTAAGAACCGGACTATAATATCCGAAGGTTCCTCTGTTCCTGGAGTTTCATTCAATTTTGTCAGCCTTAGTTATAAAAAGATACAGATTGTGTTGTAAGATCGTTAGAGCTGTTTCATGCATTTCCACGATAGAATCAAATTAAAGTTAATTAATTGTGAAATACAAATAGTGAATCTTTTTGACAAAAAAAAAATACGATCAATTTGAAGCTTGATAGCTTTTGCAATTGCTGATAAAGTAAGCCCTGGGACCCGCAAAAATTTATTCCAGTGCTGCTTTACATGTTCACATATCTCTATTAAACAATATGATCACCTAACAACTCTATCATGCAATTTGCATTCAAGTCTGTATTTGTTTGCACTTAATTGAACTTGACTGTATATGCCACCGCGCACTTCTTCTGATCCGCCATTATGTTACATTTCAAGACCATTGAATATTATCACGGTTTTGCTTTAATATTTATTATGCCATGCTCGTTGGCTGCGGTTTGTTGTCCTCCGGTTTCCTTATTCTTATTTTCCTCCAACTGATTTTAAGGTTTTGCTCTCTATACGGGTATTATCCGGAAACTGAGCCACAAACTCCCCTACTACACAGTCAACGCATTGTTTTGCATGTTATTATCTCGATATCTTTGCTATATTCCACAATCTTTTGCTGCTGTTACTTCACCTTTCAACTTTTATTGCTTTATTCTTGGGATTTAATTTTTGTTATTTCAGTTTCATATTTTTATTTTGACTTTTTTCATTTTCTCAATGTTGGATAATTTTCTGCCTGTCGAGTTGTTTTGTGTTGTCTTGTTTCCCATAGCCACATGTATGTTGTTGGTTTCTTTTATTTTTGTTACCTGTCTTTTTTCCTTCGCCTTCTGTCCTACCGTCATGTTTAGCGAGTCAAATTTATGCAGGATTCTACTGTTTTCCGCATTTTACGTATTCAATGCTGCCATCTTCGGCGGGCGTTGGTGTTTCACGAAACATTATTGAAATTGATCCACTTATATAGGCGGTATTTAACACCACTTCCTCCACCACCAATTCGATTTGTGTTGCCGCACATTAGTGGCTACAGTATTGAGTTTTCTGATGATTCCTTATCATTGGCAAGGCCAGAGATCTTTAGGCGTATTTATGCAAGTAGATTATGCGGTTCTGATAATGGTGCTGTTTATAAATCATATTTTTAATCCGAAAATCGTGAGTTGTTTGCGTAATGAATTAAATTTTGCGCTCAATATAATTTGAATATACATATCTCCGTTTTCTTCTGTAATATGTGAATAAAAGATCAAATAAAAAATAAATTCAAAAAGAGGATAACTCAATAGTATTTCACAAAAATTATTTTGATTCAAATATACAAAATTTTTGTTAACCTTTAATCTTTAAAAATATACTCATGGAATAAAATTACAAGGATGCTATTAAAATTTTACAAATTGTTAATGTTATACGAATAAGTTTTTATATTTGAAAGAGCTTTCTTTACACTTTATAATCATTTAAGAGCTTGTTTCTTTCTCTTAAAAATGACTTAACTATCTGACGCTATTACTATCTAGTAGCTATCGGCTGTCAAAGTAAAAACAGGTAACAGCCATACTAATAAAAACGCTTATGTGTGCTCTTTTTGTAACACAGTTTAATAAGAATGCTGTATAGGAAGTTTTTTATTAATAAAAAAGTTTTCCATGTTGTAGTTGGAAGACGTAAAGTAACTTCGGGTATTGTGATATGGGTATTTTTGTATCTTAAATTACACGTAACTTTTATAGCATAGCTTCTACTTCTTTATGTATTATGGTTTGTTGATGCATTGTGCAGTATATTTCAACTTCGGAGCTCTATAGCGTATGCCAATCTGAAGCTATTTCAACGAGATGAAAAAAAGCCAAGTGACACCTCTAAATTAAATTGGCGGGTAATGTGATATATTGCGTTCGGATAATGTGATATACCATCATACAAGTATAACAAGTATAAAACAGTAGGAACTAATAATACAATAACATTACATTTTTCAATAGAATTTCCATAAAAGAGGAAACTAGATTTAAACTGAGTCAATAAGCGAAAAGCAGAAAATATTAAAGTCAGATAGATGACTCACGTACAAAAATTGCTTGTCGTCTTGGAAGACAATCATTGTGAGCCCAAATTAAATCGCATTGCAAGCATTGAACTCATGTCTGAATCTTTGTATCCCTTTGGAAGGATTTGTTGCAAAAGCCACAGGTAATGTCCTTGCTGGGTGGACGAAATTGGACTATATCACATTACCCAAATTTCAGTTTTAATATACTCGGGTTATTTTTATTAAAACACATTTCAGCAAAGAAAGAATTCACATTATTTCTGACAAAGTATATTCATCTACTAACAAATTTTAGTACTTTGGCTATAATACTTATTTTATTTTGGGCTTATTTCACTCATGAAATGTACACAAATAAAATCTCGACTTGTGGCTAAATCAATTTCACCGCACTGAGACCAAAAACAGTGAATGCGAACGCACTAAACCTTGCAGTACATATCTTTTTCCGTTGCTGATATGTTGACAAAAAAAATTTTGTCGAATATTTGAAATATGATGGCATATCACATTACATGACCATATCTCCTCTATGCTATTTATACATTTTTTTTTAAAATCCACTATCATGTTAGAACAATTTGGTTATAGTGCCAAATAATATGAAACATAATCAAAGAGTTTTTCTTTTGGGCTAACTTTTAATTTTAAAAATGGATTTGTAGCAAAAAAAATCAAATCACCGAGAATTAGGTAATCCATGGATCAAAATTACAAAATATTTCCGAAATTTTAAGTCAAATAAAATTAAAATCAAAAAACTGGCTCACAGTTTTTGTTTGAACATTTGACACAAGACTCTCAGCCACTCGTTAATTACTTCTTAATATTGCGTACTCTCGTTATATTCCAAATATTGTTGCTGAGTGCGTCCTTTACAAATGCAATGAGAACAACTTGAAAGTTCAAGTAGTTATGTAAGTAGCTACAATTAAATTTGAAATCAAATTTTTATTTTTTTTTACCGGCAAATAGAAACATAATTTATCAAAAGGGGGAAAAAAAACAATAATTTTTCAAACTGCGATGTAAAGTATTTCAAAACTGTTCCTTTTGCTTCACTAAAAACCGAAAAATTAGCTTACTTATTCAAAACTCTACAAATAATTAACAAAAATTGGTGAAAAAATTTGCTAAAACTAAAAGTACTATTAACTCTTTCCATTTTTGTTAAAATCTACTTGCACACGTTGATAAGTCTCCAAAGTCTAAACCAGCGGTGGGCACAAAAATATAACCAAAGAGGAAAACAACAACATCAAGCAACAACAAACGAAATTTTAAAGTTTTTTTTTACTTTCATTTCCAAAATTGCCATTAGCACAAAAAAAAACAAATTACACTACAAACAAAAACAATTGCTACATTCGTCAAGACACAATGCGGCGCCGTCATTTATGCCTTTGTTTTTTGTTTTTGTTTTCATTTGAATTCAAGTCAACGCTGTGCCTCGATTGAAATTCTGCGAATTTTGTGCCTCGATAGCGTTGAAATTCTGCGAATTTTGTGCTTCGATAGCGTTGAAGTTCTGGGAATTTTTTTTCGCTTGGTTGTGCGTCGAATAACGGTTAGAGCAATGTGAGGAAATTGAGGCACTAAGTGCCCTTCCCTGGTCTAAACTAAAGTCTTGCTATGTTATCAAACGAAAAAGGGGTAGAAACATCATTTATTAATTGTAATTTCAATATCAAGAATGGTATTGGAGCATTACTCCAACACAATATAGCACTACTTGATCAACCTTCGACTTTCAGTCACAAGTTTGAAGATGAAGAACAAGACGTTCAAAACAGAAAGATATGTGTATGATATGTTAAAAAAAATCAGAACAACATCCAAAGAGAATAGCATGCTACATTTACAAGAAACAAGTTCGTATTTGTTTGGTTTACAATATTTTGTTTTTTCATCTAACATACATAGTCTCTTTTTAGCAATTGAACTGCGTGATTTTATATCATGTCGTTCGTTATATATACTACCTATAACGAGCAACATATGTATGTATGTATGTATATTAGGGTGTTTTTTCAAACTTTTGAAGAGGGATTTTATATATTTTTTCCTATATTATAACTTGAGGAATAAAAATAATTTTCCCAACATTTGAGCTTCCTAGCTCAAACCTTGAAACGGTGCGGGCACAGTTTATGTCCAATTTCGTTGAAATTTAACGAAAAACCGACTTCCTAACACGTAGAAAAGTCTACCTTAGGTGCGAAGATATAGCGTATTGGGATTTTTAGTTGAATGGGGGACACCACCCACTGTTGTCAAATCACGCCCACATTTTTCTTCTGACTAAAAATGAGGAAAAAATGCACCCGAAGGAGGTATTGTCATTTTTTAAATTTGCGGTTCTATGTGCCTATATAATAGAATCGGGTATGAAGAAAACTCTCCCAAAATTTCAGCTTCCTAGATCAAACCTGCGAACGGCGCATCCACTTTGTTTCCTAGTACCATTCATATGAAAAGCGAAAAAGCAAAACAACAAAAAACAGAATTTTTTGCGTTTTAGTAAATTTTCTGTTTTTCGTTGTTTTGCTTTTTCGTTTTCATAAACTAAATTTCAATTGCTTTAAGTCCGAAAATCTTTCCTTTTCATATTTTTAAGATTAAGAATAAAACTCCATTCCTTTGCAAATATTTAAAGTATAAATTTGCTTAAGTCGGACAAAAGGGTACACAAATATTATAAGAGTATATCGGCAATGCATGAAATTTAGAAATTACCATTCTTCATTTAATTTAAATAACTTTGACATTTTTTGTTCAATTCGTACAGATAGATATTATGAACATATGAGGCGCCCAGTTTTAAAAACAGCCAAGTCCATTTTTCATATTTTTGGGAAAACAACGAAAAACATTTATATTCATCTATGTTCATTGAAAAATGAAAAAGTATTTCCCACATAATAGCTTATAAAATTTCTTACTCAAAGCAAGTCAGATCAGAGATTTCAATTTTTATTTGCGAATGTTTTTGAGAAAACAATTTTGGACTTGGCCGGTTTTGATACCAATGAACTGGACTTGGTCGGTTTTGATTCCAAGACGTTGGAAAAAAACTGTAAAATTTCTGTCAAAAAATTTTTTTTAATCTAAAACCATTGTAGAAAGATAAAGCATGGTCTATATTTTTATATATGAGAATATCTCAAAATTTTAGTTTTTTGGACTTGGCCGGTTTTGCAACTGGGCGCCTCATATGTTAAAGAATGTGCTTCCATTCTATGTCTAAAAAATATGAAAAAAAAAGGTTTTTGGATTTAAACGGAGCAATTGAAATTTAGTGACTTTTAAAAATGAGCAAAAAAATCACTTTTTTCGGACTTTGATCACTTGTAACTCCATCAAATCTTATTCAATTCTCATTACCTCTAAACTATTAGTAAGAAAAAATAATACTTTTTGAAAGGTGTGCAACTGATTTAGTTCGAAAAAAAAAATTGATGGAAATATGGCCAAATAAATGAAAAAAATGCAAAAAACGGGTTTTTAGGGAATAACTCGAAAACGATTCTTAAGAGAAATAATGTTTGGCATTTTTGGAACTTACGACTCAAAATACATAAAAGTGTCTAGTCTTTAAACGTTAATAACTAACTGATTATTACTTCGAATAATTTCTGTTTATTTTTTTTTTTCCATAAACTTCATTCAAATACAAAAAAAATGATACCCTACTTTTAATTGATATCAATATTTATTACTAGTCTATCGATAATTGAAAATTTTTTGCCTTAAAATTTAAAAAAACCGATTACTTAATAATGGTTTTGAGTACAAGACTGGTGGTGTGCTTATTGCTTTTAATACGCACTAAAATAGGTAAAAAAAAAGACCCCGGTGATTTGGCATGGAATTCCCCATATGTACATCAGTCGTCAGTAAATTGGGTAAGTTTTCAGTACATTTGGTACATTAAGCCCATTTAAATACGGTAAAATGTTGGTATATTTTGACAGTTTTTAAAAATTACGCTTTATTTGTAAGTTTATCGCGAAAAATTCCAGTAATAAACTTTGCTGACCGTTTTTTTTTTTTCTTTTTAAAGCTGAATTCTTGTAATTTTTAGTAATTTTTTGATGATATTTCGAAAAAAAGCATTTCCACAAAACCCAAATGCCATCACTGATGTACATACATACCATACTCGTATTGAAATAAAGGTTAAGGAGAATAACAGACATTTTTTTTAAAGTAAGTCCTTAAAAATCTCGATAATCTAAATGTTTAGATATTGATACAAAAGTGAATAGTTTCGCAAATTATTCGAATTTCATGTATGAAGTTTTCAAAGCAACTTTGAATCACATGCTCTAAGCCAGGTTTTTCTGATATACATTCGGCATGAGGCGCGCGACTATTGTTTTTGCGGCCCAGCAAAATATGTACCAAAAAATTATATAACAATCCAATTCACGCTCTCATGTTGAATTTTCATTTTTAGAAACGTAATTAAGTTTGATTTACATATTTTTTTAGCTGTCTGAGTGTTTTATGTTGTGTATTCAAATATTTCATTGTCGGTTTTCGGATTCTCGATCTAGCAAAAAGTGGGGATGTATGTAGACTTTTGTCGCTCACTGTATAATTTTTCCTGATTAAAAGGTTATCTCACCTTGATATGGATATGATGAAATTGGAAAATTTCAAATTTTCTACACAGCTCAATTGCCGATTTTAATAAATTGGGGTCGCTAAGCTCGATTCTGCCATTAGATAGCTATAGCGCTTAGATGTAACGGTAAATTAACAGGAAATTGACACGGATACAAACGCTCTTTACGACTTTTTTAGTTCAAGTCTGAAAGTTTTGGTTTCTGAAGCCACATTGCTCTCCATAAAAAGACCAACATTTTACCCATTTACATTACCCTTGCAGTACCTAACCTTTTACCACCATATGAAGCACTTTGGTCAAATTTACCGCAAAATTATTACAAAAATAAAATTTATGTAAGAAGATTTTTTCTACATATACAGTCTATCCCACTTAATGCAGTTTTAACAGTTCCATTGGATGTAACTTGCTATAAATCCATTATTTTTGCGACTTAACACCTTATTTCTACACCTTAGAAACCTATCTTTAAGAAACCTTCTACAAAACCTTAGAAATTCCGTAGGCAAAGGACTTTTTTTTGGCTAACTTCGCCAACAATAAATCATAATTTCATTTGTATAACTCCAGCTGTGATTTACAATAACCAGAAAAACATAAAAATATCAGCAGGATATCTCACTTACATTGAAAGAGTAAAGTCGTAAATTCAAAAAACCGTTAAATAAATAAGAAGTTGAAAAAAATTTAACAAACTCGTGTTGGCACGCATTTCAAAAAAAAGGGAAAACATTAAAATAACAAATTTTAAATACTTAACACCAGCAACAACAAAAATAAGAACGTAGTATAACGTGACGGTAGCATATGCAAATTTCACCAAAGTTATGATGATGTAATAAGTATGTAAAAATATAATAAAAATATTAAAATTAACAACTTTGATATACTTATAAGCTTTAGTCTTACGTCAGCCAAATGTTGATTTAATTAAACAACCAAAAATTCAAATAATGTTTTTACAATCTTATCCACAAGGGTTGGGACAACTTTGCAAGCTACTGTCGATGCTGCAGCGTTGTCTAGTCAGCGTCTTTTGTTAAACCCCAGAAATGAGGCAACAAACTTTTTGTAAAGTTTTTCCACGCACACACGCGCACGCCTTATTCAATTTACATTGTTTATCAATTTTCTGCGCATTTTCAATCATGAATGAGGATGCTTCGATAATGTTGTTGTAATTAAATTTGGAACCCTTCCAAAAATTATAAATCATATTCAAACATACATACATGCATATTCTTGCAGATAAATGTACTCCATAACCGTAGATTTATATCTACGCTTTATTAAAATAATCTAGGCTGAGAGCAGGGCCGTATTGTGCGAGTGTCCAGCCAGGGGCGAACGAAATTTTTCAAACATTTTGATTTAGTTTTTTAAGGAGAAACTATTTTCTTTCCCAGCGTTTTCAAATTGGTGAACCCAATCAAAAAAGGATCCCAATCATCAATATCTAAGTGATAAGCACGCATGTTCCAACCAAAGTACGGCCGTGTATGAGTGATAAGGATAAAGTGGAAGTTGAAGCTGTCGATAGAACGGACTTGTAGAAAGAACTTTTTTCGCAGACATTGTTATGAAAATGTTTGCTTCAAATATTTCTGAAGATAAATGACAGTGGAACGAAAAATTTATGAAATTATTTTTTTTAAAAAATAAAATATTTAATTTCTTTTTATATATTTTGCTTTTTATGGCTATCATAATAAGATCTAAAAACCAATTCGAGTACTAGAGCACAAGTACTACATACAGGGCCTCAACAAATAAAACTTAGCCAAAAATCATGCAGTTCGAGAATGCGAATTAATATAAGAGTTTTATCAATCGGTTCAGATGGTATTTAGAAAGAAGGTTGAAGGTCAGACTTTCAGCTGGGCAAACCATTAACATTTAAACCTTTTAACAATCAAAAATAGTTTAATAAGATTTTTTTTTCAGGGACTACCTGTAAAAATATCCGTGTAGGGTTTCAGCTTTATAAATTAATGCATATCAGGCTTTTCACGCGAAGCGGACTGGGAAAAGGGGTTCATGTTTCTGATTTCAGATATATTTGAATATGTTGTACCTGCATATGTCCTCGACACATAAACAAAATATTTTTAAAATGGCACCACTGGTTTACAAAATATGTGCCTTTGAAAATTTGAGAAATCGTAATTTTTAAAAAAGCCTATATTATGATTATATTTCGTGCCAAGTTTGATAATGGTCCGCCTAGCCATTTCGGAGCTATATGCATTGCAAGGCCGAAACCCGAGTCGAGTCAGTTGATATTCATAAAAATAATTTGTTATTTTTATAAATATCTTGTTAGTTTTAAAAGTATCTTGATATTTTTATGAATATGTTATTTTTATAAATATCAACTGACTCGACTCGGGTTTCGGCATTGCTGTGCATATAGCTCCAAAACAGCTGGGCGGACCACTATCTAACTTGACACGAAGTACAAGCATAATATAACCTTTATTTAAATGCATTGTAAAAAACGATAAAGAAAAATATTTCTCATTTTTTTCAGTGTATTTTTTTTATTTTTAAAATCCAATTATGAGGTTAAAAAGGCCAATAAATGAAGTATAAGTACAACATATTCAAACATATCTGAAATTGGAACAATGAACCCCATTTCCCCTGTCCAATTCACGTGAAATGCCCGGTGATACAAATAATATGACTTATGCTAAATTATGCCACAATACTGACTTCGGGAATATCATTTGAAGAGCTGAGATGCAAAACCCGCCAAGTCCATATTTTGCGTTTTTGGGAAAATCGATAAAACTGTAATCCACTGAAATTTAACTATAGTAAAAAAGTAAATTGATCCATTGGATTAGTTGTCAAAAGTTATTAAAATCCTGATTTTTCATTACATTTTATGACCTAATCTATAAGGACTATAATAAAAAACGTTTGGACTTGGCGGGTTTTGATACAAAAACTGTGGACTTGGCGGGTTTTGAAATTGAAAACGTGGACTTGGCTGGTTTTGAAAGTGAAACCTCGGGACTTGGCGGGTTTTGAAAAATAATAATAGTAAAAGGTTTCGAAATCATTTTTTAAAAATGGCTAAGTTCAAATTCATTTCAAAACAAAGTTTATTCTTACAATATTTCTACATTTTGCGATTTTAGTATTCTTAAGGTGGTTTTATGATTTAAATACTCTCATATCATATTAAAAAAGATTGATTACTTTTAATTTGGATTACTTCTCACAGCTTTTGGAATACCCATAATTTTTTCACAAATGAATGTTTTACTCCAAATAACAAATAAAATGTAGACTTGGCGGGATTTGATTTTCAAAAATGTGGACTTGGCGGGTTTTGATAAAAAGAATTTAACAGAGTTTTTTGCAATCAAAAGTTTGTGAAAGGAAATTTTTTTTTTAAATTAAGAGTATATAGGCTTGTAGACAAACATTTAATCTGTCTCCTCCTACAATATCTCACATTTTAAATTTTTTGGACTTGGCGGGTTTTGCATCTCAGCTCTTCATTTATAGTTCCTGTAAGAGAAAACTTGTACATCTACAAAAAAAAAAATGGGAAGACATTATTTGCTTATTAGTTATATTATGCTTTATAAGTAAATATAAATTACATATACTCAAAACAAAGTCTTTGTACGACTTAAAAAAAAAAATGATTCAGTAAATGCAATTTTTTTTTCCCAAAAACATATAAAACATAGAACAAAAAACTTAAAGTATTGTGCCATAAGCCTATATGTTTTTGAGAAAGACATATAGATAAAAATATCTCAATAACCTGACGTGATGGAGCAAATCTGAGGTTGGAATCAGATTCAGCGACACCAAAAACATATATGTACATTACTGCCGTACTAAGCAAAAAGACGTATCTCAAAAAAATAAATATCCGAGATTCTTATGACATCGGATAGCTTAAGAAATTACGCGTCTAATAAAATACTACAAATTTTGGCATCTTAGTTTAATCATATAAAAATTCTACGAAGAAAATTTACTATATCTCAATTTTACATGTATTTCAACAAATTGACATAAACAAAACATCAATTATCTCGAAATTAATTTTTTTGAGATACGTCTTTTTCGCTTAGTACGGCAGATTAGGGCGACTCAAATTTTTTTTTTTGTTTTTTTTTAAGGTGCTGTTGCTTAAAAAGTAAGTTTATGATATGAAGAAAAAGTTCACGAAAATTCAGCTCTGTAACTCAATTTTATAAGGTGGCGCCGGAGCCTGTTAGTTTTACATGTAAATTGTATGGAAAAATTATTTTTTACAAAAAAGGTATCTAAATCAATAGGTGATTAGTGTTGTTGAGCTGAAAAGGGTCGTTTTTTCGAAGTAATTTTTTACGCTGAATCCGTATCTGGCCTCAGAATTGACCCATCATGTCGAAATCCTGAAATATTTGAGGTTAATTACCTGAAACATGATGTTTTTTGTCTACTTTCGAGGCCACGTATAGGATTCAAAGAAAGTTGATCAGCTTATTTTTAACAAAAGCATCATTTAGTACCATCCTTGCCCTTTAAAATGAGCTTTCAAGTGGTGATCTGTGATGTTTCCTTGCAAAGTTATAGCCATTTTAAACCCTTTTCAGCTCAACAACACTAATCACCTATTCATTTAGATACCTTTTTTGTAAAAAATAATTTTTCCATACAATTTACATGTAAAACTAACAGGCTCCGGCGCCACCTTATAAAATTGAGTTACAGAGCTGAATTTTCGTGAACTTTTTCTTCATATCATAAACTTACTTTTTAAGCAACAGCACCTTAAAAAAACAAAAAAAAAAAAATTTGAATCACCCTAATGTATGTACATAGTAGATATGGTCTGACTGCTAGATCAGAGAACTACATTGTTTTGAGCAATTTTTTTTTATGTACTTGGTACACTTTTTCTTCAATATTTTTATATAAGCAGCTAGCTAAACATATCTGAAAAAGCCAGAGAAAACAAAAAAAAAACCAAAAATATAAAACCCATAGTTAATAATTGCGTTTGAATGTAACGCTATACCGCCATTTTCCCATACAAATCCTCGTAAATGTATGAGTTTAGGCAGACTACATCCGACCGTCCGAGGGGGTTAAACTATATATCTTTATAATTTTCCTTGCGTAAGTTTTCTCGTCCTGATGTTTTTATTAATAGATAGTTAATAAAATTTTAGAATAAAATATGGATTCAAAGACGAAGAAAACCAACCCTCCAAGTGATGCTTATGTGTGAAAAACACTACAGGTACTCGTATGGCAGCACACACATCGGATTTGGAAGTGCAGGATAAATGTTTAGTAAAAAATAGTTTTTTTTTAGTTGAAGCCAAATTGGTTCATCTAAACAGAATGAAAAACTGTTTGTCCATAAGGTCCCTATAGAAGTTCCAGGATAAAAGAACAAGGCGTGCATGGGTAAAGTTCATCTAAAAATTATCGATAATTTGTCGAAGCCTCGTAATTGTTTTAACTCGATTTTCACATTAAAGTATCGATATTAACAAAATTTTCTCCAGTTTGATAGGCGATCGTAAAGCGCATTGTTGACCATCATTCAATTTTATTACTATTGCTGTGGAGACTATTTCGTTTTCGGCTTAAAAGCGATACTAGAGGATAACTCAATTGGAGGTAACAATTTAGTTCAGGAAAATCTTTATACTCTTCGAAACTAAAAAGATGATATTTGACATCTTGTACAACTAAGTACTTATTTATATATAAGAAGTGGTGTTCAACAGGTTTAGGCATTTTTGGTGTTTAAATACCTTCTTTTCTCCAAAACCGTGAAAGTTTAACTTAACTCTGCATTACTGACGCTTTTTCGTAACGCCATTACTGACGTGGGTGGAATCCACCCATACTTTTAAATGAGTATGTTTCTAAAATTTGTTTCTTAAATCATAAAATTTTATTTTTATAAGTAAAAAAACTTATTTTATTATGTAATTTAAAAGTTTAGTTGAAAAAAACAAAAAAATTAAATTAAATTACTGAATTTTCACGTTTGATAGAGAGGTAAGTTAGAATCGATTTTTCTTGAAAAATTTGCACCAAAAGACACCCAGACACTATTTTTAAATAATGGCTTTTTACATTTTAATCAACTAAGTAATGCTGAAACTAGTCTTAAAATACTTATGTGGAACTATAAAAATTTAGAATAAATTTGGAGTCAAAGTTCAATGCACTTGGGAATTATAAAAACTTCGGGCTTTCGTTAAAAAAATTTATAGAAACGCTGTGGCCACTATGATCATATCGCTCATTTGCTGGAAGACCGTCGTAACTCAAAAAGCCTAAAGTTGCATTTAAAGTTTTTAATAAACTACTTTTTATATGAAAATGAATAAAGGCGTGTCTACATAAACTCTTCTCACGAGGTAAGTTCATTAGATACCTTAACTATTTTTTCACATAATATAAAACATAAAATGGTGGTTATTTCTGCATAAATATTTCGAAAAAACTTTTTTTTTTTGAATTTCGACAGTCTTCCAGCAAACAAGCGATATGATAACACGCCTCTGCACTCTTTCTAAAGGGCTTTGTTTAGCGAATAGTGTATGCCAATGATCACAAAACAGTTTTAGGGTCATGAAATGAGATTCGTTACGTTATTCGTAGACTAAAGCAGCGTTTATGCAGAAAAAAAAATGGAACATTTCATTAAAAGGACGTAAGTCATCGCAGCGACCGTTCACTTGAAAAAATATATTATGTTTAATGTCAACGTTTCAATACTATACCTAAATAAAAATATCAACGGTCTATCCAAAGTCGATGTGTTTGGTTTAATATTTATTCAAAACTCCAATTGATTAACCCATTACATAGTTTTTGATTTTAGGAAATGGTGGGTCCAGGATTTGTTTTTTGAAGACTGGAGATTCATATTAGAATATGTAACTGAACTCCTGATCTGTGCTAAATATAATAAAAGACAATTTTTTTTCCACTCTATTATTTAAGTTTTGACTCTCAAAAATATCCTAACATCCCAAGAGAAAAACAATATAATACAAAAAACCGGACGTATCGAATTTGCCTCCATCGTAACTATTTGGCTTGCAACTGCCATTAGAGTTACTCCCAGCAATAACTTCTCACCACAGTAGACATATAAATCTTGGCTCTCAACATTGATTTAAATTTATGTGAAACTGATTATTGTTTTTATCTCATTATGTTAACTGAAAAAAAAAAAAAATTCCATTTTATCTACGCTTTATAAAAATCGCATACGTTTGTAACTTGTGTTTCTGTTGTTTTTCTTTTAGCTGACTGCTAACAGCTCACCCCGCAAGCACGTGTGTGACGCGTGCCAAAGCTTCAGATTTGTACCCTTGCTGCTGTAAAGAACCAGAAGTCTTCGCTCAAAAACGAAAGGTTAAACAAATTATTTCAATCTTTGTGTGGCATCGCCAGTGTATACCCTCGTAGTATATTTTTTCTAGTTTTGTTTCTATTACTTCCATCCATTTCGTACTTCATTAGACGCGTGGCCTAACCCAACAAAAGAAACTTTTATCGTAGACATAGCCGTAGCCGCATTTTCACTCATATTGGTTGCGTCCCAAGAACTCTTTCGTCGATTTATCGATGACACAATAAAAGCAACGGGAGCAACCCTTCCGTTGCGATACCCTTTTTGCAAATTTGAAATTGATATGGCGCGGCGGGAAATTCTGTCCCGGCGAGCAACCAGTCGTCGTCGTCGACGTCAGTTGTGTTTACGCCTCTCCTTTTTGGAAGGTTTTTTTCTTTTATTTATTTGTTTTGCGAGATTTTGGTAATTTTCATTTTCGCTACATTTTTTCAGACGGAATGTATTAACTTTGCATGGGTAGTGGTAATGGATCAGAGACTTGCGATGAAAAAAGAAGAAAACTTGCAATTGCACTCAAAATATATTTCTAGGAGTTTTAATGAAAAATATTTATAAAAAATGTTGACCACATTCAACATATGTGTTTGAATATATGTAGATCTATTTCTTGACAGATTTACTATTTTTCCAAAACAAATTTTGAATTCAGAATACTTTTAAAGCAAACCATAAGTTTAGAGGTCAAAATAGTGAGCTATCCTAACTTTCAAATGAACTTGAAAATGAAAAGGCTGTATTCCAAACTTTCGTACTTACGAATCTTCTGGTCTCTGAATTTCAACTATATGAATTCCGCGTATATATGTACGTGTAATCTGCAAAAAAAAAGTATCAAGATTTTTATCGAACTATTGTACGTAAAAATTTTTTCTAGATACTTTCTACTCTTTATAGCAAAGTTATGCAAAATTAACTTTTAGACAACTTTAATTTAAGTTGTAAACATAATACAATTTAAAGTTTCAATATGCGGAATCTGACGCTCTTGATAATAATTCCATATATATTCAATATTTCTTTTTTTTCTTTTCTAGAGTATATTTTTTTTTCGAACTAATTATGAAAAAAGGACTTTGGGAAGGCTTGTTTCTGTCAAAGAAAGGCCAGTTTTTTTCCAAGGAAGGCCTGGTCCTTTCCAAGGAAGGCTATTGTAGTAGCGCTTTGTGCTCCTGCCCTTGTTTATTGAGCACTATCAATACGAGGTACAACAATTCAGAATATAAAGTTACAAGTATGCTTGATATTCATTCAACAATTTATTCATTAATTTGTATGAGTACTCATAATTTCTTTACTACTTTAGAATATGAGCCCAGCTGTAGCTTTTGACCGCAATTGGTATCTAGTAATGGCAAACCTATCTGAAACTTTACACTGAAGGAAGCATTCTTCATGATCAGATATAATTTCTGAAAAGAAATACTTGAGTCAACTGGCGGGCAGATAAGCTAAAATATACCATCTGCTTAGACTTTTCAATACTTGAACCTTTTTCGAACCTATAATTCCTAAGGCTTGTCAGAATTCTCAGATGTTCTTGATCAGATGTAATAATGTGCAATAAGAAATGTGAAATGGGTGAACATCGACCGACCCTGAGGAAAATTTGCGATTTTGGTTATGGTTTTGATTACAGTTCTAAGAACGAAGATTTCAGAAGTCTCGGTAATTATAATGGCAGCGTTTATGTATGCATGTTCCCGAAAATCCTTGCGATTTAACGAACTCACAAAGTCTCGAAAACACTTTCATCTTATATTAAATTTACTTTAACTGTAGGATGTATTTAAGTCGTTTTTATTTGACTGCATTATTTAAAATTTTTGTTGTTTTGTTTTTCATAATTTTTTTGTTTTGTACTTCCACTTCCTTGCATTTTTTCTGTCAGTATGAAAATACTTGAAAAATTATTCTGCCTTCGGTAAAAAGGACTTTTGGTCCTTTACGGTCCTGATTTATTGAATTGCATAAACAAAAATGGCAACGCAATCATGAGAAAGCGAAAGAGTTTATTATGCTCTCCACACTGAGTTGAGGGGCATTCACTAACTCAGTTTTACCCTTCTCTCTTCAAGACAACAGCTTAGGGGGATGGTAGTACAGTGGGGTTAATAGCAGAATTTTAATATTTAAAAATATATATCTACTAAAATAGATATATACTTAAAATTAAAATTTTGTCAAAACAAATTATTAAAGAATTTTAAAAACTTTCCAATCACTTGCCAATGCTCGTTTGAATCTTCCAGTTCTTACAACAATAACAAAAATCATGTATGCAGTACACGCGTGGTAGAACTGAAACCTTCAGAAAACTAATCTGTGATGGAATGAGACGAAAATGTTTTATGAAAATGATAAGAGTTGACAGAATCTAGAAAAGCTACAGAAATTAATAAAATTAATGTAGTCATCAAGTGGAGTGCGCGAAAACCATCAGCTTCGAGATCGGTTAACTAAACCTTGAGATATACATAAACGTGTAAAGATTTCCTATTTTTTTTTTCAATTTTTTCAAGCAATGCACTGATTAACTACCATAGGATTGCCATAGCGAGGAGAAAAAATCTACTACTCTCTTCATAGAAATTGTTACTGTTTCCCATTTAAGAGTTGTTGTTATTAAAATATCACACCAAATGTTTTGTAAAATTTTATTCAATTGGTACTCTCAATATAAAATTTTAGTTTCTTAAAGGTACCACTCCCATGTGTTCAAATGATATCACTCCATGCCCAGTCCTTACTTAAGGGGACATGACACTTTCAAATTTTCAAGAATTAAAAAAATTTTTTTTGACTGTTTCTTGTTTAAAAAATATTGAAATATACGTTTTAATAATATAAACCTAAAATTCGGCTTATTAAATATATAGCGAGCATTTTAGGAACATCGCGTCAAAGTTAAAGTACTTGAAAAGCTATAGTTAAAACACTTTAAACGCGTTTTTCTCGAAACCACGTTTCTCGAGTTGGCGGGCATGATAAAAAAAACTACTTAACCGATCTTTCTGAAATTTTAATATGTTGCTGTGCACATATCAATGCAGGGAATGGAACTACGGACAGAAAGATCGGTATTATAGTTTTTGATTTTTGCATGATTTTGGCCCGAAAAATTGGCAGTTTTCGAAAAATGTCGCCATTTTGTTATTTTTGGAACAAAATTTTTTGCCTGTAGTTCATTCCCTGGCGGCTTTGATGCTGATTAAAACCTCTTATTTTTTTTGTTTTTCATATGTTCCAGTGAGCTGCAATCATGCCCAACGTGATTTTTTTGATGTTTTTTTTTTTTTCAAAAAATTCTAGTGGTCATAAATTTCATAAAAAAATTAAGAAAAAAAATTTTTTTAAAATATTGTTTTTTGTCAAAATATATTTGTAAAGTTGATAAGAAAAATCTCCCAAGTTTAAAACATCCTAGAAAAATATTTTTTGCTTTTATATTATGTTATAAAAACTGAGCATTTTTAGGTCATCAACTTTCTACAGCTTGGGAAATTTCAATATACAATACCCAAAGGGGGTATCAAATATATACAAAAAAATGTCAACGCGGAACTGTTTTCAGCAACATGCCATAACATTTAAAATTTAAAAGCGATGAGTTTTCATGCATTAACTCCTAATTGATGACTTTTATTTTTAAATTACTACACCAGATTGTATAGAATTTTTTATTTTTGTTTATGGAGTAAAACACGCGAAAACGCCAGCGAAAAAATTTTTTGGCTTCGATTTGTCTGAAATTTGGCACTATTGTAATATCGATGTCTAGCAATAGAACTGCGTTCAGGAATTTGCTCTAGTATTATTTGTTGTTGAGATACGTGGGTATGAAATTCACGATTTTTGTACTTTTTCAGAATAAGTGTTTTTTTCGAAAATTCATAGCTTACAGCACACTCTATCAATTAATAATTGGTATACCTACGATTTTAGGTTTTTACTTGTACTTTTTGAAAAAAAATACTGTTTCTGAAAAAAAAAAAATTTTTCTGAAATATTTTGCGAATTTAAAATTATTTTTGAATTTTTTTAACAAAACCATTTTTTAAAATTTTTTGTTTTATTTTTTAAAAAAAAAAACTTTATTCTGCGCTTAATGCCGTAAAATTTTTTATGGGGAAAAAATTATTTATATTTTTTTTTTTTAATTCAAAAAAAAATTAAAGAGCCAAAATGTTGAAAATTGAAATGAATTTTTGAATTTTTTTTGAAAAATGCATTTCTGAATATTTTTTTGTTTTTACATTTTTAGGTTTTTACTTGTACTTTTCGAAAAAAAAATACTGTTTTTGACAAAAAAAAAAAATTTTCTCAAAAATTTTGCGAATTGAAAAATATTTTTGCATTTTTTTTAAAAATCACACATTTAAAAATTTTTTTTTTTAGAAAAAACTTTGATTTATTCTGCGTTGAATGATGTAAAAATTTTCGAGGGGAAAAAAGTATTTATATTTTTTTTTAATTTTAACAAAAATTAAAAAGCTAAAATTTTGTAAATTGAAATGAATTTTTGAATTTTTTTAGAAAAATCCCTTTCTGAATATTTTTTCGGTGAACTTCAGATTACAGCTTGATACGCAAGCTTCAAAATGATATGCCATAATATGAGGGCAAGTAGTTAGTTAAAATGTTTGAGCCGTTAACCTGATAACTAAAACTGAAATTTAAAATCAGTGCAGTAGACTTTCAACGCGTAGTACAGGGCGCTTTTAACAACTCAAACATTTTAATTAACTCTTTGCCCTCATGTTATGGCATATCATTTTGAAGCTTGCATATCAAGCTGTAATCTGAAGATCACCGAAAAAATATTCAGAAATGGATTTTCCAAAAAAAAAATCAAAAATTCATTTCAATTTACAAAATTTTAGCTCTTTAATTTTTGTTAAAATTAAAAAAAAAATATAAATACTTTTTTCCCCGCGAAAATTTTTACGTCATTCAACTCAAAATAAATCAAAGTTTATTTTAAAATAAAAAAAAATTTTTTTTTAAAATGGGTTTTTAAAAAAAAATGCAAAAATATTTTTCAGTTCGCGAAATTTTTGAGAAAATTTTTTTTTTTCAAAAACAGTATTTTTTTCGAAAAGTACAAGTAAAAACCTACAAATGTAAAAACAAAAAAAATATCAAGAATTGAATTTTTAAAAAAAAATTCTAAAATTCATTTCAATTTTCAACATTTTGGCTCTTAAATTTTTTTTTTAATTAAAAAAAAAAAATATAAATAATTTTTTCCCCATAAAAAATTTTACGGCATTAAGCGCAGAATAAATCAAAGTTTTTTTTAAAAATAAGAAAAAAATTTTAAAAAATTTTTTTTTAAAAACATTCAAAAATAATTTTAAATTCACAAAATTTTTGCGAAAAAATTTTTTTTTTTCAGAAACAGTATTTTTTTCGAAAAGTACAAGTAAAAACCTAAAATCGTAGGTATACCAATTATTAATTGATAGAGTTTGCTGTAAGCTATGAATTTTCGAAAAAAACACTTATTCTGAAAAAGTACAAAAATCGTGAATTTCATACCCACGTATCTCAACAACAAATAATACCAGAGCAAATTCCTGAACGCAGTTCTATTGCTGGACATCGATATTACAATAATGCTAAATTTCAGCCAAATCGGAGTCAAACAATTTTTTCGCTGGCGTTTTCGCGTGTTTTACCCCTTATAGCAAATTTTAATTTTGGGTTTTTTTTTCATCTAATTGTTCACATTGCAAATGCAATACATTTTTTAAATCTCTAAACTTGCTCATCGCCCCACTGTATTCAGTTGAATGGTTTCTTTGACTTTAGGTGAAGAAGATAAGAGTGGCTGCCGTCGTCGCTGTGGTCGTTGCTGGTCGTTAGGTTAACGATAGCGTCCTGGCTTGTCGTCGGTATTAGGGTACATGTTTTGGTTATTGTTGTTGCGTTCTTCGCCGACTGTAAAATGTCCTGTAAAATTATTTTGCTTTGTTGGTACACGCTCCCACAGCGCATATAAATCAGAAATGGCGCTTTTTCTTGTAGCACCGACTTCATGGAATCTTGCATGTTATGTGGTACTTGGTGTCACTCCCAATGGTGCCTAATATTTGTTGTGCCCCACAAGCGCCGCACTCGAGTAGAAAAAAAATTTTCCTTTCCTTCGCTGTTCAGCTGTGACTTGCAATTCACATCAATGAGGTCGAAATGCCCGCACACTAAACAACGCAGTAGCAGCACATCAAAGCAACCAAAATAGGTAAGTCAGAGATGAGGAAAATAATATACGACCAAAAGGAGCAACAAAATTCCACTTCTTTTTCGCAACAAATAAAAATACAGAAAAAGGATTCGCGGCTTTGAAAGTAATTTTTCTTGGTCCTTTTTTCACCACACTTTATGTGACTTTGGGGAATTTTCCATGCCTTTGCTTTTGACTTTACAACTTTTCAAAGTTGTTATTTGAGATATTGATAGTGAAAACTCGTGCCAAAGTTTTTCACAGCGCAGTACAGTAGTATTTTAAAAGGTTCACCCGGCAATGGAGAGTTGCGTGTATTAACTTATAAAGTTCATTGCAGACCAGTTGTGTAAGCTTTTTTGTTCTATGTATTTTAAAGGGTTAGAACAAAACTGTGGAGAAACCGTTATCTGCAACTGTAGATTGAAAGGTCGTTATGATCAATAATTTTTCTTGGTTGTTCCTTTTTCTAACTTATTCAAATTTTAATCAAATAAATTCACAGCACTTTAATGTTTCTTAAATTCAGCAGGAAGATGATATAAATTTATGCTTTATCTCAATGTTTATTAAATATTGCATTTTTCAATGAAAATGTACGAATAAGAAGCGCAAACATAATTGGAATATCCTTTTCTAATCTTGTATTTTTACAAACAGAAATAAGAACAACACCCAAGAGGAGTAACTTTTGTTTTCTTATAAATATTAGCTAGGCAATTCATAAAGGTCGTCCATAAATAACGTCCACAGTGAGGGGAGGGAGAGGGTAGCAAAAACTGAAATAAGAGGACATTAGTGTTTCACCGAGGCCGAGGCGAGGCGAGGTTCTAGTTGATCTCGGTCTCGCCTCGTTTTATAAATTTAAGTCTCGCCACGCCTCGGCCTCGGACGAGATCTTACCATCACATGACCGAGGCACCTCGGTAAAAAAGCGAGGTTTTTATTAAAATAAATAAAAAATTATACATGTATCCGGGCTGATAGGCTGATCAAGCCTCAAGAAATAAAATAAAATATCTGTTATTTTGGGTGAATTGGATGAGATATGATGAACTTAAATCTTTTCTTATATGGGGTAAAACACGCGAAAACGCCAGCGAAAAAATTGTTTGGCTCCGATTTGGCTGTAATTTGGCATTATTGTAATATCGATGTCCAGCAATAGAACTGCGTTCAGGAATTTGCCCTAATATTATTTATTGTTGAGATACGCGGGTATGAAATTCACGATTTTTGTACTTTTTCAGAAAAAGTGTTTTTTTTTCGAAAATTCATAGCTTACAGCAAACTCTTTCAATTAATAATTGGTATACCTACGATTTTAGGTTTTTACTTGTACTTTTCGAAAAAAATACTGTTTCTGAAAAAAAAATTTTTTTCGCAAAAATTTTGCGAATTTAAAATTATTTTTGAAATTTTTTAAAAAAACCATTTTTTAAATTTTTTTTTTTATTTTTAAAAAAAACTTTGATTTATTTTGCGCTTAATGCCGTAAAATTTTTTATGGGGAAAAAATTATTTATATTTTTTTTTTAAATTAAAAAAAAATTAAAGAGCCAAAATGTTGAAAATTTAAATGAATTTTTTTTGAAAAATGCATTTCTGAATATTTTTTTGTTCTTACATTTTTAGGTTTTTACTTGTACTTTTCGAAAAAAAATACTGTTTTTGAAAAAAAAAAATTTTTTCTCAAAAATTTTGCGAATTGAAAAATATTTTTGCATTTTTTTTAAAAAACCCATATTTAAAAATTTTTTTTTTTTTAAAAAAAAACTTTGATTTATTCTGCGTTGAGTGACGTAAAAATTTTCGCGGGGAAAAAAGTATTTATATTTTTTTTTTAATTTTAACAAAAATTAAAGAGCTAAACTTTTGTAAATTGAAATGAATTTTTGAATTTTTTTTGAAAAATCCATTCCTGAAAATTTTTTCGGTGAACTTCAGATTACAGCTTGATACGCAAGCTTCAAAATGATATGCCATAAGATGAGGGCAAGTAGTTAATTAAAATGTTTGAGCCGTTAAAAGCGCGCTGTACTACGCGTAGAAAGGCTAATGCACTGATTTTAAATTTCAGTTTTAGTTTTCAGGTTAACGGCTCAAACATTTTAACTAACTACTTGCCCTCATGTTATGGCATATCATTTTGAAGCTTGCGTATCAAGCTGTAATCACCGAAAAAATATTCAGAAATGGATTTTTCTAAAAAAATTCAAAAATTCATTTCAATTTACAAAATTTTAGCTCTTTAATTATTGTTAAAATTAAAAAAAAAAATATAAATACTTTTTTCCCCGCAAAAATTTTAACGTCATTCAACGCAGAATAAATCAAAGTTTTTTTTAAAAAAAAAAAAGATTTTTAAATGTGGGTTTTTTAAAAAAAATGCAAAAATATTTTTCAATTCGCAAAATTTTTGAGAAAAATTTTTTTTTTTCAAAAACAGTATTTTTTTTCGAAAAGTACAAGTAAAAATCTAAAAATGTAAAAACAAACAAATTTTCAGAAATGCATTTTTCAAAAAAAATTCAAAAATTCATTTCAATTTTCAACATTTTGGTTCTTTAATTTTTTTTAAGTTAAAAAAAAAAATATATATAATTTTTTCCCATAAAAAATTTTACAGCATTAAGCGCAGAATAAATTAAAGTTTTTTTTAAAAATAAAAAACTTTTTTAAAAAAAATTCAAAAATAATTTTAAATTCGCAAAATTTTTAAGAAAATTTTTTTTTTTTTTTTCAGAAACAGTATTTTTTTCGAAAAGTACAAGTAAAAACCTAAAATCAAAGGTATACCAATTATTAATTGATAGAGTTTGCTGTAAGCTATGAATTTTCGAAAAAAACACTTATTCTGAAAAAGTACAAAAATCGTGAATTTCATACCCGCGTATCTCAACAACAAATAATACTAGGGCAAATTCCTGAACGCAGTTCTATTGCTTGACATCGATATTACAATAATGCCAAATTTCAGCCAAATCGGAGAAAAAAAATTTTTTCGCTGGCGTTTTCGCGTGTTTTACCCCATATGGGAAGGAGAGGCATTGCCTATTTTTCCAAACCAAACTAAGCTATGAACCTTTTACAAACTATAAGAAAGATATGTACCAAATCTTATTTATCTACGTCAAATAGATATTGAGATATGACAAAGTTAATTTTTTTCTTATATTGAAGGCATGGTACCGCCCATTTTATTAATTGAATCTTAGTTATGCCTCTACCTTTTATAAATATACCAAGTTTTATTAATCTGCATCAAGTAGTTGCTAATAAAAGGTTTTTTAATAAAAGCGCTACAAAAGTTTTTTTAAATAGAACAAAAACGGTTTGGGATATCAATGAAATTCTTTATTTTTGTAAAAGAACATTCGATGCCTTTATCATCAATTATCGTCAATTTGATCTTGTAAGGATGTAGGCCAAGATCTTTTCGCAAAATTCGAACGACGTGTGAGAGACTGATTTGGGTCTTCCTCTATTGATGCGCTAGCGGCAGCAATATTCTCAACACTACGGGCATTTCTTTGTCTCACTGGCACGGGAACAATTTGTACTGTGCCTGTAGATTCAAATTTTTCCACTAGACGCTCAATTGTTGATCTGACAGGACGATTGTGACGACCATAAATTGGACGTGGCGCTCTTAAAGTTGAGGTCACTGACTCCGAATCTCGGTAGTAAATTTTAATAATTTCGACTCGTTGTTGGATCGTATATCATGATGAAATGGCAAACCTTATTGAAGAGAAATGTCAAAAGAGCGGGAAATAATATGACGTGGTTTGCTTTCCCTGTTGGTCTACTTTTGTAGCGTCCCTATTGAAAAACCCTTTATATGATGAATTCTGCTTTTCTCTTATGTAGGGGTGGCATCACCCATTTATCGTAAACTATGTTACGGAGCATCCCAAATCATAAGAAACATACAAATATGTATGTCAAATCTTTCGTCGGTCGGTTGAATGGTTTAGGAGTCCATTAGCAACGAACATACATATATTGATCTTTATTTATATACTAGCATTACGCTGTGCGTTTCGCTTCACCTTACCGGTTCTTAGAAAGACTATTAGAATAAATAAATTTCAATGCAGTATTGTCAATAATGCAGTTTTGCTTATAGCCTTACATGCTTCCCTAATCGATCAATCGAGGCGTAGTCGCATAGAAGCTGATGCGATCCAAGCACTTCTGTGCATTAGCGCTTGGACCAAATCTGAGCTCGTAAGAAGCACATGTGGGTTAAAAATAAAACAAAGTAGTTTACTCAAAATAAAATACTAAAATATTAGTTAAATAAAGATTTTAATATAAAAATTACAATCATATTTTGAATCTGCATATGGGTCTTACGAGTTCAGATTTGGTCAAAACGCGCCTCGCTCTTGGTTTCGAATACGAGGCTAGAACGAGGCGAGGCGGAGGCAAGGACGAGGCGAGGTGCCGTATGATCCTCGTGGTCAAGCGAGAAAAATTTATTTTTCCATCTCGTTTCGTTCTCGCCTCGGTCTCGCCTCGTTCTCGTAGTCAAAAACGAGGCTGCCTCGTAGCCTCGGTGAAACACTAGAGGACATACTGGGAGAGAGGCTTTTTCTCGCGACCATTTTTTTTAAAGATCAATTGAATATTTTCGTTTTTTTTTTCATAAGAAACGAAAAATAAATTTTAAAGGAGGGATAACATAATCCTTTGTAGACGTCCTTTAAGGAGGAGGGGGTTAGTGAAATCGGATAAAGCGGATAACCACGTGGGAGGCTATTAAAACTCCGTAACTTTTGAGGACGTTTTTTAAATCGCAAGTGGACAAAGCATTCAGATCTTTCTCTACAAGTAGTATAAATTGGATTAACCATTCTATTCTGCCTACATCATTTACCATGAGATAAACTCAACTCATTTCTAGTGGTGATCCTCAGTCTATCCGTTTTTTGTACGCAAAGTAAATGTTAATTAAATTATTGATTAGGATTTCATTAAAAGGTAGCTTTTCAGTTTGAAATATTTTCGAAATGTTCTTTTTACACAGAGTATTCTTATCCACTTTTTCTAGAATTCAAAAATTGAGTCTGCCATTATGAGACTGCAAAAGTAAAAGATTTGCACCAAATAGTAACCAGAAATTGCTCAAGAGCAAAAATTAATATATCGCGCAAAATAAATGAAAAAAGCTAAATAACCAAACCATTAGGACCAAGACTACTTGCGTAAAAATACACAGTGTTTTCAAAATTTCTATTTTTTAATTAAAGTTAAAATTTTCATAAGAATATTTTTAAAAAAGAGTACAGTAAATACCTTCAGAATCATGTAAAGTTTTAAAAAATTTACCGTAAATGCAATTACTGGTTCAATAGTCTAAAACTTGTGTATACATATTTACAAAATTTATACATCGTGTTGTCGTAAAGTTCTGGTCCTAAAGAATACCTTACAAGTGAGCTATGGTATTGAAGTTTATTTAGTTTTCAATTTAAAAATTATATTTTAATCCACTAAAAAGCAATTGCGCTTGGGGTCCAATCAATATTGTAAAAATTCATTGCAATGCATTTCAAAATTAACTGGTACGCAAATTCAACTTTTATTAATACTTTCCTGTCATTTTATAAATTTCATTTATACAGAGCATTTAATTTGAAAAGAAAACTCGCTCTACAGTACATCGATAATTGGATTATCGAACAAGGACAGGACATGCGTTATTTAACTTATTTGAGAGTTTTCAAATCTATCCTTTGGCAACAAAATTGGAGCCCTGTTTGGTGGTATATTATAAACTTATATTTACTGATTTTCAGAGATTTTTTGTTTGTTTCCGGAGCACGGAAGTTTGAAAAAATTTCCAGAATCTCATGGTCAAATCTCCCCCGTAGATGAAATCAGTTGACGAGCACTCCACCATCCAACTAATTTTAAGCCTACCTTGAGATTTAAGCTTTTTTACATTGCATCTCTTGAGTAATTGATCGGATTAATTCACGACTTACGCTGGCTTAGACACTATAACTATCGAAAAGTTACTAAGTAGCTTTAAAAAATTGTATTCCTTGATTCACGAAAGTCTACGTTAGGGTGATTATTTTTAATTTTATTTTTCTAAGACTTACGCGTTAATTTTATGGTATACTTATATAAGTAAAAATATTCCGAATTCAAAAATATAAATATATATGCACTAGGGTGGTTCTTATATTGATTTTTTTTTTTGAATTTTCGACCGGGCACCATCTCAATTGATTTTCTACCATAAGAAACTTTTTCTGTATTTTTTTCAATTTTCTTAATTATTATTTAGGGGTCGCTACCAATGTTAAAATTTTGTATGTGCTAAATAGCTTAAAAACACTTTTTTAATCGCTAACTTATTTTTAGGGAGAGGGATGGGTGAGGCTTTCTGCATTCTATTTATCTTTGATATACGCTAATAAAATGTACCAGAGTCAATACGCCGGATTGAAGTTGTAGTGTCCATACAATGTTTTTTTTCTGAAAGTTTGACTTATGGTAGCGACCTCTAAAGCTTTCATAAAAGTGAATTAAAAAAATATGTATTCATTATTTTAGGGCAGAGAATCATATGACGGGGTGCCCCGAATTTCGAAAAATAAGGACCACCCTAATATGCACATATATAATTTTCGTTTGATATGAAGAAATAAGAGCCAAATTTTCAGATATAAAGATATGGCTTTCAGTAGCGTATCGTGCACATTGGGCGCCCAGGGCATGAGATAATTTTTTGAAGCCACTTGCCGTAAGACGATATTGTGTTTTTTGTAACATCTAAAAGCAATATATACTAAAAAAAGCTTCGTGAGCCCATAACCAAATATATTTCACATTAAATTATAAAATTTCATCCAACACACTATACATAGTACATTGTACTTACTATCTCTAATTTATTTTTAATTACAAAAAAAAGGTCTACAGTATTTTAAAAATTTCGTACTATGTTAAAAACTAAATTTTAATTTCATATTACGAGTATCATTTTGCCAATTCCAGTTAGATTATTATGTTTTTATTTTAAGCAAATATTAAGATTCCCCTCATTTATCGGTCTTGAGCGACCTCTAAATATTACGATGAAGTGCTGTCAAGCTCTTAGCTAAATTAAAATTGTAACCATTGTAAGCTTAATAAAATATTTAAAAAATCTTTTTGGACCAAAATGTTTACGATACAAAAAAATAAGTTTGCTTCGAAAACTTGGCACAGAGCAAATAGTTGGCTTTGAAACTTTCTAAGCTCCTATTTACTTAGATAACGAAATGTTAAAGACAAAAACGAGCAATAAACATTATCTTTTGACTTCATACGATGTCAATTTAATTTTTTTTTTTTTTTTAAACTTTCAATGTGGGTGGGTCCTATGCAGTACCAACACTTGGCACATATAAAATACTCGTTATATTTCTATGCTGTTATTGTTAGTTACCAAATAAATTTCTTTAATTAAAACTGAAAACAAAAGCAAACGCTGCTCAGTTCTGAAGCTGCTGAACTCTTAACAGGAAAATGAATTTAAATTTTTGGGAAAATCAAAACTGCAAAAGGAAGAGAATGCTGAAAAACAACAACAGTAATGGAAACAAAAAAACAAGCCAAGCTGAACAAATTCGCAGCAATTAGCTAAAGACGAGGATGACGAGATTCAGTCAACGGTGAAGTCAACCGAATAAATGGGTGTTGGTAAAGAAAATACAAGGATCAGGGAATTGATAAAGGGTAGCAGTGCCATGAAAGTAGCGAAGTAGTAAGAGAAAACGTTTTCACTGATTACATGGAAAACCAAGCGACTTACAAATTGCTAAAATTATGCGAAACAAAACAAAATGTCACGATGTTAACAATGGCTACACGTAGAAAATCAAAGAGAGTTTCAAAACAATTAAATTGTATAATATTTCAACATTGTTGTAGCTTTATATATGAGATCTCACTTATAGTTTGAATCTGACGCAAAAGACTTACAATCACTTATCACGAAGTCAGATCATAGATTGCCCAAAAGCTAAACCATTATACTCAGACATTTTTGACAGCATGTAAAGTTTTTATGAGGCTCTGTCCAAATCAGAGCATGCATTTCTCTATGTGTAGAGTAGCAGCATTGAAACTGGCATTGAAAAGATGAAAAGCAGCAGCAATACTGATGAAATTAATTGAGATGATTTAGAAAAAGAAAAACAAAAGATGCTGACAGATTTTCGTCAAAAAGTGAAAATCTTTTAATCGGTCACAACAACAGCAGCATTAACAACAACATCACTGGAAAACACGCTATGCAAATTCATTGGTAGTTTTAATTTTTTCTGAATAAAGAATCTAGAGAACGCTGCAGCAGCAGCTAAAGAGCGGCCAAACTAAACTAAGAAGCAAATGAACAACATAAATGGCAAAATAAGGGAGGACGGGGATGAACGGCAACCAAGCAGGCAGTCACGCAACAACTTAATTACGCCTTTTTAATTGGACTAATTAATTTATGCTCAACGCTCTTCAGGACTCAACCTCATTTAGAAACAGCCGCCGCCACAGCAGCAGCAGCACAAAAGAAATCGTTAAAAAAAAACTGAAGAAAGCAATCAAAATAACTGGAAGAAGGGATTGAGACGACAATCAGTCGGTTGTTTGGTATAGGGAGTCCTTAAGTGTGTGCCGAATATTTAAAGCGCGTATAGCGTCATTAAGGACACTCGACGCTTAACAGTTATCATTGTTGTTGTTGTCATTGTCGTCATCGTCGCTGTCTTTATTGCTGTCAAAGTCGTGCGCGTTCGTACATTCAACTTCAGATTTTCAATTTCAAGTGATGCAGATAATGAGTGACGCGTGGCGATACCAAAGTTAATGCTGTTGATGAGAACTGGTTAAATACCAAAAGTAATTAAGAGGTAAATTTGTTAAGCTCTTAAGATAACAAGAGCTTTAAATAAATACTGAACGTTCGTAATAGAGTTATGTTTGATTTGTCATAATCAGAGAATAATTTTAAAGTCGTCCTTCACTAATAATGTCATATCTTTTTAATGAAACATATTATCAGTAGTAACTAAAAACTTTTGCATCCTGGCCAAATCCAAAACCATAACTGGTTGATATAAGCCAAAAGTTATATAAAGGGTGTATCCATTAGACATGTATGGTTGGTAAAGCGTACTATTTGACAGCTAATCGCTTAACATTTGTCATCTATAAATGCGGGAAATTCACGATGACACGCTACACAGTGAAAGATAAATAGAAATAGTTGAATAATAGTTGAATTTTACCACGAAAATTTGCATTCAATTCACAGATACGATGCACAAAATTCAACCTTCAACCTCATCAAAAAATTCCAAGAGACTGGCACAGTGCAAGATGTGAAGACGCCAAAATGACTTCAAAACGGGCGGTTCGACCGAAAATATCGCAGTGAAGAAAAGTGTTGAAAACGACCCAAACGACCTTTTCGCATAGATTCGTGCAGTAAAACTTTTTTTCGAAAAATGGGTCCAAAAAATCCTTTTAGGAGGGTCGGGGACCTCACTTGTCACCTTCAAAATCCACTTTCGGCCTTTTCTGATCGATTCGTGCACTAAAATTTTTTCGATAAATGGGTCCAAAAAACCCTTTTAGGAGGGTCGGGGACCTCACTTGCCTTTTCTAAAATCCATTTTCGACCTTTTCCCAACGATTCGTGCAATAATTTTTTTTTCGAGAAATGGGTCCAAAAAACCCTTTTATGAAGGTCGGGGTCCTCATTTGTCACCTTTTAAATCCATTTTCAGCCATTTTTTTCAAAAAATGGGCCCAAAAAACCCTTTTAGGAGGGTTGGAAACCTCACTTGTCACTTCCAAAATCTATTTTCGGCCTTTTCCCATCGATTCGTGCAGTAAAATTTTGTTCGAGAAATGGGTCCAAAAAACCATTTTGGAGGGTCGGCGACCTCACTTGTTACCTTCAAAATCCATTTTCGGTCTTTTCTCATCGATTCGTGCAATAAAATTTTTTTCAAAAAATGGGTCCAAAACACCTCTTTAGGGTTAGGAGGGTCGAGAACCTCCCCTGTCACTCCCAAAATCCATTTTCGGTCTTTTCCCATTGATGCGTTAAGCACAATTTTTTTGAGAATTATAAGTGCTAATTATCATAAATTTCTTGCTTTTCAGAAACATGTTAAGTATTTTCCTTTGGATTTTATTATCAATAGATAGATATGTAAATCCAAGATATTTTTTTTAGGATTTTCCTATCAGAATTATATATGATCAGAATTTCGTCTTCATTGACACTTAAAACGCCGAATAGTTAAGATTGTATCAGGTCAATAGTCCTTAGCCCAAATCGGTTTTATGCAGGATCTGGGTGCTGTATTATTGCAGTAAAGTGATAGGCCCAAATCACCAATATGAACCCCATCGAAAATTCATGGGCACACTGAAAAAAAAAAAACGCTCTAATAAGAGTTATTATGGAGGAATGGACAAAAATTTACCGCAAGAATATGATTTTCAAAAAATTATTGCATCTATTCTAAGAAGGATACAAGCCATGATTGATATTCGTGGTGGACACAACAAGTATTGAAGTTTTACTTATAAGTTTATTAGTTTCTTCATATGTTCCTTGCATTTTGCAAAGAATTATTTGACACCACGAAATGACTAGTGTTATAATTTTTATTCCATAAACTTTTTTTTTTGATTATATTAAATAATTTTTTTGTTAATTTCTAATGAGAAATGAGTAAGTGAATTGAGTACAAAAAAAATTTCCAAAAAATACATACATTTCTTATTTTTATTCAATTAGAAAGTGAAAATTGTGTTTTATATTCTATTTTGAAAACAATTACTTGACAGACTGTATCATGGCGTTCTTAACTATATTTGTACTTGAGTCGACTTAAGAAGTTGTTCCTCTTCACCACAGAAATATATTGAACATGTATTAGACATACTCAAAATAACCTCAAGTTCCAGAATTTTTCGGAAATTTTTAAAATTTAAAAATTTAATTTTTTTCAGTATATCCGCAATCACAAAACAAAATAAAAAAAAACTTCTAGGGTTGTAGTTTTCTAGATTGTAGTGGAAAATACATTTTTGTTCTTCATTCCAGTAATTCTTTAAATATAAAGCTGCTTACTTTTTTGAATTTGACTTTTTTGACACGAAATATCTCAAAATCGCATTTTTTATTAAGATTCATTTTTTCGGTCAAATATCGAACCATTTTGGGCTGTAAAGCAAATATGTGTTATATTTGAAAAAGGTAGTTATATCGAAATGACGTATAAAGAGCGGCCGTTACAGCGAAATGCTGTATAAATATCGGCCGTATAGCGAGGTATGTATTGAACCATAGTATTTAAGCGAGTAGTATTTAAATTTTATAAACCTGAAACGAAATAACTACTTACCTCACATACATATTTCTTATTTAATAAATGTTGGCAAGAATTTTTTTATCTTATGTGTAATAAATAAAGATAAGTACATCAAGCATTGATTGATAAAGCAAGCTTTATTTTGCTCAAACTGCACTCCAGTGAGAGAGTTTTGGTGGTTGAAATATGGCAATGGAACTATGGCTATGCTTTAGTTAAGAAGAGTCCTTTTTATGCATTAACTTAAGGGTCAAAGTCAGTTTCTTCATTGCTACAAGCTGGTGCTGAACGTATTATAGAGTGCAAGTCGTGACTAAAGGCATCTACCTACCACACAGGCAATGAAATTGTTAAGTTTTTAATGTCTGTGAAGTTGGCCCAGCATTTTTTGATTTTTTAAGAAATAGAACTTGTGCTGCGATGTGCCCGACTTGTGCTATGATGTGCCGTATTTTTTAAAAAAATCGTTCGTAGGATTCGATTTTTATAAGCAAAATAATTTTTTAGTGTGAAGTTGGCCCAGCATTTTTCATATTTATGAAAAAGCAGCCTTGTGCTGTAATGTGCTCAGGATGTGCTGCCATGTGCCGTAAAGGATATAAAATTATTCCTGGAATTTCGACATTTATGAACAAAAACATTTTTTGAGTGTGAAGTTAGCCCAGCATTTTTCGATTTTTCAAACATTTGATGTTGTGCTGTAATGTGCTCGACTTGTGCTATGATGTGCCGTATCGCAAAAAAAATAATTTCAAGTATTTAGTCAAAAAAATTAATTAAAAAAAATTTGTGAAGTTGGCCCAGCATTTGTCGATTTTTCAAAAAAAACTGGTTGTGCTGTATTGTGCTCGACTTGTGCTATGATGTGCCGTATTGCAAAAAAAAAAATATTTCAACTTTTGCTACATGAAACTTGCAAAAAACTATTTTTCATACAAAAATGTGTGTGAAGTTGGCCCAGCATTTGTTGATTTTCCAAGAAACACTGGTTGTGCTGTATTGTGCTCGACTTGTGCTATTATGTGCCGTACTGGAAAAAAAAATATTTCGACTTTTACTATATGAAACTTGCAAAAAACTATAAATCATACAAAAATTTGTATGTGAAGTTGGCCCAGCATTTGTCGATTTTCCAAAAAAAAACTGGTTGTGCTGTATTGTGCTCAACTTGTGCTACGATGTGCCGTATTGCAAAAAAAAATATTTCGGCTTTTGCTATATAAAACTTGCAAAAAACTATTTTTCATACAAAAATGTGTGTGAAGTTGGCCCAGCATTTGTCGATTTTCCAAAAAAAAATGGTTGTGCTGTATTGTGCTCAACTTGTGCTACGATGTGCCGTATTGCAAAAAAAAATATTTCGGCTTTTGCTATATAAAACTTGCAAAAAACTATAAATCATACAAAACTATTTGTGAAGTTCAGGGTTGCCAAGTTGAAAATGAGGAATTAGCGGCCTTCAAAAGAATAAAATAATTCGATAAAATGTTAAAATATTTTTGTGAAAAAGTTGATGACGTATTTTTTGTTCAGCAATATTCATATTTTTTTGGAAAATACTTAATTTTATCTGTAAAAATCTTCAAGAAACCAACAATCACACAAACTTAAATCGATATAACAGTTATTCATGTTATCAAGCCATGCCATCGAACATGCTTTAAATGTGTGTGTGTATACATGGAAGTGAGCTTGGATATTAACTAGTGTTGCCGTATGCTCTTCAGATTTATTTCAACTTATTTAACCATGTTGAAACGCGCTCTAGTAATAAAATAAAGCAAATACAAAATTTAAGTGTGATACAGCACGTAAAACAATCAAACTGTTTAATTTATTGATATAAAAGTTTCCTTGGGCTTATGTATTTTTAAGCATTTACACATGGATATAGAGACCTCATCTTTGATTCTCTCCAAACTAAGTTGATGGTTTATTCTTACAAAAAAGAACCTGCTAAACACAATGATGTTTTTTTGTTCGGGATCATGTTTTCACGATTTTTGTATAATATATATATATTGAAAACAATTTATTGACTTTAAAGATCTAAAATTTTTTTTTGGTTTTTGATTTTTGGCTTTCCTAATAAATTTTGTCAACGAAAGTAAAGTCCCTTTTCACATGAATTTTCAAATATTATTTTTCACTAACTGATCTACCCACGACAAATTATGCAATGAAAATGAATTAAAAAAACGAGAAATGTGTGCGATATTAATCTACCATTTTTTGATGTTTCCAACTGCTGTATCAACAATCAACTTCGCTGTGTTGAGTGATGTTGTTTTGAAGAAAATAGACTCCGGTAAAAAATAATTGAGGATTTATTTGTATGTGTATTTGCTTTTAATCGTTACTAGAATAAATAGCTAACTTCAAAATACAACTTTTAATAGGTTCTGTTCGCATGCTTTTTCTTTCTTACAAAAATTTGATTTTATATCCCTGATATAGGATCAAGAAAGATAGCATGGAAATTAGGCTTTATGAAATATTTAAAAAGATATTGGAGAAAATTGACAATACATATTCATATGTAAGTATAATGCGACTAAAGAACCGTGCATATATGCAGTTAAATAGTTTGCCAACGATTGGAGTCATTGGATGATTTTCAATTTCATTTCGTCGAATCTAGATAACATTACTTTTAAAGGCATATTTTAAGCTTTTATTTTTATTTGAGTGTTTTTTTTATGTGTTTGTAAATTTTGATTCAAGAAACTTAAAAAACCAAAAATCATACAAATTCATAGCGATATTTACACTTATTCATGTTATCACGCCTTGCTGTCTGACATGGATTGTAGTGCTGTCCTACTTTATTTTCTGTTTCCTGGTTGCACACGGAATTGCTTAGATACAATTTTACAATAAGCTTTTAAGTTTTAAAAATATGTTTAGTAAATTATTTTTTATATTTTTCACGATATCACGAAACACTGTTTCAAAATAGAATAGAAGAATATTTAAACCTTCAATATGGCAACAAAGTCCTGTGAACATTCACAAAAAGTGGAATTCATGTCTAATATTTTCACGATTACATGTGGCTTTTTCGCATTCACTGGCCTCTGTTTTAAATTATAATTGACGAACTATCAAATGAAGCCTGTCCCAATATGTCCATGTACATTGACTGACCACTATAAGAACAATGCAATCATACAAAATTGTAAGATAAAGTAATGCAAATGTAAAAAGACGGAGAAATTCCTGACTGTGCTTCATTTGCTACTCCTCCAGCTTTTCAATTTTCTCACTAAAAAACTACCTATGCTAGCACTTCAGTCTTGTAATTGGTCAAATTGACGACACAAATTATTTGCGCAGTGCAGTAGTAGCGTTCATAGGCTTATTTATGCTATTTGCGCAGTAAATCCGAATCCTGTAAATGACCGTTTTCGACCCTTTCGGTCTTTTTCAAGGTTCGGAGCAATCCTAAATGATGTCCAAAAGCCATTTTCAATCTGTTCTTATCAATTGGAGTAAAACAATTTTAGGGTGGATCAAAAAAAATCTTTTTTGTCCCAATTGATAAGGAAATTTTGAAAATAGCCATTTTCGAGCTTTATCTTTCAATTGGTGCAAAAAATAATAAATTTTTGATCCACCCTAAATTTTTTTTTCTCCAATTAATGAGGAAAGGTTGAAAATAGCTTTTGGACATCACTTAGGATAGCTCCGAACCTTGAAAAAGACCGAAATGTTCAAAAACAGTCTTTTCCAGAATTCGGACCCACCCTAAATGATGTCCAAAAGCCATTTTCGGCCTTTCTCCATCGATTGCAGGAAAAAAAATGGGTCAAAAACGGTCCTCTCCAGGGTCCAAAGCCACCCTGAGTGATGTCCAAAATACATTTTCGACCTTTCCCGATAATGGGTCAAAAACGGTCCTTTCCGGGGTCCGATTTTAGCAAAACAAAAATGTCCGAAATGAGTCCAGGATACGGAGCTTCTCTAAATTATGTCAAAAAACAATTTTCGACTTTTCACTAAATTTTTTGTGAGTGGTAAATCCTTAAAAGATAAACAAAGTAAGAAAGCACTATAATGTGAATTGTAACTAAACGCAGAAACAGAACTGGAACGTGCGCTTTATCTTCAGTGTCAAATCGCACCAAAAAATAGAATTTTTTCTATTTCTCTGCGATAAATTTTGTAGTGTCAATTTTGTACTCACTACAAACGTATAAGAAAAACAAAAGAAAAATCGCTCGTCTCAGTTCTGTTTCTGCGTTAAGCCTAATTTCCATGCTATCTTTCTTGATCCAATATCAGCGTGGCTGGGCAAAACGTACCGCGCGCGGTACTGCGGCAGAATGAGAATAACTTTTCATATACGTATATAAAGCAGAGAGCGTAAAATTTAATACAGTTTGCTTTAAAAAGCAAACAAAGCACAACTACACATGCATTGAAGAACATTGAAGCGAAATACGCGTGTAGTGGTGCCCAGCTCTGAATATCAGGGATATGAAATTAAATTTTTGTAAGAAAGTAAAACCATGCGAACAGAACTAATGCGCTTGGAGAATGTGAGAGTGAATAGCATACATTTGCTATCTTCATTGCATGTGATGTCCTCCCTGATACTTGATAAGATAAGTTCAAGAAAGAACACATGGAAATCAGGCATTAAGCCCAATTTCCATGTGATCTTATTTTATCTTATTTCATCCCATATCAGGGATATCAAATCAAATTTTTGTAAGAAAGAAAAAGCATGCGAACAGAACCTAATGCGCTTGGAGAATGCGAGAGTGAATAGCATACATTTGCTATCTTAATAGCATGTGATGTCCTCCCTGATATTTGATAAAATAAGATAAGATAAGATCACATGGAAATTGGGCTTTAAGGTCAAAGAGTTTCTGCTGGCAGTTATGTATGTTGCTTACACGCAGAGTCGACTTGTTACGCCGACTCACAAGTTCGCTGTTATTCAGGCATTTACACATACATACGTCAGCGTCAAATGTTATTCATTGTTGTCAAAACAAACAAACAAAAAAAAAACTAAATAGTCTGCAACGACGTCGTCTAAAACTAAGATAAAGAATTATATAGTAATAATAGGCGTCATTTATTATTTTTCTTACACATTTGTATCTTAAAATTTGAAATTGACTTAAGCTATGTAAATGCTTTTTCAAACATTTATTTTACTTGAATTTTAATTTAAGCAGGGAGGACATCACATGCAATGAAGATAGCAAATGTATGCTATTCACTCTCGCATTCTCCAAGCGCATTAGTTCTGTTCGAATGGTTTTACTATGTAATGTTATCTAGATTCGACGAAATGAAATTGAAAATCATCCAATGACTCCAATCGCTGGCAAACTATTTAACTGCATATATGCACGGTTCTTTAGTCGCATTATACTTACATATGAATATGTATTGTCAATTTTCTCCAATATCTTTTTAAATATTTCATAAAGCCTAATTTCCATGCTATCTTTCTTGATCCTATATCGGGGATATAAAATCAAATTTTTGTAAGAAAGAAAAAGCATGCGAACAGAACCTATTAAAAGTTGTATTTTGAAGTTAGCTATTTATTCTAGTAACGATTAAAAGCAAATACACATACAAATAAATCCTCAATTATTTTTTACCGGAGTCTATTTTCTTCAAAACAACATCACTCAACACAGCGAAGTTGATTGTTGATACAGCAGTTGGAAACATCAAAAAATGGTAGATTAATATCGCACACATTTCTCGTTTTTTTAATTCATTTTCATTGCATAATTTGTCGTGGGTAGATCAGTTAGTGAAAAATAATATTTGAAAATTCATGTGAAAAGGGACTTTACTTTCGTTGACAAAATTTATTAGGAAAGCCAAAAATCAAAAACCAAAAAAAAATTTTAGATCTTTAAAGTCAATAAATTGTTTTCAATATATATATATTATACAAAAATCGTGAAAACATGATCCCGAACAAAAAAACATCATTGTGTTTAGCAGGTTCTTTTTTGTAAGAATAAACCATCAACTTAGTTTGGAGAGAATCAAAGATGAGGTCTCTATATCCATGTGTAAATGCTTAAAAATACATAAGCCCAAGGAAACTTTTATATCAATAAATTAAACAGTTTGATTGTTTTACGTGCTGTATCACACTTAAATTTTGTATTTGCTTTATTTTATTACTAGAGCGCGTTTCAACATGGTTAAATAAGTTGAAATAAATCTGAAGAGCATACGGCAACACTAGTTAATATCCAAGCTCACTTCCATGTATACACACACACATTTAAAGCATGTTCGATGGCATGGCTTGATAACATGAATAACTGTTATATCGATTTAAGTTTGTGTGATTGTTGGTTTCTTGAAGATTTTTACAGAAAAAATTAAGTATTTTCCAAAAAAATATGAATATTGCTGAACAAAAAATACGTCATCAACTTTTTCACAAAAATATTTTAACATTTTATCGAATTATTTTATTCTTTTGAAGGCCGCTAATTCCTCATTTTCAACTTGGCAACCCTGAACTTCACAAATAGTTTTGTATGATTTATAGTTTTTTGCAAGTTTTATATAGCAAAAGCCGAAATATTTTTTTTTGCAATACGGCACATCGTAGCACAAGTTGAGCACAATACAGCACAACCATTTTTTTTTGGAAAATCGACAAATGCTGGGCCAACTTCACACACATTTTTGTATGAAAAATAGTTTTTTGCAAGTTTCATATAGTAAAAGTCGAAATATTTTTTTTTGCAATACGGCACATCATAGCACAAGTCGAGCACAATACAGCACAACCAGTTTTTTTTTGGAAAATCGACAAATGCTGGGCCAACTTCACACACATTTTTGTATGAAAAATAGTTTTTTGCAAGTTTTATATAGCAAAAGCCGAAATATTTTTTTTTGCAATACGGCACATCGCAGCACAAGTTGAGCACAATACAGCACAACCATTTTTTTTTGGAAAATCGACAAATGCTGGGCCAACTTCACACACATTTTTGTATGATTTATAGTTTTTTGCAAGTTTCATATAGTAAAAGTCGAAATATTTTTTTTTGCAATACGGCACATCATAGCACAAGTCGAGCACAATACAGCACAACCATTTTTTTTTTGGAAAATCGACAAATGCTGGGCCAACTTCACACACATTTTTGTATGAAAAATAGTTTTTGCAAGTTTTATATAGCAAAAGCCGAAATATTTTTTTTTGCAATACGGCACATCGTAGCACAAGTTGAGCACAATACAGCACAACCAGTTTTTTTTGGAAAATCGACAAATGCTGGGCCAACTTCACATACAAATTTTTGTATGATTTATAGTTTTTTGCAAGTTTCATATAGTAAAAGTCGAAATATTTTTTTTTGCAATACGGCACATAATAGCACAAGTCGAGCACAATACAGCACAACCAGTGTTTCTTGGAAAATCAACAAATGCTGGGCCAACTTCACACACATTTTTGTATGAAAAATAGTTTTTTGCAAGTTTCATATAGCAAAAGTTGAAATATTTTTTTTTGCAATACGGCACATCGTAGCACAAGTCGAGCACAATACAGCACAACCAGTTTTTTTTGAAAAATCGACAAATGCTGGGCCAACTTCACAAATTTTTTTTATTAATTTTTTTGACTAAATACTTGAAATTATTTTTTTTGCGATACGGCACATCATAGCACAAGTCGAGCACATTACAGCACAACATCAAATGTTTGAAAAATCGAAAAATGCTGGGCTAACTTCACACTCAAAAAATGTTTTTGTTCATAAAGGTCGAAATTCCAGGAATAATTTTATATCCTTTACGGCACATGGCAGGACATCCTGAGCACATTACAGCACAAGGCTGCTTTTTCATAAATATGAAAAATGCTGGGCCAACTTCACACTAAAAAATTATTTTGCTTATAAAAATCGAATCCTACGAACGATTTTTTTAAAAAATACGGCACATCATAGCACAAGTCGGGCACATCGCAGCACAAGTTCTATTTCTTAAAAAATCGAAAAATGCTGGGCCAACTTCACAGACATAAGTTTTTATTGTTTTTCTCTGCTTGCCACAGATCTTCTGCATCGTATTTGGGATAAGTGGGTGGCCACCGTTTTTCCGGTAATTACTACATAGGTATATAGTTCTTTCTGAATTTTGAAGAAAGGGATAAACATTTGGGTACTATGATGTGTTTTGCTCAAATATTCGTAGATCTACAGTTTCGTAAAGTTTTACATCAAACATCCAACCCAAGGAATATTCGATGCTCTTTTCAAAAAGCCTTTTTGTGCAATATTTTCACTTAAAGAATTTTAATAATGAAGGCGTTTAAATTTATGTTTACGGACATGATTTTAATAAATAAATAATGGTGGGAAAAAATGTTTACGATTTTTTTATCACATTTCTGTTCGTATTTATATGCAAAGAATTTGGTAATAAAAAACGGCGCTTAAACAATTTAAAAAGTGCATCAAAAATTTATTTTCATTCCTCGAGTCCCTTAAATTTTATCTCAATTTAAATTATTTTTATTTTGCATCGTTATTGTGCCACCAACATTTATACGAATTTATACTCTCATTTCAAAATCCATTAAATTTTTTTTTTATGTAACCACCAAATTTTTCTGCGTTTTTTATATAATTTTTATTTTTGTCGTTTTTTATACTTTATGCATCCGCCATTTGGCACTTTTTGGGCTTTTCATTGTGTTATTAAAGCTTGCAATGTGCGCTACTTCAGCATTGGCATCAGCGTCAGAATACACAAGGATCCTTTAGATACAGCCGCATGTTTTCTTTCTTTATTGCGTTTATTGTGTACGGTAAATGAAAATGAAAATCAATGTCATTTGAGTGTGTGCTTGGCGTATATGCGTTTGTGTCTGTGTGTTTTTGTGGAGAACCAGCGGCATGGAATGAAATGATACTCGAATTTTTATTGTTAAGCATACATTAAGCTTTCGCTCTTGTTGTTGTTATGGTTGTTGTTAAAGGTGTTAAATTTTTTAAGATGATTCTATACGTTATTGCATATTTCGCGTTGCTGTAAATGTTGAGAGTCTTGTGGTATGATGATAGGAGTGGACCTTTTATGCGGTTATTTCTAAAAAAATATAACATACAATGTTCTCAATAACTGTATACCTACTTATATCAAATTAAAGCCTTATATTCTACACCATCTTGTAAAAGCACTGCCACATTTTGTCCAGGACTTGTTTGTTTTACCGAACGATCTTAAATCGAGTATGTTAAAAGCTACTCAAATAACTCTCCATATTTTAAGTTTATTGTTGAAAGTGAAACATGATTAACTGACCTAAGGTATTGTATTTGGTGAAGGAGTTACTAAGATTACCTCTTACAACTTGTGAGTTACAAGTGCTGATTTGTAAGGTGACGAAGGTAAGTTTAGATTTGTGTACTTTCAGTCCTCACCGTCACAAACTGATTGCGCCATTCGCAAGTTTGATCTAGGAACCTGAAATTTTGGGAGAATTTTCTTCAACCCCGATTCTACATATAATATAGACACTTCAACTTAAATACCAAATATCTTGACACCTAAGGAAGACTTTTTGTACGTTTCAGTAAGTCGGTTTTTTTCGTAAAGTTTCAACGAAATCGGACATAAACTCTGTCCGCACCGCTTACTGCTTTGAACTAGGAAGCTCAAATATTGGGAAAATTATATTTATTCCTCAAGCTAAAATATAGGCAAAAAAACAAAATCCATCTACAAAATTTTCAATATCAACACCATACAATGGATATTAAATTTAAAACATTTTAAAACAAATTTCACTGGCCACATCATTATTATTTAAATCTATCTGATCTTTCAGGTTGTGATTTGTTGCTTGTGCTTGATGTCGTAGTAAACAGTAGTTTTTGGACTTAACAAATATTTTATTTTATCAGCGGTTTCCCTTTTTCTTTGGTGCAACAAAAACCCAGTAGGCAAGGGCAGGAGCTAACAGTGCTTCTAGAAGGCCTTCCTTGGTAAGTATAAGGCCTTCCACCCTCCTTTCAAACGTACTTTTCTTTTATATGAAATGGCCGCAGAAAACAGGCTTTCTAAGGCCGCTTACCGTAGAAGGACTCTCAGAAGTACTTGACAAAAATTTAATTTTAATAAATTTAAAGACTCTAAATATTAATTGTTTTTTTTTTTTTTTTATCCGCGCCATCTCACTTGCGTTGATATTTTTTTAATGACTTTACAATTTGACAAAGAATACACAAAACTCTACCTCCTTAACATAACATGAAACAACAGAAGACTAGCCTGCACACCAGGGATGATATTGGCATATTTGTAAAAGGGCCAAAGTTCGAACTCAAATAGGGCTTTTTTAACATAAATAGGGCTTCTGTAAATCAAATAGTATATAACCATTTATATTATAACCAAATGTTTTCTTTTTACAAAATTTATTTTGTTGTTTAAATTTAATTGTAAGCATAAATTTTACTTAGGAACATTTAAGCGTTTACGATTTTTTTGTATATATCGCTAATTTTATTCAATAACGTTATAACCCAAAAACGTAAAAATTCAGTTAAAGTGCTTGCCCCGAAATATCTGATTTTTTGAGTTATGACGTTATTGAAGAAAATGAGCGATATACTAAAGAACTATGTTGAGATCGATTTTTAGAAACTTCTTCAAAAGAAAATGCAGAAACAATTGATATATTTGCAGATTTCGCACATCAAATTTAACCTATTACTTAGGTCAACAAATCGAAAAAAAATGTTGATTCCGAGGTATAGTTAGTGGTTTTGTATTAAGTATGTACTGGCAACGTTAAAAATATTTTTAATTTTTTTTCCCCCACGTGTCATTTTTGACTAACCGTCAGTTTGCATTATTTAATCATCATTCTTCATCGCGAAGAAGTTGCCTCAATGATCCAAATGTGTTTTGTTACATTTGTGGTGAATACACAGTGAAAAAGTTCAGAAAACCTATATCAGATTTTATAAAAAGTGCTTATTATGCTTACTTTAAGTCGAAAATTGAGGATAAATACTACCCGACAATACCCCAAATTGTTTGTTAAATGTGTTATGAACATTTGAGACAGTGTATTAGTGGTAAAAGAAACCATATGAGGTTCGGAATAATGTTAAAATAATGATTTATCCGAACTTAGATTCTGCTAGAAGACCCTTACCACATTCAGAGGAAGTACCTGTTCCAACATTTTGTTCCATTCGTGAATCATCATTTGAAGAAGTCATTAATGAAATGAATAGCGACATCGAAGAAGAATTAAATGATTTGATAAGGGATCTTGAACTTTCTAAAGAATCTGCAGAGGTTTTGGCTTTTAGATTAAAAGAAAAAAACTTGTTTGAGTCAAGTACAAAAGAACAAGAGAGCATGACTTGCTACCATTTCTTCAATCGGAAAATTATAGTTTTTTTTTGGATGTGCAAGGCCTTATTCTAGAAATGGGTATTTCAAAATACCATCCAAGTGAATAGCGTCTCTTCATAGACAGCTCTAAACGAAGTCGTTTAGTCGTTTGTTGAAGTTACTAAAAACTTTCTGGGAAATTTCAAGTCAAATAACTGCTCTGAAATTGTAAATGACATGCTAGAGCACTTTAATAACTTAGGATGCAATATGTCCATCAAAGTGCACTACCTTCACAGTCATCTTGACCAATGGACAAGGGGAGCGGTTTCACCAGGACCTAAAAACTATGGAAGAAAGATACCAAGGCCAATGGGATCACTGATGATGGCTGACTATTGCGGGTGGATGCAACGTGATAGTCCCTACTACACCTCATTCACGAAAGTCGCGAAAAAGAAAGTCATTTTTTAAATTATGTACATAAATTGTTTTTCATTTAATTTTTTTTTACAAGGCAAAATCCAGAAAACTACACATAGTCGAGAAAGAGAAAGTTCTTTTTTAAATAATGTAATTTGTTTTTCGTGTAAACTTTTTTTTTACAAGGCAAAATCTAGAAAACTACACATAGGATATCAAAAGTTTTGCTAATAATGTATTCAATATAAGGTCCTTAGTTAAAATAAAAGTACAACTTCTCGGCACCAAAACTAGTGTTGACCAGTGTTATAAATCAAATAAAACTTTTTTCATATAAAAAAAATCTCTGGTTTTTTATTTGAAATAATTTCAATTTGAAGTTTAAAAAGTCGAAAGCCATCGTATTACTTAAGGGTCCACTACCATTTTTTAGGAGAAAAATAAAACACTTAAATTTTATCCCAGTTCGCTTCAAGAAAGATTAAGATCGATTAAATTGTCAACCAAATCTGACAATGCACGATTATTATATAGTGTCAGGAGATTCCAAATATACAATCCGTAAAATCGGAGCTGCTCATTTACTCGTTTGATGGCCATTTTAAGATTAGCACTATGGCCGACACGGTTCGTTTTAAGCAAGATCAAAATCGGTAAAAATTTTTCAACCAAATCTGACAATGCACAATTATTATTTAGTGTTCGGAGATTCCAAAAACAAGATTTGTAAAATCGTACCTGGTCATTTACTCGTTTTATGGCCATTTTACGGTAAACACTTTCACCGATAATATCAATAAAATGACGTTCCAGGATAAATTGTGAATAAAGACATTAAAATTTTTTGTTTGATTTGTAATAGAAAATACTTTTAAAAGCCATAAAAAACTTATTTTTAATTAGTTTTTAGGCCCAAAAAAATTTTTTAAATATTTTTTTTAATTTTCTTTTTTAAGAAAAACGGTGAATAACACATCGAATATAAAATATTTTTTATTTATTGTTTTTTGAGAGCTTTGTAATCAAAAATATCTCAAAAATTTATAAAACAAAATTATAATTTAAATTCTTTTTTACCAGTTTTAAGGCCTAAAAGAATTTTTTTTTAGTATTTTCAATTTTTTTCCATAGAAAATGATGAATAACGTAATATATATAAACATTTTTTTATTTTTTTTCCTTGTTTGATTTTTAGTCAAAAATACTTTTAAGGCTCACAAAAAATAATAAAAAAAATTGATTTTTTCACTAGCTTTTCAGCCAAAAAAAAAAATTTATATTGGTATCGATTTTTTTCCATGAAAATCGGTGAATAACACAAAAGTCTTTGCATATTTGCAAAACTTATTGACTTCATCGTATGAATCGACTCAAAATACATAAAAAAAACAATTATCATAGCATATTTTAAAATTTCAATTGATATTAAAAGCATCAAAAACTGTACACTGTTCGCTTCATAATTTTGTTAAAATTATCGGTAAAAGTGTTTACCTTAAATGGCCATAAAACGAGTAAATGACCAGTTACGATTTTACAAATCTTGTTTTTGGAATCGCCGAACACTAAATAATAATTGTGCATTGTCAGATTTGGTTGACAATTTAATCGATCTTGATCTTGCTTGAAGCGAACCGTGTATCCAAGTAAGCTTTCCTTTGAAAAATAAAAAATTGTGATAATTTTTCGGTAGAATTTTGCAAAAGGGCCAAAAATGAATAAAAAGGGCCACGGGGCTTTTGAAAAATAAAAGGGCTCAAAAAAGCCCTAAAAGCCACCAAATATCATCCCTGCTGCACACCTCTCTTAATTTCTAACCATGTGTATACTTTTCATGTCGTATATGTACAATGCATATGACAAAAAAGTTATGCCGAATCATAAAACATTGCAATACATGAAATAAAAAAGAAACAGAAAAGCGCTAAAGTAAATGGAGTCCTTCTTCTTTGCCTTCTAATATCAGGCCTGATAGCACGTCTGTTGTGGCAAGGCATATTATGCCTTCTGTGATTGTATTTTTATTTGCATGAAAATCTAGTTTTGAGAAGTCCTTATATAATCGCAGCAGTGCTAGCAGGCCTTCTCCGAGTAAGGCCTTGCTCATTTGCCTGCTGGGAATAGCTGGAATGGCTTTTACTCCTACAATATACATATGTATGCTTATGCGGTAGTATTGAACACAAACGCTTTAAACGTAAATGTATTAAGAAGTTTAACAATAAACTCCGTCAGAAATTAATTCCTTCAACTCGACAAAAATTGGTCAACTTTAATACAAAGTTGTTTGAGTTTTTTCCGTAATTCGTGCAAATACCTTCAAAGTAAATTGGAGGAGTGCTAATATCGCAAAGATTTTGTTGAGTATTTTCAACTAGACTAGAATTAAAAGAGTATCAGAGGGATGATCAGCTGTAAAAAGATCAGCAGTTGAGGATTAGCAGGAAGAACTTCAACAGCAGTTGATCAGCAGTTGGAAGGTTGACAACAGGAAGCTCAGCAGCACACGTAAAAGAATCCTTCTTATTAATATACATGCAAACATACGTTCCTGCATGCAGTTTTATATTTTTTTACATTATTGTTCATCTCAATTTTAAGACTTCACTCACTTTGTCTCTTAACTTCTTTGTTTGCATCGATTAGTGATGGTCACTAAAAACTAAAAAATATCGGAAACTTATGAAAATTTTCATTAAACTTATAATAATTCTTATGTATGATGAATACGCGAAAATTAGCAAAAGTAACTTACTTTTTCGCGAAGTTTGTGTCGGGAAGGAAATACGTTCTCTGTGGTCCTCATTCTCATCCTTATCTTTCTGATACTCATGCACCTTCAAAAACAGAATAGAGAGCGTCTTCAAAAGAAAGACAAACTGCAAATTTTCCGATAAGCAAATATATCTTTGTTTTCGTTGGGTACAATAAGTACGCCTAAGTGATCGTTTTCGAATCGTATACAAAAACCTTCAATTTCGAAACTCAAGTCGAACTTTTTGCCAGATGAAATATACTTTTGAACAAGACTTATAAATATTTAAAATGTTTATGGTCCACTCTCAAAAATTCAAAAATTAACACGCATCAGCAAATATAGTTAAGTATGTCAAGTTCAACATAAAACAGTGGCAATAATCACTCTCGGAAAATGAAAATGAATGAGTTTGTATTAATGTATTATTTATGCGCTGATAAATTATCTGGTAAATTTAAGGACTTTTTTATCATTTTTATTGCTCTTGATGTACTCTGATGTAAAAAAATAATTGACAGTATACGAGGCTAAAGTGAAAAACCACTTATTTATATAAAATTTTTATTTATTTCTCAACATAGTATTTTTGCTTGATGCAATTCGCTTAGGGATTTTTGAACTTCTTACACAAACAAATTTTTCCCAGTCTGTAGACTTTAGAACATCTTCTAAGCCAGCCACTATTTCATAATTTGGAAAAGGAAAAAGTTGGAAGAAGCCAAGTTCGGAAAATAAGGCGGTTGCGGAATCATTTCGTAGCATAAATGGACTTATTTCCATGGCGCCCGCATCGTCGTGGTGGCAGAGCATCTTTTCGTAAAATCTGCCCACTAATGCAACATAATACTCCAAATAAGTAGTTGATGAAAACGATACATTGCGAGTAGTAGAAAACAGTGCCCATAACTTTGGAACACGTCTGCAAGTTGAAACCTCTGTTTTCGACAGCATCACAGCTCCATATACAACTTATCGGATATAAAATGTGAAGCCGAAGAGTAACATTAATCATTTACAATTTTGTTTTGGTTAACGTGTTGTCCTATCACGAAACAAGTAATGCACAACCAACGCAAGTTGGTCAGACGGCATAAAGTTAATAAAGAATTACTATAAAGGATGCTATTTACTTTTCATAAAAATTTATTTATTTGGACATGTATTTTTGCTATCGCACCGCTATCTTATCGATAAGTTTTTAACTTTTCACTCTACCATTGTTTGATCCACGCCAAATCGAACATCATTTTGTTTTGCATCTCTGATTTGTTGGAATTTTTTTCTTTTAGTACTAGTTGTGAGTAATCTCCATAACTTTTTAAAATTTTTATCAATCTATTTAAGAGATATGTATATATTTGTCAAAACTGACGGTTTTAACGTTTTTTTGTTAAGAAAATTGAATTTATTTTATTTCGAAATTTTCATTTGTAAACGTGCTTTTCTTAAAAATATCAAACCCTTTTTTTAAAAACGATATTTCTTTGACACTAGCTTACAAAAAAAAAAGATCTGGTTTCTCATAGATTTTTTCCTATGTATTTTGAGACGCAGATTCCAAAAATGGCAACCATTTTTTTCTTAAGAATCGTTTTCGAGATATCCCCAAAAAACCCATTTTTTGCACTTTTTTTCATGTATTTGGCTATATCACCATGAATTTTTTTTTCGACTGAAAAACGCTTTTCCGCATTCGAAATATATTTTTATTACCTTTTCAACAGTATGCTGTTTGTGTGAATCGAATAAGATTTGATGGAATAACAAGCGCTCAAAGTCCAAAAAAACTGACTTTTTTGGTCTTTTTTAAAAATTATTAAATTTCAATTTCTCCATTTGAATGAAAAAACTTTCTTTTTGATATTTTTAACACAAACAATAATAATTTTGCGGAACAAAAAACTTTGAAGTATTCGAAAAAACAGTAAAAAACTTGCAATCAAATTAATACTGTTTTTTCGAATAACTTCTACATTTTTTGTCCGATTTCCGCAAAAGTATACTTAACCCTAATACCCAGAATTTAAAAAGTAACGAAAACCCAGAAGTGTGCCTGTCAGGCACATATGAAGTAAAATACTGAAAAACGTAATTATTTTATCACATTTAATGTCCGGTATGTAATTAAAAGACATTTACGTTTATATTTTTTTATTTTTATTGAGGATTTGCAAACACAAGAATCAAAGGCCCTTCGGCTAAGCAAAAGCGTTAGTGCTTAATAAATTTCAATTTTCACATTTTTGGCAAATTTTTGTTGTAAGTGAATGCTCATTGCAAACATTTTTATTGCATTTGTCACAAACTTGTTGAATTTTGGCAGTCTTTGTTGGACAAATATGACAACGTTTACGTTTCCGGACACCAGTATCAGATGGCTGAGGATCGACCTGTTGGGGTAACACAGCCTTTATAGCCACCTGTGTTTCCTTTCGAACATACTTTACACACTGCCTTTTTCGTATGTATGGCTCCACAAGAGACTCTCCCAGTTCACGTAAAAACCAATATCTTCTGTAGTGTTTGTGCTCGTTCCAATGAGGATGTGATTTTATAAATATAACATAAGCAGCAATATTAGCAGCGTCAATTAAATTCATAAAGAAAGCTAGAGGCCATCTATTGGTTTTGCGGTGTTAGTATGAACTTCCAAAATTTCTGCACCTGCATCATCATCATCAGAAACCATATCATCAACTTCGGAAGCTACGGTCATATTTTCAACTTCAGAATCAATAGTTTGATCGCTGACCTCAGAAAAAACATCATCTTCTTCCCTCCACTGTTCCAAAATTTCTTCCAATTGCATGTCACTTAACTTTGTTTTAATCATTGTACACAGTTCTTTTCAGATTTTTTATACTTTGCCAAAATTCTAATTTTTATTCAATCAAATTTTTATTCGAACCACAAGCGATAAAACTGCGCACAATTATGAGAAAACTTTAGAATTCTTCCACATTTAAAACGCATGGCCTACTAAATTTAAATTTTTTTTCAAATAAGTTTTGAAAATGCAAAGCCTACAAAATAAATTTGTATTTATTCTTCATATGTGCCTTTAAGGCACACTTCTGGAGATTTGTTACAATTTTCAAAAATTAAAAAAAAAACAATAAAAATGTGTACTAAATTTAAAATTTATAAAAACAATATAATTCTCACATACAATTTGAGGAATACATAAAATATTGGAGAAAAATGTATTTTAGTTTGGGAGTTATTAACATTTAAAGTGCTGAGTGTGCCTGTGAGGCACACTTCTGGGGATTAGGGTTAAAATATTTGTAAAAAATAGTCTTAAAAATATGAAAATAAAAGATTTTTTCGTTCAAATGGAGCAATTGAAATTTAGTGATTTTCAAAGAAGACCAAAAAAGTCAGTTTTTTTGGTCTTTTAGCGCTTATTATTCTATCAAATCTTATCCGATTCACATTCTGAGAAGCGTTTTTCAGTCGAAGAAAAATTCATGGAGATATAGCCAAATAAATGAAAAATGTTCAAAATAATGGGTTATTTGGGGATATCTCGAAAACGATTCTTAAGAAAAAAAAAAAAAAAATGGTTGCCATTTTTGGAATCTACGCCCTAAAATACATAAAAAGAAGTCTATGAGAAACCAGATCTCGAGATGAACCACAAATTTGTAAACTAGTGTGATATATCTAAATTCCAAAAATAAATTGTAATTTTTAACAATGTATGTACTGATTGGTTTTCTTGAAAGTTTTTTGTAACAAACTGCTATTTTCATTTTCTTAGTTATCCGTGTTGAAAAACAGATGCAGCATTTTGAAAAAAATAGGCAGCATTTTATTTTATTTATTTATAATTATTTCATTTCAAAAAAAAAATTGAGATGCTAAAGCTAAATGGTGGTCGATTTGGAATGGAATGCCACATATATCGACACTTCCAGGGTAACGGGTGTGACAGTATAACTCTTATTTTCAGACATATATTTTCAGACAAGCGTGAGAATGCAATTTAATCTCTTGCAACAAGTACTATGGTACCTTCCGATATTTATTAAAGGTATAAAAGTTCGACATCTTATGTTATAAGTTCAGAAAATGCTTTTAAAGTTGTGGGTGTGACGTTGAAAAAAGCCTTTTTTTAAATATTTTGAGTTTGAGCTCAAATTGTCTAGAATTTTGCAGGAATGAGTGATAAATTGATATCATTTCAGAAATATTTGATATGTTTTTTATTAAAATTATGAGAAACTTTTAGCATAAACTTTTAAATAATATGTATAAAGTTACTTGAAAAATTTGGCGGGTGTGACATCCAAATGTGATGGGTGCGACATTATAATAATCTTATAGTAAAAAATTAAGTAAAAAAAAAATTTTATTGAAAAAAAAAGAAAAGAAAACAAGGAAATTCAATATGTGATGATGATTTTTAATCTATTATGGTGAAAATTCGATGTGATGCACCGTTTAATTTTTAATACTTGCAATTTTTCGTATTTGTCTATAATTTTTTTTTTTCGAAAAGTGGTCAGTTAAGCTGGAAGTGTCGATATATGACTTATAGCTTTTGAAAAAAATTTATTATTTGAGTTCACTTACGAAGCCATAATTTGAGCCACCCAGCTGCAAAAACTTATATCAGGTTAAAATTACTATTTTACAAAACAATGATTTTTTACCTACAACCTACAAGAATGACGCAAAATGCTTTCCGGAAACTTGATAAATATATACCATTTGAATTGAGCCTTTCTTCAGTTTTCGATTCAAAGTGAACATCTTAGTTATTATTGTTTAGTTTCTGTTACAAATTATATAAGTATATTATTGTATTTGCAGCTACGAAAACAGGAAATACTTCCATGCAAACCATATCAAATCCATATTTAAGGCCAACATATTTTAAATGAGTTTTAAGGTCTTTCGATGAAGTCTCAAGAATATCTTGCTTCAAGGCTGCTAAACCAGTTTTTGGCATTAACATATACATACATATAAAAATTTGGGCAAGCCTTGCAACTAGGCAACTTATAACATAACTTTCTAAATAAGGCATTTCAAATAATTGAATTTCAAATGAAAAGGCATATATGGGGTAAAACACACGAAAAAGCCACCTGAAAAAATTTTTGGCTCCGATTTGGGTGAAATTTGGCAATAAAAGTGTGTTTAAGATTTTGCCCTAATATTATTTGTTGCTCAGATACGCAGGTATGAAATTCACGATTTTCGTACTTTTTCAGGATAAGTGTTTTTTTGAAAATTCATAGCTTACAGCAAACTTTATCAATTAATAATTGGTGAGCGTTTATTTTTAAGTTTTTACTTGTACTTTTCAAAAAAAAATATTATATTGATTTTGAAAAAAAAAAAAATTTTCACAAAAATTTTGCGAATTGAAAAATATTTTTGCATTTTTTTTAAAAAAACCATATTTTAAAATTTTTTTTTTTTTTTGAAAAAAACTTTGATTTATTCTGCACTTAATGCCGTAAAAATTTTCGTGGGAAAAAAATTATTTATATTTTTTTTTAATTTTAAAATTGAATATTTTAATTTTTTTTTGAAAAATCTATTTCTAAATATTTTTTTGTTTTTATAATTTTAGGTTTTTATTTGTACTTTTCGAAAAAAAATACTGATTTTGAAAAAAAAAATTTTTTCGCAAAAATTTTGAGAATTGAAAAATATTTTTGCATTTTTTTTAAAAAAACCCATATATTAAAATTTTTTTTTTTTATTTTTAAAAAAACTATGATTTATTCTGCGCTTAATGCCGTAAAAATTTTTGTGGGAAAATAATTATTTATATTTTTTTTTAGTTTTAAAAAAAATTAGAAAGCTAAAATTTTGTAAATTGAAATGAATTTTTGAAGTTTTTTTGAAAAATCCATTTCTGAATATTTTTTCGGTGAACTTCAGATTACAGGTTAACGGCTCAAACATTTTAATTAACTACTTGCCCTCATGTTATGGCATATCATTTTAAAGCTTGGGTATCAAGTTGTAATCTGAAGTTCACCGAAAAAATATTCAGAAATGGATTTTTCAAAAAAACTTCAAAAATTCATTTCAATTTACAAAATTTTAGCTTTCTAATTTTTTTTAAAACTAAAAAAAAAATATAAATAATTATTTTCCCACAAAAATTTTTACGGCATTAAGCGCAGAATAAATCATACTTTTTTTTAAAAATAAAAAAAAAAATTTTAAAATATGGGTTTTTTAAAAAACTGCAAAAATATTTTTCAATTCTCAAAATTTTTGCGAAAAAATTTTTTTTTTCAAAATCAGTATTTTTTTTTTGAAAAGTACAAATAAAAACCTAAAATTATAAAAACAAAAAAATATTCAGAAATGGATTTTTCAAAAAAAAATTGAAAAATTCATTTCAATTTACAGAATTTTAGCTCTTAAATTTTTTTTTAAAATTAAAAAAAGATATAAATAATTTTTTTCCCACGAAAATTTTTACGGCATTAAGCGCAGTTTAAATCAAAGTTTTTTTCAAAAAAAAAAAAAAAAATTTAAAATATGGTTTTTTTAAAAAAAATGCAAAAATATTTTTCAATTCGCAAAATTTTTGTGAAAAAGTTTTTTTTTTCAAAATCAATATTTTTTTTTGAAAAGAACAAGTATAAACCTAAAAATGTACGTTCACCAATTATTAATTGATAAAGTTTGCTGTAATCTATGAATTTTCGAAAAAAAACACTTATTCTGAAAAGTATGAAAATCGTGAATTTCATACCCGCGTATCTGAGCAACAAATAATATTAGGGCAAAATCTGAAACACACTTTTATTGCCAGACATCAATACTACAATCATGCCAAATGTCACCCAAATCGGAGCCAAAAATTTTTTCAGGTGGCGTTTTCGTGTGTTTTACCCCACATATGTCTTTAGACGGCGTAGCACTCAAAAGGAGCGTTCATTTGCTGCTGTTGTCACAGGCAAAGTTGCCATAACACGAAGCATTTTTGATGTCTTGCCCGGCAATGCGTTGACGCCAAAGTTGAACTTCATTTATCCACATGTCACGTGAACTATCAAGCTGATTTTATTGATGCCGGAGCTATGCTTAGATGCGAATTGAAAAACGCTCGTGTTACTTAGCCTGAGCGACGCGCAATGGTCCCAAATCGTGTTTTTTGGTTCTAAAATTGCTAGAGAGCGCAAATCTTGTCGAAAATTAAAAATTCGGAATCCGACGATTAATTGACATTTTAGTTCTTTCATTTAAAAAAAGAAATTTTTTGTTATTTTTGATTTTTCATTCAATTGTCAATAAAGACCTATGTGCGAAAATTCCCAATGGGAACGGATTTGAACCCTAAGAAAGGGACAAAGTTATGGATTGGGCAACTTGATATCATGATTTTTTATTTTTGGGATGACATTTAATCAAATAAAATAGTAAAGCACTGTTTTATATTGTTACTTTAATGGTTGATTTTCAATAAGTGGGCAAATTCTAGTATTACCAAGCGGCCTGAAATACTGAACATTATTTGCTGTAGGTTTTTTGGCGACTGGTACTATGTACAATAGCAATTTTTCAGCTGTGAGGGATTGAAGAGGTAACAAAGATTTGTAATATGTGTAAGAGAGTAAGGACAGATAAGTTTAAGTTAGAGTGATCTTCGCACATTTGGTTTACTTTTTAAGATGCTTCCCGTGACTTCATAGGATATGCAATATATATTATACATACATAAATTGATTTAACAAAAATAATTTCATCTATAAAATTTGCTAGAAATGCACGAAAATAGAAAATTTTAATAGTTCACTTGCACACAAAACCTTTTTTTTTATTTAAATCAAACTTTTTCTGAAAATGTCAAAAATATAATTTCAAAACTTTGGAAAATACATAACGGCCAGTGCGCAACTTCAGGAATATGTTGCATATTTATTTTGGACATAATAATATTTCAATATACAATAAGCCCATGGAGCGTTCTAAAAATTATAAAAAAAAACATTTTCCTCCAGCCCACAAAATACCTACATATGTATGTAAATATAACTGCAATTCAATACTATGAAATCGACTCCACTTGCTATACTTTCATTTAAACATGCAACACTTCCAAAATAATTGTAGTAATGCAAACGGACGAGAAAAAATTTCTTGTTCAAATCATATCAATAAATTGCCATAAAAATAAAAGCTATTTTAAAAATTACTAAGAAAGTAAAAAAAAACGTTTGTACATATTTGCTGGAAAAGGGTAAAAAAATTCGATAAAAAACATTTAAATTGTAGTAAAACATTTTTTGCAGGCCTCACCAAAACATAGCACAGTACCAATAAAAAAAAACAGAATTCTGCGCTTGACTTTGCAAAATTTTCATCACATTAATTGAATACCAACCGACTCAATCCAATGTTACCACTAGGATTTCAAATGGCTCGAAATACCAAAAAGCCCACAATTTCCATCATACCCTTCCATGCTCTTAACGCATTTCGCATCAAATAAATCAGAGTTCAGTTGAGTTGATTCCAGTAGAGTCCGCCGTCTATACGACGTACAAAAATATTTTTTGGCAATAATTTTTCACACTTAAATGCACAGCGCGCCATCTTGAATTTGAAACAACAAGCAGGAAAAACATAAGCAATAAAGAAAACAAAAATAAACCCAGAAAAACACAAAGTCAGTAGAACCGCGAACGTAGTTGAAGAAATCAAGCGTACAGCAAACACTTCCCACATACTCCCCCCGGTTGAAGAAAAACAATTTCCATAACTTTGAAATTATTACATATGCTCATATGAAAGCGCTATCAGGGAAAACAAGTGGAGTGTATATAGTACCTAGAAACAACACTGAAGCTTATAACATAACGCACCACCCCACCCATTTATTCCGTTGCAAGCAAATATTTTGGATAGAAACAAAATTATTTTATTCGCAGTTTGTGTTTGCATGCGTAAAATTATGATTCACAAAATATGCGTTATTTTTTAGACATAATATCTTGGTACGAATGAAATCAAACCCTTTATTAACAGGAAAAACGTGGTAGGTGAGATGGTGTGCATTGAATATTTTACCCTTTTATTAGCAACGTGTGGCGTGGTACATTTCTTTTTTTTTTTTGCTTTAACGCTGATAAAACAAATAAAGTTCTAGACGGATTGAATAAGCATGTGGGATTGAGATGGCAGAATAAGGATCATACTGTTGTCCCTACTTTGAAGCTAAATACAAATTAAGCTTTATTAAGAGCATTGGTTTAATTTCAGTTCTTGCTTCACTGATATCCGATAAATATTGTTATCGTTATCGGTCCCAGTAACGATAACAAGACATACTATATCTATATAAAAATTATTTCTCGCATGACCGAGGACGAGAAGGTCTAGCCAATATTTCGTCTTCGGCGATAATATAGTGTTTATCGTACGATAAACAAAATGTGTAGTTATTCTCAGAAAAAAAATTATATAACCTCACGAAATGCGGTAAAAAAAAGTACTTAACTTCGTTCAGAAAGTAATAAAAGAGTTTTAGTTTCGTTTAAATACTTCTACACTTGTATCATGTGCCGTTTTGAACTTCCATTGTTGAGTACAATCTTTTTTAAATGAAATACGTGCTTTTTTGAAATTCCACGCTCACGAAGGTTTCAAAATATAAATATTCGCAGGACTTTTGTATGACATCTATCTTTTTCGAAGTGCTTGAGATTGAAATTACTTTAAGTTTAATAAAATAGACCAACATCGATAAAATCATATACCTTAATAAGCCGGCTCTCCAGTTTTCATGAATTTATACTGAACATATCAAAATAAAAGTTTTCGCCTTTGATTTCGAGTTTAGGCTTACATATGTAGTTTCAGTTGCGATATATTAATTTGTGGAATCTTAAGAATATTTTATGATCAGATATGAATTTTTCGTGGAAGGTGTACACTGAAGCGGTTCAAAATAAAAAATTTCTTGATGTTTTCACTATATGTCAGCCTTATATGTCTGGACAAAGCCCATTACTAGGATTAAGGTTAATATTGCAAACTGGATAAGCGCCCTCCGCTTTAAGTAGACAACCTATTTTCAAAAATAGTTATTGACTTAAAAAATTTTTCAACCCTAAAAATGACTAAAAATATAAATGTTGAAAAATTGAAAAAAAAAATCGTTTGCATATTATCAGGATAAACTTAAAATTTTGTAAATAAATATCAGTTTTTTTTTGGTTGTATTAACACCAGTGTTGGCATGTCACAAATGCGTGCGACTTTCCGACCGTAAGTCGTAAACCTTCGAGCCTTTGTGACAAAAATTGAGTTTGTAACAAGGAGGAATTATTAAGTTCATACTGAGAAAAATTATTTATTCAGAACTTGATTCAGAGTATCAAATTGTTTGTCAAACATGTTCAAATACTCATCAATTCACACATGTTTGATAAGCAATTTTAGTAAATGTGATAGCGAGGTTGATCTGAAGTTTGCGACATTTACGACAGTTTACTACACGGTTAGAAATCTTGGAATAAATTTTAATACAAGCGAAGTATTACAAAGATTTTTAATACAATTTTGATAAAATCTAATACTTTTGAATATATGTACTACAAAATTTTGTAATACATTTTGTTTTAAATTCTAATACAGGTCAAACATTAAAACGATATTTTATAACATTTGATGCTATCTCAAGTATTACATTTAGCCAACGTAAATATAATACTACGTTGGCTGATGTCGGTAAAATGTTCACACTACTCTTGTATTGAAAGAGAACCTGGTTCGAATCCCAGTGGATACGACATATTTTTTTTTTTAAATTTCAATAAAAACGAGTATTAAATTTTAATACAAATTTATATTATAAATGAATTCTAATATCTAGACAGTATTGAATTTTAATACAATTCTGGTGTAGTCATATATGTAATCCCAAAAGTATTAAAATTTATTCCAAATTTTCTAACCGTGTTCGTGTGACCATCGTAAACCTAAAAATCATTGTGACATGCCAACACAGTAAAGCATTTTATAAGACGAGTACTCACTATTTGCAATAAAGTGTTCCACAAAAACATTGAGATAAAAATCTTAAGTATTTTAAGGAAAAATTACTTCCCAATTTGGACTGCAAGAAATTTGCTAAAGACGTATAAGACTGAGCAAAACAAGCCTTTAATAATGGAAAATCTACCAAAAATATTTGAGTCATTGACATATTTACAAGACTACTCCGAAAATTTTAAGAAATTCGAGTTTTACAACAAAGACAATTAAAAGATAGCGTTTAAGACGACCAACACACTTAAACAATTATTGTGTTCGGCACCAGCGCTGTCGAAACTGGCACAATAGTGTCAAACAAATTTTCAACATTTTCTTGGCATTATGACTGTCATTGCACGTTTTGGCACTGAGCGTGTAAATTTTGAATGATTAACTTTTATATAACTTTAAAAGCAATGAAAATCTTATTTGAAAGTTATTCGCACCTTAAACCTAAAAAAGTGAATGTGTGCGAATGCACCTTAAGTGCATATGCTTATTTATAAACTCGTTAGCAAAAAAAAGTAATATTAAGTAGAAAAAACTTTTGCCGGCATGAATAATCACAAAATTATTGAGTAAGGAATAAATTTATTATATTTACTATGGAATTCATATTAATGAAATATTTTAGTTTTTTTTCCAAACGTGTTGATTCAGGAGTTTATAATTCAAACAATAAGCCAAATTATATCGAATATACTACTTTTAACAATAACTTCAACGACAAATGTTTGTTTAACTTCTCGTGGCTAACTAAAATAGGTTCCAAGGCATTTTCTAAGTTTAGCAATCTATCCTTGTCAAACAACCTGCCCAAACGGCATGCTGAAGCCACAAACGAATTCGAAACGGATCCGTTTTTTGAACAAAAAACGAATTCAAAACGGATTCGTATTTGAAGTCCGTTACGAATTCGAAACGCATTCGGTTTGCTTACAAAAAACCAAATTCGAAACGATTTCGTTTTATGAACAAGAAACGAATTCGAAACGGATTCGTATTTGAAGTCCATTACGAATTCGAAACGGATTCGTTTTATTAACAAAAAAACAAATTTGAATCGATTTCGTTATATGAACAAAAAACGAATTCGAAACGGATTCGTTTTATGAACAAAAAACGAATTCGGAATGGATTCGTTTTATGAAAAAAAAAGAATTCGAAACGGATTCGTGTTTTAAGTCCGTTACAAATTCGAAACGAATTTGTTTTACTTACAAAAAACGGTAACATTGGGGGACTATGAATCGCTGGGACATGGGTTCGATACTTACTTTGGAAATTTTAAACCGTAAGTAAAATTAAATTTGATAATAAAATAAAATTATAAGTAACTAGCAAAACCCGGCGCACGTTGCTACGCCTCAACAAATAAAATATAATGTGTTTTTATTTTAGTTGGATTAAATAAGTAAAAATTATTTTTATTAATATTTATCTTATTGCGAGTGGATAAACAACGTTGTTGGTTTTTCTATTTGGCTCATAAATGAACAATTGAATTGGCGGGAATCAATGGAATGCCTAGAATCAGCACCTTTGAATGAGTTTAATTTGGTAATAGTCCTTGTCTTCTATATATGTACCGAGTCTCATAGTCATAGTCTTTTCTTATTTTGGAGGCATGACACTACCCATTTTTTTATTGAATCTTACTTTCTTTCTTTATGGCTCATTTTTTCCAAACCAAACTATGTTAAGAAATTTTTACTAATAATAAGAAACATGTGTACCAAATCTTATCCATCTGCGTCAAATAGTTGTTGATACATAAGAAAGTTGATTTTTTCGCATATCGAAGCGTGGTACCGCCCAGTTTTGCATTGACTCTTACTTCTTTCTCTACTCTTTATATATATACCAAGTTTCATTTATCTGCATCAAATAGTTGATAACAAATGATGAATCATATTTTCTTTTAGATAAGGGGGCGTGGCATCACCCATTATATTCTAAGCTGTACCTGTTTACATAAAAGCCGCGTGGTGTGAGTTCCATGAGAACCGATTAAGCGATCTTCTTGTTTAAACATAAAATTTACTTGGTGTAAATTCGGTATGAATCGATTAACCTGTCTTCATGAAAAAGATATTTAAAAATATTAAATTTGTACTATCTAATCTATGCCCCTTCATATAAAAGCCATGTGGTGTTAATTAAAAAAATATTTTTGTATGAGGGTCACCCTAAGTATGCTCCCTAAATGAAATTTTTACAATCTAAATTGTGCCCCTTAATATAAAAACCATACTGTGTAAGTTTCATGAGAATCGATTTACCTGTCTTTGAGAAATCGCTATTTTTAAAACATTTGTGTGTGAGGGCCACCCTCATCGTCTTAGCTATGCGCCTTTATATAAGAGACATGTGGTGTAAATGCCATGTGAATCGATTAAGTGGTCTTTGTAAAAATGCTATTTTAAAGATATTTGCGTATGAGGGCTACCCTAAATTAAAGTTTTATAGCCACTACGCCCCTGGTGTCTAATCCCGTTCATATTTTGTGAAGTGCTTAACATAGGATATGTTCATCTAACATCGAATTTCAAGACTTTTGCTATCATATGAACCAAGATAGAGCGAGTTAGTGGTTTTAATTGCATGTAAAGTGCCACGCCCCTTGCTTTTATCAAAATAAAATATAGCCCATGTTACTCAGGAATAGTGTAGCTTTCTATTAGTAGAAGAATTTTTGGAATCGGTTCTGTAGTTCCGAAGATTACCCTGAACATACAAACAAACAAACAAACAAACCTTACCTATTTATATAATAGTATAGATAAGGTCTTAAAATTTGCATATTAAATAATTTGATAATTAAATAAAATTAATTTTTTTATGAATGAAAAACGAATTCGAAACGGATTTTAATAAAATTTAAAATTTTATCGGATGTTCTACGGATTTTTAAAATGGCCACTTGCAAAGTAGATATGCATTATGTGGAGCGATGAGAGTAAGATAGTTTTTTTTGGTGGAAAAGGCACTCGTCAATATGTAAGGCGTAGCCCAAAGACAGAATATGAATCATATTATATCGAATTATCATATTATATGATACTTGGAATGATCTTACTCTCATCGTTCCACTCTACTTTGCAAGTGGCTATTTTAAGTACCCGTGCGCAAAATTCGATCTCTTTGTGATATGCATTTTTTTAAACAATGGAACTGGTTGTGGATTCTGGGCACTCAAATTGGTTTCCCTGAGTTTTCTCTTAACGTTTTCTACACTCGTTGCTATATTATGCACTTTCTTTATTCCCGCAGCAGGCAAAAACGGATTATGTATCCAAAGCAGTTTCGAACAATTCACGTCCCGGGGGGACATGGAAGGCATTCGGCCTCGTATTTTTTGCTTATTTGTGTATTTCATCGTATTCTAAACCATTTTCAATGAACAGCCGATAAAACTTTAAGTTTCCGTAAAAGTCTCACCTTGCGAAATGAAATTCTTAATAATTTTACTTTGCTCGGTCGTAGAATGCTTTCCACGGCCCACTAAAAAGCAAGAACTGAAAAAAATCATTGGAGTATTATACAAAAATAATAGAACTTACTTGTTACGATCAAATTTTTTTTAATAAAAGTAAATACCTAGTGTTGAGAAGAAAAGGAGTTGAGCACTGCTATTATTTTGACCGCTCGAAATTACAAATTACTCACTATAATAGCAAACCTAGAAAGTTCTTTCAGTACAAAAATGACACCCCGTTTCTATTCTTTTGACCGCAGCTATATGTATGTGTTGGAAACGATGAATGAAAACTCTTATAATTTTTTAAAAAGTTTAATTAAATTTATTTAAAGTTGTTATCTCAAATCTATTTCGTTTCACAATGCTGAAAATTTTATTTTTTTATTGACAGCAAAACAACATTTTATTTTTCTTTGAAAACTATTTAAACAAGTTTAAAAACAACAAGTAGCAAGATCCCCACAGTACTCCCCCCCCCCCAGCATAGCGACTCAGGCAAATCTCACTCGTTTAGCCGAACGAAGAGTCATACTTGAAGGTTCCAATGGAGTTGTATCTTGAATATTTAGAATAGATGCAGGCTTCAATCTGTCTATCGATATTACCTTTTCTCTTCCTTTTATAAGCACTTTAAAAAATTTATCAGATCGTGAAATAACTTTGTAGGGTCCATCGTAAGGAGGCTGTAAAGGTCTCTTAACCGAATCACATCTCACAAATACGAAATTGGTTGACATAAGTTGTTTGTTGACAAACACTTTATGATGCCCATGATGCTGAGATTGTATTGGTTGAAGTTTGATCATGTGGGATCGGAATTCATTTATCCAATCTGAAGAATATAACTTCATGGAGTTCTCTTCGAAAAATTCTCCTGGTAGCGCTACGTTCGAGCCGTAAACCATTTCTGCTGGAGTAACACAAGTTTCTGGAATTATTTTTGACCGGAAACCGAGCATTACTAACGGCAGAGCGAGAACCCAATTTTCACTTTCATGACACTTCAATGAAGCTTTTAAAGTCCGATGCCAGCGTTCTATTAATCCATTGGCTTGCGGGTGATAAGGAGTTGTGTGAATCACTTTAGCGCCGAAAATTTTTGCTAGTTCTCGAAACAAAAGGGACTCAAATTGCCTTCCTTGATCAGTGGTAATTTCTCTTGGGACACCAAAGCGTGAAATCCAACCAGATACAAAAACTGCGGCAATTGCTTCAGCTGTTATTTCGGAAGTCCACTTTGTAAATCGATAAATGCATGTGAAAATATACCGAAAACCTTGTGACGGTGGCAGTGGTCCAACTATGTCGATTTTTACATGCTTAAATCTCTCTGATGGTACCTGAAAATCTCCAAGAGGGCTTTTTGTATGACGACTTATTTTGGATTTTTGGCAAGATATACAGCATTTTGACCACTCTCTAACATCCTTATTCAAGTCTTTCCATACATATCGTCGTCTTATTAAGTCCACTGTAGCTTTAACTCCTGGGTGAGAGAGACCATGAAGATTATTAAAAATTACCTTACGAAATGATCGCGTTAAGTATGGTCGAATAACAGAAGTAGAAGTGTCACAATACAGCTCACAATTAACTCCTGGAATATTTACTTTCTTTAAAATAAGACCTGAGTTCGAAGATATTAGAAATTGCTGCAGTTCTGAGTCTTCAATCTGCTCCTCGGCTAACAACTTATAATCCAGAGGTGATGGTAATGAGATCGACTCTACATGAGAGAGTGCATCAGCTACTAGGTTATCCTTTCCACTTATATGCTGAATATCCGTTGTATGTTGGCCGATGTAGTCGAGATGTCGCAACTGTCGCGGCGAAGCCTTTTCTGGTTTTTGCTTAAACGCAAAAATAAGCGGCTTATGATCCGTAAAAATTGTAAATTTGCGACCTTCTAGAAAATACTGACAATGTTTCAGAGCAGAATAAGCTGCTAGTAATTCACGATCATAAGCGCTGTATTTCAGTTGCGTTGGACTTAACTTCTTTGAATAAAATCCTAAAGGTTTCCACTCACCATTAACTAGTTGCTGAAGCACGCCGCCCATTGCATAATCGGAGGCATCGACACATAATGATGTTGGAGCATTGTTCTTCGGATAGCAAAGAAGTGCTGCATTTGCTAATTGATCTTTGCATTGCTGGAAAGCTTCTTTCGTTGGCGGAGTCCATTTTACAATACGAGTGTCATTCTTGCGATTTCCTTGACAAAGTTCGTGAAGTAAAGCTTGCGATTTGGCTGCTCCTGGTATAAATCTTCGATAAAAATTTATCATTCCCAGAAAGCATTTTAAATTCTTGACCGATTGTGGAAGCGAATAATTGATAATAGTATCTACGCGGATGGGCAATGGTTTTAACCCATCGGATGTAACGAGGTACCCAAGGAATTCTAATTCTGATACTCCAAACAGACATTTTGATAGATTAATAGTAAGACCATATTTTCGTAGTCTCTCAAATAAGAATCGTAAATGTCCCTTATGTTCTTCGGAGTCCTTAGACGCTATAAGGATGTCGTCGATATATACATATACAAAATCCATACCTCTTGTTACTTCATGCATAAACCGTTGAAATGTCTGCGCGGCATTACACAGACCAAACGTCATCCGAGGAAATTCAAAATTACCAATTGGAGTCGTAATCGCCGTCTTCTTTACATCCTCTTTAGCTACTGGAATGTGATGATACGCCTTTACCATGTCCACCTTACTGAAAATTTTCTTTCCGTCAAGAAGAAATCCAAAGTCGTGGATATGTGGAACAGCATACTTGTCAGGAATCGTTCTGGAATTCAAACTGCGGTAATCGCCACAGGCGCGCCACTCACCATTGGCTTTAGGTACCATATGTAGTGGACTGGCCCAGCAGCTGTTTGATGGACGACATATTCCTGATTGCAACATTGTTTGAAACTCTTTCTTTACCACTTTTAGCTTCTCTGGGCACAGACGGCGCGGCTTGCAACAAACGGGTGGGCCTTTTGTGGTTTCAATGAAGTGCTCGACGGAATGTTTTACCTCGGAACGAAAGTTTATTTTTGTCAAGTCTTTAAATTCGCTGACCAATGATGAGAATTCTGAAACAGCTGCTACTGACTTAAAAACGTCTTTTTTACTTACGTCAACGCCTTTACAGCGCAAATTTGTCGATGGATCGATTAAACAGTTGTGCTTGACGTCAATAAGCAGACCAAAGTGGCCTAAAAAATCAGAGCCAATTATTGGTTTTGTTACTTCAGCAATTACGAAATTCCATTGAAGCTTTCGTTTAAGTCCAAGATCCACCTGTAACGTTTTAGTGCCGTACGTTTTTATTTTTGTTTGGTTTGCAGCGTACAATACGAGGGAATCTGGAGTTTGTTTCATACAGCTTGATGATGCAGGATATACAGTCAAATCTGCACCCGAGTCAACTAAAAACCTGATTTTCGTTATTGAATCGCGAACAAACAGGCGACAAACTTCCTGGTAGCCCTCATCCGTCTCCAAAGATGGGGCTACACCTAGTTTTCCGACGTGTTAGATTGACGAGCAAAATTGCAAGGAGCTACACATTTTGTCGCACGTTCCCGGAACTTGAAATGATACCAGCAAAGAGGTTTATTTCTTTTAGAAACAGATCGCTGACGGGCCTTGTCATCTCTAGATTTTACTGGAGTTCTAGATCTACCGAAAGCCTCTATTTGCGTTGCAAGCCTCTCAATCTTTCGTTCGAGCTCATCGAACCGGTCCCGTTTATTTAAGGATGACGACATTGCCTCTATATCGCCTGACTCTGCAGTATCTCCAATCTTGTCTGCCATTACTACAATTTTTTCTAGGGAATCTTCACTTACAGCCAAAATCGCTTTCATTTGCGCAGGAAGACGTTGCATCCAGAGCTGCTTCAAAAGGTCGTCAGATACTTTACCTTGAGCTAAAGTTCGCATCTCCATTAGCATTTCTGAAGGTTTAATATCCCCGAGTTCGACATTGTTTAGCAACTTTCGCAGTCGCTTTTCTTCCGAATCTGTGAACGAGGATATAAGTCTTGTTTTCAGCGTTTCATACATAGCGCTAGCTGGAGGATTTATTATTATATCATTTATTTTGGCAAGAACACTGCTTTCCATTGATGCCACCACGGTATGAAATCTTGTTGAATCCTGAGTTACTCCTGCCATGTAAAACTGCGACTCCATTTGCTTAAACCAAAGCATGGGATCGGAGCGCCAAAAAGGTGGAGCTTTAACAGCAATTCTCGAAATTTCATTTGGTGTGTTTAAAGATGATGGTAGAGACGAAAAATGTTCTTCGTTGTTTGGCATTGTCGGAGTCACCAATGTTGGAAACGATGAATGAAAACTCTTATAATTTTTTAAAAAGTTTAATTAAATTTATTTAATGTTGTTATCTCAAATCTATTTCGTTTCACAATGCTGAAAATTTTATTTTTTTATTGACAGCAAAACAACATTTTATTTTTCTTTGAAAACTATTTAAACAAGTTTAAAAACAACAAGTAGCAAGATCCCCACATATGTATGTATGGTACACTATGCATTAAGCCTATATGTTTGGAATGAAAAAATCTTTTTCAGAAACTTTTTTTATTAGAAATTATTGAAAAATTATAGGAAATAACCAATGTTGTAATTTTTTTTAGTAAAAAGTTGAAAATGAAGAGTTCTGGAAAACAGTAATTTTTTCTGAAGAAAGTAAATTTAGCCTCTATGTGTCAAATGGTAAGAAATTTATTTGAAGAGAAGCAAGTACAGAGCTCAAGCCAAAAAATGTACGAGAAACAGTTAAACATGGCGGTTGGCATGTGATGGTATGGGGTTGAATGGCGTCTTCTGAGGTTGGTAATCTCGTTTTTGTTGAAATAAATATGAACAGAAATATTTATATGAAAATTCTACAACACAATTCAATCCTAAGAATGCATGTGCTTTCATATCGAAATTCCCGCCATAACTTTGGAAACTACGAATTTTTTTACTGTTGACGCGCACCATTTTTTTTTTTCATCATAAAATTCGACACAAAATTTTTTTTTATTTTATTTTTGTAATGTTATTTTCAATCAATCCTTAGAATGTATCTGCATTAAAATTTAAATTCCCGACATAAATTTGGAAAATATGAGTTTTTATAAAGGCGCACATCAGTCTAATTGTATGAATTGTATGCTATTTTCCATTGTATGTTGAAAAAACATTGTGCGCGTAATCAGTAAAAAATTCGTAGTTTCCAAAGTTATTGCGGGAATTTCGATATAAAAGCACATGCATTCTTAAGATTGATTGAGGAATAATATAAAAAAAAATCAAATTTTTTATAAAAAAATAATAAGAAAATAGCAAGGAAGAATGATGAATAGATAAAGTTAGAAAGGTAGAGAATAAAAAATAATTTAAGAAGGGAGAGAAATGGTTACTATTTATTGAGATAGGAAGTTAAAAACGAATTGTTTGAATTTGCTTTTTCCACTAATAGACTTATATTGGCTTGGCAGAGAGTTCCAAAGTCTGATGGCGTTAATAGAAATACCGGGATGAATTTAGATAATTAAATCTAGGTATAATTAGAAAATTTCTCCTTTGCGACTGGCTAAATTGCAGTTTATCAAACAAATAAGTTGGCGTTTTCGTTTGAATGAGTCTGTGAAAAAATACGCAGTTTCTAAAATTTAGATAGGTAATTATATCACACCCTAGTATCTTTTTCTTAAAATTAGACACGTGATCATAACTACGTAGCCCATACACATATCGAGTAGCATGATTAAATACGATTTGAAGTTTTAGTTTAGAACTTGAATCAAGCTTACTATATACAACCTTTGAATAACTTATAATGGGAACTATTAATTGTAAGACAAGTTTACGTTTTGTTTCAGTAGGCGTGAAGTCAGCTGAAAGCCTTAAGCTACGTAATATATACGTTAATATGATCAACGCACGTCAATGAAGAGTTAATGTGACAACCAAAGTTTTCCCCATACAAATCGTATTGAAAACAAAGAAGCTCGTTGAGCCACCAGTAAATATTAATATTATGACCTATAATCTCTCCAGAATTTTCCTTTCGTGTGCCTGTAACTTTTGAACCTATTTCAAGCAAAAAAAAAAATTGGAACCACCCTAATGTACATATATGAGGGGGGTTCTTAAAAAAAAAAAATTGGAGACGCCCCCTAAATCGGTTCGAAATAGGAATAAAAAAATTTAAAAATTAATTGAAAATTTTTTTCTTTAACCCCTACGGACCCTATTTCAAAGTGAAACTTGACATTCTTTATTTGATTTTTTTTCGAAAATCAAATAGGACGCTCCCTAAATCGGTTGGAAACAGGGTAAAAAATTTTTAAAATTAATCTAAAATTGTTATCTCTAACCCGTCGGACCCTATTTCAAAGTGAATTTTGACCTATGCCGCCATTTTTAAAAAAAAAAGAATATATTAAAAAAAGTATAATTTGGATCAAGTTTTCGAGATATAGTCATGGGAAATTGTGCGGATATAGCTTTTTTAAAAAGCATTTTAAGTTGGAAATTCCTTAACAGATTTTACATATATTGATGTCATAAAGAAGGTAATTTTACTGTCTATAAGATTGATGCATAAAAATTTTAAATAATTTAAACGTGTTTTCAGGTATGGAGGTTTTTTAAAAATTGTCACCATTTTTTTTAAATAGCTGTTGTTTTCTCTAAAAATTGCATCATTAATCTCTTATTTTATTAACATATAATGATAGCCCTATTAACGAACTGCAATTCTATATGACATCAATATATTTAAAATCTGTTCAGGAGTTTCCAACTTATAATGATTTTTATAAAAGCCATAGCCGGAACTTCACTTGACTATATCTCGAAAACTAGATTAGAACTATAATTTTTTCAATATATTCTTTCTTAAAATAAAAAGCTACTTAAGAAAAAATAGTTTAAAAAAATGGCGGCTTATCTCAAAATTCATTTTGAAACAGAGTCCGTAGGGGTTCAAGATAAAAATTTTAAATTAATTTCTTTAATTTGTTTACCCTATTTCGAACCAATTGAGGGGGCGTCCTAATTGATTTTCGCAAAAAATTGCACTTAAGAACCACCCTTTTGTATGGACTATAAAAGAGCAGAGTGTACATTGAAAGAAAGATTGTCACTTGAAGACAATTTTTTTCTAATTCTACATTCATAGCTACACGATCAATTTCGAGGCGCCTAAATTTTGATTTTAGATGTTATGTGTCTTTTAAGACTTTTGACTATTTGTGAATGCATGGTATAGCAAATTTAAAATTTTTGCATATACATAATTAGAAAGTGTTTGTTTGTATAAGATGTCTTCTGGATCTGTCGTAGTGGTTTCTATTACATTAAATCCTATTTCCGATACAAATTCATTGAATTCCAGAATAAAAAGTTTTTTAAAAATTGTGTTGATCGAACTTAAATTTCCTTAAGTAACACATCTTTGAATAATACATTTCATATTAAAGATTTGGTTTGCGTAACTTAATAAAACAAAAAATGACTGTTTGACGTGATACTTTTCTTTCATTATACAGTAGAACCTCTTTAAGTCGAAAACCTCCCAAACTCGAAAAAATGTTGCTTTCCCTTCCCTTCAAGCCCCAGAATCTCCATTGCTCGAAATCTGACCCTTCTATAAGTCGAAACAATTATTGAGCGTCTACAAGTAAATTCAGTACATATTTTCCCTCTATAACTCGAAAAAAATAAATTTGACCTCTGCATCTCGAACATAACAATGTTTGATTTTATAACCTTTACAACTCGGTTATTACTCTATATTACCGACCTTAAAATTATGTCGACAATGTAAATCATTCTTTCTTAGAAATCAATGTAAAAGCCTATTTATACAATAAACCAATTCTATGAAATGACAAAGGAATTTATGACCGACGTTAACACGTGATTTCACTTGAACTTTAGCGAAATTACTTTATTATTGTCGATTGAAAAATTTTCAGGAATACTTAGTTTGGTCCTACTGCAATGCACACCAATGTTGAATACCTCTATAACTAGAATTTTTATTTATTTCACATCTCTAACTCAAAATTGGTTGGAATAAATCTTAACCTCTACAAGTTGAACATTTCCTGACGAAATTCGCTTAAGTCGAAGTCCTCCATAAGTCGAAAACTCTATAACTCGAATTTTTTGGCGTCTCCCTTCAAGTTCGACTTACAGAGGTTCTACTTTATTAAATTATATCTGAATAAGTCTTGTGTAGCTTAATACATAACAGAAAACTTAATTGGATTATGTTATACTTATGTAAGCAAAACAGTATGTTTTTGCTACAAATCAAAAATATGAAGAAGTAAGTAGTACTACTTATCTTTTGACCAAATCCATCTCAAACCATGCACGCGGATTATTTCATGTTACGGAATTGGTTGCCGATTATATGTGTTGTTTTTCAAGGGATATAAGGGGACCCATATTTCCCCGATTTGATCAAAAAAATTTTTTTATTAAGTTATGGCCATTTTAGGTTATACCCATTTTAGGCTGAAAATTGTTTCAAAAAAACGGCATTTCTATTCAAATCGAAATAATTAACTTTTGTCTTTTGATTCTTATAGAACTTCTTCATCTATGTTAGAATCTTTAAAAAAATTTTAAAATGGTTAAAAATTGGCAGAGTTATGCGATTTTTATGAGAAAATACTAAGCTAATTTTCTGAAAAACCCCACCTTTTTTTCGCTTAAAATTTTATTTTGGACTTGTACTAAAATAAGAAAGAGTTGATATGAGTTTAAAGCGCGCTTAGAGGCATTTGAGGTGAGGAGAATTTTTTTTTTCAAAAAAAAAATATTTAAATTTTTGTTTCAACTTTGCCAGCCATCTGTGATACTACTACTTTCAGATTATTTCTGATAATAGCATCATTAAGTACCGTTAGCTTTCAAGTGGTGATCTGCCATGTTTCCTCGCAAAGTTACAGCCATTTGGAAAATACATGAATTTGATCCCCTGGAAACACTAGCTTACACCCAAAATGTTCCATTGATCTGAAGTTTTTTTCTTATGTAGATTTTCCTGCTGAGTTCGAAAATGAAAATAAAAATTTTTGAATGGTACAGTTTTCGAGATATTGTGATTTCTTCACTTTTTCGATCTCTTTTCACTTTGAAACTGATATCTTGAGCTAGAAATGTCCAATTTCCTTTTTCTAAGTGCCATATTAAAGATAATAAAATGACAAATAAACGTGTGTAATTGCATTTTTTATTAAAAAAGTTATTCAAAAGATATGAATGAAAATAGACATTTGATTCTGTAGCCACGAAAAAATAGAAATAAAATAAAAAAAAATTATTTTACTTTTTACAAGTAGAGCTGATATTTTTACGCAAAAATTAAAACATTTTACAAGAAAATCGACTGTAAAATAACAACGTTAGGAGCGATTGAATGAATGAATCCAAATTCCACATTTTATGAATATATTAATTTTTTCGACAATTTGTTGAGCCTAATCGTTACAAAAAGATTTTTCTCATGTACCTTTGATAAGAGAATACTTTTCTTAAGTACTTTTTTCTGCTAAATTCGAATATGAAAATGAAAATTTTTTGAATGGTACAGTTTTCGAGACATTGAGGTTTTTTCACTTTTTCGACCTCTTTTCACTTTTAAATTCATATATTAAGCTAGAAATGTCCAATTTCCTCGTTCTTAGTGTCAAATTAAGGATAATAAAATGACAAATAAACGTGTGCAAGTACATTTTTTATTAAAAAAGTGATTCAAAAGATATAGATGAACAGATTTTAAGAAAAATCAAATTTTACACTTAATCCTGTGGCCACGAAAAAATAGAAATAAAATAAAAAAATAATTTTGCTTCTGACACGTAGAGCTGCTAATTTTACGCAAAAATTAAGACATCCCACAAGAAAACCGCCTGTAAAATGACAACGTTAGAAACGTTGTCCCATATTTTCTGATCATATATATTTTTTCGACAATATCAATAAATCAAATCAAAACATATGTAGTTCCTTTTCCACAGTAACCAGTGCATTTTTATTTTCTGGGTTATTGAAGGTTTTACGCAAACTTATTGTAATAAATCGAAAACACAAAACAATAAAGAGAATTGCAACGATTAAACCAAACAAATTGCCGAAAAAATTGATATGATCAGAAAATGTGGGATTTTGACTTATTCATTCAATCATTTTACAATCGGTTTCCTTGTTGAATGCCTTAATTTTTGCGTAAAAGTATCAGCTCTACGTGTAAGAAGTAAAATTATTTTTTTTTATTTTATTTCTATTTTTTCGTGGCCACAGAATTAAATGTAAAATTCGATTTTTCTTAAAATCTGTCTTGTTTTCATCTATATCTTTTGAACCACTTTTTTAATAAAAGATATAATTACACACGTTTGTTTGCCATTTTATTATCTTTAATTTGACTCTAAGAACAAGGAAACTGGACATTTCTAGCTTAAGAAAGGATTTTTAAAGTGAAAAGAAGTCGAAAAAGTAAAAAGCCACAATATCTCAAAAACGGTACCATTCAAAAAATTTTCATTTTCGAATTCAGCAGGAAAAAATTCATAGGAAAAGTATCCTCTTACCACAGGTACACGAGAAAAATCTTTTTGTAACGATTAGGCTCAAAAAATTTACGAACAAATTAATATATTCATAAAATGTGGAATTTGGATTCATTCATTCAATCGCTCCTAACGTTGTTATTTTACAATCGATTTTCTTGTGGAATGTTTTAATTTTTGCGTAAAAATTAAAAAATTTTTTTTTTGTTATTTTATTTCTATTTTTTCGTGGCCACAGAATCAAATGTAAAATTTGATTTTTCTCAAAATCTGGTCTATTTTCATCCATATCTTTTGAACCACTTTTTTAATAAAAAATGCAATTACACACGTTTATTTAACATTTTATTATCTTTAATATGACACTTAAAAAAGGCAAATTGTACATTTCTAGCTCAAGATATGAGTTTCAAAGTGAAAAGAAGTCAAAAAAGTGAAAAAACCACAATATCTCGAAAACTGTACCATTCAAAAATTTTTTATTTTCATTTTCGAACTCAGCAGAAAAATCTACATAAGAAAAGTAACTTCAGATCAAAAGAACAGAAAAAAAAGCCATTTTGGAAACTAGTGAAATTTTTCAACTATTGTAACGATTGATGGACAACATTCTAGGGATTCTTAGCCATGATGGAAATTGGCGAAGATTTCATGACATTGAAGCGGGCTCTGCACACCTAGCTATGCTTCGGTCTTAGCTCAGGGAAAATGGGGGTGGGGTTGCTTCTAGTCACGAAAAATGTCACATAATCAAAATATGGTGCAGATAGGTAAAATGATGGGAAAATCCAAAAGAGGGCTAATAGAAATTTAAACTATAGACTGAAACTATATTTTCATGATTTCTGCACACTTTCCAATGTGAAATCATAAAGATCTATGCATATAAATTTTAAAGAAGGAGCTAGTTGGTGTTGCCTTCTTTGTCTACACCCACCCAACCTGTTACCAAAAGAAGAAAAAAAAAATATAGGTTTCGGTAACCCACGTTAGACCTATAGGTCTGTCTCAAATTAATCTACACAGCCTCATGGTAGTAACTAGAAAATTCACATAGCCATAAAAAAAAAATCAAAGATCAAAAATAGATTTGAATTAACATTTTATATATACAAGAATGAAATACAAATTTCACAATTGTAAAGCTTACGAAATAATTGAACTTAAATAAAAAGGAATAAAGAAAAATATGAGTTTAATTAATCCTAAAGATAGGTGGTATCGTTATTTGGTATGCTTAATTCACAATTCTAAAACAAATTCTTGAGATTAAATTTGAATCTTATGAACTCAAAAATCCAAAATTATTAGTTTTCTTACAATTTAGAAGTTTCATATTTTAACTTCCGAAAATTTAAGATATGAAATAATTATAAATTTACATATAAGTAGGTGCTTTTAAATTTCATTTTCACTTTAAACTAACGACATGATATATAGAAGAAAAGTTAATGAATGTTACTTGTTCGGTTGCTTTAACCAGCGTTTACGGTATAAAAATTCATTGGTACTATTCAAAAACATACTGCATTGCAAAAGCATAAAAAAAAATAAATAATAAAAATTTGAAGAGCATACTCGCACTCAGAAAAAAAAATTATAATTAATATTGAGTTTTAGCTTTCAGAAGCTAAGAGAGAAAGTAAAAACACCGATTATGAACAAAGCAACACAATGGGAATGAAACATTGAGATTCCACTTCCATTGCTGCAGCAATAAAGCCTTAAATTTTATATAAACAACAAAAAAAAACATACCTTAAACTCTGCTTACCGCCGATCGTTGAAGGCCTTCGTAGATCTGCATCGGTTCTGCGGGAGGTATTAGATCCATAAAAATAATATATCTTATAGAGCTTTTTGCATTAAGATGCAATCCGACTATAGCACCATTAATATGCCTTCACCTTTTACTAATTTAGCTTTATAACTTTAGTTAATTCAATTTTCTTCAATTTCTATTATTTTTTTTTTGTTTGCTTTCGTTAAATTAAGTCATTAAATTAAATTAAATCTTATCTATATATATCTATGATTCTTAAACAAATTTTTCCCTCGCTCTTGAGTTTATCATTTTAATACAATTTGTATTAACTGTCAAATTTCAGTTTTGATATTAATATATTAAGTTAAATTTTACTACTTATAGAATTTGCTGCATTCTGGAAATGATTGGTTTAAGAACCATGGATCTTCTTTATATGCATGTTACCACTAAATTTCTAATAATTATGCTCCGATTATAAATTATGCATGAACATATATGACTTAAGACGACATAACGACCGTAATTCAGCAATTTTCAAGCATAGTTAAATGTTAGGTCGCTTTTTGGTTTAAGATAGTTTAAGCTCGTATTTAGTTAGATTCTTCTAGAATATAACTAATTTTGTTATAAATTTAGCTATCACTTTTCTAAAGCTGAACTTGTTAGTGTTCAAATTTCTTCTTATTAGATATCACGATGGTTAAATTTCGCTTAGCCTTGAGACTGCAGCAGGTGCACTTCATGCAAGTATTCTTGGAATTTAAATTTCTCGAGTTGGAAAATAATGGTGGGAGCGACTCCTGCGGCAGTTTGTGGCACACAGGGCGCTCCGCTGAAATTTAAAACAAGGAATTAGATGGGTCCCTCTAATTTCTTTAAAACTATTTTTTTTTTCTTAAAACTTACCAATTTTGGTAGAAAATAATAATGGGGCTCCTTTAGGTTTGTTATAGCCAGCTACAATATTCGAAAGTTTTCAAATTTCAAAAATTTATGTTGACCTTTGTTCAAAAGGTATATACGAAATCCCAAGCTGTGAAAAGTACAGCTTATGCACAGAAAACACACTTTATTTTTTTAACACGTATGAATTTTCGCTGGACTGCTGCTTGCTGATGTCGATGGCCAAATGAACGAGAGAACTTTTGATCTTGCGATCGAGGCTAACAACTACTGGCTGACGATCTACAGATGACCGTACGGTACTTGCCATCTTACAAATATGACCAGCCATGATGACGTATATGTTCTATACATTAGTAATCGTATTTGTCTTTATATTATAAATGGGTAAACTTTTTGTTTTATATAAATGATAATCAAGGCCAATTTATTTTTCACAAAAATAAAGTTTTAAAGGGAATATATTAAAATTTTATGGGTAAAAATCACAGTATTTTTACAAATACTAAATACTTATTCGTTCTCTTTTTCTTATTTCCAAGAATCAAAATAAAGTTTTTACTATGATTTACCATTTTAATCATTACTTTTGAAACATAAAATAAGTTAATCTTTTCACAATTAAATGCTTTTTATACCTCTGAAAAACAGTATGACTTTACTTACAGGTTGTAGAGTGCAATTGCAATACAACGGCGTATAGTCTAGCAAAGTGCAAAAGAGAAATAAATCACCAAAACTGCATTACTGCAAAATGCAGTTTATAAAAAATATGCAAAGCAGAAGCGGGCAAACTAGTATGTGCGCTCCAAATACTTTTGTAGTGATGCGCAGGGTTCCAACATTTTTATACCAAAATGTCAGTTTTAGAATAATTAAATTATCTATTCCTCACAAAGCAGATTCTAACAAGACATGTTGATGGATAGGATCTGAAAAAGGAATCCATAACTAATTTAACAAAGAAAAAATTTAATAATATCTTATTACTGAAATATTCAAGTTGCTATAAAACCCAAAACGTTTATAGAAAGCGATTTTCAAATTTTATCTCAATAATGAGACACAGGATCATATATTTTTAACGAGTTTCGTATAAGCTTTTGTGTAACCAAGTAATGATAAACTTAATGTTCAAATTTTTTTTTTTTTTATGTGCTATTTCCATATATCCTTTGCATGATATGTACCAAGTTCTTTTCCTTGAAGGTTTTCTAAGACATAATAGGAATTTCCCAGTTTTTTCTTGATTTTTGATTTTATCCCTTTTGGAGCAAGTTTCGAATTAAAGTATTTTAACAAGCTACTTTGTGCGAAGTTTCTATGCACCACTTCTTCGCCAACTTCAAAATTTCTCGCTCTTGATCGAAGATTGTATGTTTGTACATTTCTTTCGTAAGACTTTTTAAGTTTTGACAAAATGGAATTTCGAAGAATTTGAAAATTGTCTTCTCTTGAAATTTTGTCGTCACCATTAGACAAAAAATTTAAATTGTTAAGTAGTTTATAGTCTTTACCATGGGTCAACATATGTTGTCCGAAAACTACAAAGTACGGTGATTCACCGACGGACTGATGGATACTTTTTCTAAGCGAACAATTGATGCTGCTCAAGTAAATATCCCAATCACGTTGATCCTTACGCAAAAATGATCTTAAAGCCTCGTTGATTGACCGATTGACTCGTTCGGATGCGTTTGACTGTGGTGAATACACTGCAGTACAAATATGACTGACGCCATATTTAACAAGAAAAGATTCGAATTCTTTACATTTGAATTGACTTCCGTTGTCTGTTATAACGGTTTCTGGCACACCGAAGCAATCAAATATATTATTTTGTAAGTATTCAATTATATTTTTAGAAGTGAACTTTCGCAAAGGCTTTAAAAATGTGAATTTTGAAAAATGGTCTAACACAATCAAGATCCCTATATTTCCTTTCTTCGATCTAGGAAAAGGACCGATCAGATCAAGATAAAACTTTTGAAATGGACGCACGCTTTCAGACATATTGCCCATAGGTGGCCGAAGTACTTGTGTTGGTGTTTTTGAAGTTTTGCACAGATCACATGACAGAACGTATTCTCGAACCTGTATTGCGAGTCCAGGCCAATAAAAATGTCGCCGAATTCGTTCCAGGGTCTTCGCAATACCACCATGTGCTGCACTAGGTATATTGTGAGCACTATAAATCACTTTTTCGCGCAATTCTTCGGGAACTAAGAGTTTCCAACCATCGGGATCGTCTGAAGAAAAATTTGCCCGATGATAAATAAATTTGTCATCAACTTGAAAATCTGGCAAAGGCTCTACAGTAAGTTTTTCTCGCATTACTTTATACATTTCTGAATCAAAAGCCGGCGAGTCCAGATCAATTTCAGGTAAAATTTCTAAATCAATTGCTGCAACTTCATTTTCATCATCAAAAGCTCTTGACAAAGCGTCTGCCACTACATTTTCACTTCCTTTTCTGTGTTCTATAGTGAAGTGATATCCCTGAAGTTTCAAGGCCCATCGCGCTAACTTTCCGCTAAGGTCTTTTTGTCTCATCAGCCACCTTAAACTAGCATGATCCGTAACCACCCGGAACTTATGTCCTTCGATATAGGGACGAAATTTATTTATCGCCAGTACCACTGCAAGGCACTCCAGTTCTGTTACGGAATAATTTCTCTGCGCTTTGTTTAATTTTTGTGACATAAAAGCGATTGGGCGTTCGTCGCCGTTTTCATCAACTTGCGCTAAGAGACCACCTACTCCATAACGACTGGCATCACACTGGACAATAAATTCATTGTTATAGTCAGGATGTGCTAGAAAAGGGACTGAAGAAAGTTTATCCTTAATAGAATCAAATGCAACCTGTGCTAAGGGATTCCATTCAAATTTTTTATTTTTGGATAGAAGTTCTGTAAGGTGAAAAGTGGCTGTGGAATAGTCATTCATAAAGCGACGATACCAACCTATCATACCCAGAAATTGACGCATTTGACGCACAGATTTTGGAACTGGATAATCGGTTATCGCTTTGACCTTATCTGGATCAACTTTTAAACAACCATGTCCAACTACGAATCCTAAATATTTGACCTCTTTCAAGCCAAAACTACTTTTATTGACGTTAATTGTAAGACCAGCTTTTCGCAACCGAGATGCTACTTCAAGCAAATGGATTATATGTTCTTCGAACGATGAAGAAACAACTAGCAAATCGTCCAAGTAAACGAAAATATGGGTTTTTAAATGATAAGGTATCACCTTATCCATGAGCCTACACATGGTCTGAGGTGCGTTGCACAGTCCAAACGGCATTCGTGTGAACTGATACAACGGTCTGTTAGGCACAGTAAACGCTGTTTTTTGTCTAGAAGCAGAATCAAGTTTTATTTGCCAAAATGCATCTTTTAAGTCAATTTTAGAAATGATGAGGACCGGTGTTAATCGAGAAATAAGGCCATCAATATTTGGTATAGGATAAGCGTCTTTAATAGTGACTTCATTAAGCTTGCGTGAATCCAAGCAGAATCTAACCTTTTCAGGTTTAACTATCAGAACAGCAGGTGAAGACCAAGGTGAACCTTCCGCCTCCTCAATCACTCCCAAATTTAACATTCTGTCGATCTCTTGACAGAGTAATTTTTCTCGAGCAGGTGATATAGGGTAGTACCTCTGTTTTATAGGAGTGGAATTTCCTGTATCGATAGTATGTTCGATCATGGTCGTTAAGCCAAGTCCTTCTAACTCAAATGACGGAAAACACGAAATGGTTGCCTCAAGTCTTCTATGCTGCTCACGGGTTAAGCTAACTTTATCAGACACTGGTTCTTGAACGACTTCAGTAATATTGTTTTCAACAGCAATTTTAATATCGAAAACCTTCCAAAAATCCATGCCGCATATGATATCTTGTTTTATCGATGGAACAACTAAAAATTCACAATTCATTGTTTTTATATCGTAGGTAACTGGAATTATTATCGAATCCACGACCTGCTGCTTTTGCCCATCTGCGGTTTTAACGTTAGAACTACATTTTAAGAAACTATGCCTGCTAATTATCAACTGCGCTAAGCTTCCTCCTACGCAACTTTTATTTGCACCACTGTCAAGAAGTGCATAGTATTCTTCTGCAAAAAGTTTCAGTTTAGCATACGGCCGAATATCTGGTTTTTGAAAAACAATTGCGGATATAATATATTTTCGAAAAGTTTTAATACGCTGCCAAAAGTTTCGCAAACGATTTATGGAACGCAAACGAGATTTGGATGGTTGAGCAAAAATCCTTTCACGAGCTTTTTGGTATTCTAATAAGCGTACATGATAAGGTTTAAATTGACTAGAAGTCTTATTAAAAGAAAAGGTGGGACAAACTTGGTTAACGATATTTTTGAGAATTTTTACGCATTTTACTTCCGAGGTCGCACAAGCGGACGTCCGCTGACCCGCTGACGAACATCCGTTATGGAGTTTTCCGATTTTGTGGAACATTTGGAACAGGATGGCTTGTAGGTATCTGCTGCTCCACATCCATAACAAAAGATGCGTCGTGGTTTCAGACATTCCTGATACCCATGTCCTTCCTCATCGCAATTCCAACATTTAAGGGGAGGTCTACTAATGACATTAATTTCTGCATTTATTTCAGATGGCTCATCAATAGTCTGTTGGAGAGTTTCTAAAGTTTGAGGCTCATGAAAAATTTCTGAGATCTGCCTCCGAGAGCTAGGTGGTCGCAAAAATGAGGTGGACTGAATATCCTTAAAAAACTTTTCATGCTTGCGAATTTCACGTCTTAAATCCGAGATATTGCGAAAATTAAAATGCAACAACTCATGGCGTAAGTCTGGTCTAAGGTTACGAATTACAGTTTCGACCATTTCCGTGTCACTCATAGGGGAACGTAAGCGATCACACATACTCATCAACACATCCAAAAAATCATCAAATGTTTCTGAGAACTTCTGTTTTCGTTTCCTTATGTCATCTTTAATATCAAAATCAGTGGCATAGTCCTTGAACTGCCTGCGCAATGCTTCACACAGTTCAAACCAATCTAAATGGTCTTCTTGGCGTCGATATCGCCAAAACCACTGCTTTGCTTTGCCATCAAATAGTGAATGTACGTGCTGGCATAGAACATTGAAGTTACCATTCAAATGATCTGCAGTTAACATGTTTATTCTATAAATAAATTCATCCACGCTAACATCATCTGATGATCCATTAAATTTAATATGCCAGTTGTGAATCATTTTGGAAACACGTTCATTCGAAAATGAAATTGAATCCAAAACCTGATTAGGACGGCTTGATCTAGGATCTGGATGACCTAATTCTTGTGGCATGTTCTGAGGCCAAGGAAAATTTTCCTCTTGAGGAGTGTTTGTGGGTGCTGGTCGAGAAACAGAATTCAAGTTTATGTTTCTAAATAGGCTCTGCAACTCATTTGAAATAGTGGATGAAACTTCGTTTCGAAAACTTTGTAGAGAGCTGGAGATAATTTCGTGAACTCTTTGTTCATTTAATTGTTCAGAATTATTCTGAACAAGGTTTCGAGGCGTTGCGTTGCGCTTATTGCGCTGGTTATGTTGGTGAAATGCATGTGGTGATTGAAGAGCACCATCCGAACCATGAGTTCGAGTGAACATTCTGGTTTGAGGTCGATCACGATGTGAAACACCATCTCTTCCACGGATTGAAGTGCTCTGCTGAACCAAGGCCTCATGACCCATGTCACGAGCAACTGTAAGACTTTCAACATTACAAATTTGTCTACACACAGGACAAGTGGAATTATTTTCCAACCATGTGCGAATACAAATGCTATGGAATTTATGCTTACACGATGTTTCTATTTTATTGCCATCACCATGGAGGGTCTCGCTACAGATAACACAAAGTGTTTCATCAGCGGATGCTCCATCTGTTTGAGCGGTAATATCTTCAGTGCTGCGAACGACTGGCATTGTGAACTCTTACGATGCACTTGGTTCAATAGTCAGACAAATTAATAAAAAAAGTTTAATACTGGAAGTTTTTTAAGTTGCAAATGCAAACAAAAAAAATTTTTGAAAATAAAATTTCTTAAGATTATTGTGATCACACATATCACACGCTAATCCGCAAAAAAAAAATATATATAAATCCGGCATACGAACAAGAATTCAAGAATGAAGTTTCGATTGAGAATAAGAAAAGGAATATGTATTGTAAAATCTTCACAAGATATTCTTAACCCAATCAAAACCAAAATAAAGATATAATGCAATAATATAGAAAGAGAATAAATTATTCTACTACCATTTGAGGACTTATAAGTAGATTATCTAAGACAGACATTCATATGCACAAGATCACGATTTATTAGAGATGTCTGTGCAGAAAAAAAAATTTACAAAAAAAAAATTCATAAAAATTTTAGTTTGTACACGCTTTTCTACGAGTTAGTTTCCAAAATTATCTAGAACTAAGCATCTCAGCAGAAAAAAAAAATGACTCAATATTTGAAAGTATTTGAAAAGTTCGACATTTTATTACCACTGGTAAATGATCAGCAACAAACCAGTCATCTAAATCCAATGACAACAAAAATATCAAACAAAGCTTATAAAAGGCAAAACTATTGTAAACGGCATTAGAATTCTTTCGGTCAGATTCCGAGTAAGCCAGACATCTGCTAGTCCATAAAGAAAAACTAATTAAACTTAACAGAATAGAATTTTGTATTTTTGAAGTAGAATTTGGATCAGAAATAGGAGTAGGAAAGGAAATTGAAGCAAGAGTAGGGGCACATTTTAAACGATAAGCTATGATCTTTCTGATTCACGTAAAAACAAAATTTAAAACAAACTTTTTTGGAGCCCCACGTTGGGCGCCATTTAATTATGTAACGATTGATGGACAACATTCTAGGGATTCTTAGCCATGATGGAAATTGGCGAAGATTTCATGACATTGAAGCGGGCTCTGCACACCTAGCTATGCTTCGGTCTTAGCTCAGGGAAAATGGGGGTGGGGTTGCTTCTAGTCACGAAAAATGTCACATAATCAAAATATGGTGCAGATAGGTAAAATGATGGGAAAATCCAAAAGAGGGCTAATAGAAATTTAAACTATAGACTGAAACTATATTTTCATGATTTCTGCACACTTTCCAATGTGAAATCATAAAGATCTATGCATATAAATTTTAAAGAAGGAGCTAGTTGGTGTTGCCTTCTTTGTCTACACCCACCCAACCTGTTACCAAAAGAAGAAAAAAAAAATATAGGTTTCGGTAACCCACGTTAGACCTATAGGTCTGTCTCAAATTAATCTACACAGCCTCATGGTAGTAACTAGAAAATTCACATAGCCATAAAAAAAAAATCAAAGATCAAAAATAGATTTGAATTAACATTTTATATATACAAGAATGAAATACAAATTTCACAATTGTAAAGCTTACGAAATAATTGAACTTAAATAAAAAGGAATAAAGAAAAATATGAGTTTAATTAATCCTAAAGATAGGTGGTATCGTTATTTGGTATGCTTAATTCACAATTCTAAAACAAATTCTTGAGATTAAATTTGAATCTTATGAACTCAAAAATCCAAAATTATTAGTTTTCTTACAATTTAGAAGTTTCATATTTTAACTTCCGAAAATTTAAGATATGAAATAATTATAAATTTACATATAAGTAGGTGCTTTTAAATTTCATTTTCACTTTAAACTAACGACATGATATATAGAAGAAAAGTTAATGAATGTTACTTGTTCGGTTGCTTTAACCAGCGTTTACGGTATAAAAATTCATTGGTACTATTCAAAAACATACTGCATTGCAAAAGCATAAAAAAAAAAAAATAATAAAAATTTGAAGAGCATACTCGCACTCAGAAAAAAAAAATTATAATTAATATTGAGTTTTAGCTTTCAGAAGCTAAGAGAGAAAGTAAAAACACCGATTATGAACAAAGCAACACAATGGGAATGAAACATTGAGATTCCACTTCCATTGCTGCAGCAATAAAGCCTTAAATTTTATATAAACAACAAAAAAAAACATACCTTAAACTCTGCTTACCGCCGATCGTTGAAGGCCTTCGTAGATCTGCATCGGTTCTGCGGGAGGTATTAGATCCATAAAAATAATATATCTTATAGAGCTTTTTGCATTAAGATGCAATCCGACTATAGCACCATTAATATGCCTTCACCTTTTACTAATTTAGCTTTTTAACTTTAGTTAATTCAATTTTCTTCAATTTCTATTATTTTTTTTTTGTTTGCTTTCGTTAAATTAAGTCATTAAATTAAATTAAATCTTATCTATATATATCTATGATTCTTAAACAAATTTTTCCCTCGCTCTTGAGTTTATCATTTTAATACAATTTGTATTAACTGTCAAATTTCAGTTTTGATATTAATATATTAAGTTAAATTTTACTACTTATAGAATTTGCTGCATTCTGGAAATGATTGGTTTAAGAACCATGGATCTTCTTTATATGCATGTTACCACTAAATTTCTAATAATTATGCTCCGATTATAAATTATGCATGAACATATATGACTTAAGACGACATAACGACCGTAATTCAGCAATTTTCAAGCATAGTTAAATGTTAGGTCGCTTTTTGGTTTAAGATAGTTTAAGCTCGTATTTAGTTAGATTCTTCTAGAATATAACTAATTTTGTTATAAATTTAGCTATCACTTTTCTAAAGCTGAACTTGTTAGTGTTCAAATTTCTTCTTATTAGATATCACGATGGTTAAATTTCGCTTAGCCTTGAGACTGCAGCAGGTGCACTTCATGCAAGTATTCTTGGAATTTAAATTTCTCGAGTTGGAAAATAATGGTGGGAGCGACTCCTGCGGCAGTTTGTGGCACACAGGGCGCTCCGCTGAAATTTAAAACAAGGAATTAGATGGGTCCCTCTAATTTCTTTAAAACTATTTTTTTTTTTTTTTGTCTTAAAACTTACCAATTTTGGTAGAAAATAATAATGGGGCTCCTTTAGGTTTGTTATAGCCAGCTACAATATTCGAAAGTTTTCGAATTTCAAAAATTTATGTTGACCTTTGTTCAAAAGGTATATACGAAATCCCAAGCTGTGAAAAGTACAGCTTATGCACAGAAAACACACTTTATTTTTTTAACACGTATGAATTTTCGCTGGACTGCTGCTTGCTGATGTCGATGGCCAAATGAACGAGAGAACTTTTGATCTTGCGATCGAGGCTAACAACTACTGGCTGACGATCTACAGATGACCGTACGGTACTTGCCATCTTACAAATATGACCAGCCATGATGACGTATATGTTCTATACATTAGTAATCGTATTTGTCTTTATATTATAAATGGGTAAACTTTTTGTTTTATATAAATGATAATCAAGGCCAATTTATTTTTCACAAAAATAAAGTTTTAAAGGGAATATATTAAAATTTTATGGGTAAAAATCACAGTATTTTTACAAATACTAAATACTTATTCGTTCTCTTTTTCTTATTTCCAAGAATCAAAATAAAGTTTTTACTATGATTTACCATTTTAATCATTACTTTTGAAACATAAAATAAGTTAATCTTTTCACAATTAAATGCTTTTTATACCTCTGAAAAACAGTATGACTTTACTTACAGGTTGTAGAGTGCAATTGCAATACAACGGCGTATAGTCTAGCAAAGTGCAAAAGAGAAATAAATCACCAAAACTGCATTACTGCAAAATGCAGTTTATAAAAAATATGCAAAGCAGAAGCGGGCAAACTAGTATGTGCGCTCCAAATACTTTTGTAGTGATGCGCAGGGTTCCAACATTTTTATACCAAAATGTCAGTTTTAGAATAATTAAATTATCTATTCCTCACACTATCCATTATGTAATTATACCATTAAATAATTTAATGGAAATTTTTCAATAATCATTTTCCATTACCATTCAAAACTAATGGTAATGGAAATTTTTCCATTACCATTAAATCATTAACATTATATAGAAAATTTTCAATTACCATTAAAATGATTTAATGGTAATGGAAACTTTTCAATTATCATTAAAGTTTAATGGAAAATTGAAAGTAATGCATTACCCCCATGTTTGAAAAATATAAATATGTAGGTATATTTTTATTTATTTATTTCGGTCTACAGAATAAATCTCACAGACTATAACCTTAAATTAATTAAATATAGCAAATAAATTAAGCTTAAATAAGTTTAAACTTAAACTAAAATTAAACAAATGTGAATAATTATTACAAATACGAATACACTTTGCAATCGGTTTATTTAGAGCATAATTTGTCCCATGGACTTGATCTTCAAACATACGATTATTTCTTAAATTTCTATTTGGTACATACTTATAACACAAATGAATCAGAAATCTCTATACAATTAATTTTACTAGACAGAACATTATGAACGAAAATCAGAGAAGAGGATGTACGACGGTCTTTTAAATACTGTAGCCATAAGAGTTTACGTCTTGAGTCATAACAAGGGACTCCATCTGGCCATCGCAATTTATAACATGCGAACCTAGAACAGTTCCTTTGAACTTTTTCAATTCGATTTGAACTATCGGTATAGAAGGGGTCCCATATAATTGAACAATACTCCTATACTTCTAACCAAGGATATATAAAGAGCTTTAAGTGTCATGGGGCCCTTAAAACTTACAGAATTTCTTTTAATAAAACCCAACATAGCATAAAATTTTGAAACCACGTAATCATAGTGAGATTTAAATGTGAAGCTTGAATCAAAAATTACTCCAAGATCTTTAATTTCTTGCTTCCGCAGTAATAAGCTATTGTTGATACAATAATCGAAAGTTATGGGTTGAACACACTTCGTAAAAGAAACAATACAACATTTATTTATATTCAATGCTAGATTATTGCATAAGCACCACTGATTAAAAGAGGATAAATCACTCTGAAGCAACATGGAGTCTGAAATGCATGATATCCTACGAAATAATTTGACATCATCTGCAAAAAGTAAACAGGTGGAGTGTTTAATGACTTTTGGTAAGTTGTTAATAAATAATATAAATAAAAGTGGACCACAATGTGTACATTGCGGAATACCAGACGACGCATCAATTGCAATATCAGAAACTGTATGCCCAATTTTAACAAATAATTTACGCTTAGTCAAAAAACTATGAAAAAACTTTGTAAGCAAATCTGAAAGACCAAAAATTTTTATTTTTTTTTAGAGAATGGAATGGTCAACTTTATCAAAAGCTTTCGAGAAATCAGTATAAATAACATCAAGTTGCTTATGCTCTACCATGGACGCAACAATATATTTCGAAATCAATGTCAGATTTGTACAAGTGGATTTGCCAGGGAGAAAGCAATGTTGAGCTACACATATAGCTTCTCTTACGTAGTTAAAAAGTTTATTTTTGATAATTATATCAAACAATTTAGCAAAAGTAGGCTGCTTTACAATAGCTCTATAATTGCATACATTACTACGATCGCCTGATTTGTATATGGGAGCAATGATGCATATTTTCCAAATATCGATAAATGAACCAGACTCAAAACAAGAATTAAATAAATCGGATAATGGTTTAGCGATATAACCAGCACAGTTTTTATAAAACATGGGTGGGAAACCATCCTTTTCATGCTTAAAACTAGGTTTTAAACAAGCAATAGCGCTTAAGACATCCACCTCATTAACAGTGAAAATATTGATCAAATCACGATTGGATTCAAAAGCATCCACCCCATGCCAAGAAGTGTTCTCATAATTATCATAGACTTCTTGAAAAAATTTTGCAAATAGATTACATGACTGCAATGAATCGGTTGATGTAGAATCACCAAAACTCATGTTTTGCCATTTGTTTTACGCTTATCATTTATGTACTACTTACTTACTTTACTTGGGTGGCCATAACAACCCGTTACCGGGTTACGGCCGACCTCAAAAGCTCTCTCCAGGCGCCTCTGCTTTGCGCACGCCTTCTCCAATCATTCACACCAAGCGTGGATAGGGTTTCCTCGGCTTGGTCTTTCCATCGGAGGCATGGTCTTCCTCTTCGTCGTCGCCCAGCGGCTTCCGCATCAAACACCTTTTTCGCCGGAGCTTCTTCGTCCATACGCACAACATGTCCCAGCCAGCGCAGACGTTGAATAGTGATGCGCTTTACTATGTCAATGTCAGCGTAGAGCTCGTACAGTTCGTGGTTCATTCGAATACGGTAGTCGTCGCCGACGTGAACAGGACCGAAGATTTTGCGAAGAATTTTTCTCTCAAACACCCCAAGCGTGGCTGCATCAGTCTGCGACACAACCCATGCTTCTGCGCCGTAAAGTAGCACGGGTAAGATGAGCGTCTTGTAGAGTGTCAGTTTTGTCGGGCGAGAGAGGTCTCTACTACTCAATTGCTTACTGAGACCATAGTAACACCTATTAGCAAGAGTTAGTCTTCGCTTTATCTCCAGGCTGACATCGTTTTGAGTGTTCACGGCGGTGCCAAGATAGGTGAATTCCTTGACAACTTCGAAAGTATAGTTGTTCGCAGTAACAAAGGATCCAATACGCCGCGTCTCTCTGTTTGTGGACAGCATATACTTTGTTGTACTACTATTGAAATATATTTGTCATACAGAAATATATGTAGGTAATCAAACTCTTTCCGCAAATATAGATATCGCAATTGATCAAAAATGCAGTTAGTCCTTTTGAATTTTTTGAAAGCTTTTCTTTTTACATTTTTCAAGCGCAAAAGCTTCGCATTAAACCAAGGTGGTTTGTTGTTGCAAACTCTTGATTTTAGAGGAAAAAAGGGTAACAGCAGACTGAAATTAGTGTTTCACCGAGGCTACGAGGCAGCCTCGTTTTTGACTACGAGAACGAGGCGAGAACGAGGCGAGATGGAAAAATAAATTTTCCTCGCTTGACCGAGGCGAGGCGAGATCACACGGCACCTCGCCTCGTCCTCGCCTCGGCCTCGCCTCGTTTTCGAAACCAAGAGCGAGCCGCGTTTTGACCAAATCTGAACTTGTAAGACCCATATGCAGATTCAAAATACGAATGTAATTTTTATATTAAAATCTATATTTAACTAATATTTTAGTATTTTATTTTGAGTAAACTACTTTGTTTTATTTTTAACCCGCATGTGCTTCTTACGAGTTCAGATTTGGTCCAAAGCTAATGCACAAAAGTGCTTGGATCGCATCAGTTTTTATGCGACTTCGCCTCGATTGATTGATTAGGGAAGCATGTAAGGCTATGTAAGGCTATAAGCAAAACTGCATGATTGACAACACTGCATTGAAATTGATTTATTCTAATAGCCTTTCTAAGAACCGGTAAGGTGAAGCGAAACGCACAGGGTAATTCTAGTATATAAATGTGTATGTTCGTTGCAAATAGACTCCTAAACCGTTCAACCGACCGACGAAAGATTTGACATACATATATGTTTCTTATGATTTGGGATACTCCGTAACACAGTTTACGATAAATGGGTGATGCCACCCCCACATAAGAGAAAAAGAGAATTTATCATATATTATCAACTACTTGATGCATATTAATAAAACTTGGTACATTTATAATAGGTAAAGGCATAACTAAGATTCAATTAATAAAATGGGCGGTACCATGCCTTCAATATAAGAAAAAATTAACTTTATCATATCTCAATATCTATTTGACGTAAATAAATAAGATGTGGTACATACGTATCTTTCTTATAGTTTGTAAAACGTTCATAGCTTAGTTTGGTTTGGAAAAATAGGCAATGCCACTCCTTCCCATATAAGAAAAGAATTAAATACATCATATCTCATCCAATTCACCAAAAATAAAAACAGATATTTTATTTTATTTCTTGAGGCTTGATCAGCCTATCAGTCCGGATACATGTATAATTTTTATTTATTTTAATAAAAACCTCGCTTTTTTACCGAGGTGCCTCGGCCGAGAACGAGGCGAAGCGAGGCGAGGCGAGGCGAGGCGAGGCGAGGTATGTGATGGCAAGATCTCGTCCGAGGCCGAGGCGAGGCGAGACTTAAATTTATAAAACGAGGCGAGACCGAGATCAACTAGAACCTCGCCTCGCCTCGGCCTCGGTGAAACACTAACTGAAATACATCAAAAATAAATTTATAGGCTATATTTGGATCATTAATGAAATCAAGTGATGACCAGTCACATGAGTTTAAAAACATATTGATCTCTATAAAATTTTCCTTCACATAATCAAATTCATTAAATAAATTTACATCTAAAGCGCTAAATTTGTAAAAGTCAAAATTAAGCTTTATGGTGAATAGAATTTTTTGAAATTGGAGATGAGTTCAATTCACAGGTTACCTTCAAGTCACCAGTAACAAATATAAGATCTAAGATCCTACCTAAATCATTTTTAAATGAGTTTAATTGCTTAAGTCCATTTGATAAAAAAAAGCTTACTACTAACGATTCAATATCAGAATTGTAGTTATATGGCAATAAATTTCTATTGTCATAAAACCAGGAAATACACCCAAGATTAAAATCACCTAAGACTATTATTTGCTGTATAGAATCTATCTGATTTAAAACAAAACTTATATTATTCATATGATCATTATATATATCGTGAATACCGTTGGGAGGAATATAAGAGTTAATGATATAAATACAATTTTCCTCAGCAAAATTAATTTTAACACACATTTGTAACATGTAACAATAAGATGATCCTTACAATTATAATTTTTCTTGCTAATTGTTAGTTTCAAACAAACTAGATAACTACAAACTTACATTCGTCTAAGTGTCCATGCAGTTTTAATAGTTATTTCTTATCCCTGCGAAAAAAAAATCAACCCTAAGCAAATTACAGTGTATTCACTCATCCATAGCCATAAGTTTGTTGATGCCCTTCTCCCTTTCTAATAAATTCTAATGCGTTTATAAGGGTGCAGCTTGCCCGTTGATCCTTATATTGATCCTTTTTTTTTTATTACGCCTCTCCCTATCCTCGTTCTTTGTATTATGCAAAAAAAAAAATAACGCAAGGATTTCTATGACGAAGTGAAATTTGCTACCCTGTTAGAAGCAACATTCACTAATGCACTCTTTGTAACATTGCGTAGTCCTGTTGTGTGTCGTTTTAATATCCTTAAATGACCGTTACCCCCTACAGAGAGATAAATATCTCGTTCATTGCGTTGTCGCGCGCGCATATACGCGTTTATCATCGGCCAACAATCTGTTTGTGTTGCTGTTGTTTTTGCCTTGACCATATTCGTCGTTGTGTGCTGTTTTATCATCAAAACTCTTTTCGTTAATTTTGGTAGTTAGTGTCATGCTCAAAGGACATCCATTAAAATTAAAACTAACGGTTCTCTTTCACATTCATGACCCGCCGGAAGTCACATGATGACATTGCTGCTGCTGCTGCCAGAGTGACCAACGTCATATTGCAAAGTATTTTCGTTCATACGTAAGGGGCATCAATATACTTGACATTTAATATTGGCACACAAACGATTTCTTTTCGATGATGTTATTTTAAGAAAATGTTTACGAGTCACCATAGAGATACTCCACGGATTTTGATTAAAAAAAAAAATGCAAGTGCCATATTGTAAGAACTTTTAACCCTAACCGTACTGACGAACTTTCTATACCTATGGGTACCCTCATTTGTTTTCATACATGTTGTATGGCATGAGTGCTGGTGAAAGTAATATTTTTTCGTTTTGTGGGTTAATTTTCATAAACGAGCGCTGCTAGTAGGTATTAGAACTTATGTTTTATTTGTGTTAGTGTATTGTATCAAATTCGACACTCGAAGCGATGATACGAAATGGACATTCGTTCCGATGATATGAAATTAAAATTTTTGTTACAGCTCTCACTTTGGCTAGAGCGCTCATTAACACTCATTTCAAAACTTTTGGCTCTATGAAGCGGCCACCGCCTACTCTCTGAAGGTTTATTTTTATAAAGGAAAGCCGCCTAATTCTCAACGCCAAACGAACATAGTCGAGAAAATTGTCACTGACTTAGCCAAAATGTATGAGAACTCTAACCGGAACATAACAACGAACAATTACTCCACGTCTTTCGATTGAAAAGCTCTCTTCTGTCGATGGGTCTAACGCTAGCGACGACCTCGTCCCAGAATAAGCTTTACATTCTACAGGAATTGAAGCCACATCCTACTAATGAAGTCGGCTGTGTTCGCTGAGTTTATTGGGAAGATTGTTTGTTGCTATTGGTGATCGTGAAGAAGAAGAAGAAATCCATATATGTACATATATACATACATGATTAGCAGTTTGTACTGTCATGCCTCGACAAATATCTGGCAAGCAACATATCATTAACCACTAGAATAGCACATATGGAAACGTGAACATCCTGGATAGGATGCTACGTAACTACACAACCAAAAGAAAGACAAATCGATAGATAGCCTCTCGCTTTCTTCTTTAATATGTTAGATGTTGCTGCCCTGAAATTCAACATCATTTATCGAGAACTCCACGATAAGAGAAACGATCCAAGTTCTTGCACAGTTTTTCTGGAAGATCTCCCGAGTCAACTCGGCCGCCTATTTTTCCAATCGACTGGCTATGAAAACGGAGCTGGAGTATTGGTTGTGTTCTTCACCAGCAGATCAACAACAACATGAACAGCCTGCAGACCATCGCGAGAAAAATTGTGAAAGGCGTGAGCCATAAGTGGAAGCGTCCCGGTCCAACCAAAAAAAAAACGCAAAACTCATACTGAGTGCTAGTCTTGTTTCAAGTTAATTTGTGCCGAGCACTTCACAGATGTATGCTTGGGTTTCGAGCTTGTGAAAACTTGTGAAATTGTGAAATTTTTATTATATTTCGAGCAGCAACAATAAAATTACATTAGAAAAGCCCCAAACAAAATTGTTGTTTTGATTTTTCCCATACATTTTGCACTACAAAATATCGAGCGCCCGCGTCCGTCCGATTCTCGGATTGAGTTTTCAAAGGCTTATTTCTCGAAACTTAAAATACATTTCAAGTTAAAAACACGTTTTATACATACTTTGACTATTCTATGTTAGCTTCATAATTTGAAGTTTCAAAGTGCTACAATCATAACTTTCAGAGATACATTCAATAAAAGTTGCCGTGGGTACCTAGGTACCTCGTCCGTATGGTTAAGGTTAAGGACTTTAAATTGAAACATGGTGTTAACACAACAACAATACAAAACCAATATTCCAGCGCCGACCAGATTTGACGCATAATGGCGCATACGCCATATATGACATAGCATAGTTGAAATTTTCGGGGTTCTATACACCCCACGTCATTGGCCGTGTTTTGAAAAATATTTATTGAGCAAATCAACATACATTTTTGTTTTCTATTTCCCAAGTTTAAGCAAAATCGGTCGCGCTAAATTCAAATTAAATCTTTTAGTCAACTTATTAAGTCTAACAAAAACACGTTATTTAGAGATAAGTTAAAAATAACATTGTGTCAAAGTATCGAGCAAATACCTAGTGATACTTGTATCATCTTTAGCTGGAATTGCTTACTGTTTGCCTTTCGCATTTATTGCATTCCATTCTGTTAGTGTTGCCATCCGCGTCTACATCCGTTGTGTGTATTTCAATATTTTGACAGTTGGCTAAAACATTCGTTCGTTGTCATTGCTGCCGTTGCTATGTCTGTTATCCTGTCGAGTCCTAGCTAAAGTCCCATATTTTTTTCCAAAAATTTTTGTGGAAATTAATTTTAAGTAGGTGGACAGAATTTACCGCAATAATTCTTATAAACGAACAAAAGTCGCAATTTATTGCATTGTGGTAATGAATTTTCATTGTAAATCGCATTTTGCTTTTTCGAAAAATTCGTCTCAGAGTAAGCAGATACATTCACACAGATTTCTATAAATACATCGTTTGTACAAACAAATACACGTAAGTACTTGCTTTAGGGCTACTTTAATGTTTTTTTTTTTTAATTTTATTGACAGAAATTCAGTTTTTGTTATTTACATTGAAATAACTCCGAATGACTGCTAAATAACCAAATCAATTAACATCGATGTCCTGTTAATGAGCTGCGTTAATGCGATTCAGTTAAAACTTATCAATAAATTTTTTTTTAATTTAAATAAATTTATGAAAGCCATTCAAGTTGCAAACTTGAATTAAAATTAATGCACGTGATTTTTTATTTTATTTATTTATTTTATTATTTTAGCAATACGGCTTTTACTTAAGATATAAATGACATAAATTTTATATAACAGGCCCCTCATGTAAAAATGTGTTAAGTAATGCGTGCTAAGTAGGTAGTGTAGACCGCTTACGGCCTGGAAGTCTCCGGGTTAGATTTCAGGATCGGGCATGATAATACACTTTGCATATTTCCTTATTTTCATAAATTCCCAATTATTTCCTTCTCCACTCTGAAATTTTCTGGAGCTTTTCTCGAGCACTAACCAAATTATCACCACACTTAGCTTTTCAGGTGTTGTAAGAAAATATACTATTTAGGTATAACTATTTATTTTATCCACCTAAGTGTTAAATTAATAAACAAATTTTGTAAATGCATTAAAAAACATTTATTATTACAAATATGTGGTCTGGTGTGCAGGCCTAATTGTTCGAAATTTGTCGCAAAATTTCTGGGCCCAATTCTGAGCAACCTCTATAAACAAAAAAAAATATGAAGAAGGTTTGAGCGCCCATTATATATGGTTTTACTGAGGGTGAGACGCCCATAATAAAAAACTATGTTGACACAGCTAAATTAAGGTACCAATTAGATTCTGACTAAATTTCATCAAAATCGGTTCATTAGTTTAGCAGTGAAATCGTTTTATCTTACTAGAGGCGTGGCAACGCTCACTCAAAAGAAATATCTTTACTCAAGATTAAATCTAGCACCATACCAAATTTTATCAAAGTCGATGACACGGTTCAGCCGAAACCGCGTTTTTAGGTGATGCTACGCCCCATGTAAGAACTCAGAGCTTCTAATTACTTTGCTTCTTCTATCTATCTCCAAACCAAATTTTATTAAAATCAGTCCATTAGTTTAGCCGTAGCAACGTTTTTTCCGTTAGGGGCGTGAAAAAACGTCAAAAACGGTTCATTCTCGGGGCCAGACTCCGGAGCCACTCTAAATAATATGCAAAATCCATTTTCAACCTTTCCCCATTAAAAACAGAAAACAAAAATGTTTTTCCTAAATTGGGTCAAAAACGGTCCATTCCCGGGGCTGGACTCCGGAGCCACTCTAAATGATGTTCAAAATCCTTTTTCGATCTTTGCTCATTAATTACAGGGAAAAAAAATTTCCGAAAATGGGTCAAAAAAGGTCCATCCAGAGTCCGGAGCCAAACTAAAAATGTTAAGGAAATGGGTCAAAAACGGTCCTTTTCATGATCCGGACCCACCCTAAGTGATATCCAACATTCCTTTTCGAGCTTACCCTATCGATTGGAGCAAAAAAATTTTTCGAAAATGGTCCTTTCATAGGTCCGGAGATACCCTAAATGATGTCCAAAATCCATTTTCGACCTTTCTCCATCGATTGGAAAGAAAAAAAAACAGATTTTCTGTACTACAGTTCAACATAAGTGGCTCAAGCTATTCACTGCTACATGAATCTGAATCCATGTGGGTGTGAGCTTTACACGCATTCACATTCATGAGCCCAGAGCTACTACAAGGTCAGATTCATGAGCAGCATGTTATCTACTATTCACTATGAGTGAGTGTAAGTATGATTCACACTCAGTGTTGCATGCAAAAGGCACACTCACGTCTCATATTTTTGTTAGTGGCTCAAAACCCTCAATGAGCTACTCAATGACGTTCTCTGATAGATATCTATATGTAGGCGCCGTTTTATGGTCGCCATTTCCTTAAAAAAAAAAAATTCGAAAACACGTGTTCTCATATGAAAGCTCTTGAGCATACGAATATTTTGACACCTTAAAAACGTTTTTCCGCTGCGGTCAATTTTGTGCAGACCACTGTCCCGGTTGACATGGAACGTCCTATACATATTCACTTGCTCAGAATATCCCAGAGAAACACATATTTCGAGGTGTAGTATCATATTCTGAATAGTTATCAAAACTTTCTGCCAATTACGCCTCAGCATGACGACATAAGACATCCGCCTGTTTATAGCTATAGAGAAGTCAAAATCAATAGACCATTCGCTGAAGTTGTTCTGAGGGGTAATTTCTTGTGATGCTGTAGCACCATAACTTTTTCAAAAATTGCGCAACACCTGAAGCTTACCAGTGCGTCCTCTAACAAAATAAAATTTTTTCAAGTGGAAAAAAATTAATTGAATAAATAAATTATCAAATAATATTCATAAAACAAATGAGATTGCGTGCAAGTGCAATTAGTTAATATGTTGTGTTAACAAAACATTTAATGCACCAAAAAGACAAAGAGGGCGCAATTAAACAAATGCATAAATGAGGGTGCACCACATGCTCAGAAACTTTCTCTTCTTGGGTGCGCAGCTGCACACATACACACCCTTCAAAAACAAAATGCATGCGTCAAAATAATTTGTTACAAAATGTCACTACGCATGTAGCTTTTTGCTAACCAAATAGGAAAATCATCAATAAGTTACCAATTTCATTGAATTGCCTGCTAAAGAGTGCTAAATTTTTTTGCAAAATTTGTAGCCTTAAAATATTTTGTATAGTTTTTAAAAAATTATCATAACAAAAGACCGAAAAGTCAACAAATAGCCTTATACTGCTGAGTTTCTTCCGGATAAATACAAGCATCGATTTAAAGGTCTTTCTCCATCACAGTCATTCAAAATCGACTCTATAATGGACCCTATATTAAGTCTGTCGTGTATTTTACAAGGTTTTATATATATCCTTATATTCCAAGATCTTAAGAGTTCCAGGTTTTCTAGGTTCCTTCACAACTTAAAATATTTTTTTTTACGCGTGTTATATGTAACTGCCTACTGGGTAATTGGCTTAAAATTTAATTGCTACAATAAATTACGGCATAAATTTAGGATTTAAAATACCTAACTGACAAGCAGTGTCAAAACGTAGAAATGCAAGTAAATCACATAAATTTGTAAAATGGGAAACACGAAAATGAACTATAAAAATGCAATGCCGAGTTCAAGGCGCGCAAAAGAATACATTGTGAACCTTAAATATTGATGTTTTATATATATAGCTTATTCATAAGACCTAAAATATTCGCTTGGTCTACAGGAACCATAATTGTAACAAAAACTAACAAAGAAAATGTTTAAACATAAAATACTTTAAAATATAAATGCTATGAACAGTGTATACTTCTATAAAAAAGAGGATAGCATTAGAACTAAGTCACGACCCATCTTGTTATATGTTACTTTTGTATATGGCGCTCAATGTTCTGAAGGACACTCACTATGTTAGTCACAAACACTCTACTAAATAAAAATTTTTTAAGTCAGTATTTAATAAAATGAGCTCAATAACGAAACTTGATGGAAATATTTGACTTAGAAAGAGGACGTAAAATCCGATTAGGTAACTTCTGAATTGATTTCAATGCAATCAAATGTTGTGATATGTTGATCTTCCCCTACGTAATAGCACTCCTATCAGTTTTTTGTTAAAAGATTTCCAAATAAAATTGCAGACACTATAGTGTTGATTGAATTTCGATCAATTTAATACTTTTGAATATATTACAAAATTTTGTAATACATTTTGTATTAAATTCTAATACAGTTCAAACATTAAAACGATATTTTATATCATTTGGAATCAATTTGATGCTATCGCAAGTATTACATTTAGCCAACGTAAATATGATACTACGTTGGCTGATGTCGTTAAAATTTTCATGCGGCCCTTGTATTGAAAGGGAACCAGGTTCGAATCGCAGTAGATACGACATATTTTTTTTTTTAAATTTTAATAAAAACGAGTATTAAATTTTAATAAAAATTTGTATTGAAAATGAATTTTAATATCTAGACAGTAAAAGCCCAAAAGTATTAAAATTTATTCCAAAATTTCTAACCGTGTAAATAAAATTATATTTAAGCAGAAAAAAACTGATTTGAGAGTATGTAATATAAAAAGTAAAATAAATACTAGTGAAAACCAAGATAATGCTTTCATCTTCCTTTAACAGCCATCAGAAGAGACTACCAGCATCTGCAGCGGAACCAAATCGAATTCCACCTTATGGCAAAAATCAAACAATTTCATCAAGCGGCAATCTTCGGAATAATTTTATGCTCATTTTCTTCTACGTAAACAGTAGCAGGGTTTTTAAGTTCTTTTTAAATATTTAAAAAATTGTAAAATAAAAGTATCATGCTATATTATTTATTAAAATATTATGGCCCATATTCATAGTCGCAAAATAAAGTTAAGACTTAGTTTTTACCCAAAATCACAGATACAGACTGACCCCATAAAAAAAAGAAAAACTTGCATTAAATTATGAGAAAATTTTAAAAAATGATTACCCTGTGTTATTGACACAAATTATTGTAGACACAGTGAACAAAATGAATAATAAAAAAATCCAATTTATGAGGCAGCGTGGCGTAATGGTTAGGACTGTGAACTCATAGCCCTCAGGACGTGAGTTCAATTCTCGTAAATGTAAATGTTTTTTTTTATTTATATCAATGAAAATAAATGTTACTTTAAAACCTGGTTGTAAATATTTAAAATAACGTTTTCAATTTACAATTTTTTTTTTTTACAATTTATTGAATAAACAAATGTGTTGTACAATAAGACTTAATCTTTTATAGTACATCAAAAGTGGGCATGCATGAACATTACTAGCAATTATTATAATAATATTAATATTATAGATATATAAAAAATATGGATGTATAAATATAAAATATAAGGGAATAAAAAAATTGCTTTAGTAGGCAAAAAAAAGACAAAGAGAGAGAGAAAAAAAAAAATACATAAAAAAAAGATATGAAGAAAAAGATAATTTCAACAGATCAAAAATAGCTGTCAATAGCTTGTTTAAAGCTGCTTCCCGATACCATGCGCCTAAAATTAATTGGCAAAGAATTCCAAAGTCCTATGGTGCTAACAAAAAAGAATCTACTTGAGTTAAGATAATTGTACCTAGGAATAATTAGCTTAAGTGACCTGGAGGATTGGCAAAATTGAAGTTTATCATATAAGTATCGAGGGCATCGAGAATAAATCAGTCTATGTAAAAATAATAAGTTACGTTTTTTGAGGAATTCTTCTAATCCACAACCCAGAATACCTCTGCTTATCTCAGAAATATGATCGTACCGACCGACACAATAAACATACCTAGCCATATTATTAAAAGCAACTGGCAGTTTGTGAAGTGATTGCGAGTCTAGCTTACTATAGATTACATCGAAATAAGAAATATAAGGTACAATCAATTGCAAAACAAGCCTACGTCGAGTTTCAAAGGGGGTAAAGTAATTGGAGGTTCTTAAATACCTTAAAACACCGTATACCTTGCCTATTATGTTATTTATGTGATCAGAACAAGTTAGCTTAGAATTTAAAATAAAGCCAAGATTACGTAACTTGTTTACAAATTTCAACTGCGAGGAATCAATAGATAAATGTGGAATCTCTAACAGACTTAACTCACTTCTTGCAATAGGCAATACTAGTGACTTTAAGGGGTTAATACGGAGTAAATTTTTCTTAGCCCATGCGTCAATTGCAATAAGATCATCATTAAGTCTATAACTCAAATCTTCTACGAGTCCAATAGGTCTAGAGAGATAAAGTTGAATGTCATCAGCATAGCCGTGAACATTAGCATGTTTACAAACGGAAAAAATGTCGTTTAAAAAGATAGAGAACAGCAAAGGACCTAAAATAGATCCTTGGGGAACTCCTGCACTTACTGTCTTAAGTGACGAGAAAGTATTATCAACTTTAACCTGTTGTAACCTGCCCCCTAAATAATTGGTCAACATCAAAACTGCACTATCACCGAATCCAAAATAATGTTTCAACTTTCTAAGGAGAATAATGTGGTTGACACTGTCAAAGGCTTTAGAAAAATCTAAGACGCAAAGGAGTGTTAAAAAATTTTGATCATAAGATATTCTAATATCATCAATTATTTTCATGACGGCAGTCGCACAGCTATGACCACTACGAAACCCTGATTGCAAAGGTGATAGTAATTTATGGGTATTTAAATACGCTGTGATTTGGTCAGACATAATCCTTTCACAAACTTTTCCAAAAGCGGGCAAAATACTTATCGGTCTATAGTCATTGAATCCAGCTGGATGGTTTTTTTTAGCGATAGGAATCACTGTTGCTATTTTCCATAATTCAGGAAAAATAGAACAGGTAAAACAGTGATTAATTATATGGGTAAGGGGCCCTAAAATATATGGCAAGATAATTTTAATAAATTTAATCGGTATTCCATCAACCCCTACAGCATTTGAACTAATCTTCATTACAGATTTGGCAACATCAATTTCACTAATTGTTAAGAACTGAAAACTGACTTCAGGCAAATTACGTTGCAGTAAGGGCAATTCTACATCATCATTTACAACGTTAGGACCACAACTATCTAAAAAAAAATCATTAATAATATCAGGGTTTAAGTTACAGTCTATTTTATCTTTGGTGAAAATTCTATATTTTCTTATATTTTGCCAAAGTTGCTTTGATGTAAGATTTGAATTCAACTTTGAGGAAAAAAAATTTTTTTTCGCTTGCCTTACTGTAAAGGTTGCCCAGTTACGTGCCCTTCTGTATCTCTCCCAATTCTCAGAAGTATTATTAATTTTCCATTTAGAGTGAAGCCTATTTCTTATCTTTATTGCTTGCAAGGAGCGACTATTAAGCGAAGGACATCTACTGTTAGCAACATTTATTATACGCACGGGAACATATCGATTAAGTGCATATTCCACCTTATCCATAAACACTCTAAGCTTATCATCTACTGAATCACAAAACCAGCAGTCATTCCAAGACATCTGAGAAAGATCATTATTTAAAGCAGTTATATCAATACATCTATAGTCGTAGAAGGAAAAGCTGATTGGAGGTGGGGATCGATTGAAATTAATATTGAAACTACAAAATATAAGGTCGTGGTCGGATAAAAAAGTTATCTGGTCAAATTTTAAAACTAAGGAGTTGTCAGACACAAGAAAGACATCAAGAAGACTTGGTACTGAGTCATTTGCAAATCGCGTAGGAGCAACAAAGTTAACCAGCTCTAAGCCACAAGAAGAAAAATTATCGCGAAAATCATCAGTAACACCATCATTTTTTAACATATTAACGTTAAAATCACCGCAAACAATGTAGAAATCGTAATCAATAATTTTGTTCGATAGGTCGGTGAAAAACGACTCAACACTATGACTTCTGTGAGGATTATAAACACACGAAAATAGGACTTTAGTAGAATGGTCAAAAATTTCGATGTTCAGGAATTCAATAATGTCATTCCCTTTACTGATAAGTTTTACATTGAGATTCGACCTACAGTAAATTGCTACGCCACCACCTCTTCTATTAATACCCCTATCGCTTCTAAAGAGATTAAAACCATCAAAGTTATATTTAGAATCGCTAATATCATTTTTAAACCAAGTTTCTGTAATGCAAACTATATCAACAGGGGAGTTTTCAAAAATATACCTAGCATAATCAAATTTCTCTCCATTCAAACTTCTAGCATTAAAGTGTAGGACGTTAAGACCATTGTTCTGATTACATAGGATATGAACAAGGGCCTTATAGTTTCCATTAGCACCACAGGAAAAGTCAATGAGATCAGGCATAACAGATAGCACCGGGAACAGCCTCAAACATCAAAACAATCATGTTGAAAATATCCATTAAGGGTAACAGATTAAAGCTAATAAGAGGAAAAACCGGAAAAAAGAAACAGTAATAACTATAAAAATAATATGTAAAGAAGTAAGTAAAAATAAATGAAATGAGTAACATAAGCATCACTTATTATCTTAAAGAAATATAAGAAAATATAAAAATAAAATAAATTTAAACGTTATGAAAAGTAATAAAAAATTTGAATAAATTAAGAATTTTTTTTTTTTTTTATGAGAGTCACCCTAATTGATAATTCGCTCTAATTTAAATTACCGATGACGCAGTCTATGCTCTCTGTGTTACACACCAGTTTCGCCTCTCCATCAAATGTCGCTCTAACAAAAACTCGTCCGCGCAGAGAAAAAACAGCAACAAGCTTGCTCTCACGTTTTTTTTGATTTGCATAAAACATTAATGCTCGATTTGCTTTAGTTAAGCTCTCGTGCAAGTAGAATTTCTGATTGCCTCCACAGCCAATATCACTCAGTGTTAGTTTTCTCCTATTTGTTTTACAAAACGAAGCAACAGCTTTGAATAAATTGTTGCGATCATATGTAGACGCCAGCTTAACTATTATCGTAGAATTTTTGTTGTTATTGTTATTGCTTCCCATTAATCTAAAAACATCTCTAAGCCTGGGAGTCTCATGATTAACAGTTGAACAAATATTATGAAATAGGCTCAAAAGGTTTTCTCCAACAGCATACGGTATGCCATTAATGATGACATCAGTTGACACAGCATCATTTTCGTATTTTTCTACCTGCCTCTTCAACTCGCATATTTGAGTATTGAGCTCGGGAGAGGGGGACAATACGGAAGACTCGTTGCATTTTATACTCAATACTTCTTTTTTTATTTCGTTGACCTCTTCCTTAAGTGTTACAAATTCCGCGCATGTGGCTTCAACTGCCGACACTCTCTGGATTACACTCTTAAGCGATGCTTTAATGTTGAAGAGTTCAGCTGACATATCACTAAGACGTTGTAAAATTCTTTCCTCTGATGTTTTAAGTGCACTACTCAGCTGTTCTATGATGCTCTCTTTTAAGGTGATGAGTTTGAAGTCGAGGTCTTTCCCAGTTTGTGTAGGCGTCGTTTTACACGATGAATCATCTTTAAGAGAGCTTGCTGATCCATTAGGAGTCCCGGGGGCGAGAGGTTGGCGACGCAAGTTGCTGATACTTCTTGTAGTTGGTGCTTGTGTCATATTTATTTGTTTGTATATGCGCGGTTAAAAATTTAAGACAAAAACGATCAGATAAAAACTCAAAAAACAAGCTATATATTACAAATTACCGTAGTTATAAAATGAAAACCTTTCAGTAACCGCGTATATTTTACCAGGACAAAAGTTTTAGTAATATGTTCGGAAAGTAACTGTGGAAAAATGCAATAGATCTGCGGACACCGAAAAAATGCGTCTACTCGTAATGACTCATTCGAAAAAAAAAAAAACAAAAAAAAAGAAAAATGTTTTAAATTTAAAACATGCTTATAGAAAAAAAGCATCTTTTCAGACGAGATTCGAACCCCCGACCTGAGGGCTATGAGTTCACAGTCCTAACCATTACGCCACGCTGCCTCATAAATTCGATTTTTTTATTATTCCTTTTGTTCACTGTGTCTACAATAATTTGTGTCAATAACACAGGGTAATCATTTTTTAAAATTTTCTCATAATTTAATGCAAGTTTTTCTTTTTTTTATGGGGTCAGTCTGTATCTGCGATTTTGGGTAAAAACTAAGTCTTAACTTTATTTTGCGACTATGAATATGGGCCTATGTGTTACTCACCCATTTTTTAAAAGAAAGAAATTAATTTTGAACTTAATTCACATTCATCCCTCATTTTAAGTCAACACAACACTATACAATGTCGTAAGAGTGTTCCTTATGTTTTTCTTGCTTTCCTGATTTTCCACAAGAATGCAGCATGAATACAGTAGCAACAGGACATAAGCAAAAGCAACGATGTCTGCGAAGTTCACTAAAACACTTCGATTTTACAGAAATTGCACGGTTCAATAGAAGAACAGATTTTTACAACTTTTAAGGACGCACAGTCATCGAATGGATATTGGTGATGCAATCTGTTATTGTAAGTTTAATCTCTGCAAATTGTTTCGAAATTTGCCTTCAAGTGGAAAAAGAGATGCAACGTCACTGATAAATTGCATTGTCAGACAATGCCGTAACTGTCGAGCGTTTGTACACATAAGTAGGCGTCTGGCAAAATTATGATCCCATGGCAATTAAAAACGAGGATGCGACTGAAAATCACTCAAGTGATGCCACTGCTTGCACTAGCTATTTGAAAGTGTTGCAGTCAATTTATGGATTAACTGAGTTTTTTGATTTGATGATAAAAGTCTGTCGCAATTTAACCGTTTCCCAAAACCATTCAGTTAAGAGCAAGGAGATCAATATCTCTTGTCATGACATTGTTTGGGAAATAGACAAATTTTTTAGGGTCGATGTTTAAATGTATATTGGAACTGAAAACGAAGCGATATTTGTGTACCCAACCTGGCTTTGAGTTAGATTATTGTATTGGAGAGCCGAATATATCTTCAACACTATGCGTTACAGAGTTACAGAGTGTTTAACAAAGTTCCTTTAGAGTAGTACTTACAAAAAAAAAATGATATCATAACATTCTCAGTAATAATGCTGGAGCATCAATTAGGTAATAAGCCCAAATATTTTCAAAAAGTTTAATTTTTGCTGTTTTTTTCTTAATTTTTCTTAAAATTGCAGTTTTCCCAAAAAAAAACCGTAATAAAATTAAACTTTTTTGTAGGGGATGGGGCTGGTTTTTATCAGTTTTTGGAAAATTAGAATCGAAAACCTTTAACAAGAACGCAATAATTTTTTTTTTTTTTGTATTATTAAATTTTTGAGATCATATCTAAGCATTTTGTAAATGTATTGTGAGCAAGTTTTAACACTGTGGGTACATGCATTACTTATTTTATCCATGCCAGAATCAATAAAGCGAAAGGTACCTTCGCTCAGCTTCGTAATACTTAGTTGCCAGTCTTCGTTATTATCAACGACAACAAAGCTCAAAATCTTTGAGTCAAACGTGAAACCAGATCTTTTGTACGGCTCTAAAACCTGGCTACACAATTAAAAAGTGTTCACCAACAATTGTTTTCGCTGAATTCTGAAAATTTGGTAGCCTTGGATCATTTCCAATGTCGAACTGCTTACTAGACGCCAGAATGGGCACACGTTGTGGAAATCACAAATTGAAGTCTGCCGGAAAGCATTGGGGTGAAACCTTCAGGGTAGCAGAAAGGCAGTCGTCCTTGATCGCCGTGGAATCGAACTCTAGAGTAAGAAATACGCGAATTGGGGAAATATTGGAGAGAATTGAAGGCACTCGCTAATGATAGTGCACGTTAATTTTCAATAAATCAATATTTTTTTATAGGTCTAAAAAGCTTAGTTCTTTTGTTTCGAAATGAATTTATCGTTTCTTTTAAATTTTAAGGACCTACTCTTTTTCTTTTATACAAAAAACCAAAAAATAACATTCAAATAATCAATATTTAAAAACGCAGTAATCCAAATGTCAATTCCAAGAATGTAGAAATAAATGAAGCTGGCGTCAATGGGCGCTTTGTTGTTGTTTGCTTGTGCGATCGCTTTTTTTTTCTTAACAAAACCGATGTTGTTGTTGTAAATGTTTTGTTGAGTTAAACAACGTTCATAGCGAACTACAAATCATAAGCAAACGAAGCTAAGTCATTTCGATGTATCGTTCAGTTTCGTGCTACAGCTATTGATGAGTTACAGAATGTCAAACTTGACCTATATTTATCAGTAAGCCCCATAGTCTGACGTCAAAGCAACTGCACTTGAGCAGACCTCTAATAGGTAAGGAAAAGTTTTAACGTCACCTCTTAAGTCAAGTTAGCCACGTCCGTTTATCTGCCGTCTAAATAAAACGCAATAACGAGAAATCGAAAATTCCGTACACTGGAAATTAAAGGTTATCTAAAGTGCTACTAAGTCAAAATTTATGGTAGCAATGCATTGGTAACAAATTCTGTATCTACAACCTGAGAGTAGTTTGGCCATTAGCTCATGAAATAAGTGTTAACACTTTTCTATACAAAGGTCCTCTGAGAAAGTATGGCTGTTAAGTCTTATTTGGATATAACTTAAGAATTTGGAAAAAATACCCATTCAAATTTTGAACAAAATAGGAGAAGACCGTATAACTAAGTTTGTCCAAAATCTTTCTATCGATATTTTTCCATCAACCCCATCTCTGCACTTTTATTTTAGTGTCAACTTTGCGCAACACTGAAATCGATTTGCTTTTTACAATTATCTTCCACAGTTACTGTAGTCCCGTCCTTTCTGTCTGTAAGTATCTACTTCCTTTTGAAGCACTTAATGCCTTGCATGCGTTAGATTTTATTTTATTTAAATTTAGATTAATCTATAGCGATAATTGTTGAAGTGTGCATTGTCGTAATGCGTTCAGTTCAGTTGATTTTCTTTAAAATGTTCTTATAATTTTGCAATTTTTGCAACGACAGTAATTCGAGACGGGTTGAAAATAGAATAACGACAAAGGATTACTTTTGAAAACATTGGAAAGAAAACGCCGATATCCATTGTTAGGTAAGATTTCTCATTCATTGAAAAATACTGAAGCGTGTATAGGATCAACGCATGCAGGCGCATTATTTTTTTTCCGCATTTTCTGAGGATTTCTAAGGACAATACTGCCGTACTTAGCGAAAAAGACGTATCTCAAAAAAATTCATTTCGAGATAATTGATGTTTTGTTTATGTCAATTTGTTGAAATAACTGTAAATTGAGATAGAGGAAATTTTCTTAGTAGATTTTTTATATGATTGAACTAAGATGCCGACATTTGGAGTATTTCAATAGACGCGTAATTTCTTAAGCTATCTGATGCCTTAAGAATCTCGGATATTTTTTTTTTTTTGAGATACGTCTTTTTCGCTTAGTACGGCAGATTAGTTTTGGTTATTTTAAAAACGCATGAAAGCAAACATTTCGAAAGTTGCTTAAGTTTTACAGAATTGGGCTATGGAATGCACAATTTTATATTAATTTAGTTACATTATAAGAATAATTTCCTTTTTAAGTTTGCTGTTCAATAAAGTGAGTGATAATCAGGCCCGGATTAAAAAATTTGCCGCCCCTAGGCAGTTGCAAAAATTGCCGCCCCCCTCCTCAAAACTTCTTCATTTATTTCAAAAAATATTCTTTTTTTCATTTATGTTAAATTTTTCATAAAATATTTTTGATGAGCAAAAAAAAAACGAAAAAAAGTCCTCCTTGTTGAACGAAAAACACTATGAAAATGAAAACTAAATTTGAAAATTTTTTCAATCAAGAAAATGCAAAAAATTTTCAAAGTTTCAGCCAATATTTGCCGCCCTAGGCACGCCCATCCATTGCAAAAAGCAATCATGAGTGGTCTTTAAGTAGATTTAGTGACGATTTTCAAATAATTATACATTATTTTCTGTTCCCATAAAACACCACAAAACAAAATTACATTTGTTACTTCGTTATGACTTACCAAGAAAGCTTGCGACGAAGTATCTGCCTGAAAAGTGTTACAGTATAATTCGCTTAGCAGCCTCCAATTAAATTCCAGCAAATATTGCGCCCTTAAGCGAAAAATACCATTTCTTTAACAGCTTTATAGCGCATAAGTAAAGCCTTAACCAAAATAGACGTGATGAAAGACGGTAGCAATTGAACGAACGTTCGCACTCGTTTCGTCTGTTTTGACATTTAACCCAAAATGTTACGCTAGTCGACAAACCAAAAAGGCTGTTATGACGAGTAGCAACGTTTTGACGTTCGGTTCTTACGGAACTCTTACGTCTCGTCAAAATGTTTCGTTCACTTTCGATCAATTACGTAGGTTCATTATGGCTATCAGCATTGGTTTACATACACTCGAACTTACTCGTTATGTCTCGTCTCGTCTATTTTGGTTTAGGCTTAAGGCTGTTAAGAGTGATCATTTTTTTTTTCTTGAGCTCCTACCAAGAACATGTTCAGCAAAAAAGATTTACATAGTTTTCAACAAAATCATAAAGTTTATTTTAATAAAAAAACATAAGATACATATCAATTACATGTATTCTTGTGTCCTGAGAATCCTACGGGAAACTTGAAATTTGAAGTGTTGCATTTTTAACAAAGGCTGTTAAGTGTAACTTTTAGTATGAAAAATGAATTTAACTGACCAATAATTATGTGCTGTTAAAGCAAATGTGCTCTTAAGCGGGAGGCCGGTAAAAAAGATATTTTCTCACATATACATAAAAAAATTCAGCAGAATCTTGATTTTGGGCTGGTAACTTACATGCGCCCTTAAGCGAATAGGCAGCTAAGCGAATTATACTGTATATCAACTGAGTTACAAAAACAAAGACTCAAAACAGAAAAAATAATTTAGTCTTTGCTTTGATTCAGTTTTCGCTTGGATTCTCAACAAATTTATGTAAAAGGGGAAATATAACAAAGGTACAAGTCCTTCACTTCATCGGCTAAAGTGTCACCGATGGTTCCATCTTGCAATGTACGAATCTAGGAATAGCAAGTATAAATTATTTTCTGTTCTGATAAAATACCAAAAACATTTTCTCGTGTTTTAGCTTTGGACGTAAAAGCAATTCTCACAAAATTTAAGCTTCGTTATATGTACATATGTACATTTATTATACAGTTTTTTTTTTTCATTTAATTGAAATTGAACAAAAAACGTTAGGTTTAGGCATTTTCGTGTTATCGTAGATGCCACCCCACGTTGCCAAACCAAGTCCAAATTTTTAAGAAAACCTAATAAATTAAGTGAGCGAACACGAGTATTTGTATAACACAAAGTCTCGGAGCTACAAAAATATAATTAAGCGCGAATCCACATGGACCAAAATCGCTGAGGAGCTTGGGACACCTGATAATTTGTATTTACATCAAATTAGGTTGCAGTAAATTTTATGTAAAAATATTTCAATTTCAGTTTACCATTGCAAGCAACGATGGAAAAGTCTCCGAGATCGCTTCGTCCGGGATAAGAAGAAATAGGACCATCCCTCTGGCAGCGACACTGCTGCGAATGATGATGTTTTTGAGTTTTACAACTCACTGAAGTTTTTAAATGAGGCTTTGAAACCTAGAAAATATAGATGTGCCAATATTATTTTTAAAATAATTTAAAACGTTATCTATTTGAAGACAGGTTGGAAATTACGACTCTCCGAATGATGCCCATAGCGAAACACCGTAGTTTTTAGAATCTGAGCAAAACTCTTTCAGTTTCATGAACTGCTCCACTCTCGAGCCCATACAAAAGCAACCACCAAAAAGGTATCGTCCTCATAACAGCAGTTTGAAATTTTTTGGCAACTTGTAAAAGATATTGTCAGATCGGTTCAAAGTCCAGGATGTAGACGAAATCGACGCATTCATGAAAATGATTGCAATTAAAATGAAGGTTTTACCGCAGCACTCAAATATTCGTCTGCAAGAAAAATTTCTAAAAGAAGTCAATGACGAGCTTAACAACTAAATTAACAAAAATTGCAATCATTTTCATGAATGCGTCGTTTTCGTCTACAAACCTGAATTTTAGTTACCTATTTAAATGGTCTTTAAGTTTCTTTTACGTATATACTATACTATAAATTATATATATATTAAAAAGAGGAGAGATTGTCTTGTTACTGATGAAAAATGTTTTTTATTTATATATTATTAAGGAAAATGAATTTTTTATATTTTATTTTGAAGCAAGTAATCTTTTAGTGCATCTCTCATTTGGAATGCTTCTCGCGAAGAAGAATTTAAACCTATTAATCTAGCTTGAGAAATAGGCATAACTTTGTTGCGCCACTGGCCCCGGTGAACAATTTCGTTATTCTCGTCGCAGATATCAACAAACTGTTCTGAGCAATAAGCAGCATCATTGAGTTTTAGAAAATTGTGCAAAACAACTATAGCCTTAACTATTTTTTCAACATTAGAAGGTAAAATATTTAAAGTTGCTTGCAAAATCCGCCATCTGGCCACCAGAATGCCAAATGCATTCTCAATGACACGCCTAGCCCGCGATAGCCGCTTATTGAAATTGTATTTTTCGTCATTTAAAAGTCTCCCCGGGTACGGTCTCATTAGGTACGTTTTTAGAGGAAAGGCTGCATCGCCAACTAAATAATAACTAAACTTTGTGTTAGAGTTTGGGAGTAAAGTTGCTGCAGGCAGGTTTAAATCGCCTCTTATGAGTTTTTTTTCCAAACGAGGATTCTGCGAAGATCCTACCACCGCTCTGACATCCCATAGGCACCAACGTCAACAGCAACAAAAATATAGTCAGCATCACAAGCAGCAAGGAGAACTATTGAGTGGTGGCCCTTGTAATTGTAATATTTCGATCCAGCTCTTGGAGGACATAGCATATTAATGTGTTTTCCATCAACAGCGGAAACACAGTTTGGGAGATTCCACATTTTTTCGAAATTCACTGAATTTTGCTTCCAATTCACCTCTGAAAGTGGTTGCAATATAGTGGCATCAGAATATTCCAAATTACGTCACATGTTTCATATATGCAGTATTGAACAGTTGAGTATCCCATACGGAATATCCACGCCAAAAATTGTTTGGGAACTCTTTGCGAAAGATACCTTTAAAACAAGATACAATTAATTTTAGTATAATAATAAGAAAATATAAGTACATACAATAAAACCAGAAATAGTCTGAAAGATGGTGAAATGGATTCCCTCCAAGAACATTTCTCCAAAGATGGTTCAATAAGAGCACGCAGAAGCTCGAATGATTTCGGTTTCATCCTTGTTATTTTAAAAAATTGCACCGGGTCCTTAGTTTGCATTTTTTGGAAATTAAGAGCGTAAAAACCTTCCACTGCCCTGTTTAAATTAAGTTCACGAACCCATTGCCTTTGTACTGACCACTCATTACTTTTTTGTTTGAATTCGTAAGCAACGTGCCCAATAAGACCAATCAACGCCAGGTCCGCTAAATTGTCCATTTCGTCCAAATCCATGTATTTTCTGAAATTGACAATCAAAAAAAAAAACTCCACACAATATGCAAAATACTGACAATTGAAAAACCAATCCAGCAACTTTCATTGACAATGTCGAAATGACAGACGCTCGCAACATTATGATTTACAAAAAGTAAGGTCGGGCGTTTTGACAGCCAATATCGTACATTTTTGTTAAGTTTTTCAAACGCCGATCAAAGTTGGCCAAAGCTCGACCGACCGAACGCTGCATTGCGACTTCAGCATAAAAGGAAAAATAAAAAAATCGAATATATGAGGCAGCGTGGTGTAATGGTTAGGACTGTGAACTCATAGTCCACAGTATGTGAGTTCGAATCTCGTCAGAAAAGATGCTTTTTTTCTATAAGCACGTTTTAAATTTGAAAGCAGGAAAACGTGCTTTTAAATATTTACAACCAGGTTTTAAAGTAACATTTATTTTCATTGATATCAGTAAAAAAACATTTACATTTACGAGAATCGAACCCACGTACTGTGGGCTATGAGTTCACAGTTCTAACCATTATACCACGCTGCCTCATATATTCGATCACTGTGTCTACAATATTTTGTGTCAATAACGCAGGGCAATCTATTTTTTAAAATTTTCTCATAATTTAATGAAAATTTTTCTTTTTATTATGGGGTCACTCTGTATCTTCGAGTTTGGGTAAAAACCAGGTTTTAACTTTATTTTGCGAATTTGATTTTGGGCCATAGTCTATAATACTTAGCTTGATATGTGAAATTTCAGTTCTGTGTTTGTAATCTACCAATTCCTCTTTCGACTGCCATACTTCTATACTCAAGTAGTTTTTCATAGTGTGCCACTAATATGAGAAAAATACGCGCCCTTTAAATTCACAATTGCAATTCATACTGGGACTATGATTTTGAATTGGTAACAAAGGATTTTTCACTTCAACAAAAGCTGCTAAGCTACACATTTGACACGTCAAAGGTCACCTAGACCAAAGTTCAATTGTGTTGAGCTTGCAGCAGTACCAAACATGTGTCTCTGTGTTAGTACTGATAACAATAACGCATACAATGCAACAAAATAAGTAAAACTAAACAATTCTAAAGCATACTATACCTCATATATGAATGAATTCGTATTGCACGGCAGTACCTATGTATTGCATTCAGATTAGACTGAACATTTTAGAAATCATTATCCTTCAAATATTTACAGAAATATATGATATGCTAAGCTTTTCTTTTAAATCTTTGTATGATATCGCTGAATAAATATTATTATTACTACCTGATACAAAAGGTTCGTTTAAATACCGATTCATAGCCCTGGTTTAAACTAGAATCAAAACTTAGAAGCTGATAAAAAGAAGTCACGAAGGGTTAAACGGACGTCTTGAATTTCTTAACAGTATTAGGGATCCACATTACAGTTTTGGTATTATGGTTTCTCTATAGCCATGACGTCCTGAAAGATTCGAAAAGGCGGAACATATTATGTTCTTTGCTCAAAATTCGAACACAATTCAGTCTACGGAAACCAATGAGTTAAAGAATCAAAGCAAAAGCAAACAACTACACATTTGATATAATTCTCAGTTCAGTTGTAAAAGCAAAAACAGGTGTTTCTTATTAAGTGTCCGATATAAGCATATTATTGACGAGAGTTATTGAAATTTTGAGATATAGTTCAATGTCTGAATGGTTTTTTAACGATATTTTTCAACTTGGTTAAATAATTTAACAGAGTATTTTAAAAAATTAAATGGTGAAGTGATTTTGTTTTGTTTTTCGTATTCATTTTACCAAAAAAAATTTCTCATTATAAGACCAATATGCTGAAGAAAAAATAATTTTCTAAATGACTCGCCTGACTTCGTAAGACTTTGGGAGAAAGAATATTTATAAGAAAAAAATTGGAGATCGAGAAAGTTTAATTTTGTCGAGCTCTTACCATTGACCTTTCACTGCCCAGATTTTTAAGTCTTATTAAGATTATTTCAAGAACAAAGTATTAACGCTAGAAGAGTTACACAAAGGCTTAACATAAGCCACAGAGCCTTACATATAAAAAAAAACAGTCTGTACAGAGAAAAAAGAAAAATTCTATGATATCAAACAATTTTGTGTTCGATTTCAATGAATTTTTGTATAATTTTCAGTCATAGAAACAGTTTCTATGACATAACAAAACATGATTTGTTGTTTGTTATCCTACAGTTTTTGTTGAAACCTAAAATAAATTTATTGATTTAAAAAAAAAATTGTAAATATTCCAAATATTTATTCGTATTTTCAAGGAATTCTTTTTGTCAATCTTTGATTCAACAAAAACATTCTTTGCCTCAATTAATTCCTTGGTTTTATTACCGAACTTTAATTAAAAAATTATTTAAAGATTTGGAAAATTCAATTTGGAAAATAAATTAAATAAATATTTCTGGCTTTAGCAAATTTTTTTGGCAGTATTGAAGAAAACAATTGATAAATTGTTAACTTAAGTCATTCAATAGAAAACTGCAAATATAGAATGAATTAGTCATATCTAAGAATTATTTCTACCATCTTTAAAATTTTTTTTTAGGTTTGAAGAATAAATTGGTAGGATCGGCGAAATATTCAGAAGCATTAAATAAATAATGCACCCATACTAAACGAATATAACATTGAAAAGACGGAAACTATTTAGGAACTATTCATTTGACATTTATCTAAAAGTGAAAAGTATGATTTGAAAAATCTTAGAATCTATTATATAAAATTAATTTTTGTCTGTCTGTTTTTTATGGACGCGGAAACTATCCAGCCGATTTTGATGAAATTTTTACAGTATGTTAGTATCAATCAGGCGGGTGCCATAGGCTATAAAACTTTTATTTAAGGTGCAGGTTTATTTTTTTAAAATTTTAAAATAGCATTTTCTCATAGACCATTAATCGATTCTCATGGAATTTACACAAGATGGCTTTTATATTCAGAGGCACAGATAAATTCACAAAAATATTATTTAGGATGCATACTTAGGGTGACCCTCACACAAAAATATTTTTAAATATTATTTTCACGAAGGAAGGTTAATCGATTCACACCAAATTTACACCACATAGCTCTTATATTAATAGGCATAGCTTAGACTACAAAACTTTTGCTTTTAAATATCATTTTCTAAAAGACCGCCTTATCGATTCTCATGGAACTTACAGCAGATGGCTTTGATATTTAGAGGCACAGATTAGGTCGTAAAAACTTTATTTAGGGTGGCCCTCATACAAAAATATTTTTTTAATATAATTTTCTCGAAGACCGCTTAATCTATTCTCATGGAATTTAAGAGGAGCTAAGGTTGTAAAAATTTTATTTTGGGTTCATACTAAGGGTGGCCCTTATACAGAAATATTTTTAAATACATAGCATAGCTTTGGCCACGTTTTTCCTTATGCTTTTTTTTCTTACGTTAAAGTTTTAAAATAACTCCACTCCTTTTCTTAGCAAAAGTAAGAAAATATTGAATTCTCCCCTAAGCATGCATTCGCAATACTTGAATGCCCCCAAGATTATAAGCACAACTGCACGATTGACAACACTGCATTGGAATTGATATATTCCAATACTTTTTCTACCGGTTTTACAATTTTAACAAATTCAAAAGCAAGTGAGTTTCAAGTGGTATGTTGAATTTTCATAAAAATTAAAGTAACTTTTTCATTATAAAAATACTTGATTTAATTATATTGAAATAAAAAAAAATTAGAACGAAATTTTTTATTTAAGGTGGAATTCTAGAAATTTTATTCATAGAATTGTAATTATTTGATTTTACCAATTCTCTTTTTTCTGTGTATGCAAAAATATTCATATTTCAGGTCTATTATTTGATGGAAATTTTAAAATACACTGTTATAAATTAAAACTGCAATCACAATTATTTATTGCAAAGAATCTTAAAGTAATGCTTTAATGTCAAAAAAAAACTTAACTTCTTAAAAATCAACTGAAACCTATATTTTTACATATGCAAAAACATATTTTTACACATGTAAAAATATATGAGGCGCCCAGTTGCAAGACCGGCCAAGTCCTTTTTTCGTACTTTTGGAATACAACGAAAAACGTTTATATTCATCTATGTTTATTGAAAAATTAAAACGTATTTCCCACATAATAGCTTATAATACTTCTTACTCAAAGCATGTCAGATCACACTTTTCGAGTTTTACTTGGACTTGGCCGGTTATGATACCAATGTAATGGACTTGGCCGGTTTTGACATAGTAATTATCAAATTTTGTTTGGATAAAATGGACTTGGCCGGTTTTGATACCAATGTACTGGACTTGACCGGTTTTGATTTCAAAGCGTTGGACTTGACTGGTTTTGAATACAATTCTTTGGACTTGGTTGATTTTGAAACTGGTAAAGCTGAATTTAACCAGAAACGACTTGAAAAAAACAGATAACATTATTTTTTTTATCAATTCGGTAAGTATTTGGTATAATTAAAACCAAAGTTTTTTCGAAACAACCAAAAATAGAAACAATAAGTAATCGTGAGAAATTTTTTACATTTTCTAACGATGATCAAAACAAGTATTACATATGATCACTCAATGACTAACCTAAATAGTTCAAGATTTCATCAACTTTTTATACGAATTGAGATCGTTGTTCTACAACGGCTTAAATAATAATTTGCAGGGTTTGCAGCTTATTTTCGAATGAATTCGAATTGTGACTAAAATTCAGCTCAATTGAACAAAATTTTCAAAAAAAATTGATAGTTCATGGACTTGGACGGATTTGAAACCCATTCATTAAAATATATTAAAAAAATGTAATATAGTACAGTCATTTGGTTTTAAAAAAAAAAAAGTTGCCTGGAAAGTTTTCCGGTAGTTTTGAAAATGAGTAGTTTTATAGATTTCGATGTGCTCTTTTCGAATTTCAACTTTGCCACCTCGTATTGTTGCCGCTCGCACCGCCATATTGGGAAAATGGCGTCCAAAAGCAGTTTTGTGACAATACCTCCTTTCTGACTCATTTTACGATAAAAATATTAATACAAAATGAAACTAAAGAAAATTGTCTTCAATTTATGTTAAAACCTTTTTTTTGCGTAAAATCAATAGTTTTGTCAAAAATGACGGGACTTATCTTGGCGACGCAGGCACTTTTCGCTAGCTCACTTCGGTTACTGAGTTGGCCCCTCGCATCCTAGCCTTCTAGGGCTTATGGCATTGTAATGAAATTTATTATTGTGAGATTCTATGATAAGTGAAGCTGATACAAAATATGCGCAACAATAACTAAGTGATTCTTATGTAATCATTTGTTGAAATTTTTATACGTATGAAAGGTTCCGCAATTTTTTTGATTCTACCAATTATGGCTTTCTAGGGTCTATTAATAATTCTCATATGCCCTAGTAAAAAAAATGTTTTATAGCTTATTTAAAAAGGCTTTTAAGGACAAATAGTGATACAACAAATTATATTTAGAAGTACGAAGACTTCTTCCCCTCTGTGTTATCTTTGGAGAGGCTCGTTAACGTATCTTTCTAAGTATTTGTAAAGATACCTTACACAGGCTTTAACAAAAATGCGTATTTTCCTTACATTTGCTTTGGTAAATCACCTTAAGAAGACAAAAAATGAATAATATAAGAACCTGAGTCGCTATTTCAAGTGACTTTTTTTCTACAGTATAAAGATAAACACAAGACATGCCAACTAATTTATTTTGGGCTTTAAAAATATATATTAAAGACTGTTTAACGTGTCTCTCCATTTTTAACGTAAAGTAAAACAATTGAAATACTTGAAAGTTGAACTGTTAAAATTTGAGAATGAAGCATTTTATATAGAGTAAGATCGGATATTCGGCAATGCGGACCATCATTTTTGTTCCGAATATTAACGATCATGTTGCAATTGTGACTGTCTGCTAACGTCAAAAAGCGAATGATAGTATGTGCTTCCCGCCTATTCTATTATGTAGTCAGCTAAGGTAGGCTAACCAAGTGTTGATAAAGTAAAGTAGTAGCTCACATAAGTACCAAAATTGTAGCCCGCATTACTTTGTTTTGTTTTGCTTTTAATAATTCAATCTTAACTTTTAATTTTAGTTATAACAAATATATAAAACAACTCAAGAAGACTTTTAATTAACAAAATTTGTACCTTACGGCTCTATTTCGGATTTCACATTACACACCAGTTTTCTTTTCATCTCTTTTTTTAAGGTAGTTGCAGATTTTCTTGCCTTAAGATTGAAAACGTTAATATTTTAGTGTAATATTAATAATAAAGCGATAAAGGTAAATTAGCTGATATTAATAAATTAACCAAATCACCTTACTACCATGATTTGGTAGACACTAATAACAAATTAAAAAAGTGTCCACAATGTCCGAACTTAGTTTACGTACAATAACTTTTTCAATTTCTTTGATTTGTTAATCAAACATCTTATCCGAATTTATTTTATGAAATAGAACTTACGTAAATCTTTTCAAATTAAAATGTCCACCTTTTACCTGCTTCCGAATTTATTCTTCACTCGCTAACATAATTGATCGGTTTTTAGAAGAAAGTAACAATGGCCAAAAAGTGAATATTCCTTTTCCCAAGTAGAAAAAAAAATTAAAATCTGCTCCATAATGCATTAAATTATCATACATAGGTGAAGAAGCAACCAATTCGGTTTTTATTCCCTCCTTAATCTTTAAAATTATTTTAGTAGGTACTTCAATTTTTGTTTTTGTTTTGATTTTGAGGGATCTCCCTCCATAAGGTTTTTGTCAGAACATTTGTTATTTTTTCTTAGTTTTACCTGTCTTTGGCCCCCACTTTGTTGGGTCTAAATAGAATTTATGAAAACCCGAGTATAAACGACGAAAACAAAAATTGAAGTACTAAAATAATTTTAAAGATTAAGAAGGGGATAAATAAAGGAGCCATTTGATCAAAAACTATATAATCACTAGCTGTCCCGGCAGACGTTTGTTCTGCCCTTTCCGGTAGGTGACGCGAAGCTGTATGCTATGGAATGTAAAAGCGAATCAGCCCATCGTTAAAGTGAAATCAACTTCTGTCCCTACTTTTTTACATATAGTATAGTATAGTAGACTTGGCAGACATTTTTCTGGCCTTACTGCTAGGTGGAGCGATGAGTTTAATTTACTATAGTTTTTGTGTTTTATATATTACCAAGTCTCAATCATCTGCATCAAATAATTGCTGATATATATAAAATGTTTTATTCGCATACGGAAGGTGTGGCACCACCCATTTTCTCATTGAAACTTCTTTTGCCCCGTGCATTTTATATATGTATCTAGCTTCATTCATCTGCATCACAAATTATGGTATCTTTTTATATGGAAGGCATGGTACTGCACGGTCTTAGCTTTACCTCTTAATATGAAAGATACATGGTGTAAGTTCCATGTGAATCCATGCAGTGATCTTTGTGAAAATCCTATTTTAAAAATATTGCTGTTGAGGGCCACCCTAAATAAAAGCTTTGTAGGCTTAACTATGCCTCTTAATATAAAAGCTACGTGGTGTGAATTCGCTGTGTATCGATTAACCGGTCTTCGCGAAAATGATTTTTTTAAAAAAAGTTATGTTTGGAGCCACCCTAAATAAAAAATTTATAAATCAAATCATGTCTCTTAATATAAGAGACACGTGGTGTAAATTTCATGTGAATCGATGAAGTAGCCTTTGGGAAAATGCTATTTTAAAAATATTTTTAAATGAGGGCCACCCTAAATAAAAAATTTTTAAGCTTAAATATGCCTCTTTGTATAAAAGCTGCTTGGTGTAAATTCGGTGTGAATCGATTAACCGGTCTTCGTGAAAATGCTTTTTTTAAAAATATTTTTCCATGAGGGCCACCCTAAGCATACACCCTAAATAAAAGTTTTATGAACCAAACAGTGTCTCTTAATATAAAAGCTACGTGGCGTAAATTCCATGTGAATCGATGAAGTGGTATTTGTGAAAATGCTTTTATAAAAAAAATGTGTATGAGAGCCACCCTAAATATGCACCTTAAACTATCCTATCTCTCAAGTTGGATCGAACTGCACATGGTGTGCGAACTTTATTATAATCGGTTAAGTGGTTTAGGAGTCCATTGAGGACAAACATTGTGACACGAGATTTATATATATTAAGATAATATGATATATTATATCATATGCATTTACAAATCGAAGAAGTAAGAAGCGGCAAAAAATCGTTAAAGCCACTACACTACACTAGGCAATTAAAAATTTTATGTTCTACATATTTAGTGAATACAGTAGCAGCAATAAATTTTCGAAGGACACAATACCTTCTAGACATTTTAATTTTAAGTTTCCAAAAATAAGTCCCACCTTAAGCCACATTATAGTCAGTAAATGTTCATATGTGTATGGGATTGTTTGGCAAGGATTATAGAAACGGCAATAGCAATAAAGGCAAATAAACAAAAAACTAATACTACACGAGTGCAATTCTCATCCATTTAAGTGCAAATTGATGACACGTGCAAAATTTTTACACAACAATAATAACTACAGCGAAAGCAACTAAAAAAACATAGATGTGACGCCTAAAAATATGTTAAGGTTTATTTTGTCAAAGCATAAAAGCGATATTAATGCTTTGCATTTGTGGTACGTCAGGAACACAATCGTTATTTGCTATTGACTACATGCAATGTGCGTCTGCGCGTGTTAGCTTTTGTATATCCCAAGGAGAAAATGCATATGAGATACAAAATGGGTGATTGGTGGTGAAAACTAAATTTTGAAAAATTTTAAAGCAAATTAACAACATTTTAAGATATTTTAAATCTTCCCAGGCAACATTTGGAAGATAATTGAATTTATGAAATGTAGCTTTTTTTATTTTAAAAGTGCCATAAGTATATGAAAACGATTAGTTTTTTTAAATGCTTATTTAATGGATGGAAAGAAGAAACTACAGATCTTAAGACAAAACAGCATTTTAACATAATATGGTTTCATCCGATATCTACTTAAACTTGCATAGACTAAGTCACCTTTCAATATAAATATGTTATTTTCTGTACGAAAGGTGTTTGACGCGATGTAGAACAAGAGTTTTGATTCTTCCAAAATATGAGAAAGTCAAGGAAATTAAAATTATCAAACTAAAAAAGATCTTAGAGCGATTTTTCTGATTAATTGGATTTTAAATATTGTGAATAACTTAATTTTATTACATGTTCTATTTTCATTTAGTTTCCTCTACTGAAAAGAAGGAACAATCACTTAAGGGACATATAATACTTTTTATTGAACACATAATAAAACTCGTGTGTAGTGATGTAAGTATTACGTATAGATTCAATTAAAGCTACAAATTTTTTTTTTTAACAAAACATTTACTCTTACGTGTATACTAAATGGTTGTTGTAGAGTATACTTTATTTAATAGTGGAATTCACCAAACTTCTTTTTATTGATCTATCTGTTCAGTTAGGCAAGGTCATTCTATTAAATCTCTTTGCGACTGAATCAAAATGATGCACTTTTTGCTAAGTCAATTAGCGAGACACAAACCTTGTAGTCCATCCAATGAAATTAATTTTATAAATCAATGTGAAGGTTGATCATAATTGGAGCAGTGGTTTGATGAAAGTTGGAACAATCAAGGTTTCATTATGAAGCGATCTATTTTCTCGCTGGGATGTGTTTGTGCGCATAACCATATATATGTTCTAATAAGCAAATATATGCATATTCACTATTGAAAATAGAAAAACAATAAAAATCTGTCAAAATCATGCTACGTTGAATAAATTTACAATTTCTATTGCAATCAATTTTTTCCGGGTTGCAGCTTAGAGTTCAAAGAATTTGCATATTAAAATTGGATAAAAAAAATTTTATGTGAAATGACATATGACTAATTTGTGTGTAGTAGCCATAAAGAAAAAATTGTGTTTTTTTTTGCGAGAGATGAATTGTTCGAGCAAATATGTACATCAACTGAAATGTAATGAAAAAAAAAAATCAGTTCAGAACGCTTCAGGAATATGTGATTCTTTGAAATTTTTTTAATCTTAAACCAACTTGCTCAGTAGATGCCCACCAAAGAGGACATTAGTGAAACTTTTATCTTAACGTCTTATTTTAGACAAAGAAATTATTCTCGGTGAGGTCGCCGATATTTATATATAGAACTTGCAACTTCGTTTGTATCGTCAAATAAGCATTCAACGAAGCGATCGTCAGGAAATGTGTTAAATCGAAAGAGTTACAAAAGCAATTGAATTAATGAGGAAAAAATGTAAAATTTTAGCGCACTCTGTATTTTGCTATGATTCTTAACTGGTCAATGCAAAAAGTAAAATATAGTATGATTGTGAAATCTGAAACTTCAGCTAAAATTTACTGATGATACCATGTAGCAGTGGTTGGAACAAGTATCAGCAGCTAGTTGCTCATTTCATCCACTGCATTTTGCGCTGCATTTTTTGCACTTTCAGTGCAGAACAGGAGGCTCAGTAAAAAATAATATAAAATATATGTATTAAGTATTTGTTTGTTAATTTTTTTTTTTTTTTGCTTGATTTAAGCATAAATAGTTAAATTATCGCAAATACAACTTTTACGACGGTTTTACTGCATTACGCGGTAAACAGAAAACAGACGGTTGACCGAAATACCGCCAGCGGTGAGCCGTTGTCAAAATTACAACACATTTTACTGAATGAAATGGAATAAATTTGCGGCGAACTACGTAAATGCCGCTGCCGCTGATGGTGGATTTAGGTTTAATTTTACCGTCGCCGCAGACCAAATTTTCCGTTGTACGTCGCAATTTCGTTAGCTCTAACCGTTAGAGTCTAACGGATCTTATGACGGTTTTACCGTTTAACGGTTTTTACGCTGGCGGTATTTCAGTCAACCGTCAGCATTCTGCTTACCGCATAAGATAACACTTAGAACGGAAACAAATAAACACATGTAAATACTTTCATTGTTTTGTTGCTGTATTAAAAAGAAACATATTAAGCAATTTAATTGTAAGAAATCTGCTATCTCGTTTACAAAAAGAATGATTGTTCGCAAGTTCGCTGGTTGGTCATATTGAAAGTATATAAAGATATGAAGGATTTTCATATCGATGATGAATTTATTGCGAAGGCAAATAATCGTTGATAACTCACAAATTCAAACGCTTATACATACATGTATAGTATGTACATTTGGTTGGTTCTTAAGTGTACTTTTTTGCGAAAATCAAATTAGACGTCCTCAATTAGTTCGAAATAGGGTAAACAAATTTAAAAAATTAATTTAAAATTTTTATCTTTAACCCCTACGGACCCATTTAAAAATTAAGTTTGACATCATTTTTTTTTTTTTTTTTGCGATCGGTCCCTGCGGTCCCACTTACCCGCCTAACCGAACGAGAGGCGCATCCGTCTGTCGTACGGATCGGTGCCCGACTACGAACAGCCCGGACTGCTCTGCGTTCATTAGGCGAAACCGTACGTGAGGCACATCCGTCTATCGTACTGATCGGTGACCGGGACTGCACTATTTCTCTGAACGAAATGATGGGCACAATTTCTACTAAGCCCAGTGGCTGTGCAGCAGAAATAAAGGAAAATGTATAGTTTCAAGAATTTAAGAAAATAATTATTTTTTGCTTTATAATATTGTGAGAGTCTATGGGTGTAATAAGATGACAAAGGTTATTATAATCATTACATATACACCGAAATGGAGCGTAGTTAGAATTACATATATCAAGTCTTAGGAAACAAAAGTGTCTCAAATCCCTTCCTGGATTATTAAAGTTTATCATACCCAGCAACAACGTGTAGTGTTGGTAAACGTATTAGTTTGAGGCGGCTTTCATATGAAGGTAAATTTGAGTCCGGATTCCAAGGCAGCCCACGAAGTGAAAGCAATAGAAATTGTTTCTGCACCGACTCCAGCATATCAATGTATATATTATATTGTGGGCTCCACACCACTGACGTATATTCTAATATTGGTCTAACAAGTGAAGTGAAAAGCAACTTCGTCGTATAGGGGTCGTCAAATTCTTTAGACCATCGTTTAATAAATCCAAGGACGCCTTTTGCTTTTTTCACCATTAAACTTATATGAACGTTGAAGCGAAGTTTTTTATCCATAGTGACGCCTAAATCTACAAAATTGTCAACCTTTTCCAGTTCTACACCGTTTATTGAATATGAAGTCACAAATGCTTTACTTCTTGTAAAAGTCATTTGCTTACACTTTTTAAGATTTAATGTCATCAAGTTTATATCACACCATTTAACAAGCTCATTTAGGTTTCTTTGTAGAGTTTTATGATTTAAATGATCATTAAAAGGATAAAAAAGTTTTACATCATCAGCATACATTATAATATGGGACGAATTTATAGCAGAAGGTAGGTCATTTATAAATAATAGAAATAATGTGGGGCCAAGATGGCTGCCCTGAGGAACTCCTGATGAAACCATTATATGTTTAGAAAACATGTTGTTGAATAAAACTTTTTGCTTCCTATTCGTCAGATACGATCTAATTCACTTTAATATCGTTGAAGGAAATCCTATTAAATACAACTTTTTTAAAAGTAGGCTATGACTTACGTAGTCAAAAGCTTTGCTTAAACCAGTGTATATAACATCCGTTTGCTGTTTTCGCTTAGATCCGTTTATAACAAGGGTGGTGAACTCCTAAAGATTTGTTGATGTAGATTTACCCTTTAGAAAGCCGTGCTGAGATAGATAAGATGATCATTAATTATTTTTCCAAAAAGTTTTGGGATTGCACTGAGCTTAGCAATACCTCTGTAATTTTCAATACTAGCCTTACTTCCGGATTTGTGAAGTGGAATAATGTAAGACTCTTTCCATGATATTGGAAACTAGTCCAAATTCAAGAAAATTTTAAAAATTTTTGAGAGAGGATAACAAAGACTATTTGCGCAATACTTCAGGATGTTTGTATGAATATTGTCTGGTCCAGTTGAAAAAAGAGTATTTTAAAATTGTCAGTTCATTACTAACTAAATCAGCTCCAATTCGTGAAAGTTGCATTTCATTTATACGCCAAAGATTATATGGATAGTTGATGTGAGAATCATAAGTAGAAGATAAATAAGTGTACTTGAAGAAATTTGCAAACAAATTGGATATTTCACTTTTTCGGATGATGTTATACCATTATAGGACATCTGAAGAGGATATACAGAAGATTTAAGCTTGATATTTATAAATTTGTAAAAAAATGTTATATATGAAATGTAGTTTAAATAAGACCGTTTATTATTTTTTTTTGAAAAATTTTAAGATTTTTCTTAATGTTGAGTTTTATATATGAAATTTAGTTTAAATAAGACCGTTTATTATTTTTTTTATAACTATACCGAGCATGGGAATAGCTTATATAATCAATGGACTTACCAGACATTTTGAATTTTTTAAACCGGCGATTTTTTATATTTTTAAGGTACTTTAATTCTTTTGGAGGATCGCTTGACAATACAGATGAATTCAACTTTGGCACAGATTAAGAAAAACAATTTTGCAAGCGCTCATTAAATGATTTTACATAACGCTCAATATCAGCCACAGAGTAATATGGTTTATCAGGTAATATAACTACCAGTCGATATAGTTTAACAGGAAGTTAAGTCTGACATAATTCGTTTTTTTGTAGTTGAAACATGAGCTCTGAGATCTTACACGATTTGTTTTCACTAAGCTACATGCTAAAACATACTTTAGTTGAAAAGTTGGATGATGTTTGTCCTCCGATATAACTAGAGGATCAATGTGTTATGTTATTAAATTCATCAACAAATACAAGATCAAGGTTTCTGTTGTTCGTATTAAGAATGTTATTAATTTGATGAAGAAAGCAATCAGAAAGAATATCCTCAAATTCGGTTATAACACTATTGCCTGAAGTGGGTGTAAAAAAACAGCAATTGTCCGTTATATTCCATGAAACGTATGGTAAATTGAAGTCCCCTAGTACAATCATGGAATCGTTTGCAGTATGACGATTATTTATTCCTTTAATTTCTTCTGCATGTCATAAATAGGTATTGTGATCAGCATTTGGTTGAATGTAGGAACAAGTTAAATATATTGATTTATTAGCAAGCTTAATAACAACCCCAACAAGTTCTAAGTCAGTATTGTTGTTTAACTTTAATTCCTCACAGGATAAAGAAATGTGCACTGCCAGAAGGACTCCACCACCAATTTTCGAATTACGGTCTTTCCTGAAGATTTGGTAATTGCTACAAAAAATTTAAGAGTTCAGTATATTTTCACGAAGCCATGTTTCAGAGAATGCAATAATATGAAATTCAAAATCGAAACTATTCATGAATAAATCTGATATTTTCGTATTTAAACCTCTAACGTTTTGGTAAACGATAGTTAAAGTTTGAAGCCGGTCAAGAATTAGTTTTTTGAAACATTTAGGTCTTCAGCACGTTGTGGTAAGCTAACAACATTTTCAGAGCATGAGCTGTTTCTATACTCGAATTGACGAACTAGAGTGTTGAGCGGCCAAAAATCTTTGTGATTTACCCTTTGGAAAACATCTTCAGGGACAAAAATTTTAAACGAAGACTTTTGCCTCTGGTTTGAAAACTTTAGCTTACGCACAGAAAAATCATTAAAGCCATTTAATTTATTTTTAATATAATAATTTAAGTCCTCAACCGAAGTATCGGAAGCGAAACGCGACACAAAAACGGTTTTTTTCAAAGATACAACTACAAGTTCTTTTGGCTCATTTCTAACGGAGACCGCTACTGAGCTTGATTCTTTATCTTTTTGTGCAGAGGTAGATGGCAAATTGGATTGTTCTGGTGTTGTACTTTGTATAGAAGGCTGAACAGGCTTAGGTTATTTATCCAACGTTGTAGTTTTAAATACGGAACTTCCAGATTTTTTATAATTTTTCTGCTTCCCGCGAAGAGTCATCGGAGTCGATTTGTTAGGTGTTGAAGTTTGCTCTTCTAAGCATCTAGAGCTGCTTCCATGTGCATCAGTGGTGCACTGAGGACCACACCGACTGATGCCTTGGAGGTCCTCTTTCATCTCGTTCCCCTTGACCTGTTTGGTAAACGAATGGCAGCATGTACTGCCATTAGACTCAGGGAAACTGCTTGCTGGTCCGAGGGAAGTACAGGACACTCAACTATCCTTAATAGCTTGAATTCCGTACCCTCTAAATTGGACTACACTATTCCAGTAATCTCATTCAAGAGAGATTACGTAACCCATATCCCATCTAGGGATGACTGGAAGGGAGGAATCCCGGGGAGAAGGAACCATATTAATTTCTACACGGATGGCTCCAAGTTAAATAACCAAGTGGGTTATGGTATTTACTCTAAGGAACTGAAGATAAGTATTGCTGCGAGGTTACCAGACCATTGTAGTGTTTTTCAGGCAGAGGTTATAGCAATAGAAGAAGTAGCATCCTGGCTGAGAATAAATGTGGTATCCAAGAAGGGTATTAATATTTATTCAGACAGTCAAGCTGCTATTAAATCCTTAGAATCAATCTTCCTAAACTCACTAGTGGCCCAACAATGCCGCTCGTCTCTAAATGAGATGGCTCAGCATTTTAACATTCACCTCATCTGGGTGCCTGGGCATAGGAACATTGATGGCAATTGCAAAGCTGATGAACTTGCTAGGCAGGGGACTACTGCACAAATTCCTCAAGACAAGGAAGGTGTTGGCATGCCACTTGCTACCTGCAAGTTACTGCTTAAAGAAGACATGATAAAAAAGGCTAACATAAGATGGACCCAAGGGTTAACTTGCAATATAACAAGGCAAATATGGCCGGAATGGAACGCTAAGCGATCTCTAGAACTGATATCCCGCACTAGACACAGTGTCTCGTCAGTTGTTGCAGTAATAACTGGCCACTGGCTTATCGGCAGACATGCGGAGAGATTAGGTATTCGGTCTTTTGACTACTGTAGAAGTTGTGGGGATGTGGAGGAGGAGGAAAACATTAAACATTTTCTTTGCTCCTGCCCTGCACTTGCTAGAAAACGCCACAAAACACTTGGCTCGTTTTTTTTTGATGACCTGGAGGACCTTAGACATGTAAGCATAGGTCAGTTATTTAGTTTCATTACGAAATCTGGATGGTTCAATGAGAGGGTATAGTCAAGTACCCTGTGGTATCACAATGGACCAAACTTGGTCTAAGTGAGTCGGTTTTTGTAACTGACTGCCACTCCTACCTAACCTAACCTAAGCATCTATAATCGTTAAAAATACTTTCGAAGTGCTAAAATTTTTGTATAAGGGATGACAGGTCTTTGCCGATCTCAGCAAAACATTTTTTAGACTGCTTGTAAAGATTGTATAAGCAGTTATCGGCTGCTTTGCATTTTGCGCATGACCACCGAAGACCTTCACCCTTCTCAAGGATATCAGCAATTCGACCATTTCGTCCAACACATTTCGCATGATAAATATCATCGCAGAAATGGCAGACTACGAAACGCTCAGTTGCGTCTTTAGCAGTGCAGACAGGGTGTTTACAGATCATGATAAAATATAGGTAATGTTAATGTAAAGGTAAAACTAAAAGTATGCTACACTTTTTCTATCCGTTTCACACTACTAAAAGTATGCTACAGTTTTATTCTTTTTTCTAACAGTTCGAAATGCAAAAATGTCAAATGATGTATTACTTTAGTGTCAAAAAATAAGAACAAAAGTAAAACTGAAAAATTAAGCAAAACAAAAAAAGCGCAAAAATACTCTCAATGTATGTATGTATGTCCTGATATAAACAAAAATCGAATTTGTTGCTGCAAAAGAGATTAAAAGTACGAAATTTGATTTAATTAATTAATTAAACACAAGAACCAAGATTATTTAATTTTCACTTTTAACACTTTCAAATTATGAACTGAAAACACTTAAATTTCAAGTTTAAGCAGGAGCAAACAAAAACACAGTTGTTAACAGCTTGACGTTCTCTTTCTGCCGCCATTTTTTTAAACTATTTTTTCTTAAGTAGCTTATAATTTTAAGAAAGAAAGAATATATTAAAACAAGTATCGTTTGGATCTAGTTTTCGAGATATAGTCGTGTGAAGTTCCGGATATGCCTTTTATAAAAATCATTATAAGTTGGAAACTCTTGAACAGATTTTAAATATATTGATGTCATATGGAATTAATGTCAATTAATTGGGCCAATAATATGTTAACAAAATTACAGATTAATAATACAATTTTTAGAGAAAATAACAGTTATTTAAAAAAAAGTGGTGCAATTTTTAAAAAACCTACATACCTCAAATAACGTGACCAATGATGCGCAAAGTGCGGCCAGCGAGCTGTTTTTATTTGGCCCGCCAATGTTTTTTCAAAATTAATAAAATATGTACATACAGACATAAATAAATACGTATTCAAAACAAATTGTTCGAAAAATTACTTACAACTTTCAGTAAATATCATAAAATTACAAAAAACCGTTGATTCCTTCAGAATTTAACATACTTCTAAAAATATGATTTGATTTAAACAAGTAATTTTTCTTGTACATACATGTACATATGTATTAGTAAATTCATGCAAATTTCTACAGAAAATCAAAATTCAAAAAAATGCATACTTGTTTGCAGATAGTATGATTCGATTCAATTTAAATTTGACTGTTGCTTTGCAAAAATGTTATCTAAAATATTGTAGCGAAATTTGGTTTATGCTAGAAGACTCTTGAAATAAATACCAACAAAAGAAACTAAACGATATTAGAACAATCTAGCGCAAAGTGCAGTTTTTGTACTAAAAATAATAAACCGAACAGACGCTGCAGTACACAATAAAAAAATCAACAACATAGAGAAATTATCGCCGTCGTACAACGTACAACGCCATCTAGCATCTAACATTCTGGATAATTGTGAGCTCAACGTCAGTGCGCCATGCTGATGAATTGTGGTGAATTGTGGATAGTGGTAGAATGCACGCTACAAAGTAGCACTAGTAGGTTGTAGATAATAGTAGAATATACGCCATCTGGCAGCTAGTAGATTATTCGAGAAAGTGATGCCTGTAGTATAAAAAGGTGTCATTTGAGTTTTCGGACATAGTAGTATTTCAACAGTGAAGTGGAACACTTGAATTAAAAGCAATAAAGTGAATACAGTGTGATCCGTAGTAAAGTAAAACAGTTTTCTATACAGCGTTAAATTAATGTTAGAATTTAAATGTTAATAAAATAAACAATTGTACCGTGTAAAAACTAACTATTGTGATTTAAATAAACCATTTTATAACTAAATAAATTTGTGTGTTTTTTTTAATTGTTACACAATCCAGTGATCGAACTCAGAAAAGTGTGAGAGATCGAAATTATCGTCAAAGAGACAGAAATTTCGTAACAATATCATTCATAGATTTATTGTCAAGCTGAAAGCTATGAGTGTAGAAACTTTGTGTATGAACTTAATTTGGACGAACAGCCAACAGGTTTATCATTTTACTATTTAGTCAGATGGCTTTCAACCAGTAATGTGTTCATAAAGTTTGTCAATTTGTTAGTTCCTATTGCTGAATTTTTGCAGTTAAGAGGACAGTCATATCCCCATCTAGAGGGCTCTAAATGGCTTCAAGACTGAATGTTTTTCACTGATCAGGGCCGGATTAACATTTTTGATGCCCTAGGCTTTTAAAGGAAATGGTGCCCTAGTTGTTTTATATTGATTTTTTATTTGAAATACTGTTTTCTTGATTTTTTAACAGCAAAATCCTTGATAATATCGTCAAAATCGATTTCATGTAGTAGATCACTTTCAATGCAAAGTATTGATAATGCGTCCAATCTATCCTGCTTCATCACGGTACGACAAGGATTTTTTAATCTCTTTAGTTGTGAGAATGATCTTTCTGCCGCACAATTTATAAGCATCAAACTCAATAATATACGTCAAGCAACATCTACGTTTGGAAAAGCTGATATTTATATATCTTCCCACATTATTTTATATAAAATAGCTGATTATGAAATTTATAAGTATTTTCATTTTTATGCTAAACGTAACGATGAAATTGATGAATTTCAGGATATTTTGAAATCAAACACTGAGCACTGGTTTCAATATCGACCTCTTCATTTGTAATGCAAAGAAAATCAAATTGTTCAGAGATTTCACGGTAAGTCTTGCCTCTTAAGTCCATTTGTAATTGCAATTGGTCTAATATAACGTAAAAAGTGTTTATTCGAAAATTTTCTTTTGGGCTTAGTTGAACTTCGGGAGCATTGCCATCGTTACTCATTTTCGCTACATTTCGCAAAACGCTAAAAAGGCCTAAATTCAATTTTTTCAAGCTCGAAACAAAAGCTAAAATAATATTTATAATAAAACTTATAATTTTATATCAGAATTTCAATATCTGGTGCCCTCTCCGCGCTGATGCCCTAGGCCTGCGCCTAGAGTGCCTTAGTATAAATCCAGGACTGGATGGAGCAATTAAGTATTTTAAATACATCACTTCAAGGAAAAGGCAATCATACCGGCTATTTGTCTAATACTATTTTTACATTACAGAAAAAAATTAGAACTTTTTAAGAGAGATTTAAACCATAAATAATTTTCTCGCTTTCAACATCTTAAAAAATATATCCAAGACCGTGAAATTCTTCCAGAATCAATTGAATGATATATTTCAAAATTAAGTCATCTGATCAATGACTTCGAAGACATATTTTCTGGTTTAAAAGGTATGAATGATTCAATTAAATTCTTTTTAAACCCCTTTGAAGAAGATGTAGTTAAAGAGGGCTTAAATATTGCTAAAGTCATTTATTCTAATAAAGACCAAGGTGAAATGGATTGCAATCTGATTTAAGCTTAACTATTGCACACAAATCTAACACCTTTAATCAATTTTGGAAATGTTTACCTATGACAAAGTATCTAATACTAAAGATAGCAGCATATCGTTTGAGGCAATGTTTGCTACCATGAAATTTATAAAAAAAAAATAAACATCGTACTAACTTAAAAACTAAAAAAATATTAAAAATTAAGAAAAAAATTTAATTACTTCTTAAGTTTGCAGTATGGGATGAAAAATAAGTAAACTAATATTAAAAACACAAAAATAAACAAAACAAAAAAAAAATTGAATACAAAACATTAAAAATTAAAAAAAAAACATTAATAATTCAAAAAAAAATTTAATTACTTAAGATTGCAGTTTTGATACGAAATATACGTACAGCTGTGTTCAAAATAATAGTAGTGATAACACACAAATCAAATAAATGGGTTTTTTAAGACGATTTCAGCTATTACAAAAAAAAATTATTTCAGGAAACGTAGTTCATAGTATTTAGCACCATTTTTATAAACAAAAACAAGAACTTGAATACGATATATACTTAAAAAAAATTAAAGTCCACTTCAACTTCATATACTGGTTGCTCAAAAAAATAGGAGTGTTTGCAAAAACCATGAATATATGCTAATAAAAAATTTCAAAATTTAAATTTTTAAGATATTTATTAATAAAAACAGAAACCAAACTTAATATTTAGTAGAAAACCCCATATTTTTCAAAACGGCTTCACAACTTCAGTCACTTTGTTTACTGAAATCTTTTAAAAATGATGCCAAAACTATGCTAATAACTGTTGATTTTTCATGAGAAATGCAGATTTAATATTTACCGTTAGTTTTTACAGTCTGTTTGGAAAGTTTGCGGAACGTATGTCCATAGTTAGATATTTTAGTATAGCACTCCTATTATTTTGAACGCAACTGTAAGTCCAACTTTCTGAATTTTTTCAAAAATATTTTTTTAAAAATTTTAAATTAATTTTTAAACTATTTTTATCCTATTCCGAACCGATTGAGGAGGCGTCCCAAATTTTTTTCCCTAAGGACCACCCCAATGTACATAGTTCAACCATATTCATTATTATCAACAAAATAAAAAACGATTTGTAAATGACTTTATGTATTTACATCATCATGAGTTATAGGGGGATGATGGTGACTCATCTTTAATGGATATTAAAGGATATTTCAAAATACAAAAATGTACTAACAATTTTATTGTTCTCGTCAAGAGATTAGAAAAAATCAAGTTGATTCGAAATTTACTGCAAAAAAATTTAATAATTTTTAATGTAGATTACTTTTACAGTTCAAATTTAAAAACTTTAAATAAAAATAAGATGTCTCTTAATCATTGTAGTTATCACTCAAATCATTGTGTATGTGCAGAAAAAAATGTTATACTTTTTGTAAAAGAAGAATTAGTAATCAAAACCTTGATTTTATATAGAAGCAGGTTCATCATTAGTAGTTCGTAATTCTACTATGTTTGTATGATAACTACAAATTAACTGATCATGGAAGAAAGTCGATTTTATCGCAAAAAATAAAAATTCGGAAGCGTTACACAACTGTGCGGTACTTTGCCTCTGGTCTATTGTTCGTTACTTTGAAACTAACTTTTTCCCAGGTAGTGACGCCCTCTCAGCATTTCCTGCTCCATGGGGTTAAGCCAAGTATTGAGTCATTCGCTGTAATAAATGAAGTATCAATGTTTTGCCATTTGGATTCGGGACTTAAAGCTACTGAGCTTTTTCAGTTCCTCGATGAAACTTTTTCGAAGTCAGGTATCCTTAAGTTACGAGTATATACGTTGAAAAATTTGGTTTTTGCGCAGTTTTTTTGAATGCATGCTATCAAACTTATCACTAAAATGTTTCATATACCTTCGAATAGACTACCGCAAAAAAGCGTTGCCAAAAAGTGTTGATTAGGTAACTAAATTTGCTGAAATATGAGCAATGTCCTTTGTCTAATTATAAAGAAACCATTGAAGCAGCTCAAAAACAGCCGAAAGAGTTCACAACACCATGATTTGTATATATGTATACTTATGTATACCAGTGAAGGGCACTTAGTGGCTCTATTTGCTCACATTGCTCTAACCGTTATTCGACGCACAAGTAAGCAAAAAAAAAATTTTCAGAATTCAACGCTATCGAGGCGCAAAATTCGCAGCTATCGAGGCACAGCGTTGACTTGAGTTCAAATGATAACAAAACACAAAGGCACAAATGACGGCGCCGCATTGTGTCTTGATGAATGCCAATTTTGGAAATGAAAGTAAAAAAAACTTTAAAATTTCGTTTGTTGTTGCTTGATGTTGTTGTTTTGCTCTTTTGTTAGATTTTTGTGCCCACCGCTGATGTATACACTTGTCTGCAAGTTTAGTAAGCATGATTTTCAATACTAGAAGTTAAGTACTCAGCTCAGATGAAATAGTTTTTTAAGAAGAGACTTTAGAACAGAAATAGCCAGAAGAGTTGAGTGCGTAGTTAGCAAAATCTAATTCCAAGAATTAAAAAAAGTCAAGAAAAACGAAATGCGAGGGGAGCGATCGCAGCAACAATTACGTACATTTCATTTCGATATACAAGTATTCACCCCTATCACAGCGTCGACATTAGTGACTGTCGACTTTTCTTTCGAGTCGACCTAAAAAAGCGATCATCGAAATAACTCGACTCGATGATGTTTGTAATAGATTATTTTTCCGACAATAATTTGTGCGACAGGTGACTTATACAATTTGAGTGAATGAAATTCAAAAATATTTTTAAATTTGCTGTCATTTTTTTAAACCAGTGATGAAGACGACGAAGTTCAAAAGCAGAAATTAGTGCCTAAGGCCATCCCGACAAATGATATTGGCGATGGTTGCTTCCAGCATTTTTGTTTAAATATTCCGTATCCAGTAGCGTGCGACGGTACCATGTCATTGGCTATAATAGCCAAAAATATTTGTACCTTATGTCCACCTCAAAAATGGTCATAGTCCCCAAAATTATTTTGGGAATTATGATCACTCATAACAATGGACATAACTCTCATGGGTGTTATGACCATTTTTGTTTTGCTTGTAAGTACAAGAGAAATTTTATATTTTTCTAAACATTCACTTTGTTTTGTTATATGCAATAAATTAAAATAATCTAACTAATCGAAAAGCGATAAACGTCACCGATGACCTTGAACCTTAGATATTTTTTGGGGTTATTCATAGCAAGTGTATAGAGCGCCTTCAAATTTTTGGTTTAGGTTGAAAGTCCCATTAAATTCTATCGTATGTGTATCCAATGCTGGCTTCGCTATCTACATAAAAGTTAAAATAAGTGGATGGCTTTCGGTCTCTACTCTGGACTTGTATCCTCAAATATGTCCAACACCGGCTTCGTTGGCCATCTATTGTCAACGTAACGCTCAAGACATTTGGCGTTATATCTGTTTTTGCGGACTATGTCCGTTTTTAGAAGTGGTCATAAGGGGCCGTTCAAGTATTACGTAACGCAATTAGGGGGGGAGGGGGGGGTCTTGTGAAATGTTACGATGCGTTACAGGGGAGGGGGGGGGGGGGGTTCGAACAACGCGTTACGTAACATTGTTTTAGAAGTGAAACTACTTTAGCGGGTGGTGATTTGAAATGAGGTGTGTATAATGAAACGCTTTCTTTATGTTTTATTATAATGATAAAAGTTGATGGGATCTAGATAATTTACAGCAATAAATGATATCTTAAATTAAAGCACTTATCAAGCAGAATGTTCTAAAACTATCATCTTCGAGATTGGTTAACCAAAACCAGAGATGTAAGCGTGGAAAGATTTCCTATTTTTCTCATTTATTGCTGTAGCTGTTCTAGATCCCATCAACTTTTGTCATTTTAATAAAATATGTTCGTCTCATTTTTCGCCATTTTAACATATTTTAAGCTTAAGCAAATGTTTATTACATTATGTGTGATTTTTATTAAATAACAATATGAACAAGTTAAGGTGTTATCTTCAGTCAGGCCGAAACTCACATACCCTACACTGCACTCAAAGTAGGTACATATATTTCAGTAAAAAAAGACGTTGAAGAGGTTAAATAATTCGAAAAAAGTGTGAAATGTTTAAGAGGTTGAAAACTGTTGAAAAAGTCGTAATGCAAAATGTTAATGTTGAGAGAGGTTGAAAAAGTCTAAACAATTTAAAATCGATGAAAAAGTCGAAAAAATAAAGAAATTTCATCACAATATCTTGCACGGCTTACGAGATATGGTGGTATAGAGGTTAAAATTTAGGACCGTGCCACGCGAATCTTTGGAAACTTGAAACCTAGTCTAATCTTAATTTAGTTCAAATGTACACCTAATCACCAAGTTTCATCAAAATCGCTGCATTTTTCAAAATGGGATTGGGCAAATATACATAAAGTATGGGCGGTAGGCGTGTCCATGAACCGATTACGTCCGTTTTGAATAGCAAGATGCCTGCAAGAAGGTCTGACCTGAGTGTGCTAATTTCATTCAATTAGCTTTCTTGGTTTTTCCGTAAACCTGATTTGAACAGACAGACAGACGGACATAGCTAAATCAACTCAGGTGGTGACGCTGATCAAGAATATATCTATATACTTTTTCATACCTACCACCGCCCTCTTCTATGCGTTACAAACAAAATGACAATGTGAATATACCCTCGGTGTAGGGTATAATAAAGAAAATAAACAACATACGCATGTATTTCCAGTACTTTTCGCAACATAATTGTGACTTTTAGGTAAATATGGTCACTTGGGTGTTACGTAACGTTTAAGGGGGGGGGGGGGGGGGGGGGGTAGAGGAAAACGTTACGGCGCGTTACATAGGGGGGAGGGGGGGGTCAAAAATCTTCGAAAATTGCGTTACGTAATACTTGAACGGCCCCTAAGCCCAAAAAAAAAATTGGAAATTATGACCAACAAAAAAACGGACATAAGGCCCAAAATTGTGTTGGGAATTATGACCATTGGGGCTATGACCGGCTACCTCGTGCAAATCACGTTTATTATGTGGAGTCTTTTTTTACCTTTCCTTTTGAGTCTATCGAAACCTATAATTGTGCGTTTCAGCTTACTAACAACAAAGAACTTTAATAAATTTTCTCTTACTTTTTGCCAGCCATTGCCTTCACGCATTGGCGGACCCAAGCTATTTAGCTTCCCAGCTAGCGAGTTGGAACTCTTGCTTAACATCCAGTTTTGTTAAGTCTTTATTAAAGTTTCTTGCAAATTCTACATTTCTCTACATGTGGTATACTACAACTTCAAATTGATTTGAATTGGTTATCTTCATTTTTTTCCGCGTATTTTACTTAACTTTTTCGACTGTTTTACTTTAGTTTTTCAAGTGTCGACTAAAGAAACGAACTCGACAAAAAATTGCTACTTTCGTCGACGCTTAGTTCTCACATCGACATTGGAAATTCGACAATTGTAATAAATTGTTCTATGTTTGTCATTTGAAATGTCGAGTTCGGCAATGGTGATGCGACAATACTGCTGTCGAGCTTTTTAGAGTCGACTTCGGCAATGATGATAGGGGTGATTAAGTCAAATATGTTGAGATATTTTTCGTTGCGAGCGTCGACCGCTGCGCTAGCTCGTATTATTCCATATTGTTGTTGTTGTTTTTTATTTTGAAAAATAGAAAATTACGAAAACAAAAACGTATAGAAAAATAATTGAACTGATTATGAACAACTGAATAGTGAGAAGAAATGTTGACAAAAAAACATACAACTAACGGTAAATGTAACAATTTTTAATTTTTATTGTTGTTTGCCTGTAGGTATTTATTATTTTTACCTTTTGTGGAATCTACAAATGACATTTTTCATCAAATTTATATGAGAGCTCTTCATATTTGGGAATGAGCAGGAATAATTAAATTTTGTTCGACCTGACCATCCCTGCTTTAGAACGTTATTCCATCTGAGCACGGCGAAAGGTACCGCTTCCGTGATATTTTTTTTGGAACATAATACACACTTTTTGTAATTGACTGTATCTGCAGTGCTAAGCGAAAAGGGCAAATCTCAAAAAATTTCGTTTCGAGATAATTGATGTTTTGTAAATGTCGTTTTATTCTTACTTTCTCTATGGATTTTTTAACTTATTTATGGCAACTTAAATATCACTTTAAGGTTATTTTCTTATGATTTAGGCAAAATATCGAAATTCCCTGCGCTTATACGGTTTTCATGAGATACGTCTTTTTCGCTTAGTATTTATAGCTTTAAAAATGTAGATACGCCATTTTACTTTAATCTTGCCATATAAACTCTCATACAAAAGATAAAATATTTTCTATCGTATAAAATACAGATAATATTAAATAAAAACTAGAATCAAATTATATTTTAAGAAACTATACTATATTTACTAAAACAAAAATTTAAAAAAATAAAATTACATACATGATTGTTACTTATGAAACCTCAAGCCTTAAAAGTAGGGAGTCTTCTCCAAACGAATTCATATTGTTATTTTCGTTCTTTTCGAAACGAAAACAAACAAGTAATGCCAAGAAAATGCAACAGCAATGACAACATGATCCAGTTAACGAAGCTTTGCGTTAAATTTCCGATATTTTTTTAATTTTTTTCGTCGTATACGAATATAATAATAATTTTCCTTCGTATTTTTGAGATACATACGTCTAATTCGTTTAGTATGTTGTGATCAAATTGAGATAGAGGAAATTTTCTTAATAGATTTTCTATATGATTGAACTAAGATACCGGCATATGGAGCATTTCATTGGACGCGTAATTTCTTAAGCTATCCGATGCCATAAGAATCTCGGATTTTTTTTTATTTGAGATATGGTAAAGTTGGGCACATTGGTTAACTTTTTTTAAAGCCTTGTATTGGTTTTATTAATGCATAGAAATCAAACCTCTGAAGAATTTTAGACTATTTCGATATTAGAGAACTATATTAAAAATACATTTTGTCGATATTGCTGACAATTCCAAATAATTTTCGCATTTTAAAAAAGCAAGTCAATTTGCTGAAAGTGCCCCGACACGGGGCAGCTTCGGCATTTCATGGGGAATATTCAGCATTCAAGTAATTTAAAAAAAAAAAATTTGGACTTCTTGCATTTTTATTTTGAAAAATGAGAAATATATGTATATATTGTATTCAGATAAGATAATGATGAATTACTTAACATTGAATTTATCAATGTTAAAATTAAAATTATATTTTGTACTATACCTAGAAGTCGATGCCGGATTGGTGGGATCAGGTAGCTTTAGCTCAATTTCAGCTTTTGAAACAACCGGTCGGAGGTTCAATGAAATCGTTTTTCTAGTAAAGTGCTCTTCGAAGAAAACTGACGTTAAACGCCGTATCGCCAAACGCATTCGGCACCTACTTAATCTGCCCCCACCTAGACGACGAAAATGCCCCACTTTTCAGAATTTTAAAAAACTCCACAATTCTCGAAAACTTTTTAATGCAATCGAATCTTAACTTAAAATTTCACTTTCTCCCATAATAACATAGCAGGTCACAAAAAACCGTATTAAAATTCAAAGAACTATTATTGAAAATTGTTAACTTACCTGGTATTCAAAACTACAGTGAAGAACGAAAAAACACAAAAATGCATGCTACTTGTTTGAGCCCGATTTCACATACATCAAACTAGATAGTGAGTATGTATTCGATAAAGGTTGCGTTCGGCATGATAAATAGTTCTAAAATAAGAGTGCGTCATATCGAAATGGGCCTTGACGAATGTGCCCCACTTTACCATACGCCCTTTTCGCTTAGTACGACAGGTATGCTGTTCTAGCTTGTGATCATAAATACACTTATCCTGATTTGCTTTGTGACAGATACTTATTTATGTTAACACATATTTCTTCTTTTTTCACCAAGGACTTATTTTGGTAACTTGATGGTTTTTGTTGTTTTTTGTAACTATTCACATTTCTCAATGAATTTTATCTTTCCTCCAACTTTGTTTGATTGTAAATAATTAATATTTGCTAAGCCTAACTTCTTAACAGCCTCACTGCCTGACGTTACTTGTTAATACTGTCGTTCACAATTCTGCCAACTTGTGTATTACAGTCAATTTTTCAACTAATCCTAGCTGAATGTTTGTATTTATAATGATCACAATTGACAGCTTCATCTTCAGTTGACGGCATAAACGCGTACTTAAGCTTGTCACTGTGACAGAGACGTGTTTGTCAAATGTCTCTGCCAGAAAAGTGAATATCTTGGCAATTTGCATATTACAACTGCTGCTGCTTATTTCACTAGGGCGAGTTATTCGCGTAATTTACAGCTTATCTACATGAATATGATACGAAAATATAAATTATTTGATAACAAAATAGAAACTGAATGAAGTTGTGTTAATGGGATGGTTATTCATTAAGTATTATCCTATGGAAAAACGAATTTCTTTAGATTGTGTAAATGTGTCTCATTTATATTAAACCTGGTGCATAACTTCTGATGACAACTGTCGTTGCTTTGAAGAATTAGAAATTGAACTGAAGTTTACCATCGGTTAACTTGAGTGGCGCACTTTTTTGATTTAAAAAATCATAGTTTTATACATGTATGTACTAGTACATATATATATTTAGTTATTTTTAATAATTATAAGCAATCTTCTTACATTCCAATACACATACATATGTATATGTGTGTACATTCGGTCAAGTAATTGTTTGCAAAAAAAATTATGTAACACAATTTTCACTTTTTTATTGAAAAAAATAAGAAATGTATATATGTATGTATATATTGGAAATTTTTTTTTTTGTACAACAAAAAAATTATTAAATATAATCAAAAAAAAAAGTTTATGGAACAAAAATAAAAACACTAGCCATTTCATGGTGTCAAATAATTTTTTGCAAAATGCTAGGAACTAAGGAACTTATAAGAAATGCTTCTATAATTGATGTGTCTACCACGAATATCAATCATGGCTTGTATCCCTCTTGGAATTAATGCAATAAGTTTTTGAATATCATATTCTTTCGCGCCTTTATAAAAACTCATACTTTCCAAAGTTATGGCGGGAATCTCGATTTGAATGCAGATATATCCTTAGCTTAGATTAAAAATAACATGACCAAAAAAAAATTAAAAAAATTTTATGTCGAATCTTATGTTGAAAAAACATGGGGCGCGTCATCAGAAAAAAAATCGTAGTTTCCAAATTTATGGCGGGAATTTTGAGATAAAAAAAAAAATGGAAGATGTTATATTGAAAATATTTTGAGAAAAATTTTTTTAATATAAAAAATTAGTGTTTTAAAAAATTAATTTAAATTTTTTTAACCTTTTTTATTAAGTTATAGTCTTTCTTAACAAATATGATTAAGTGATTTTTTATCCTATCTACTATAGTTTTTAAGATATTTCGTTTCAAAAAATATCCAAAAACGTCAAATAAAACAAAGTGTGCAGTTATTAAAAGAATGGCCGATACATATATGTTTGGTATATGTATGTAATCCACAATCCTTTAAGAATTATTTTGAATATTGAAAAGTGTAAGACTTTCAGAAAGTAGTTTTGAGCATACTCTTTACGCAACTTAATGACGAAGCAAATAGATTTGGACATGCTTCAAGGATATAAATCTTCTTTTGTCTCTTGTTGCCTTATCTCCTTATGGTGCATAGGGCCAACACAAAACTTTTCAAACGTGCACGATTGGTAGCTAGTAGATTTAGTTATCTTTAAAATTACTCCGATTCGCGTATTTCATATTCTATAGTAGTATCGTTTCCACACTGATTTCGGACGACCGCGTTTTCAGCTAACCTTAGAAAATATTACATCAAAATAAATTTTTTTTGACATAAGTAGGTATACCATAAAGACGGGGAGGCGAGCGACAAGGCGTTGCAAGCATTTTAAAAAAGATGAATTTTTGATATTTTGTCACTTTTGTCACTTTTGTTGTAGTCAGTCAAATTTTCCTGTAAAACGCTAAAGAACCAGGCTGACTGACGGCAGGCTATGTTACTACACAACAATTGTGACATAATATCAAAAACTCATATTTTATAAAATGTTTGCAAAATGTTTTCGCTCGCTCCTCGGACTAATACTCATTTTTTAATTAAACTAAATAATACACTATAATATATTTTTTTTTTATTTCCAAAAATTGAGAAACTGAATTGATCTGAGGTTGTTCAGACGGATTTCGAAAATAAAATTTATAAGAGAAGTTTTCTCGCATGCCGGTTTTTGAGAACCTTAAAACTTGCGTTCCGCCAATTATTTCAAAATTCGTGCATTAACTATATTTTTTTTTTAATTAACATAATTTGTGCTGAAAAAAAGCATGTGAGTGAGGATTATTTTAGCAACAATAAACCGCTTTTTGTTAAAAAAAAACTGACAAACAACTAATACAGAAATGACTAAAATTATAGCGACTTCCAAGTCGAAATAAAACTTAAAATATTTCTCAACTTCTTGGTAATAAAGTGATTATTGTATCAGATTTTAGAGAAACCGTAAAAAGATAATGATTATATACTTGACCTTATATAAGTTTCAAAACAAAAGTTTGTGCAAAGGAAAAAAATTTTTATGGATAAAAATGTTATAAATACAATATTGTTGGCTTAAAAATACAGTTTTACATAAATCAATAATTTTATATTTGCATTTATTTTGGTTATTTTGCTTTCCTATGAACTAGTAGATATACTTCACGTATTTTTTGCGCGTGGTCGAGGAAGTTGAACTTTTCGAATAATTGTTAGTATCTTAAGTCTAAATCTGTAGTCCTATTAGTCCACTACGTCAGTGTTTTGAGATAAATAATTTATAACTGGTAAAATTTTGACTTTCGAAAAATGTCGGGCTTTTTGCTTTAAAAAACCAGTTTAGAGATATCCATAACTTTACATTTGCAAAATATACAGCTCAGTGATGGCATTTTTGGTACTTTTGTAGATTTTTCACTACATTTGAGTTGTGCAAAATATGCATCAGTACACTTGACAAATTTTTAACTAATCGAATTTTCATTTCATTTTCGGTTCTTGAAGACTATTTTTAATAATTTCCTTTTTATTAAATTGTTGTAAGATAAGCGTAAGCAAATCGAATGACATTTTTTCTTAGCAAATTTAGTTTTGATGTCCCTGACAAATGGCTCTTTAAAAAGCACATTCCATGTTTCAATTAAGTATATTTGAGGCGCCCGGTTTCAAAACCGGCCAAGTCCATTTTTCATACTTTTGGGAAAACAACGAAAAACGTTTATCTTCATCTATGTTCATTGAAAAATTAAAAAGTATTTCCCACATAATAGCTTATAAAATTTCTGACTCAAATCACATCAGATCACACTTTTCGAGTTTTATTTGCGAATGTTTTTGAGAAAACAATTTTGGACTTGGCCGGTTTTGATACCAAGTTCATGGACTTGGCCGGTTTTGAAACCAAGGCGTTGGAAAAAAAGTGGACTTGGCCGGTTTTGATACCAATGTACTGGACTTGGCCGGTTTTGATTCCAAGGCGTTGGACTTGACTGGTTTTGAAACTTTTAAAGCTGAATTCGACCAGAAACGACTTAAAAAAAAGATAATATTATTATTTATCTATTATATAAAACTCATTTTTTGTCTGTCTGTCTGTCTATCTATCTGTCCGTCTGTCTGTCTCTTATGCACGCGGAAACTATCCAGCCGATTTTGATGAAATTTTTACAGTGTGTGAGTATCAATCTGGCGGGTGTCTTAGGCTATAAAAGTTTTATTTAGGGTGCATATTTAGGATGGCCTTAATACACAAATATTTTAAAAATAGCGATTTCTCAAAGACATGTAAGTCGATTCTCATGACACTTACACAGTATGGCTTTTATGTTAAGGGGCATAGACGAGATAGTAAAAATTTTATTTAGGGTGCATACTTAGGGTGGCCCTCATACAAATATATTTTTAAATATAATTTTCTCGAAGACAGGTTAATCGATTCACACCAAATTTACACCACGTACCTCTTATGTTAAGAAGCATAGCTTAGGCTACAAAACTTTTGTTTAGGGTGGCCTTCAAACAAAAATGTTTTTTATGTATCATTTTCTCGAAGACCGCTAACTCGATTCTTATGGAATTTACACCACTTGACTTTTATATTAAAAAGCACAGATTAAGTTAATTAAGTACAAATTTTATTTTGGGTGCATACTTAGGGTGGCCCTCACACAAAAATAATTTCAAACATCATTTTCAAGAAGACAGGTTAGTCGATTCACACTAAATTTACACCACGTATCTCTTATGTCAAGAAGTATAGCTTGAGCCACAAAACTTTTATTTAGGGTGGCCCTCACACAAAAATATTTTTAAATATCATTACTCGAAGACCGCTTAATCGATTCTCATGTAATGTACACCATATGGCTTTTATGTGAAGAGACACAGATAAGATCGTAAAAATTTTATTTAGGGTGCATACTTAAGGTGATCCTTATACAAAAATAATTTCAAATATAATTTTCACAGAGGCAGGTTAGTCGATTCACACCGAATTTACACCACGTAGCTCTTACGTTGAAAGGCTATGCTTCTTAACATAAGAGATACGTGATGTAAATTCTGAATCGATTTATTTGTCTTCGTGAAAATGATATTTAAAAACATATTTGTATGAGAGCCACCCTCAATATGCACCCTAAATAAAATTTTTACCATCCAATCTGCGCCTCTTAACATAAAAACCATACGGAGTAAATTTCATGAGAATCGATTTGCATGTCTTTGAGAAATCGCTAATTTTAAAATATTTGTGTGTGAGGGCCACCCTAAATATGCATCTTAATTTAAAGTTTTATGGCCTATGACACCCGCTTGATCAATACTTTCATACTGTAAAAATTTCATCAAAAACGGCTGGATAGTTTCCGCGTGCATAAGCGACAGATAGACAGACAGACAAAAAATTAATTTTATATAATAGATGTGCGTAATGTAAGTATGTAAATTTCAGCTCATTTGAACAAAATCTGTAAGAAAATTTAAGCTAGTTCATGGACTTGGCCGGTTTTGAAACCAAGTTCATGGACTTGGCCGGTTTTGAAACCAAGTGCATGGACTTGGCCGGTTTTGAAACCAAGTTCATGGACTTGGCCGGTTTTGAAATCCATGCATCAAAATATCTTTAAAAAATGTGATAATTCTGTCAAAAATTTTTTTTTTAATCTAAAACCATTGTAGATAGATAAAGTATGGTCTAGATTTCTATATATGAGAATATCTGAAAAAATTTTTTTTTGGACTTGGCCGGTTTTACAACCGGGCGCCTCATTTCCACAAAACCGAAATGCCACCACTGTTCCATGCGTCTTTTCAGAACACTTACACAAATACCATCACCGATATAGCGGTTTGAAAATATTACATTTTCCCACTATCCGTATTTATAACGTGCGGTGGGTTGGGCCAAACATCACTTTCCCTTTAAAATTAGAGGTGCGAAATCTAAATCCTTTTAATAGGTGAATATGTCATAAAGACAATATTTTTGGCTTCAAAAAACTGCATATGTCAATAACTTTATATTTACCGAAGCTACAGCTATTTAAAAAAATGTTCTTATTTGTTAACATAGTAGATACTACTCATGAAGTGCTCTTCACATTTCACTATATTCTCACTTTGTTTTAACATTTCAAAATATTGTTTTCTAAAAAAATTAGACCTCGGATTTTAAAAATATTAAAAACTATTATAAAAAATTCTGGTCAAAATGCAGCAAAATCATCCAATTCTAGATGTGACCATTTCCATAGTAATTGTCGTTTTAGCTGGCATCGTTTGTTTTTTTAGGAGCTCATCCTTCAGCCATAGTTTTTCTTGAAGCTATGGCTGTCTTGAATTAATATTCAAGGTTGAACAATTAAAATTCAAGGAGCTTTTTTTTTATTTAACTTTATATGTAACTTTTCATGTTTTTTTAACTTAAATGCAATTTTAACTATGTCTTTTAATTGTTCCTCCTTGAATATTAATTCAAGACAGACTTAACTTCAAGAAAACCATGTATAAAGAGTGTGCTCCAAGAAAAAAAAAAATCTTAGCTCGGCCAAGATGTCGGTGTCAAAAATACGAATTCATTTAAATAAAATTATGGTACATTACTTAAAACAATTAAAACTAACATATCCTCAGTCCATTTATAAAATGAAATAAATGGAAATACACACTATACATCATATTTACTTTCACCCGAGCGAAGAAATTTAGCATATGGAAGCACAGATTGTTACTACACGATTTACTCTCTCCATTACAGAGAACATAGCTTAATGATACGTTCTGTAAATATTGTAGGAAGCTGTTTAGGCAGTCACGGACAAGCAACGGCAGGTCGCGTGGGAGTATTAGAGGGTTTCTGAATTTCACCACTCACTTCTTAAGTTTTGAATGTCAAACGAGATGGCGAGTTTTTGCAGCCTTATAAATGCCCAAGTTCATGTTTATGGCAGGAGTTATCGGGATCAAAAAAAACGGAGACTATAGTGAAACTAGAAAACGTCTGATCCGTAGAAAGCATGTTCTTGGTCAGCGTCTATTCCACATTGTGCTTGGGTAAAAATTTCACACCTGTTGGCGTCTGTAAGGCATCTGCATCTCAGTTTGGGGAATTCTGCATTTAAGTGCATCTGGTCACCAAAGGTTGTGCTATCTACCAGACTCAGCACCACGGGCTAATAAATGAACTCTTAAACGTTCGCATTGATTAACTCTCCGAGTTTTAACGATACACCGGTAAGTCCACCTGCTAGGGAAGCATGCACATCTAAATTGGAAATACAAAATTTATTTTTAACTGATTTTAAGTAGTCTGCAAAAATCCGTTCATTAGTGAAAAATGAGCTTAACCTTCTGATTTTCACCAAAGAACATGTTTTTAAGGCCCGCTGAGTACTCCGTAATATTCGTGGATGAACCAAAGTTCAACTCATTTGACTCAGATGGTGTATCGCGACAGCCGAATACGGAGAACAACAAGTAAGTAGAACCAAAACACGACTATAAAATATGGTGGTTGCAGCGCCATGGTTTGGGCTTGCATGCATTTGGGATTGCACGAATATTACTGAATTCCAGTACTCAGTGGTTGTTCAAAACATGTCCTTTGGTGAAAATCAGACGGTTAAGCTCATTTTTGACCAATGATCGGCTTTTTTAGACTACTTGCCAGAAAATATCATGAGTACTTGCTGCAGAGAGCGGGCTTAGTTCAATCCTGGTAAATATAGGTAAATATATAAGTGCCTGAATTTGGTGGCACCTCCAGAATAGTCGCCAGACATAAGTGAGGTTTAAAAAAAATTTTTTCCCGAAATACAACATTTTAAGCAAAAAAGGCCTAAAAAGGCACTTTGAATTGAATGGAATATCCCACCAGATACCACTAAAAATCTTGCTGCTTCGATCACCCAATATTTTTATGTCGCCGATCCCGTGTTATCAACATTTTTAATGAACTGCTTTTTGCTTAAAAGAATGTCGTAAACCGCATATCATTTTCTTATTTCGATCCCGAGATATCTGCATTTTTCTAAATTAACAGAACTGACATAATTTGAATTTTTGAAAATGATAGAAAAATCTATAGAATAATTCAAATTATGTCAGTTATGTTACTTTAAAAAAACGCAGATATCCCGGGTTCGAAATAAGAAAATGATATGCGGCTTACGGCATTCTTTTAAGCAAATAACAGTTCATACAAATATTGTAACACGGGATCGGCGACAAAAAACAACTTCAATGTGCCGCAAATGTTTCTTTTTGAGGCACAAAACTCGACATGATCACTGAACGATAAAACAAAGGCACTAGTTTTTGGCAAACTCAACTTATGTGTGTTTGTAGTTAAATGTCAGACGAACAAAATGACGTAGGTGTCGAATTAATACGCTGCGTACTTTTCGCTGGCGCCATCTCTTAGTTAAACCAGAAAAAACTTATGCATACACCTGGAATGTATAGCCAAACTTAGATCATGATCCTTTGTAAAATGCTCTAAGGGTCAGCTTATTCTTCTCAAAGGCGAAAATCGCCTTGAAGGTTTCTTTTTTTGTTTGCCGTTAAGAAGCTATAATTTATTTCTTGACGATTTCACATATTCAACATCGAAATGATAAATAAGCTGTGCTGTTATATCATCTCTTTCTAAATATTATCTAAAATTAATTTGAACTATTTCAAAGACTAGCACACAAATAAGTCACAAAGTATTTCAGCAATCACTTTAATGTTTTATTGTTTGTAAGAAAATTTAAAAAGGTAAAACAATATAAATCACTTAAAGACTTCCGGTCTAAATTATTATTATAAGTCCCTAACCTATCTAAAATCCATCTATACCATTTTATAGAGCTCCATACAAACACGTTTGCACACAAACGCTGTGAACATTCGATTACGGAATTAAGTGTAATCAGCAAATGTTTGATCCCTGAATGCTCTGGGGAAATTCACAAACAATCAGAAACTTAAAGGAAAATAGCCCAAAAGGACACAACGTTATTCAGCACCAAACGTGCAAATATCCGTTTGTACATACATTGAGCATACATACCAACACGAATGAAAAATAAAATAAGAAGTAATAATAATAAAAGAAAATGCTTTACTATTGAGCCTTCCCAGCAAACATTTGGATGAATCTTAAGTCTTCCTTTTTTTTATGGCGACGAAATTATACACACCTCTTTTAGGATAGTATAACACGGCCAAGTCTTAGCGCGATCAACGATCTTAATACTCATCGATATCCACAAGTAAATTTTGCATTTATTAGGCTCTTCAAGAGTTTTATATAACCATTCTTTAAGAGCAGAACTCTTGAAAATATTCGGTAAAGAGGTCTTAAAAAATAGAATAAATCCTACTTAAAACCAAATGGGCACCTTCTATGGGGGCCTTCAAGAGGTTTATGTAAGAGTTAGAAACGACGTTTTCAAAACCTATAAAAGAGGTAAATAAATGATGTACTTTTCGCTGTTTAGAGGTCTCTAAATAATTTGAGCTCTTGGAAATATTTATACACAATTATTTTTCGAACGGAATTTTAATAAGGCTTATTTTATTTTGACGAAGTTTTAATAAAGATTTGATTTTTGCTATACATATATACATTTTGCAGCATTACAATGTTAAAGAGATAAAAAGAGAATAACAAATGGAAATATAAAATGGCAAGTTGAAAATGATGCAACAAATAATTATGAATTTTGAAACAATTATTGATCAAAATTTACGAGCGAGCAAAGATTTATCGTGAAGTTTGGGGTTTTGCTGCAAAATATTTAGCGCGCTTTCGAAATATTACATTTTAGAAAAAAAAAATATTTGGACGAACATTTTTTTTAGTTTTTTCTTTAATATTTATGTCTCACAATATGTTTAAATGATTTTTTAGGTAAAATCATATCGAAATAAAAAGATTAAGTGCAGAAAAAATCATTACTTTGTCAAAAAAACAAAATCCTTTAATTGTTTGTTGTTGTCGGCTTGTATTTCGAAAAAGATGGCCGACGACGCCATTTCTTTTAAATACCTCGATAAATGGCATATAAAACTTAAGGATTATCTCAAAAGCTTCATAAGAGGTACTTTAAACTTAAGGGTATCTCAACGGCTTAACAAAACTTGAGTGTTTAAGTTTGTTAAAAATTGTTTATTTAACCCTCATCGGTCCCCTGTATGTGCACGCATACAATTTTGACCTTAACCTTGAATAAAATAAAAACGGTTCAGCGGAATGACCTTGTATTTTGCAAAGTAGAATTATTTTGCCTGAACAAACAACAAAACCTGTTTTTGAATTTGTACCCTTACTGTATTTGCCTGTGCAGTTATAGTTACGAATCGGTACCAGTGTATATGAGCGCATACACATAAGCAGGTACCTGGAATTGCCGCTTATTTTTGTGTGTGGACTTATAGCACGCTCTTATTTTTTCGTTTTATGAAATTCAGTTTGTTCTGGAACACATATAAGTGAAGTTTGTCTGCGCATTTGTTTGAATTTTGGTTGTGTTTCGAAGTATTTGATAAAAAATGGATAGAGTTTTACATAAAAGAAGGCAGCGAGATGAACTAGAAATGGATTTTGATTTGGAAAGCGAAGCGGGCGAATCTCCGTGCAATAGTGACGATGATTTCGCATTATCAGACGAGGAGAATGATGAAAGTGAAGTTAGCGTGCTTTCGGGAT